>JAGTJL010000014.1:0-1200000 GCA_020746875.1 Rhexocercosporidium sp. MPI-PUGE-AT-0058 | reverse complement strand
TATTCAAGTACACGATACTCAAGAAAGAACATTGAGCAATTAGCATTAAGCGGGTTGAAAAGGGAGGCCGTTATGATTAAGAACTTAGCGGTTCGGGCCAGGGCAAGACGGTTTCATTGCTCCACAACCTAAATGAAAATAATGGAATGCCATCTACCACGTGAGGGGCGCTCTATTTGTAGAATTATCATGCTGCATTTCAACTCATTTTCAGGCATTCTGTTGAGTTTACGAAAAGGAAGCGAGACGGAAAAAGCGGAACGGTATGGCTTGTATGCGTCGCGACTCTAATTCTGATTGTATCCCCCAAGAACATTGCCGTTGGTATAAGCGATGTCGACCAGAGCGCTTATGTCTACCGACTATTGAAAATCTAAGTTAAGCTGCAAACTGGCGCTTAGCGATTAGGCATAATTGGCCAAGCTTCCAGTTCAAGGAGGCTGGAACTCCAACTCGAAGACCACAAATATATAAAACAAGCAAATCCCTTGCATCAACTAATGTAGACAGTACCCCCAAGAGAAAACAAGAATAAACGAGAAAGTCTATCGTAATAGAGCCATGGAAGTCCCAGTTCCGGTTCCAGTTCCAGTTCCAGCACCAGTACCGCCACCTCCCGACCCGTCATCAATTCTCTCATCGTAAGTGCCACATCTTAAAACATTTGACCGAACGCATCAGACCACGTTTTTAAAGTACCACGCACAGTCTTTACTCAACCGGGCAATATTCAGATCTCACAATCACCTGCCAAGGACATGCCTGGCATGTCCATCGAGCAGTAGTTTGTGTCCAGTCCGAACCACTCGCTGCAGCTGTTTCTGGATCTTTCAAGGTATGTTGAAAGACAAAATGAAGATCAATGTATCCAAGCGCCCCTTTACTTTCTTGCTTTCTCAGCAAATCACAGATCTAAACGTGTATTGGAAATAGGAAGCCAAAACCGGTACAATCGACCTCGATAATCGAGATCCCAAAATCGTGTCCAAGTTCCTGTATTACCTCTACCATGGCGATTACTCCGACAACCGAGAGACCATCCCCAAGAAAGAAAGCCTCACAACAGCCTCGCAGCCCGCGCGAACGCCAAAGCTGCCAGTACTTGAAATAAAAGACTCCACCGCAACCACAGACGCCAATACCAACAGCAACCCCCCCAATACAATACTCTACGACCCCTTTCTCCTCAACATCAAGATGTTCGCTCTAGCAGATTACTTCTCCGTCCTCCCGCTCAAGACTCTCTCTCTCAAGAAATTCCAAGCCACCGTCCTAGAATGCTGGAACACTTCCTCCTTCGTATCCATCCTCTCGCATCTACACACCAAGAACGAGATGTACGAGCGTGACGACAAACTCCGGAAATTCGCCGTTCGCGTCGCGGGACGAAATGCTGGGGTTTTGCAGGACAGGGGAGAGTTTGTGGAGTTGTGTAGGGAAAATGCTGAGGTTGGGTGGGCGGTTTTGAAGGTTGCGTTAAACGAGGGGCAGGCGGTTCCCGTGGCGAAGAAGTGTCCGTGGTTTCCGATGAATTGGCAACATACTGTGACATTCAAATTTGATAAGGGGAGTTACTGGTGTGAGGCTTGTTGTAAGTATTATAAGTAGGGAAAAGGGTATTGAGGGTGGATTGAGAGGAGGGGGGGGCTTGGGTAGACAAGTCAGTGTGTGAAACGGAATATTAGTCGGATAATTATATTCAAAGAACTTTACGAGTTGAAAGAGAAACTGTCCACAGCACTGAGGAGATGACAAGAAATAAAAAAAGATGGCTTCCGTCAATGAAAGGTCGGAATTGAGATGGGGGGAAAAGGGTTGCATTCTCAACTGTTTCCCCAATATGTCCCACTATTTCGCAGGAGATCCAAAATGCCCTCAACCTAGTTTGAGGCTGGGCGTAGCTCGGCCTATTCGAAGTAACGATGCCAGTTGGTGCATTTAAACTAACCACTGTGATTTATGACCTGACGTTGCACCTAGTCATTTCGACAAAAGTAGGGGCATGCTGTTGCTGCAGCCTTCGCTGTCAATGAAGCTTTGAGAACACCAAGCAATCTCGCCTCCTTCTTGCACAACGCCACAAGTTCATCGTGGTTACACATATCTTTTACATGCTCTCCAGCAGTCTTGATGGCAATATTCTTCATCAAGCGATCGTTCTCCATAGTTTCCTCGTAAAGTAGTTTGAGACTGGCCACGAAAGATGCCTTCCTCTACCGATCGGTGACGATCTCCTCGAACTTTTTCTTTGCAAGCAGTTTCAAATCGGGAATTCGAAGTTGGTCACCGATGATGCAAACCTTCATATTGGTGAGTAAGGTGTCCCTGTCTACCAAGCTAGACGCCGAGCTGGAGGTAGTAACCGAAGCTGGTAGCAATGATGGAGTGGTTCGTGCATTCTGAGCAGCTGTTGAGGGGGTGATTACGTCACCAGTTTCTTGGCCGCCTGAATATTTTTTATTGTACGTGGACTCGAGCATGTATTCAGAGATGTAGGGCTCGTTTCCATCAAGGTCGACCTTGCCCGTAGCTGCTTCCTGTTCCGGTATGGTCAGTCCTTTCATACTGCACATTTTCACGGGTAATGAATACCTTGCATTGGCCATCGATGGCGCCAGCCAACGGCTTGGATTGGAGACAGCCAATTGCGCGGTGGAGTTCGAGTTGCTTGCCTTTGCACCTGAGCAAGAGATCGGAGTACTATCCAGTCGAAAACATCCTACTTGGCTGTCAGCAAACTCGAATGAACATATGATGCTGTAATTGACGTCATATTGAAAGCCGCTGTACCGTTTCTATGAATTGAAAGTAAGGAGACAGGTCAGGAAAGAAGGTACAATTTATACTCATTTCTAGAACCATTTTTTGGCGCAGAGGTATGAAAAGAATTACTTACTCATTCTTGCAGGTTCCAGTCCCGGGCATGGGAAGCGCAAGCATATCAGGTACAAGAGTATCATCTGGTCGTAACTTTGAGAGCGCCAGTGGGGAATGCTAGTCAAATGGACCTTGTGGGGCAGACGGTGGATGCTTTTGGCTGGTACGATCGACAGATTTCCCCTTTCTGTCAAAGTCCGTTGTCTTCAACAGATCTCGTAGACTTCCTTCAGCATGCGATGTGCTTCTGTGCCTCCCTGGAAATATCTCACTGGAAGACCCACCACTTCTAGCCCAAGGAAACCAAGAACCAAGGCTTCCCAGAATTGACGGCCGCCCTTCTGGTTCTGGTTTCAATGTTGAAGCAATGGATTCATTTCGGATAAGTTTCGGTGACGTGAAGGAATGCAAGTTTGGAGATGTGTATTGATCTGTCTCAAAGACAGAAACACTTCGAACGTCTGTCGCCGTCGAGGTTTGGGGCCGAGCAGGCTCACTGATCAAAGAAGTAGGAGAAAGGACCTGAGATGCTATATCGTGCTTAGATCCTTGGGCATTGTCGATGATCATCGATGCGAACGAGGCCGATTTCGATCGAACATGTTTTGTGGGTCGTTCAACAGCCGCTCCAACTTCAATAGCTTCCTCTGCTACATCTTTCTTTGAAGCCTCTCGAAGCTCTTTCTTGGCCGCCCTTCCACGAACTTCTTCGGCCAGGACGGCAGCGGATTTCTTTTTTGACTTGTCCTCATCCGAAGATCTTGAAGACGACATGATTGTTTCTAAAGTTCCATATGCCACAGATTTCGTTCGCCGACTACCCCGAGAGCCTCTTCCCAGTGGCCGGGCCTGTTCGTCGTCCGACCCGATAGCTTGGAGTGTAGGTCCGCCGCCTACAGCATGAGGGCCAACTCCAAGGCCAACGTTTTGGAGAATTGGTTCCCCACGGCCGTGAGGTGGCATGTGCACCTCGTACTGGTTGCTGAGGCTGTACTTGCTCCTTGCACATATCTCAGCAATTCTCTCCAGATCTTCTGCAACTCCATGTTTGATCTCTTCCATGATTCCTTTGAAAGTAAATGCCTCCACGGGTGGCATTTTCAATTCCATCTTTCCAGCCGCCATTGCAGACCAAGCATTCTCTTTCTTCACAGTCACGATATCTCGTTGCTTCGAGGGAGGTCGAGCAGCTCCAGAATATGTCCGCACAATCACCGGCTGGCTGAAAGTGCTATTTCGAGCCCCAGTTGACTTGGCATATCGATGACGGGAGTGTGTCGCACCATTCAGTTGCCTCAATGCGGAGATTCGATGGGCCACCGTCGCTTCGTCCAGGATATGCTCGCCGCGGGCAGCTTCTTCGGATTCGACGACTATACTGGCACTGGATGTGTTGGCACTCCAGAGGCTAGGAGGAAGGAAGTGGAGAGGCAGGGAGTGTCTGCGGTGGGAGTCTGGGGCGGATTGAGGAGTATTTGAGTTATGCTTGTGCTGGCCGTGCAGTGAGGGGTGATTAAACGCTGGCAACGCTCGGGGTGTCGAGCCGTTCGGGATGGCATCGGTGGCCATTGTGTGGATCTTCAAAAGGTATGCAGCAACATGTTTCTGCAATATTCGAGCAATTGCTGTGCGTAGATAGTGGGCAGTGGGGGGGAAAGGTGGTGCGTGGTCGTCCCGATGCCCTGCTCTGATAAAAGTTCTGCTGTTCTGCTGGATTGCCTGGGCGCCTCACTCTCGCCTATCCTCATGCATGCGGGATGAAGTGTCAGATCCCCTGTTCGCTGTTTCCCCGGATTTGACGCGACTAGACCGAAAGAGGGAAGGCGCGTCGCTTTGGACTCGGCAGCGCGCTTATTCCCGACCCCTCAACTCTCGGACCGCTTCTTGACCTCACAACCGGTAATCGAGGATCATCAGAGTCAGCCACAACACCAGTAACACAGCACAGTGTTTGGAGACGATACTATGTAAGGAAGGCCGCATTCAACATGGCCTCCTCAGAAGATCGAGATAAGGATAATGCGTCCCACGACAAACAATCAAAACCCAACAACCCTTTCATACAATTCCGACAATTCGCAGATACACAAATCAGCTCACTCCTCCAAGGCATCATTGGCCTCCCATCTGCGTTCTCGAAAAGACCACCCGACGACCCTCGATGGGCAGGTATTGACGATGGTCTACGAAGGCGCGATGAGCTCCAGGCCAGACAGAAGGAATTGAAAGAGTCGGAAGCTAGAAAGCTGCATCCCGAAACATCAGACAATGAGGCGCAACCAGCTGCCTGGACCGCAGTCGGGACAAATTTCCCTAGTAGGGAGTATCAGCCACTGGGGAGGCGGGAACACAAATACGGAACCTCTTCAAAGGATCTGCTGCTCTATTCTCCCGTCACGAAGTCTCTATTCGCCCACCTTCAGCAGCAGGACTTCGATGAGGCTGACTGGAACGATCTCAAGACGCCAACAACGTGGGGAGACAAAGGGTTCCTGCTCTCGTGCTTCCCATACAAATTGCGGAATGATCAATTGTCCCCCCAGCTCGATCAAGACGACATGCTAGTCACTCATTTCTTCTTATACAATGAACTCAACAGTGCTAGTCGACTCCGTTCGGAATATTCTCTACTGCCTTACTTAATCTTCTCGCCATATTCTCCTCTGAGACTTGACTCGGCCGAACCTGGAGAAGACCACTTTCCTTATTGCGAGGCATTCGAGGATTTGGTTGCGACAAATCAAACCACAAGATCCCCGTGGCAACATGTGGTGTTCAGCATGATGGGGTCGCGAGTCACTAGTCCTGAGGGCAAAATGCAATGGATCGAAAAGCTCTACAACTTGGGATATCTTCAGGAGAAGGAGACAAAGGTCATAGGGGAAGCATACTCAAAAGGACCAGAGGATCACTCGCGATTGACGGTGTTCGATCAGCTTAGACTGGTCGAAGCTGCAAGGCAAGACATACGTTCGGCCACAACTCCAGACGGGGTTTCCCGTGAACGTTCAACGGTACCCTGGACATCGCGAGAGGATACCGAGGGTCGATTCGAGGCTGTTCGGAACCCGAGGACTGAGCAGGAAATGTATGACCATTTCCTGAATTGGGCGTCATCACCACAAGCTGTCAAAGATGTAGTCCAAGCTGGCGAGGAGTTTCTATCGTCACTCGAGAACGACGGTATCTTGGGAAGGAGGAAGGAGCAATATGATGGTACTCCTGGGCCTCCCTCGCTTATGAGAGAAATCCTCGAAGTCGCGAAAGCTATTCGACAGATGTCTCAGTCCCAGGACATCGCTAGAGATCCCAAGGTGGCGCAAGAGGATCGACCATCGCAGAATGATAGTCCATCTTGGCAGGCAAAGCTTTCAGAGTCTTCAGATCGAGTTGTGTCCTCGAGTACCACGACCGAACAGACTGTACATGAGGATGGATCTGTTGAAACCTCGGTCACTGTCCGGAAAAGATTTAGTAATGGGCGAGAAACATCAACAACCACACATCATTGCGAGGAACCGGTCATGGTAGGCTTGAAAACCGCAGAGCAATTGAGAAACGAGGCCAAGGAATTGGAAAATGCAAAGAAAGATAGCGACGAGGGAAAGAAGAAACAACCCCCAGGATGGTTTTGGAATTGATCGATATTGTACATGATACCTTTGGTTTCTGGAGTTCTGAGTTTAATAAGATTGGATATCTTTGGAAGGGGGTCCCTTGGCTAGGGGATATACTCAAACACAAAGTTTGAAGCCCAGCTGTTGGGCGTCAACGACTTCTCTCGAGAAACAGGCAATATTTAAATGATTTCGGATTATTTGGTTACGGATTGATCATGATTTTGAATGTTGCCCTTTTGTAGAACATCATCCACCTCGCTTAATCTCACTTTTCAAAACAAGATAATTCCCGTTTGGCAACAGTCGTGTGAGCGAGCTGCTATCTACCACGCCTACTACTGGCCGCCCTGAAGTCGTGTCGCTGTGTAAAATTCAAGACGAAATAGCTCGCCCGTTAGCGGGCGTTCCTTCTTCTCTCCATTCTCATAACCTCCTCGCGTTTCACCCCATAGCAGGCTTGTTCTCCTCAACAATACAGTCGAGCTCACCTCACGTATGTCTTTTACCTCCATGCCCTGCACCGATCATCCTTTCCAAACTCCGCTGACGTCTCCTCTCACAGATAAACCAACATGGCTCTCGTACTCTCGACGCAGCAAATTGCTAGCAAAGTTGACATCGAGCTGAACAACCGCAGCCCCTCCTTGAGAGGATGATCACATCGAAATCCTTGGCCTTCGGCGCACCATCCAAGGGGGAAATAGCAAAGAGGTCTCGGAGACCGGAGATGTGAAGGACAAGAGGGAGTTCAAGAAGTTCCCGAAGTTGCCATTAGAGTTGAGAAGAATGATCTGGTGAGCATTTTAGTTTGTTTTTTCACTTTTAAGATCATTTCTAAAGGATTGGTATCTTGGAAGGAAGGTCTTCTCGAGCGAATATACCTTGTGCTTTACGAAGATGAAATACTAATTTGAAAACTATGCGTAGGAAGCGCTCCATTCCTGTGTTTCGTCATCGGGCTGTTACGCTGGAGTACAAGCTGAACAATAAGAACCCTCGAGCTAGAGAATTGCATTCGTCGTCTGTCAGCTTCCCCGCCCACCTTGCGACGAACATCATGCTTGCTTGCAAGGAGGCTCGAGATGTCATGCACGAGTTGTACTTCCCCAAAGCCGATATCCTCGAAAGCGTCTCTACGGTCAGTGAGCACTTCCAAACTGCTGCTTCAGTCAGCTTCGCTAAAGGAAGCCTCACGTCTTTGTCTCGCCAGCGTATCAACTACGATGATGACATCTTCTATTTCAGCAATGGCCTTCACAGCCTCTCTGATCTTGGAACTATTGAGCTCATTGTTCATGCTTCAATCAAAACAATAATGATCCCCATGTTGGATTTCAACGATATGATCCAAAAAAATTCCCATCACTACTACGTTATCGCTTTGCAAATGCTGCCTGGTCTTAAAAGCATCATTATTCTCGACTTCATACACCACAAGCTTTACAGGTCTCTGAGTCCGCCGCAACCTACGAGGGGTTACGGCTCCGATTATTTGAACTTTGTCTTTTGGCTGGAAGTTGAATCTCCTGGATCTTTCGAGCCGTTTGACAAGAATGCCATCAATACATGTTACTCCAGAGGATTCCAAGATTGGGTTGACAGAGAAATGAAGCACTTCTTAAAGCCCAAGGACATCCGAATCTACTATGCCGATACTTTGGACTGTCGGGTGGGTCCTCACCTAACGATCAAGAATGACGAATGCTACGAGTTTTCTGGAGGAAACTGGATTTCAACGACTACGGGCTTAGAAGCTAAGGGTGACCAGTGAGGTCGTTTATTCTGAGAGAGTGGCTGAGATAATGAAGTTGAAGACAGAAATGCGAGCGTGGACGTCCTCGCAGGCGTAGGGTGAAGGGCACGACGGAGAACACAAGGAGTTTTATTGTTCATATTCAGGCAGCTGGACGGATGATTGAGAAGCCTCGTCCGAATCGACTCCCAGATATCTCCCCTCTTTTCAAGACATTCTCACATACATAGTTCAATTAAGAACTTTACAACCCACCCTCCTTCTTAATGCCCGTCTTCGTCTCCACATGATCCTTTCTCAAATGATGCCCCTTGATAAAAACACTCGATACTATAGCCAAAGCCGAAATACCAGAATAGAAAATCCACATATTTCTCATACTCCACGCATAAGCCCCTCTGACAGCCAACTGCTGGGCTTCATCCTGGAGCCCTTTCACAAGATAGACATTCGCTCCCGCCCCTCCATTAGATATCGAGTCCGTGATGTTCATGGGTAAATTTGTAGGTGCCTGGCCTAGGCTGGAGACTTTCACATCCATCGAGCTTTGGAAGATCACGCCTCCAATAACCACCGAGATCGCGGTGGCTAGACTCCGCACGAATCCGAAAGTTGCAGTGGCGGATGCTACATCGTCTTGCTCGGCGCAGGCTTGCAGTGCGATGAGAGGTGCTTGGAAAAGTAATCCTGCTCCAATGCCGGCAATGATCTGAAAACCAATTATCTGCGCGAGCGGTGTGTGAACTGCGTACAGGATGTAAAGAACATTGCCGATTGTCATTAGCATCACACCAGTGTAGATGAGGGGGAGGTAGCTGCCTGTCCTGTGGATGATTAGACCGGCTACGACGCCAGTGATTGCTTCGGTTATTGTGATAGGCATTACGAGGAGGCCTGATTCGAGCGGCGATGAGAGGTGCACGGCTTGAAAGTAGAGCGGGAGGTAATATTCTGCTGCGATGTATACCTGTTTCGACGGTCAGCCAGTTTCAATAGAACGAGAAGAAAACTACTCACCATCCCATGCCACAATGTAAGTAGAAGTGCTGCAGCATTCGATTTATTCGTAAACAAAGTCATCGGCATAAGCGGGTACCTCGCTAATTTCTTCTCGCTGTACACAAACACCACACTCATCAGAGCACCAAACAGAATCAAACAAATAACTTTCGGGGAATTCCATGGTACAGTCGAGCCGCCAAACTCCAAGCCGAGAAGTAGCATGAGGACCATGCCGATGATGGAGAGGCTACCGAACCAGTCGATAGCTTTGACACCTTCGATGAGGGGCGTTCGGGGGTTGTGGACGTCGAGATAGAAGAAGAGGAGGATGAAAGCTGCGCCGGAGATGGGTAAATTTATCCAGAATGCCCATCTCCTAGTCAAAACATTAGCATGAAAGTTTTTCAATGTCTTAGATTCAGCATAAAGAATTCAATCCCAGATCCGAGATTATGGAGGATCTTAGAGCGAGAAAAGACATACCAAGTAAGCTTTTCTGTGAAAGCGCCACCAAGGATCGGGCCGATGCCTCCAGCAACGATCCAAACGAGTTCCATGAGGCCAATGTAGAGACTACGACTTCTGTGTCCTGTCAAAAAATGCCCCCCAAGCTAAGTATTCAAATAACAAGAAGACATATGCTAGCCGAATCAGTACGAGGACTACAAACCTCACACTAAACAAATCACTGATGGTAATGATAACCATAGGAATCAAACCACCCGCCGCAACACCCTGGAAAGTCCTGCTCATAATCAAGCCTTTCATACTTTTCGCCTCAGCACATCCAATACTCGACACGAAAAACAGCCCATCTGCCATCAAGATGATGGGCTTCCTCCCGAAAATATCGGATAATTTGGCCCAGATAGGCCCGGCAGCTGCATTAGAGAGGAGGTAAGCGCCGCCGATCCAGACGTAGCCCGAGGCGCTGTTTAAGTCGTGTGTTATGGTTGGGACGGCGGTTGCTACGATTGTTTGGTCCAGGGCAGTGATGAACATCGCGAGCTGGGTAGGGAAGTGAGTGGGGAGTGGGGAGTGGGGAGTGGGGAGTGGAAGGAGGAAGAGGTAGACAGACATATAGTGCGACCATAATAGCAGTAATTCGGACTTTGCTCCGCAATACATCTTCCTCGGATGGGACAATTGGAACTTCATCTGCCGCAACAAGCTCGATATCTTGAGACCCGCACATTGGCGGGGAAATGGGAGATGCCCCAACTGCAATTGAGTGGATTGAAGCACTCGCTTCGGCAATTTTGTGGTCAGCCATCTTTAGAACGAAATTGAGGATATACTTGGAACAAAAGGTTGAAAGGAAGAGAGAGAGAAAAGCGAATGATGGGTGGAATATGACCCAATTTTCGAGCAGGTCTCTTTGCGCCCTTGATCCCACTTTTTATTTCTGAGTCAAGCGGCAACGATGCGGGGATTTTGGCTGTCCCTGGCGTGCCAAGATGCACGCTGACATTCAGCACGGGATTGAGGCGGCGTTCAGGAAGTCTGAATGCTATCTTTATCGGAGTAGATTGAAACATCACGGAGTTCGGGATTCTTCCCAATCTGGCAAAGAAATACCGCATCTGCCGTTCGTGATGGGGAAACCACTGAGATATTGTTATTTAGTATCGCAGTTCAAAGAAGGGTTTTAGGCTTTGTTTCAAGGCCGAAGGTCTACTTGCGGACAATAGCTGCTTCGAAGACTGCCAGCGGTGACTCAGGTCAAGAGTTCCCAAAATTCCTAGTTTCCTACTGATCGCAGGAGCTATGCTCACGATGATCTCAGCAAGCGAAGTCCCACTGATTTGAGTGTTTCAATCCAGGTATTGTTTTATCTAGACAACCCTACGCGAGCTGAACAAAGAAGGATGGAAGTACAGACTTGTCATGTGATCTGCTACCGATTCGGTCAATCGCCTGTTTCTGCACCAATGGTTGCATATGTACGATGCAAACGTAAATGCGACAAGTGCTGGATTTGTAGGCTAAGAGGGGCTTGAGGCTCTTGAGCCCGGTAGTTGAAGGCTGCATACCCTCTTGAGCAGGGTTTGTTGATGCTCGTATATCGGGATCCAATCAGATGTCGCGAGCTGCAACCGAGCCATCCATTCCCCGTGGAGTGGATGAATTCCAAGATCTTGGTACAGGCGAAATCCAGGATATCCTGACAATGAATCAGAACATAGATATTTGTATATATCTCACAATTCATCCGTCGAAATGATGTTTTTGTACCTAACATTTGCTTCTATCTAGACCTCAATCCGATATCCAGTGAGCTGGTACTCTCACCTGACCCAAACTTAAATAAGACTTCCTGGAAATATTCCTCCAATACGGTGGCTACGAACTCAAAGACATTTTCATTTCTCCTATATCTAGACGACTGCAATGACTTCCCCTCACAAAACAGTCATTACTGGCTGTTCAACTGGCGACCTTGGCTCCGCGCTCCTCGAAGCCTTCCTCAAGAAAAACTTCCACGTCTTCGCAACTCTCCGAAACCACAGTAAAACCCCTTACTACCTCATTTCACTATCCGGTGTCACCATCATAACTTTAGACGACCTTTCCTCGACTTCAATCCCCTCAGCCATTGAAGGAGGCCCTGAAAGTAGGCAGCGAGACATGGCATCTCGAGTTAGCTCCTCTCGGTGTCAGGATTCTTACAGTTGTGACCGGATCTGTCAGGAGTCATGTTTTCAAGAACATGCCAACAGGGATTGCATCAGAGGACTCGTACTATGCAAAAGTCGGAAAAGACATTTGTGACTTGGGCGATGGTGGGTTAGCGGAACACGCTATTAGCTCGGAGGCGTGGGCTACGAAGGTCGTCGCAGCTGTCGAAAAGGGAAGTAACGGCAAGTTCTGGTGTGGCGATGCAGCCTCCGCTATATCCTGGGGTACTTGGCTGTTTCCTGGATGGTTGCTGCTAAGTTGGTGCCTTGAAAAGGTGTTTGAGATGTCAGCTGAACAGTAAAGGACAAATTCTTGACTAGTAAGGCTCTGTGGGCGAAGGGCATTCAACGATAGGTGACTTCGTGAGAAGAGGCTAAATGGCTAACAGAAAATTAACGCAGAGGCGATCAATTTCAATTTGAAAGCACATAAGTTGAGGAGTGTTGCGTATCGGTTTTCCGTAACATTAAATGAAACTTGAACTCTTCGAATTGCGTAGCGGCATGCGAGTGATTATGAAATACTCTGCCAGCTCACATAGCTATCTATACCTTCGGGTCTGTTGTTGCTTGCGTGTGAACTCTCCGTCCTGCTGACGGGTGTGAGTGTACTACTTCGAGGGTTGTAGTGGCTTCCTCTCCCGTCTCGTCCACCGGCATTGGAACCAAGCAACGTACTAACAGGAGGATTTGCATTGCTCCCTGGACTTCCATCTCCAATCTCCACACTTGCAATAACTGTCGACTTTCTCGAACTCCACCTGTCATCTCCAGCTGAGGTTAGCAGTTCTTCCAGTCGTTCGCCGCTTCTGTGAGCGGAGTGCACAATGGGGCTTTCCAGTTCGTGGGAAATTGGTCTGCTGTGTAAAGCTTGAACTGCAGCACTGGAATGAAGCATGCCTTCGACCTCATGGAGATGAGTTGAGTCTATCTCGTGGATATTCGGATTTTGAGACTGTTGCGGGGTCTGATACGGTGGTGGACCAGGGCTCACGGGAGGTGAACTCATAGAGGCAGGTAGGTATTTTAAAGACAAAGGAATTCCGAGTAGAGAATATCGAGCTACGCGGAACATTTGTCAGCATATTTTGACCTCGACTCGAGTCTGCAAAGGACGGATAGGAAGGTTCTCTAGCTGGTGACGCACTTGATTTATGTGCTTTAGATTCTTTGGTCTGCGATTGACCAGAGACACCCGCAGGGCTTTTGAAACCACCATTCGATCCTTCTAGTGATGAACTTGGCATAGTGGGATTCTTTTGTCGACGTCTGCGACACATCCACAGTATCACGAGACCGACAATCAATATCACGACACCACCAGCGACACCTCCGGCGATGGCTCCAATGTTGGGATTCGAATCGCCTGAGGAGTTCGTGTTAGGACTCGAGCTGGGTCTCTGAGTTGCCGAGGAAGATGTAGCCGTGGTAGCAGGGACTGTTCTGAAAGCTGCTTGTTGAAGAGAGCCAGCTGGACATCCAACTCCATTACAAGGATTGACATCACAGCAGCCTTGAAATGTAGGCTCTTGAGGAACATCGCATGTCCACCACTGCCCTTTTGTACATTGCGTGTTGGGCCAGTAGGTTCCGTTCACGGTCCCGTCTGCATTCGTTCCGCTCCCTATGCCAGCGGCTCGAAGGCCGGAAGCGGGACAGCCTGTGTTGTCTCCACGGCATGGATTACTGGTGCAGCAACCAAAGAAAGTTGGCGATTGAGCTGTGCATGTATACCTTTAGAAAGCCGTCAGTAACAGGGTCGAATGGTGAATTACTATACTAACCAGTCTCCACCGACAGGACAGATTCCCTTCTCCGTCTTTGACATAGTGGGATGGTAAAGGGACAACCAAAGTCGAAGGCGGAAATGGTTCAAATTGATTGATGTGTATATAATACAAGCTTTGTTTTGATGGTAAGTGGTGCAGTCTGAAGCGAAACGTCCGTATTTTAACGAAAGTGATCCCGAGAAAATGTACTATGAGCTGAAAAGTCCCCAAGAGATTTCTTTGAGACATCTAAAACATATAGAATCGAAGGAACAAAGTAACATAAGTAAGATTGCTCATAACGAAGCAGGTTTCTCAAACTACCAAAAATAGAAATCATGCCGTAATTCCCAGCATCCTAGGAGGCTGCGCTACAGATACAAAAAACCGAGCTTAGAACGACTAGGCTGACCAGATCCTCGGTCCACTGATTGACCAGGGACCTGTTTGCAGCTCTGAACAATTGCTGATCCCGTTCATTGTTTTCCACTCCGGAATAGGAGATGATTGGGGGCAGAGCCGCAGGATGAGGTGGGCAGTGCGGAATCCCACCAACACTTGATTGGAGCAAGCACGATTGGACCAACCAGCCACTCGTAATACTTGGCTGCATAGACAAATGTTGCGGCGTTTCTCCATCGGATGATAGAAGGATTCCAGATTTCGGAGTTCTGGGTTAAATAGATGTTGTGTCAGCTCTGCCACTGCCCATCTTTCCAAAATTCAGCGATCATCAATCGGCAACAATGGAATTTGAGCTCGGTATTCTACACCATGTGGCGAAATTTGAAATCTCAAACTATTCTTTAGCAAGGAGTGTCTGATGTGAGAAAAAGGAAAAGCCACGGAATTCCCACCAAAACAAGGCGCATGCACAGTGCACGATGCACTGTGCCGCAACACCGGAATGAGAGCGAGATAGGTGTTAGTATTTAGTACAGAACAAAGAGAGTTTCGAGTCTCGAAATACAAATATCCCTCCGATGGAAATTTTACCAAGGCTGATAAAGAAATGAACAAAAGAGTTCTCGGAAGGAACAACATTCTCCCAAGACCACCTCCTCTAGCTAATGTAAGCTCACACGTGATTGCCGCAGGACAAAGAACATATGACAGAGAGTAAATTGAGACAAATCAACGTGCCGATGATAGTCTCGGCGCCCTCGATCCTATGGTAGTTGGTGAATGATTCCAGCAGTCTCATAAGCTTCACGTGAAGCTTCAGGAGCCCTCTACGTCCATGTTACCTGAACTGGAGCACCAGGGCACTATTATTAATCGAGCAGCATCAACAACAATGATGACTTAGTGCTGAGAAGTTGATTACCTCAAAGAATATTCAAACTTTAGCTTAGTCAATCGAAAGTCTTTCAACTGACTGACAACCATACAGGTAAAGCCCAGCGATACTAAGATGTCGACTCACTTCAGATATTGTTTCATCTGCATGGTCAAGGTTTGGTACAAATAGCAAACTTGCCTGAAATATCGAACATATCATGACTGTCACACGTTTCAATCATGTGCAATCATACAATCTTACAATCATTGATCTTACGATATGGAACCTTGCATTCTATCAATCTTATCCCGCTTCAGCTCACCAGCTCTGTTGACATTGTGTTGATATTGTTTCTACACTTCTCAAGTATGCCATCACTCAATGAGACAGCAGGAGTCACGTACGAAATACACGGACGCTACACGACATGAGATACTCTCTATTGACATCAAAGTCTTCTTGCGGACTACTCTTGGTGCTCTCCGTAGTGTTTTGACCCACAGACGTCGGCGACTTGGCACATGTCGTGAATCACCCAAGATCAACTTTAGAATGAGCCTCTTCTACATATTATGTAGTTAAGGATAGTAATGCCCCTGATCTCTATGGAAAAGTCAAGGAGCGCGCCTAATAGTATATCGCCGAAGCAGAAACTTAGACAAGCATAAGGTGTTGAGCGCCAACCTCTGGTCTAGCAAAAAATACAAGCAATTTCATACGACGCTCCGTGCTCTGCAATCCACTTGTATAGAAACCGGCAATGCAGCAACCCAATGAAAACCCTTCAATTCATCTTCATTCTTGCTACCGTCTTTTTCTTTTGGTTGCAGTGTCTCATACCAACCTAGATCGACCAAGGTTCACTTTTGGGCACCGTCGTACACGACTTCCATCGCCTTGCATAGGCATGAGCAACAGACCCATAGGTACTAAGCCATGTGCTCTGTTCATCGCGTAGTCGACGAGAGCTTGTAGTTACGTTGCAACTCCTCGCATAGGATATTACTGGTCGTACTACCTACCTAGTAACGATATCTAGACAGTGCACGTGACAGCACCAAGACAGCTATGCAATATCGGGGAATTTCTTCGACCTGGAACCTCGTCTCCGAGTAATCGTCACGAGCCAAGAATTCGGAATATTGGATTCTTCTGTCGTCCTTCCTATTTGATATACATAAGGCTTGGCAACTCGCAGAAAGGAGGCCCATGTGCCCGGAACACATGCGAAAACATTCGCTTAGTCCCTAGCTCCAGCTTAAAGAGGAAGCTTAAATGACTACGTTCCCCCTGCCGTCTTTCTTATCGCATCGTCCCCATCGACCACATGTCCCTGACCACCAATCCAACACTGCAATCACACTTGCTTACTGATGTATACAATACGAGAGTACCGCTGATAAGATCAAAGGAAGGAAGCCTTTGACTTCTTCTAGAATGTTGAGTCTTTGGCTTCCCCTACGTTCTCAGCAGACGTCGACCCCTCAGTAGTGCCGTGTCGTCAGGAAGGGTCCGAATGGTACCTTAACGTGCCGTGAACTCTCATTTTATCCAGAGATCATCATCATCATCGCCTTTCGTGCGTGGGGGTAGGCGATGAAAGACTTGTGTCCCAGCGGCGTCGGCATGCGCAATTTATTGTTGCTGGTTCGGGCGAATACAAACACCCAAGTGGGCTGCTTCATTTATGATGTACCGATGCTTGAGATAGGGACTACTTTCTTAGTGTTACACAACAGTCAATAACTGATGGCATTTGTCCTTTGATCTCTAGCGTGGCCGCTCAGACCAGGAGGGTACTTCATTCGTGTCGAGCGGTTCAACTGACCCCTCGAAATCATCGCCGGTACCTCCGTATCCCCGGTAATCTTCTACAAGACATCGGTGAGGTTCACTGCTGAATGTTGAGAATATTTTGAACCATCCAATTGTTGAGTATGAGAAGAGGACTCTTTCCACAAGTACAGTGGTACTTGCAAAGCCTGAATCGGGGGTGGGGTGAGAAAATAACCATTCAAGAGCTATTTTGTCCAGTTCATGTTCCTATGGCGCAGACCCACATCTACCCCAGTCTCACGATCATACGAACGAGCGCGGCCAACCATCCACACGAAGATATGCAAGTGCGTCAGTATGACTAGACAACCTTAGTTGAAAATCGTGCTAGTGGTCTTACCAAACAATGTCAGGAAACACCACGACCTACTGCATTTCAAAAACGCCACGATGCATCAATAGATCTCATCTGCATGCAGAGAAGGTCCTTGACCTCGCAATTCTTGATGAATGAGGAAGTTGAATCCAAAAAGTCTGCCAATACCAACATGATAGTCTCACCGAACTATTCTCTGCAACCTCCAACACCTCCAGAAACAAGAAGGACATCCCACTCTATACGAAAGATACCAGATTTTTGCTGCCATCTATCCTGCTGACGGTCAGATCAGGAAGCTCGAAAATTGTTCACGTTATCAGTTTCGCCGACAGCTTTCTCAAATTTGAGTCCAACATGCTTTCAGTGCATCTGTGTCTCAGTATAAAGTCGAGAATAATATTCCCCCATCGATCAGAAAGTGGGAGCCATCAACTCCATACACACTCAAATACTACCCTCATCTACCCACCATGATCGCAAAGAAAGTCCTCCTCCTTGCAGCGGCACTGCTAGCCGCGAATGTTTTTAGTAACCCAACGTCGTTTCTCCCAGGCCCAATCTCCCGCAAGGCAGACGCTGTAGCGCCCTTGTCTGCGGAGTCCAAGAAATCCGCTGGCAAACCTCAACCAAAAGTCGTCGCCGGCGCCTACATCGTCCAGCTCGAAACAAAAGGTTCTCTCGCCAGACGAGCAGCCGACCTCCACAACGAGTTCCACTTGATAGCGAGACAAGACGCAGGTCTTGATTACTCTGTCCGCGAGACTTTCTCTGAAGAGTCCGTCTTCGTCGGCCTGTCTTTGAATATCCACGAGGGGGACGTTCAAGCTCTCAAGGATCTGAAGAATGTTGCTGCAGTTTGGCCTGTCAAAACAGTACCGGCTCCCTCAGCTGCTCTTCCACGTGACTACAAAAAGAGAGCAGCGAATGTAGCCAGGGCTGACAGCCCTCTTCCATATGTGACGGGCGAGCTGGATGTCAATCGACCCCATACAATGACTGGCGTTGACAAAGTTCATGCTGCTGGTATCAGAGGAAAGAAAATTAAAATCGGTATTATCGACACTGGTGTGGATTACAGACATCCATCTCTTGGTGGATGCTTTGGTGAGGGTTGCAAGATTGCTTTTGGTAAGTACTCTTGACTAGTACCTACAAGTCAAGTTCCGTTCTGGAGCCATTGTCGGAATGATGCTAACATGACTGACAGGTTACGATTTCGCTGGCGATGATTACAATCCGGACTATGGCATTCCAGCCGTTGAGAAACCCGATCCGTTAGTTACATGCGTGACTGGCGGTCATGGATCGCACGTCTCAGGTAAGTTGTATAATGTGTCACTTGCAATGCGCGATTTAATATTTCGAAGGTATTGTTGCAATGTTAGATCAACCAGGGACTGGCTTTGGTCTTGTTGGTGTTGCCCCTGAGGCTACGCTTGGTGAGTATTCACTTCGCTTTTCCAGATATTTCTAACACAGACGAAGGAATGTATCGCATTTTTGGCTGTGAAGGAGGTGCCGATGATGATATCATCATGAAAGCACTTCTCAAGGCTGGTTCGGATGGTGTTGATGTTATCAGCATGTCCTTCGGACAAGTTTGGCCCGACGAAGACACTAATCCCTATTCTGTGATTGCCGATAATCTGCTTGCAAAAGGCATCGCAATGTTTGCCGCTACTGGCAACAGTGGTAGCTGGGGCTTGATGAGTCCTTCATCTCCAGCCATCAGCTCCAGCATTTTCGCTGTGGGATCAGTCGATAATGAGAAATTTCCCCTGACTTATCAACTCACTGACTCAAACGGTCGCCACCTACGATATTCTGCTCATCTTCCCCAGCAGTCACCATCTGAGGGACTCACTGTACAGGTCATGCACTATGGTGCGGATCCATTCTGGCAGACTGGCCCATATATCGAGGATTATGAACAAGCGGCAGCCAATCTTACCGCTCTGGGTATTGATCCAGCTACAGTCATTCTTGCCACTCTCTACGGTAGTCATGTAAGTCCCCTTCACGTCTGAATCGTTTCTCGAATCTTTTTACCGGAGGGGAAACCAAGGATTGCATCAATAAATGCTGATACTGGTTCCAATTTCCAGAGCCCAGCGAGCAAAGCAGAAGTTGCAGCAGGTTTGGGATACAAGTACTTTCTCCAATTTACCACAGAAGAAGAAGATCCGTTCTGGGGCAAAGAGTACAACAGTGGTGACCCGGCAGAGTGGCCACTCGAGCCCATCAGTCTCACAGTCCAAGACTCTAAAACGCTATTGAGCAGCTTCGGCAAAATGCCCTTCCAATACAAAATATTTCTCAACTCGACAGATCATGCCGCCAAGAGTGTCGTTGCATCGACCCCCAGGACCATGAGCAACTTCTCATCGATCGGCCCAACCCTTCAACTGAATCTCAAGCCTCAACTCTCAGCACCTGGTGGCAACATCCTCTCCACATGGCCTCTCACGTACAACGGCTACACCATCATCTCAGGCACGTCAATGGCGACGCCCTACATGGCCGGCGCCTACGCTCTAATAAAATCCCAAAAACCCAAACTCAGCGTCCCTCAAATCTACTCACTAATGCAGAATACCGGGAAGACACTACCATGGTATTACAACAAGAACATCAAGTCCTCCGCCGTGCACCAAGGCGCCGGTCTCCTCAACGTGCAGAATGCCCTCGCGTATGAATCTGTCATCACGCCAACTCAACTCAGCGCCGGTCTTTCAAAAGACTACACGACATGGAACAATATCGCCCGTCTGAACTTCACGATCTCTAACCTCTCCTCGCGCATCAAGACATACAAGTTCTCCCACACTCCTGCGGCTATGATGCAGAATCTCTGGTGGAAGGAAGAGACGTACAATAATATGTACCCATTCTACGGCTCTGCCAGGTTCCCTACTTCTGAAGTCACTATCGGTGGCGGTGGGAGCAAAATGGTATTTGTGGATATTGTGGCACCAGTTCCGGATCCGGCTACTTGGGGTGATGATGCTGTTGATCTGTTGCTGCCGATGTATACAGGCTTTATTACGGTGACGAATAATAATGATGTGTTCACAGTTCCGTATGTTGGGCAGCTTTGGGACGAATGTAAGTGGTTTTGTTAAATTACTCCGCATGAGGTTTGTTATGGTTGTTGGTGGAACTCTTCGCTAACGGTGTGGTACTGTAGCTCGATGGGGTGGCGCAAAATAGATCGATTGGTTTTCGTGCTAGGGGAATGGTTTATCTGAACGGAGCAGAATTTAGACGATGAGGAGTGAATGGAAGGAGGGAGGGAATGCTGGAGAAAGAGAAAGAGAGAGAGTGTGTGGGATTAAATGTATGGGATTTCTTTATCTTCAGACTTGTCCCGTCGTTATCAAGTTTCAATATTATCTTCCCGTCTCTGACTGCTCATCAACTTCTATTCAAGTCCAGAAGATTTGCAATCGGTCTTGGACCTTCGCAGATATATATTCGAATAGATTCCAAGAAATGTTTCGTTTCCTCCTAAGTTAGACTCAGCCTCATACATATTCGCGCCCTTTTCTATCAATCTCCTCCTTCAACAAAAACTCGTCTTCCCATTTCTCACATTCTCAACCCTTCAAGCACCACAACTATAATCCATCTAATCCTCATTGACATTGAAACCAGAAGTCTCTCTCTGTTAAAGAGAAGAGCTTCTTCACCTGCTCCTTCATACCGTGGCTCGTCTACTCTTTACATAGTACTCTTCTCCGTGCCCGAAAGACCAGAACCTCCGCCGCTCTCATAGGTGATAGCCCAATTATGCTGCCCTTTTTTCTTGCTGGGGATATATTAATGTATAGGATGGATTTGTAGAGATAGTCTGGAGTTTGTTATGGTGTATCTACTACGTGGGGATTTTGAAACAGATACTCGTCTCAACAGTGCTTTAGGGCGAAAAATTCTGAACTACTGGCTGGCCTAGGCATTGCTGGCTCTGAAGTGCTGTCCTTTCTGACAGCCGGGTACAACCCCTCATGAATCTAAGCCAAGTGAAGGTTGAATAATGACTTACTGTTCTAGTTTAGTTAATTTATATTTTGCTAGTTGGCGATCACGACGAGCACCAGGGGGTGCAGGAATTCGTGGGACAGAATCGGAAACCCCACCAAAAATTAGACTTTTCAGGACTTTATTAAATAACCACCTAATAATAAAAAGACTTAAAATTAAAGAAATAAATACTTAATACTTTGAAATTAAAGTTCTACTTGTTAATTTAAGACTTGTGATTATAAGTATTTATTAATTAAAGAAATTTAAAAAGCAAAAAGTTATTATTTTTAAACACAATTTACACAAGATATAACGTAAATAAAAAGAAACTATTGTTACAAGATTTTAAAGGTTTATATTTAATATTCGAAATCCTATTTTTGAAAGATGTTATTAAAAGTTGTGGTTTTAATTACTTCTTGAAGTTGATGGAGTTCTCGGTTATAGTCCCACGAAATCCTGCACCCCCTGGTGGAGTAGTACCGCAAATTCATTCTATCGGTAGGTGTAGGATAGGGTAAAGTACATTACAGATTTTTGCTAACATACGACGACTTTGCTTTTAGATGACTGAATAGCCTCAATAGCTGAGATCACTCGGGATCCTTGGGGTTTGAGTAGACATTTATAATTGTTGTAAAAGCCGGTCTCAAAACTAGTTGGCTATATAATCGTGAAAAGTGATCGGGTTCTTGATATGAGTAGGGTCTTCATAAACCACGTTGACTGTATTGCTAGAAAATCTAACATGAGCTACATACCAGCGTCTTGACGCTTAGTCGGATTGGATCAACCGGGGATTGAACTGCTTTTGGGCGTATCTGGCATATCTACTAGCGCAAGCAATGCGCACCCTTTTGCCATACATCATCATGGGTACGAACATCAAACCAGATGCGAGAGCCAATACCCCTATGAGGGCGAACATGTTATAAGTGCCCATGCCTTTCAGCCACGGAGGGAGTACAAACACAATGACCGTCGCTATGGCATTGCGAACAAAGGTAACTGCAACCATGCCATCTCCGAGGATCTGTATTCAATTAATGAGGAAAACTTCATGCATAAGGGACATCCACGGATACTAACCTCTTTGTGTGCATCTATTAGATAGCTGAGGTTGATGTCCATCATAGCAGCGATACCAAAAGACATTATCCCTGAGCCAACGGCCGGGAGGATCCAGTGCATTCCCTAACGACCGGTTAGCCCCAAGTTCTTTCATATTTAGGGCTGATATACCTTGGCAAGGGTGAGACCATACATAAGCAGGCCTGCTGTCACTGCTAGAACCGGAATTATGTAGAGATGGAAGCGCATTTCCGGCTCATAAATGCCTTTGTTCCGTCTGGCCAGACGAATTATCAACCAATCGTTGACTGGACCACCGAACACAGCTCCCAAGAGAAAGCCAATGAAAGGTGCAATATTCAGATTTCCAATGGCAATGGTCCCGAAGCTGTACGGGGGTAAGCAAAAAGACTGGCTTCGGTTGTTGCAAGAATGGCAAGCCAGACGATTGCAGTGCCGTATTGAAAGCATGCAAACGTTACAATAGGAAACAAGACCATGACTTGAAAGGGTTGATATATATGGCGGATAAAGCTTGCGAATGACCCTGGACTGCTCACGAACCAGGGTAGTCGCTCGCGGTAGGATTTCAGAGGTATATTCCGATTATCGAGGACGGACGATTCCGTTGGATGAGATACTGTTGGTACAGGGTCAACCCCTAGAGTTTCCTTTTCCTTGGCTGCTCCAGAATGGTTGGGTCTGGTGTGTTGACTCGGGTCTGATTCATCCGCTTGGCGGAGGCCAGTCATGATGGGCCCTATGTATTTCGTTTCTTCGTAAAAGAAAAGCATCAGCACGTTCGCAATGCCGAACAAAATACCAGTCCACCAGAATGACCATGCCCAGCCTTGGGAGTTTGCTATGTAACCAGATGCCACTGGTCCAAGGTAATTCTAGCGAGTAATTAGCCTCCGTAATATCAAACAGATTCGTAATACCTACCCCTATTGCCACGATGATAATATAGATTCCGTTCATCGTACCTCGTTGATGTACGAAAAACAAATCTGCAATCCATTCGACCTGTTAGAGTTGCTACGGCATGATTCGGAAGAAACACGTACTGTGATTTGAATCAGAGCCTCGTTGACAGCGCTAGCGAGGCCTGACAGGAAAACAGACAGGTAGAGGTCGGCCAAATTAGTCATCTTCGCCTGCCATATGCATGACAACAACATAAGGAGAGTGGTGGTCAAATATATCGGTCGACGACCATATTTAAGAGCCACTGGGACGAAAAATACACAACCAACAGCCAAGGCAGCTACATTGGTAGCGTATCCGTTATTCAGAGCGGTATATGAGAACCCAAGCTCCTCGTTTATGGGAGCCCATAAAGGCGTCTGGACAGTGATGCTGTAACCGATCAGTCAGCTAGTACAACTCCTGATGCCTGCTTGTCTTGAGACGTACACCGCAAACCCGAGGAGCGTGTAGAATAAAACGAGAGAAAAGTTGACCGTCTTCCGAAAATTTGACCAGTTCTAGTTCTGCTGATTAGCGCGTGCCGTTGTCTATAAGGATCGTATTCTTTACCAAAGGATCATTGGGATCTTCAGAGGGCTGCGGTTGAAGAATTATCGTGACATCCTCAGCTAACGGTTTAATCAACGCTGTCCTGTCCAAGTGTTTGTAGTGAAGGCAACCAACCATGTGACAGGAAAACTGTTCCCGGAGACAGGCGTAAGTCACCAAGGGTTGGTGCGTTAGCACCCTGTCTGGCTGCCTCTAAGTCCTGGTTGGGGGCCATCATCAGTGCACGAGAATTATCACGTCTACTCTTGCGATTTCTGTACAGGAGCTACTCGCCGATTTATATCACCACACCCATGTTCTACTTGTCCATATGAGAATGTTTATGCGAAACATGTGACCCCAGGATTCTGAGACTAAGACAGGTCTGGCAGTTGGTTCGCCCTCTTGACGGACGCACGGATTTGAGTCTTTGATGGCCCAGCACACTTCCCTTCATCATGAGACATTCTGTACATTTTCGCCAAGGTGAGCACCAACCAGCGCCACCACAATATCACTCGCGAGGGACAGTATGTAGGCTGCGTATACACTGTCTCCATCTCTATCTTCCGTTGGACCTCAGCTCGGCACTAACCGAGCACCATTAGTCAAACTACCCTAGGTAGATTGAAGAGCAACCGACTGTTACCTAAAATTTGGGGAGAGCGCGAGATAAGAGCGGTTAACCTAGTCCACCATCTTACTTGACTTCGGCCGAGATAAAAGCGGCTGGTTCGCTCTTTGGCTCAACCCTAATCGAGCACTGGTGTAACTGAAATCTGGGAAAACGCGAGATAAGAGCGGCTAACTTGCTTATCTTCGGCTCGCTAATCGAGCACTACTGCACCTTTCGTTTTCGTACCTTACGGAGCTTACGTACCTGGAACCTGGGAATGCGGGGAATACAGCCCAAGTATTCTGCTTGGACATTGGAGGAAGTTAATGGAGAAAATTCTTGGATTTCAGACTGTTGATTGGAAGAACAACCTTTTTGCCTTACAAGGGTGTACGAGACCCACCCCACTGGAAACCCTCTTTCGTACTCTACGTAAAATCTGGGAAGTCGCGAGATAAGAGCGGTTAAACCTCTTCTTTCTGCTTCTATCTTCCTTCTCTTCGCCCCTCACAATCGAAGGTCAGGTCTAGCATCAAATATCGACGCATCATCCTCTTCTACCTTTCTCTAAGTCGATTTGTTCTACCCCACTTATCCTCCTTGGCTTGATATTATTGTCTAGCCTAGCCGCGCTTATCATGAACGCCTCAAGGTCGCCGAAGGCCTCGACCTACTCAAGAACAAAGTCCGGATGCTCAGCATGCAAGCTCCGCAAGAAAAAGTGCGATGAACGCAAACCGAGATGTGAAAGCTGCGAACGGAATTACCTGCTCTGTACATGGCCATCT
Source organism: Rhexocercosporidium sp. MPI-PUGE-AT-0058 (assembly GCA_020746875.1). Classification (NCBI taxonomy): domain Eukaryota; kingdom Fungi; phylum Ascomycota; class Leotiomycetes; order Helotiales; genus Rhexocercosporidium; species Rhexocercosporidium sp. MPI-PUGE-AT-0058. The sequence continues at coordinate 1,174,848 of JAGTJL010000014.1, read as the reverse complement.
GCAGTACCAGATCCGGGCAATCTCCGGCGACATAGTAGGACTCAAAAGGGGCATTTGGATGTTAAAATACACCCTGCAGCTAAGGATTCAGAAGTTTCCGAGCACTATAGCCATAATCTTCAGCCGAGGACGAACACTAAAGGCAGCTCCGCAGAGCAACTTTGTTGGAATTCCAAAAATGCACCTAAACGCGCTTCATTGTCAACTGGCCTAAATCTTCTGAAACCAAGCGAGTTTTTTCTTATGACGTTGTCTAGATCGGCATCCCGCACCCTATTTCAGCATTATGAAAGCCGAACAGCGGACTTACTTTGCGCCTCTCAGGGTCTTGCGAATCCTTTTCTTTCATTCTTGATTCCATTTGCAGCAACGAATGAACTCCTCCTACAATGCATCCTGGCTCTCAGTGGTGTTCACTTCCTCAATCATTCCAATGGCGCCCCCTCCTTTGATATTACAACCACTACTTGGTCACACTACGCACTAGCCATCAGAGGACTCAAACATGGCATTACGAGAATTGCATATGGAGAGCAAGAAATCTTGCCACTGCTTGTAGCCACTCTAGTGCTTTGCTTTGTGGAGGTACGCCCATCTAGACGGACCTGCCCTACAATGAAAAATAGAAATTAGCTGACGACTTGATGCAGTCAACAAGAGGAAATGTGAGCAGCATCGCCCAGCACCTTAGGGCTGCTCGAACCTTTCTACTATCTTGGCTTCAGCAGCGTCAGGCCGAGCTTGATGTAGAACTTCGAGGCTTCATCATCGAATTCTACTTGTATATCGCTATATTGAGCAATACTCAGCTCGGATCCGAGTGGACTGGATTAATTATCAAAGACTGCTCCTGGCTCTATGGTGGTGGCACTGCAGACTGCAAGAGCTGGGGAATGCTCTTTGGCTGTGCCAATGACCTATTTGGTATTATTCCTCTGGTTTCAGCTTTTGCTCACCGGAGCGGTGGAGAAGACGAGAAACCTGCATTGGAGCCATTCGAATCCATCGGGACATATCAGTCGTTGCTCACACAGGTGCAAAGTTGGCGTGCTCCAGAGGCTAGAGACCCGGCAGTTGTCGTTTGTGGGAGAATATATCAGCAGTGTCTCCTCCTCCTTCTCCATGCGTCATTCTACAGGGACGAACTCAGCTCCGTGACTTTGAATAACCTACTTGATCAAGGTGTGCAGGAATTTGTGGTACTCTTAGAGAGCTTACCCGTCGCTTCGCCAATCGCAACTACAATCTGCTGGCCGTTTGCTATTGCTGGCTCCTGCGCTCGCTCCGAATCACACCGCATGATAATACGACAGCGCCTCAAGATGATGTATGAGAGATTCAGCATGGAGAATATCACAGCTGTTACGCGGGTTCTTGAGGCTTTGTGGGCAAGTGATCACTGTGGGCCACTGCATATCACAACTGTGATGCGACAGAGAAATGAACTCTTTATTATTCAGTAGTAAGCCAGTTTAGATAATGGAAAGACGAGGAGAGTGTTTACATGTTCCAATGCGAATTGAGTTTATGCGAGACCAATAATTATATGTGTAAGTTATCAAGCCAGCACAAACTTTCACCTCCACTTTTAGAAGACGTAGCTGCTGAGCAAATTTTGAACATGTTTTCGGAGATTGACGATTTGATTGAGTAAGATGTTGCAGTAGACCTACTTTCTATTCAATTTTGGCTGACAGCTCTTTGTAACTCATATAGACAGTGGTACACCAGTGCCACTAGGCAATGACTCTCCACTTGGCCTTCTTCTTCAACTTCCTCTTCATTCTCTGCTTCGTACACCTTAACCTTGGCCTTAGTTTTCCTATTTATTTCCTCTGCCGCGCTTATCGATAGTATTTAAGTACAGAAGCGGGGTGAGCCGCTCTTATCTCACGCGGCCCTAGATTTTAGGTACAATATTGCTCGACTAGTGCAAAATCTCGTTGTCAAGCTCAGATAGGAGAGGACGCAGCCTCATCACTCTTATACCTGTGCTGGAAGGGATATCGCGGACAAAATGCCCGGGATTCGAGGAATGGTGTGTCAGAAGTGAATTAGCGTACTGGTGTGTTATATTTATGCCCTGGGTACTCCATTTCCTCTACACTGCATTAAGCTCCTGCTAACAGAAATCGTCAATATGGTCCCATCTCAAGAGCGAAGACCGTGGCAAGACATTGCGCAAGATGAGAAGAACAGGAGAGATGCAGCAATACCATCTGAATGGCGCCTCCAAAATCCTCCCGGTCCCGAAGTGAGGAATGTCATGCAGGTACCGTATGGAAGTGGAATCATGACGCCCGAGGAGTTGGCATTGACGGAAAAGGATGCTACCGAGCTCCTGGAACTGATGTCGGAAGGGAAACTCAAAAGCTACGATCTGACATTGGCCTTTTGTAAACGCGCAGCTATTGCACAGCAGGTGGTACGTACCAAGGGCTCTCAGCAGTTCACATCTATATCTTTACAGCGTGCCATTTCTTACTCTACACACAGCTCAATTGCCTGACGCACATTTTCTTCGAAGAAGGCCTTCAACGAGCAAAGGAGGTGGACGTAATATACGCTCAGACTGGCAAAGTCGTGGGCCCTTGGCACGGGCTACCATTTTCGATCAAGGACCATTTTAACATCAAAGGCAAAGATTCGTCTTCAGGGTATGTTGCGTGGGTGGGTACAATTGCCAAGGAGGATGCTCCAATCGTCAAGATTCTGAGAGACGGTGGAGCAGTTTTCTACTGCAAAACAAACAATCCACAGACCTTGATGCAGCTTGAGACAGTATCAAACGGTAGGCATGATATATCCATCCGCCCATAGGTTTAACTAACCAAGCCTTTAGTATTTGGCCGGACAGTCAACCCACATAGCCGCAATCTGAGTCCTGGAGGCTCTAGTGGTGGAGAAGCAGCCCTCGTTGCATTCCACGGGTCACCCATTGGACTTGCTGCTGATGGGGGTGGTAGTATCCGTGTCCCAGCTGCAAACGTTGGCCTCCATGGAATGAAGGGAACTTCCTGTCGGATTCCATTGGTTGGTTCAAATTTCCCTATGAAGGGTTGTGAGTCTTTCCCGGAGGTTGTTGGCATCATCTGCAACACTACGCGTGACACCGAATATTTCATGCGGAATGTCCTTGACACCCAACCTTGGCGTAACCAACCGGACATGGTTCCTTTGCCTTGGAGAGACCCTGCTACCCCAAAGAAAATCACTATTGGTTTCTTTGAGGATGATGGATATGTCAGGCCACACCCACCAATCACAACAGCGATGAAAGCTATTGTGAAGAAGTTGCGGGAAAACCCATTGTTCGAACTTCGAGAATGGAAACCATATCAGCATTCTAGAGGCTACCGTATCATTAAAGAACTATACTTCCAGGATGGAGGTGCGGATAACCTTGGAGCGATGGAAGCCTCTGGAGAACCAATCTTGCCGCTGGCGGCCCACTCGATTATTGGGCCCCACGTCAAACTACGTACAATTCCGGAGAGTTGGGCCTTGAATGTGGAGCGGGAGGAATATCGCAGTAAGATCTTCCTCAATTAGCTGTTCCACCTTCTTCCACCTAACTAATCAATTCTAGTGGAGTACCTCGACGACTGGAATCAACATACAGATGTGGACTTTCTACTATGTCCAGTTGGTCCTTGTGCTGCTTCCCGACATGATACCGGTCGCTACTGGGGGTACACTTGCGTGTTCAATTGCCTAGATTATCCAGGATACTCGTTTCCAACCGGCTTGAAGTGCTCCCCCGAGTTACACCCAAAGGATGGAACATATATCCCAAGGAATGACATGGACGCCTACAACTGGGGTAACTACGAGCCAATGGAGTACAATGGTGCGCCTATCAATTTGCAATTGGTTGGTAAGAAGTGGGAATGTGAGAAAGTCATTAGAGCTGTTGGTCTTATTCAAGCTAGTTTGGGTCTCGAGTAGAGAGTGTACTGTGGTAGGGAGGAACCTCGGATGTTTCTTGGGCACATGACTGAGCCGGCTCTTCTCACATATAAGAGACCATCACTTGAAAGTTGCACAACAACAAAGCATTCCACACAAATTCTATCTAATACATCCTTTTTCCCGCCTCTCCTTTGCTAATTGCTATTATTCAGATATGTGATATATTTAGAATTGATAGATATATTATTTATTGAAGCTAGAAAGTCCCCCGTGCTTCGTTCCTTGCGACGTCTCTTGTTGTGTGGTATTGGAAGTCGTTTCTTCCCACAGTACGCAGATAATTTTGCGGAATTTTATTTTCAAACAACTACTACACGCATCCTCTATAAGTGAGACCTTCCGAGCCGCCCGGCAACTACCGTATTCAGCTCGCCCTATACAAATGCATCCCTCTAGCCTGTGCCCATGCCCATGCGCCCAACTCATGCCCCGTACACATGCTACCCGTATGGCTCTGCGGTGCCCCTATTTTGCTCCTACTCTTACTTGCAGTCCTAGTTCAGCACTATCCCTTCGTCCCGTGAGATATTGCCCACGCAAATCATGGGCAGAAATGAGAAGCTATTACTCGCCAGAGGATTGGGCCCAGTTGATATCTACCTTGTAAAACAATGATAGCCCTTACTCCTATTCCCCTACTAGCGTGGGAAATATCTCACCGGACGAAGGGATCCCTTACCTACCAACATACGAAGGACTTCCCGGCAGCCAACATGGTTGCTGCTTCCGAAGCCGGAACTGCGGCTGCCTCAGAAAGCACTTCAACGCGAACCATGCCCTCTACCGAAGCGCCCACGGGCCCTTCATCCGTCGCGTCACTTTGCGGAGCTAGTACAGCGACACATGTGCCAAGTACTGGATTTGTGGCCAGCAGAGGGCGTGGCATAGACGTGAAAATGGGTCCCGAGGATAGTGAATATAATCCACTTCCACAATCTAACGAAAAATGAAAACACACTGACATCGAGCAGTAGGCCAGGACGATTCAGTACAACCGTGGATAGTTTATTTGTTCTTGTCTTTTTCAACTATAAGGACCAACGTGTGTCGTCGCATTAAAGGAGGTTGAGTAGCGAGGAGATTTTTACCACAAGGGCAAACAACCCCACAGAGCTAAGCTCGTGATAGGCACACCTGTGCCCACTAAACCGATTGAAGAAGGTTGATTGTCCAAATCATAATCCACACATACCCATCTAGCAAAGCAAGGCTCCTCCAATATTATCCCCCGAAATGGGCGTTCTGTTCTATAGTTGCCATCAAATAATTCGTTGACATATGGCTTTTTTTCAAGCCACACTCGGAGAACTTCCCCAACCATTAGTAAGGTCATGAACTGCTTCAATTCGGTGGGGAGAGGGAGCTGGCTTGCCTTATATATGGAAACCTAGGCTACATATCTTTGATCTTCAGATTCAATAGCAGAATATCTAAGCATTTCTGCTCTGAAAGTTTTCATCTCTACGAAATCTAAGTCAAAACACTTTGTGTCACCTACAACCTCGATTTCTCCCACTACAGCGCTCTCTCACAACCTACCGCCTCACCGCCTCCGCACAATGTCTGCACCGACATTCTATAATTACGCCGGTGTCGGCACCAAAAACTCAGAAGCATTCCATTACTCCCAAGCTGTCAAAGTTGGGAACATCGTGAGATGTTCCGGTCAGGGAGGCTGGGACACCGGCGGCACAATCGAAACAGATCCAGAGCTACAGGTACGCAGAGCAATGGAGAATGTCGAGAAAGCGCTACAAGCAGTCGATTCAAGACTTGGATGGAAGAACGTGTACGCCATCAGGTCATACCACACGAACATGGAAGGCACCTTCGACATGATGACAGAAGAGTTTAAGCGCCTTTTGCCAGCACATCGCCCGGTTTGGACTTGTGTTGAAGTTGGGAAGTTGGGTATCCCAGGTATGCTTGTGGAGGTAGAGGTTGAGGCTTGGGTTGAGAATCGAGAGTGAGAGTGGTGGGAGTGAAGAGATATGGGTGACAGTTATTTCAGATATATGACCGCGGCCATTAGCATATTGCATACAAAGTTACAACCCTCATAAAATATAAACGCCTTTGCTGAATTCCTTGAACATTTGAAACCAGTCGCCATCTTGTCCGCCAGGCTTCCACAAGGCCCTCAAATACCTTTGAAGTACCTTGATGTTGCCGAACTGCAACTGCACTTCAATTGTATCAAGATTCTTCATTACAGTTTCCCGATGGAAGTCGGAAATACTATGAGCTCCAGCTACACAGTATGGGAACAGAGCGCAAGTCTGATATCCCGCTTGTTCTGAAAGCATTGAAAGGGACTCGAGACTTTGTTGGACTCTGTGCTGGACCAGCCTGTGATTGGTTGGAAGCTTGCAAATAGCCCGGTAGAGGTAAATGAGCGCGCAGTATCGAAAGGCACGAAACAGTGACTGTGCTTCCATATGGCGATGATGTTGTGCCGGATCATGTGTGTCCTCTTGTACCCCGCTATACAATGAAATCTCCTTTAGTGGGGCTTGAAGATTAAACTCAAAGCATTGCACCTTTTCCACGCTCACTTCGGATGATGGGTTTTCGGCGCAATCAAGCGCGTAGTGCGCCATCTGCGCAAGTTCCTTGAATATGACCGCAAGCGACTCTAATCCGCCGATGTCTTCCCACCAAGACCTACCACAGTCAAACTTTGACCATATGTCGGGTATGATATACGGCCTTTCACCAATGATCAATGCTCTTGAGAGGTCCATTGATGCGAACTCGGAAAGCAAAATAAGCTCGTTTGGAGCTGCCCTTGATATAGCTTCTAGTGGTCCCCCAAGTATGTTGATCACAGCCTGTGCACCCAGCTGGTGCTCAGTCGTAGCCGCCATATCATATTGCGGATTCAAGTATCCATCCAGCATACACAGAAAAATTGAAGTCATAACCACCGCACGTGATTGCTCTTCATCTTTTGTGCCTTTTGCAAGCTGGACTCTAAGAGAGGATATACAAGCCAGCCGAGCCTGTTCACTTTCGATCTGCAGTTCGCTGGTTTCTGACTGAGACGATTTGTGAGTGGTTGCCAACGCAAGAATAGCCCACAGTAAAGGAGGTGATTTGAGCGCTAGAGTGAAAGGCACCGACGATTTGACACCACCAACGAAAAGTAATGGCCAGACTTTCTGGCGAAAATAATCAAAGGCGTCCTGCTGGCTAGCAGACAAGGAACTGATTCCAGAATCTTGGGTTGAGGCTGAATCTCGCAATGGAATCGTTTTACCAGCAAGGTATCCTCTAGAAGCCAATGAGTCCTGCCATTTCAGGAGGCGTTTGTTATAATTGCAGGCCACATCCGCTTTGGCACATTTCTGACAAATAGGCTGCTGCAAGTCGCACATTACACGACGACTTCGGCATGGCCAGCACGATCCCTGGACTGTGCGGATGCGTTTCGGCCCCTTGGGTTGATGTTTGCGGCCCATCGCGTTTGATACATAGGTGGTGTTCAAAAGAGAAGGTAAAGAGGCCGTCACGAGCAAAGCGTGCGGAGAATGAGTAGCAGGACCAGGTTGTGTGTACATGAACTAAAGCTTCCCGAGAGTCTACGTTTTAAAAGGAAGGCAAACCGGCCATAATATGTGCTCAGAGGCGACAGTCGTGAAGTGTCGAAGACGCGGGGTAGATGTGGGGAAGTATGGCACGATATTTGGAGAGGAAGGAGGATTGGCCAATAGTGGGTTTGGTGGAGAAGATGGTGTTGTGTAGAAAAAATTTGGCTTGATCTGGAAGTTCAATTGCCCAAATTAGATATTAGCAAAGCTTCTCATAGTAAAAGCACAGAAAATACGATTGTTATCACACGTCCCGTTTCATGCTTTGTTGATCGCTCGGCTGGCGTGACTGATGGGCGTTTGTTTAGTGAGCTTCCTTCCCGCGTCCTTCCCCTTCGACCGACCATCCATTCTAGACATTCTGAGAAAGAGTCAGGCCGTGGTGTTAAAAAGTGTAAGGTGACCTCCCAGACTTGATTTACTCTCTTTGCATCTACAAACAAAACATTTTCCGTCTCAAGTACTAAACAGTCGAACAAATATGGCAACCGCTGTAGAATTAACTGCACCAAATGGAGTCAAATACTCCCAACCCATAGGTACAACCATGCTCCCCCGTAAACAAAACAATAACACAGAGCTGATATCATATTTAGGCCTCTTCATTAATAATGAGTTCGTCCCTGCCAAATCAGGTCAGACTTTGGCTACGATCAACCCAAGCGACGAGAAACCAATTACCAGCGTTGCTTGTGCAAATGCGGACGACATCGATGTGGCCGTCGAGGCTGCCCGAGCTGCCCTGAAAAGTCCAGAATGGAAAGGGATCTCAACTTCCGCACGCGGCCTTCTGCTGTTCCGTCTGGCTGACTTGGTGGAGAGAGACCGAGCCATCTTGGCGACGATAGATGCTTGGGACGTTGGGAAACCATACAAGACAGCGTTTGAAGAAGATTTGGGAGAAGTCATTCAAGTCTTCCGATATTATGCTGGATTTGCCGACAAACAATTCGGCCAAACCATTGATACTGCTCCCGAGAAGTTTGCATACACTCGCCACGAACCCATTGGTCAGTAATATCTCTACTAAATCATCATCATTTACTAACCCAACAAGGTGTTTGCGGCCAGATTATTCCTTGGAACTATCCTGTTATGATGGCCGCTTGGAAGCTCGGCCCTGCACTGGCCTGCGGCAATACTGTTGTGCTGAAAGCTGCCGAGCAATCGCCACTCTCGGTGCTCTATCTCGCAAAGCTGATCAAGGAGGCTGGGTTTCCCCCAGGAGTAGTGAATATTGTTAACGGACTGGGTCGTGTCGCAGGAGCCGCAATGACTGGCCATCTCGGGATTGACAAAATTGCCTTTACTGGGAGTACAGTCGCTGGCCGTGAGATCATGAAAGCGTCTGCTGTCAACCTGAAGAATATCACCCTGGAGACCGGAGGCAAGAGCCCGCTCATTGTTTTCGATGATGCTGAGATCGATCAAGCAATCAAGTGGACACATGTTGGGATCATGAGTGAGTGACAATCGTATATCTGTCTGGAGTCGTGCTGATCTCGCAAAGGCAACATGGGACAGGTTTGCACGTCGACGTCAAGAGTCTATGTTCACGAGAATGTGTACAGCAAGTTCGTCGAGGGCTTGAAAGAGTACGTTCAAGCGGCGACCATCATCGGAGATCCTTTTGCAGAAACGACATCTCACGGACCTCAAGTGTCACAAGTGCAATTTGACAGAATCCTCAAATACATCGCAATCGGCAAGGGTGAAGGCGCAACCCTTGTCACCGGTGGCAAAAGACACGGCAAATTGGGTTACTTTATAGAGCCAACGATTTTCTCCGACTCAACTGACTCAATGGCAATTGCGAGAGAGGAGATTTTCGGACCTGTTGTTGTAATCTCATCATTCAAGACTGAAGAAGAGGCAGTTAGAAGAGCAAATGATACCCAGTACGGTCTAGGTGCTGCTGTTTTTACCCAAAATATCGCAAAAGCACATCGCGTCTCGGCTGAAATCGAGGCGGGCATGGTTTGGGTAAGTTGAGCTGCCGCGTTGCCTGTAAATTTCTGGACAACACTAATATAGATCAATAGATCAACAGCTCGAATGATTCGCATTATGGGATTCCATTCGGGGGCTACAAGCAAAGCGGAATCGGACGGGAGCTTGGCTCATATGCTCTTTCGGCGTATTCGCAGGTCAAAGCTGTTCATGGTAAGTTATGAAGGCACAAAATAACACACGCTGCCACTAAAATCTGATAGTCAACCTGGGCGTACGCCTATAGGATAACATAGGTATTAGGTAGATTCTAAGTAGAAGAATGTGAGTGTAACCGTCGGCCTTCGTACGGACTACTCCTTGCTAGTGGCTGTTGAAATGAGGAGGAGAGAGAGGTAGGTAGGACGCATGCTGCCGGTAAGTGCCATTCGCAGAATCATCAACATCCCCGACTTCGCATCGCGCGTAGTCAGCATGCCATGTTTGTGGGTTTGAAAAAATGTCTTCAGTACTATGGTCTTGTCGGAAAGGTTGGTTTTGTCAATGCTGCGCTCTTTGTATTCGATTCAGAGGCACGGAGCAATGGAGTCCAGTCTCCCATAAGATAGACGGTCTTCGAGTCGAGTCGAGTCATCCCGAGATGCCGAGTAACCAAATACCTATCTCTCCAACAGCACATGAACTCGCCAGCGCATGACTTCGACCGCGGTGATTCCTTTCCAAGCCAAGCGCGGCCAGCCCACTAACACCCACTCTATCACCTTCCTACTGCTCAATCAAACTACCCCCTTTCACCAGCCCTCAAAAGTCTCAACATTTGACCCACCACCACCACCACGACAGTCCACCCGATTCCGATCAACCCTGAGAGACGCAGTTTCTTCCACTCCACTCCACTCCTCTCCACTGTAATAAATATCTCCTCATCACTCCTTCTTCCTCCCCCATAAACCCTATCCATCTGCTCTCCGCAAAGTCTCCCTCCCTCCTTCTTCGCTTCGGACTCGAGGATCCTTTCTATATGCTGGAGCCTACCTTCGTACACATATAAATAATTTTTTTTTTGGCCCTCTCCTTGCTTTATTTACGTAAGGGCTTTTCGCGCTAGTGGATTGCTAGATGGACGGAAGCTTGACTGAGGTGTGGTGTATTTACCGGGTCGACGATGTTCGAATGAGCTGCGCAGTGATAGAGGTTTATGTGGCAAGAAAGGGTTGTCATATGTATATCTGGGGGTTGCTGACTCTTACCTACCTGAAGCGCTGTCTCGTTTAGCTGATGCGGAAAGGGACATCTACTAAATTTGTATTCAACGCTCATTCTAACGACCAAGTGTAGAGGCTCGAAACTGAGAATAATCAATTCGGTTGGGTTTAGGGTGTCTTGGTTTAGCTCGCTATACAAATGCAAGTGGTCGCTTATCGCTTATTCGCTTATTGTCTAGAAGTACAAATGCTGGTGTCCCCCTATTAAGCCCAGAGCGCCATGCAACGCCGCCGCTCGCCTGAGCATGCAAACTGAGAATGCAAATCAAACGCATCCCCCTTCATTTCGGCCTCTTAAGAGGGTGCGCTTCTGTATTACTATTCAACAATTAGTAACTTAATCCTCACACATTCTGACTCTACTATCCACTGACACCTCTTTTCCCATTTCTCCAGTGAAGATCCGGATGAAAATAATAAGGGGGAAACTCACAGCACATAATCATCTAAACTAACAACATCATTCTCGCTAAACAGCAAATAGAAGTACTTCAGCGTCTCCGCTAGCCAGAAGCTCTCCATCTCATCGACCTGCTCCGGGGCGCCTTTCATGACGTCGTTGATGGCCGAGTGTGCGATGGGGGTGAGTGTATGGGCTTGAATGGCTTTGAACATGTTCCAGCCTGACTCGCGCCAGTAGGGGTTGTTGGTTATGCGGTGCATGATGAAGACGGATTCGATGGCTTCGGGTCTGTGGTACTGTACGTCAGCATGACATAGGCATAAAAAAGTAAAACAACAGTAAGAGTAAAAGTAAAAGTAAAACAATAATAAGAGGGGAATGAGTAGGGAAGGTGGGTGTAAATACCTAAGCAAATACCGAGCATCTCTCACGTTAGCAAAACCAGGAGCTAACCTCTCAGTCTCGATCCTCTGCCTCGTGAGCGCCTCATCCCCATTCGAATCCACGGCATTAAACCACTTCTGCGAATCCCACGTACAAGTCGTCCTATTCGCGCACGGAACGGCAGTGAACGTCTCAGGCATAATCCCCGTAACCGTATTCCTATACGCCCAAACACAACCATCTGTCAACTTCCCACCATCAATCACATCTTCAGGCCGGTTGAAGATCTTGCCTGCGATGGCCAGCATGCCGCCCGTGAAACAGGTCAGATGTTGCAGATCTGGAGAGAAGCGCGGTGTGCCACCGGCTGCCAGGTCAACGTTGCCAGAGATCAAGATGTCTTCGTCGTTGACTGTCATGGGGCGGAAGAAGAGGTACTTTTTCGCTACTGGGATGAATTTCTCGTACATGTTTTGATAGGATTTCATTTGGCCGCCGAGGAGCATGTATTGCTATTTACATTAACTTTGGATTTTGGCAAAGAAATGAACTAGGGAGTTAATTTACCTTTGGTAAGTATTCGTATGTTGAATCTGCCAGAGCACCGAGTGTGTATTGTTCCTCCCCTCCCACGTAAGGAGAGCCTAGTAGGATACTGTGATTGTACCTGGCCGAATCGACCATTGCCGGCCACATTCCTGGGAGAACAGTGTTATCCTGCCATTTCTCCAGCTCGTTCATGATCTTCTGGATCCCGTCGAAATATTTGTCATTCCCTGTGATTTGGGATAATCGAGTAAATTCGAGGGAGAGAGAGCCAAGGACAGCGAGAACAATGGAACTACTAGCCGAATGATCTCGTACTTCTGGGTCAGTTCTACAGAAATCAGTAAACGCCCGTAAAAAGCATCAAGAGTCCCCTTACGCAGACCACATAAAATGAGGCGTAGGCATCCGATTCGGAGTATCGAAAGCCGTAAACAGCACCTCCGCCAGCTCAACCGCCTTCTCTACCAAAATGACATACTTCCCCCCACTCAAATCATACGCCGATAGAAATCCGCCCAGATGTCTAATCGTCGTCTCGAAGAGATTGATATTGCACCCCACCTTATGCGTGAAATCCACATTGCGCAGCTCGCTCAACGCCAATTCGAATTCCTTTTTCAAGCCCATGATCCATAACGTGTCGAGACTGTCCACCATCGTAGCAGCCCACCCACAGAAGGGCGTCTTGAACCCGCCTGCTATAGGCCGTAATTCGTCCTTTGCCCATGCTTGGTCTTTGTACCCTTTCCAGGAATGTAAGAATGCGTCGCGCACTTCCCTCAATCTGCTCTCGCGAACGGCCTTCTCTCGCGCAGTCTCGGGAACGGGCGCATGCTGGATTTTGGGGATCTTCTTGGATCGTCTGCGCGGGAGAGGGATGATGGTTTTCGGAGGGTATTTCTCGGCGCGAATTGGGATTGAGATGTAATTGTATTCGAATCTGGGCTGGCCGAGTCCGCTGTGTTTGAGGAGGAGGAAGAGGCAGCAGATTACACCGGTGAGGACTAGACCTCGCGAGAAGCGCTTGGTGGGTATGCGTGATGTGTAGGAGACGTGGGAGGAGGGTAGTTCATCGGTCTTCTCTTTGCGTTTGAAGGACGGCATTGTAGTTAGTTGTTGAGTTGAGCTTCTGCTTTGGCAGAGCTCAACATGTTTCGTGGAAAGGAAACTAGAGAGACAGACGGGACAGATGGAAGGAAAGATAGGACGAGAGAGAAAGGAGCAAGAAGCAAGAAAGAGGAGAAGAAAAGAACACTTTCACCATTTGTCCGAAAAGAACGTAAGTTCCATAGAGAGCAGACAGAGTTTAGCTGTTCGTGGCTTGATCGTCGCCAAGGCGTTGGTTGTTCTTCCAGCCGTGCCAAACAGAGAGGTGGTCGCGCTGGAACGTCCCTGGTCTCACTTTGTAGGCTGCAAGTGGAGGCGGGCGGCTGGCGGCTGAAGGGGCCGACGCTCAATTGAGGACCGTGGCGTTTAGCCATTGGGCGGAGGAGTATATTGCCTCGTTCCGGCAGATGGAAATGAAGACTTTGGCAGTGATGGAATATATATTATGATGGATGAGAGAGGTTGCACGAGGTGCCGTGCTGTGCCGTGCCGTGCCTTACAATCAAATACATTGAATGACTGACTGACTGACTGGGTGATCCCCAGCTCTGCGGGGTCATGATCGTCCGGATGGATGGCTCCAGCTTTTCCCCTGACTGAGGAGCTAGCCTGTTTCGGTTCTAGAACCGATGCTCCACCACATCTCCACTTGGAGGGGTTTGTTTCTATTTCAAGTCTCAACGTCGCTTGTTCACCACTTGCTCCTCCTTATACTCGTACAGATACTTTGATTGTTCTGATATCACCGGGTCGAGTCTTCTACCCAAGCGGGGTTTTGTCGAACCCGAACACGGTGTTGTCACTAACCAGGTTCGTCTTCGCTTGTCAAGTCCCCACCCGATGTAAACAGGTAGGGACTGGTGCATATTCTTAGAACTTCCTAGCTCTCCATAGTTCATGCCATATCCAACATATTTTTATTATTATATTTATACAGCGACCTACCTCTCTATTCCATTCCGTACCAACCCACAAATATCTCGTTACAAGTCAAAACCGAGATCATTTAACTTGACTTTCTTTTCTAAGATTACGTGGGGACTCGTACAGTCTCATCGCCAAGCCGACAGGCACAGAACGGTATTTCGCGCTTGGGGAAGTAAATTGTGGGAAGTCACAGCGAGAACTTATTAATTCTTTGGAAATGAGGGCGATGTGATTGCTATTATCTTTTCTGTGGGACTTGACGAATAGAAACTTTCTTATAGCTCTCCAGGCCAGAATCATCGATCTACCAACGCTAGAGGAAAGAAGCGAGACGAGACACCCCATGCAAACACACGAGAAACTCTCAGTACCAACAACAATCGTCCCTCACAACGCCTCCTCCCTTTTCCACCCCTCTCCCTTCGACCCCTCAAGTCCTTTACTCGGATGGGGCTTCGTATCATCCTTAAACACACTCGCAAAAGGATTCGGATCACCATTCTGATCCAGATTCCCCAACGTATGATTAACCTCCCTATGCTTCGCCTCATCCGCCCTGATATACATCAGCAGCTCCCGCATGCCCCTCTTCCCCTCCGGCATATTCCAGTACCCGATTGCGATCTCGGGAGCTTGGATTCGCCCGCTATTCCAGAGGGGGAGTTTACCGGCGTCAAGATCCGAGAGTGCGCGTGTGTAGGTCCGCACGGCTTCTTCTTCGAGGTAGCCGACGAAGCGGTGGCAGGTGCGGGGGGATAGGAGGTAGCAGATGAAGAAGCCGTTGAAGAAGACGCCCTGGGCGCCGAGGATCATGGTGCGCATGAATATGCCGGGGGTGTGGAGCTTGAGGAAGGTCAGGAGGTGCATGCGCTCGTTGAAGGATTCTTCGATAAGGGTTTCGATCCTGTTCGTGATATCAGAGATCAGGAATCAAAATCGGAAATAGGAGGTGAGAGTCGGAGGAATTACCAGCCATTATCCCTCTTCATCCTCCGCAAACTATGTAAATGCCTCAGCATCCCCCCAACCATCCCAGGTACGCCAGCCACACTCTCGAGGAATATAAACCGAACCAACCACTTCGATTCCGTCATCTCGAATTTTTTAGAAGACGTCGCTCCCGCGGAGACTTCTTCTGGATGTTTGTACCCAGTCGCGGTATCCATTCCCCAACGAAGGAAACGGATGGCGTTCAGTGCAATCTTGTCGGAGAAGGTTAAAGTTTCACGATGAGAGACGCCTATTTTCTCCATTTCCTTTTCGGTGAAGACGGGATGTTTCCACGCGGTCTCGGTGCGTTGGATGTCAGGTGCTCTGGAGGGGGAAACGGGGGGGAAGACGTCTTTTTGCTCAATGAGGGTACGTTTCGAGAACGAGAAGTTTCGGGAAGATGTATTGTGGCTGTGAATGAGTAGTGAACGACATTGTAATCTTATTTGAGGACCGCATCTTTGGAAGGATGTGGGTTGGATGAGCCATAACCCTGCAGTTGTACTACCCCTTGCTATTGATCTTGATAACATCGGATCAAAAGGAATCTTTGAATTTCGAAAAGTGAGAGTAGAAATAAAGCGATCGAAAGAAATGGCGGGCGGTCAGCCATATAGCAAATTAATATTCTGCCCAAGGACCGACATCTTACTGTGGCACATCCCCATCCCATCCAGCAAAATAGCGACAAGACCGAAGCTTCACAACATCTCCGGCGGCCAAAGCTAAAGCACCTCACCTCATTGGAGGACATGAGCATTCAATGTATGGTCTCAACATGAAAATCGAATGATCTTTGGTGCATAGCTAAGCAGCCTGCATAGCCGCATCCAGGAACAGAATGTCTATCCCGGACAGACCGCCAGCGGCACAGCACTGAAGTCCACTCAACTACTCAAGAAAGATGACTGGAGGGGATTTCAACCGATCAGTCGGATACTGTGTGAGCATGGAACGCTGTACCGTAATCAAGTGGCTTTAATACTGGTGAGAGGAGGTCTGCAACGCTGACTGGTAAATGGAAGTAGCAGCTCTTGATAGGATACTGAAAGCTGAGACTTCCGCAACTTTGACTCGTGCTGATGCGGTGTAACTGGCCGGATGAGGGTATTGATGAATTGCGTCCACTCCCCGGAACCTGCTCACTTGAGAGATATGAACGGGCGACGTGGGAGCCTTGTCTCTCAGTCTCTCTGTCTCGGCGTGTTCTGAGAACTTCCAAAGCTCGGACATGATGCAAAGGGCGGTTTATGAGAAAGCAACAACCACAGCTACAGTGCATGGAGCTATAAAGTGGCCATTCAACGCACCAGAGATGGATGATGGTGAGGAGAGAAGAGCCTGTAGCGGGCCTGGCGAAACGCTAATGTCTACCGAGTAGCCGAGTCCTGGGGCTCCAGCACTACTACCGATCAGTGTGGGACATCAATGCCGACAGCATCCACCTTCAACAACTCCAGGACCAACCCTCCTCTGCTCGACGCGACATCTCACAAGGTATCCCGGGTATCTGCTGCAAATTTGCGCCGCTGAAGGGATGCTACGAACCACGATAAACCACGAGGATGACGTGTCCAAATCGCTCGTCTGTCCCCCCTCCGCTACAACCTTCACCGATGGAGTATGGTATGGGCATTCGATGTGAAGATATTGATCCCGACGTTCCTGGAATATAAGACGGGCTACGATGCTGGGACCTCGCTGTCTAGGACACAATGAAGAATCCTCGGAGGCTCATGTCACTGAGAGACGATTGGAGTAAGGGCTCCCTCGAGAGGTCGTGGAAAGCTGGCTACACTTCAGGAGGCGTTATTCGGGAGGAGTATGGAATCCTTTGAGAGGATAGCTTCGTAGCTACTCGCTCAACTTACGGAGTGGCGAAACCTGTCCTATTCATAATCGCTGGCAAAGTGGAGGAATTCTTCGTGATGGTAGATGCATACGGATCCCTCGAATGGTCAAGGCGTGCGTTATTGAAGCGATTTGGAAACAAGGGTACGTCAAGGTGATCACTACTTCGAGCGTTTATCTCGAAAGGAGTGGGATCGCGAACAGTGGGCTGGCTGTGGATTGACATTCCTGGTGAAGTTGGGACGGGACGACTCACGAAGATCCGTGAATGAGCAACTTTTTCGCAAACGCTTTGACAAACGATTGCAGAGACGATCCACAGTATGGAAGCATACTAGGTGTTTGATGACGAGGTGGAGGCGAAGGCGTCTATCTCGAGAGCTCAAGTGAACCCAAGTCAGAAGCATGGCATTAGATCTGAATGTGAGCGTCAGATCATTCCTTAGGAGCGACGGGAACTTTACCGAAACCTCTTCCTCCCTGGCGTGGCCGAGGCGTCCATCACAGTCGCAAATACGTACTCGGCTCGAAATGTCCCTCAGAGTATTGTGGGGTCGTCTGAGGAGTAAGCGGCTCTGAAGCAAAATCGACTTGATGCTATTTTCGCACCCACCTTGGAATAAGATTCAGAGAACTGATCTTGGAGAGATCAATGAGCGCTTAGACGGAGCACTTTCTGCAGTCCAAATCACCTCCAGCCGCAGTCTTGGAAAATCTGCAATTGTGGGGTGTGCATCCACGGTATCAACATCACATTCTTCGGCCCCCATGATCCGTCTTCAGCCTCAGTAAGCGCTCTCTCTGTCTTGAGCTTTTTCCAGTGCGTTCCTACATGTCTCTCTTTTTCATGGACAAATCTTCAGGACCCCCTCTAGCTTACTACGCATGTTTTCGGCAGGGACTCCCGTCGCTTGTCTTTTGTTTCATGTTCTCTGTTTAGTCTTCGTTCATAGGTTCATTATATGTTCATGTGACGGAAAACCCTTGGAAGTACCTAGGTACCTATTCCTGCATCCTGCGGCTGGCAATTTCCACAGGGACGACACTCCAGTGGGCGAGAAAGCGTATCTGAGGGTGTGGTGGAGCCAAGGGCAGTGCATACTTCTATCATAAGTCAGTAATGTCAGTCAGTAGTTAATCCGTGGAAACCGCTGCTGTGGGGTATCCGGATCCATTTCGGGGCCTTGACCACGGAAGCCTCGCCGTGAGCCCTAAATGGATAATTTGCTGTCTGCTGCTGGCAGTGGAGTTACCCTGGCTACTAGACCTCTTAGAAAGCTAGATCTCCAATCTCGCATATCCAGCCCCTTTCGTGGTCGTTCGACGGTATGTCTTGTTCCGGAGGCACTATCTCGCCCGGCATTGTTGCGCCATTCACAACCCCGGTTGTTGATGTCGTCGATTTTAGCCGGGCTCTGGTGGCTTCCTCAAGTCAACCTTATCCCCGCAATCGAGGAACCTCGTGCGATTTTGGAGCGGTTCGGTCCTCGGCAGACTCAACCCTCTCAGAGCTTGGGCTTGATGACCCCGCGGTCCTCCAATTAATTTATGTCTGCCCTCCACCACTCTCGAGAAAGCTTTGTTTCTCGTCTAGAGACTCGCGTAGACCCAGTACCAGATTCCGCCCACTCCCTTCTGTCTGTGCTATTGCACTACCTAGCTAGTAGATACAGTCTTCACGTTTTACATCTTTTGACTTTCATATTGATTGGATTGGATGTCCGGCTAAACCTTTCTCCTCAAGTCACCCAAACATGGGAATCCGGTCTCAAAGGAGCAAGTGGCCCGGAGAGACCTCAATGTCCCTCAAATCTGTTTGCCCCTGGATGCTCAAGCTAGCTTCGATTTTTATATTAATTTTCGGTTCAACTGACCCGGTGGTCACTTTGAGGTTTGCCGAAAAGGCATCCAGAACAACGACATGATGTACCTCGCGAGCCCGTTCAAGTTGACCCATGTATCGCAACAAAGTTTCTCCACTCTGTTTGATACTGTGGAGAGAGCGAGGGGAGCAGCTGAGCTGCTAGTCACCATGAAGCCCCTACGTCTTCAATCTCTTCGTCACGGACCGGATCTCGCGAGAGGGTTCGTCTCTCTAGCCTCTCGTTCTTGGCTCCGAAAGGACCGTCGAGCCGCTGATCCATGATGGAGATGGCTTATCATTTGTCTCATTGGTATCCACGTGCGAGAAGCCCTAAGCCGTGATTTCATGAGGTTTTCCTCTGGGCTCTTTGGACCAAAAACTGTTATATAACCTGGGACCCCTCCATACCAACATCTCCCCAGCACGCCATTTCTCTAAGGTCATCCTCGATCCTCAACCATGTCTTCCAGAATCGCCCTCGCCTCGCTCTTGCTGTCTGTTGCCTCTGCTCAGCAGGTTGGTACTTTGACTCCTGAAGTCCACCCTCCTCTTACGTGGCAAACTTGCACTGCCTTCGGTTCTTGCACAACCATTGCTGGCAAAGTTGTCCTCGATTCTAACTGGCGTTGGTTGCACTCTTCAACTGGTACCAACTGCTATACTGGCAATACCTGGAACCCGACTTTCTGCCCCAACAACACTGCTTGTGCGCAAAACTGCCAACTCGATGGTGCTGACTACTCCGGAACTTATGGAGCTACCACCAGTGGCAGCTCCTTGAGACTCAATTTTGTTACCAACGGCGCCAACAGAAATGTCGGATCCCGCATGTTCCTCATGGCCGATGACTCCAACTACCAGATGCTCACTCTCTTGAACAGAGAGTTCACATTCGATGTCGATGTGTCTCATCTTCCTTGCGGCTTGAATGGTGCTCTTTACCTTGTCAGCATGGCGAAGGATGGTGGTAGTTCCAAGGAACCCAACAACAAGGCTGGTGCCAAGTATGGTAAGTTGTCACAATTCGCAGATTCATCCTATAGCTACTGACTGCTCTAGGTGTCGGATACTGCGACGCTCAGTGCCCACGTGATCTCAAGTTCATCGGCGGCCAGGTATGTTTTCAGATGCAATATTGTTGGTCGAGCCTCCGTACTGACATTATTTTAGGCCAACGTCGAGGGATGGACTCCATCCACAAACAACGGAAATACTGGATACGGAGGTCACGGTTCTTGCTGTGCTGAGATGGATATCTGGGAAGCCAACTCTATGGCCACCGCTTTCACACCGCACTCTTCCAACCCTTCAGGTCTGAGCGTGTGCACGGGCGACACCTGTGGAGGAACCTACTCCTCCGATCGATATGCTGGTGTCACCGATCCAGATGGATGTGATTTCAACGCTTACCGCCAAGGTAACAAGCAATTCTACGGCCCAGGCAAGACAGTCAATACCAACTCTGTCTTCACTGTCGTGACCCAGTTCCTTACTAGCACTGGCACTGATTCCGGTACTCTGAGCGAGATCAAGAGATTCTATGTTCAGAACGGCGTCGTCATTCCCAACTCCCAATCTACCATCGCCGGTCTCCCAGGTAACTCCCTCACCGATTCGTGGTGCAAGGCCCAGAAGACCGTCTTTGGAGACCCAGATATTTACAACAAGCACGGCGGATTCTCCTCCATGTCAACCGCTCTGAAGAACGGCATGGTCCTCTCTCTCTCCCTCTGGGACGATTACTCCTCAAACATGCTCTGGCTCGACAGCTCTTTCCCCACCACCGCCGACCCAGCTGCCCCAGGTGTCGGCCGTGGAGCCTGTGCAACCACCTCTGGTGTTCCAACCGAGCTCGAAGCAAACAGCCCCAACTCGTACGTCGTCTACTCAAACATCAAGGTCGGTGCAATCAACTCCACCTTCAACGCCGGCTCCGTCGTCACTCCACCAGGCGGTGGAACCACCTCGAGCTCTACCAGAGTCACCTCATCATCCACTCTCCGAACCTCCACCACTTCCAGGGTTACATCCACTTCTTCCTCTGCTCCACCAGCTGGCTCCGGAGCTGGACATTGGCAACAGTGCGGTGGCCAGCCTCCTTTCGCTGGGCCATTCACCTGCGAATCCCCATGGGTCTGCACATTCAGCAGCCCTTACTACTCTCAGTGCTTGTAGGCATCTCGCCTGCATTACTGCTGTCATTGCGCAAGTCCTTGTGCACCTGGCTGAGTAGAGTAGCCTGGACACCTCACTGTCCTGAAACGGGTGTACGAGAAAAGATGAAATGACATGGATGAGCAAATGCAAAACGACAGCATAGGAAAATCGGCGAGAAAATTACGGATGACATTTTGACTGACAGACGAGCTGATGGATCTCCTTGCTTGAGAACGTGATGCAAACTCTCATTTCAGAGCTTTGAAGATGCATTTGTGTGAGAACGTTTACCTTTCTGTATATAGTCTTAGTTGATATTTTTGAGACGAAAATTTCATTCGTTACTGTGGAGAATTTGAGTCTTTCCCCATTTGTGGTTTTCCGTAGATTGAGATGATATTTGTGCTTCCTTTGAAGTAAAGGGAGTTGTGAGACGTAGTTTATCGACCCCATATCCCCCAACCTCGACCACTTGAAATATGTCAAAAAGTAAATCGATCCGGCTTCCTTCAGGCCTCATCGTTGAGACCAAGTAACCTCAAGTCCAGCAATCGTGTGTTTATGATGGGATCCTTAGTTGTGTCTCTTGTTGTCGATCCTGGCTCTGAGGCTGGGCATGTAAGGAGCCCCCGGAATTGAGCCACATCAAGTGCCTTTAGAACAACATCTTCAAAGTTATCCAGAGCATCCAAGCTGCAATCATGATACTGCGTAGATGACTTAAATTCATCTTCCCAAGTAGCGACATGAACTCCGTCAAGCATGATTTTCGCATTGGCTGTGTAGTCCTGATTGTGGTTTGCAACATTGGCAGTAATCAAAGCATATCGATCAAAAACGACATTCGTGATTCCGCTCCAGTACTCAAAAGACTTCTGATCGCCCATCTGACAGAAGATAGCCACCGTGAGGAGATGATCGTTTCGACTCAATATATTGTATGCGATTTGAAACAGACGGGCTCGAGACGGGATAATGTATTTGAGATCTGAAATCGAAGCCATTGTGAAGAAACCACACAGGAGTCCAAGCACAGCACCAGTAAGATTCTGGTTCCATACCGAACGAAGCACAGGCTCGAAGTAAATGCTCGACGTCTCTGTAGCGTTCAATCTCCCTGTCACGACATGGCCAACATATGTGATTCGTGTTGGATTCCCTTTGAACAGTTGCACTTCGCTCAATATCCACGGCCGGCGGATGGTTCTCCATATGCCACTTCCTCTCACGTCGTAAGCAGCGAGAACTTGTATGCTCTGATAGAGTTTCGAGAATTCAACGACTTGACAGAGGAGGTCGTCGCCTGACAGGCGCTGGTCGATTGAGATGGCATCGATGAAGAGATATTTGATTCCCATTACTCGAGCTTGGTGGATGGCGCCGAATACGTTGCGGGATCCAATAATACCATGTGTGCCGTCCCATCTCCATGATAGGACGGCGGCTTTTGTCGGATCTTCGATTGGGAGTTGCACTTTTGATATGGGTATGATTTTGCTAGATGTACCGTCAAGTCGTCCGTCGTACAGATCACGCTCGTTGACTTCGTTTACTAGTAGTGCTCGCCACTCGGATGTTGCCATGCTGGTTGTCAAGCTTATTTGTGGAGAAGATGTAGGTGATGCTTGTAAGGAAGAAACTGGAATAGTGCCCTTGTTGTTTGGATCTCAGCCTCAGCCTCGCCGGAGAAATATGACGTGGCAGGCTCATAGCCTGTGGCTGGATGGTGAATCTTCGAATATCTTCGTCCAAAATCTGAAATACGTACGGTAGAGGGTTATGGGTTTCCCGCGAAAGCCCGCATTTAATCGTCAACAAGGAGACTCGAGTTAGTGGCGAGAAGAAGAGGGCTCACGTGCCTGAGTTTTGTCATTCAATATGCTGCGTATCCCGGCTAGTATAAATTGGCACCTTAGGAGAACTACTAGCTTTTTTAGTATTCACTGACTGTATAGGTGAGTTTGTCCACGGCTCACGAGGGACTTTCAAGTCTCCTCAAGTGCTCATCAGGTGACTGTCAGGATCAGGTAGCCCCCTAGCTCGTATCGTGCTATCCAGCCCTGTCTTCTTCGCGCGACGCAACTTTTTATATCCTTCCCCCTTCTCCCTTCTCTTCCCGCGTGTAATGAGCATCAGTCAAACTGCCGCCAGAGGAATTCTGTGGATTGGCAGCTGTTTTCTTCGGCCTGGTGCAGCGCAAAACAAACAATGTGGGTAGAATAAAGTTGAAGGACTTGACTTGTTTATCTGAAACCATCGGCAACGTATCAGTACCGGATCAAGAGCCTCTGTCATCAAGAACGGCGGTAATACGTATCCATTGCACCCAGCGAAAGGTATAGGGTCTGTGTCCGTTAATGGATTGGGAATACATACCCTCATTGGGGCGGTAGCAGCGCACCGTAAGTCACCAAACTCAAACATGAATTTCAAATAAACTGACATGACCCTGTTCTTTTTACTGTCTTACCATATTTTGCCGCCATCCCGTTATTGCTACTTGCATTCAATGAGTTACAAGTCATGCGACTACTCAGCAAACCAACATCAAAGATGCCTGCACCTCCTTCCCCCAAATGGCCGCTCTGGCTTGGGTACTCTATTGCCCATCTTGCCGTCATCACGTTTGGTTTCGTCATTAATTTCAGAGCATGTTAAAATCACTGTAGAGCTCCCACGAGGTATGTACTCCTCTTCATTCTGCACCCTCAATTCTTACTGAAGAAACCTACCAGATCGTCGGCCTTGTCGTTTTACTACAGACCATACTCGGTGCACTAATTATTCAATACCTACGGCAGGATCCAAGTCTCGCCAGTGGAAGTAATCGCCACTCGTAAGAACATTAACCCTAACTCAATTTAGTCAATTAATCTTAGCATATTATTCTCCTTGATAGAGATAGCTCTTCTCTTTAGCTTTGCAGATCTGTCAAGTTTGACTCGTTGTGTAAGGCAGACGATTGTGCCGACATCGACCTGGGTGGCGCTGAGATCGGCTTTGAAGGGATCACTGACACTTGCTGTCGGTCTTCAGGCTTTCCTCCCGTGATTGAATTGCCTTTAGCGCAAGGCGGTATAGGGAATGAAATGAAGACAGCAGAAAAGTCTGAGAAGCCGGGACCGCTAGAGCTGCGGTATATAGAGGTTTGATAGTACCGACTTTCTATTTAAGTATAGCATTACTGCCAGTGTACCAATCAACTCTGAAAGACCACCGAAATTGACCTTTTATTATATTTGGCGTTCAGGGTCGTTTCCTGTGACCGTTCTCAAATTGAGTTTATTTGGGTAGTCAAGGGCCGAGAACTTGGGCGGTCGCAAACTTTAAGAGTACTAAAGGTTTTATTAACCGTTCACTTTTGAGCCAGCGGTCTAATTAGTAGTACAAAATTTTCCTTGCAAACGGACCAATTAACCAGCGTACAATTCCTAAGTCGGCATATACTTTCTACTGCAAAGATGACGAGACTTGGCCTACACCGTTCGCCAAGCTCTCGGTACTAAAGCGACAGCTTCCTGGTACTTTGTTAGTTGGCCAGATCATCAGTCTAAGATCAATGTCAACAAGCGAAAACACGCACCTTTCGATTCTCGACCATCCGTAGGTCGACAAATTCGGAATCAATCCGACATGCCTGTCAGTCAACTCCTCTCCATCCTCCTGGCAACCAAAATCGTCACTGTACCATCAAACTTTTTTGGAGTCCAACCTGTAACCCCAAGCGTTATGCATTGTCGAGCCGCAGCCAGGATCTCCCCGCACATCCCACCCCCAATCGCTAGTCACCCCGAATTAAGCGAGGAAAATCACCCGCCCATCCATGCAAGCATGAACATGCATAGCACGATAGTTCCCACTCCAACAATGCGTTTCATTATGACGTCTTTGTTTCCCTGGATACAGGTTGAGATATATATATCTCGCATTGGACTCGCTACATTAGTAATTTCCAACTGAAATGGAAATACGAGGAAAGAGGAGCTCTAGAACCACTTCTCAATTTCGTTTAGTCTCTTGTACCGTATTTGGTATTGGGAATTTCCTTTCCGCCGATTCTGCACATCTGGGTGTTATTCAAGGGGTCAAAGCAAAGATCATAAGATGTGGAAAACCGACAACTGTAAAGCTTATCCTTTTCGTCATAAACATCCAAATCACTTCCCACCCTCCCCACGAGAAACGGACACTCGTCTATCCACTTGCTCTGACGACTATGCTTCGGTTGAGGAGGTTCCGATCATGTTTATGATGCCTAAATATCGTCCAAACACTCATAACGATACGCTTTCCTCGTCGACGATTTTCGACATTGTTCTTCCCACTCCAACGCCTACCGAACGGGAAAAGAGAAACAAACTACTCACTTCTCAGCCGTTGCCTGACATGCCGGATGTCTTTGAATGTTTTGCTTCTGATGATATGAATGTTGAGGAAGACATTTTAACGCCACCTATCCCGATCAGGAGGAGACCAAGTCTCAATCTACAACCTCTGTCAATCCCAACTCGTGGTCCATTGCCTCCACTTCCTACTACACCTCGCTCTACCCGATTTCACTCAACCACATCAACGCCAACAACTTCCACTTCTAGAAGCTCTCGAAGTCTAGGCAAAGATGTCCCGCCGACACCATCATCACTTGCTCCCGAGAAAATGACCAACCTCTTAACCGAGGTATTAAACATTATGAACACAATAATGGACCAACAACACTCCGTCCAGGAAGAAGATGCCATCTTAGCCGACTTGACCGAGTTGGTGGTGATCATGCAAGAGGAAGCAGAGAGTTTATTACACCTCGCAGGTCTAGTCGAGGAGTTCGTGGATGAAGTCGAGATTTCCAAAGAGGCCGCCGAAATCGAACATTGGGTTGAAAATCTTGGTCTCGATGAGATGCCAGAAGTCAGTGAGGGGAGTGGGCAGGCGACTGAGACGGAGTCGGATGTTGTACCGGTGATCATCAAGTCTGAAAGCGAGAGCCAGGGAAAAAGCATCGGTCATGGAAGGGAAGATTCTTTCGATTCTGCGCTTGGGCTGGATGATGATAGCGGGGGACCGATATTAGGACATGTGAGGGATATGAGCGAGACGATCCATGAAGCTGCCATCGTGCAGATAGCGCAGCTGAGGAAGAGCGAGAGTGAGACGAGGAGAGGGAATTTGGTTGAGATTGGGAGGAGAGCTATGGAGAGATCAGAAGTAACGACTTCCTTGCCACGGACGCCGCGAACACGACAGATGTCTCACACACCGAAAGCAAAGTATCTACCGCATAGAAAAGCGTCGCTTGGATGTATCAGACTTGAGAAAGACAACACGAAGAAAGGGAAGTTGAGAAAACTACCACCACCACCACATTCGCCCTTTAGGGACTCGGCGTTGATAATGAGCCCAACTGGTAGCTTGGGGTTCAAAGCGAAAGCGAAGGTAGATAGGGGCGTCGTACATAGTCCGCGGTGGATATAACGAACAACTTTTCGAGATTGACTCCCCCAAAAGAGGCCGAGGGCCATTGAGGCGAATGAGTTAAAGAAGAGAGGTGTAACAGAGCATCGAAGGAAACATTGTAAGATGATTGAAATACTAGCAGGGCTTCTTCCCACGCATTGGAACACAATCTTTCGAAGCTCTTTTCACTTATGGTCAAGACCAAAAACTAGAGCGGATTACAGTTTCAGGAATATATGCAGTATTTCATGACCGACTCCCCATCATCCTGATAAAATGACATATGGAACATTCAAATTTCTTCGAATAGCTTGCCAAGTGAAAGCAGTACTCACCAACCTTGCCAAAATTACCAAATCTACAGCTATGAATCAAATAATACCTATAGTGTATGTCATACACTACTCATGTGTTTAGGCATAGTTATATTTGTATCAGGTCACATAATTTTGATCTGATATCACATCGACTTCTTTCGATTCAGTTCCCAGTCGCGCCATACTTCTCGACTAGCTACAAGAGCGAGGGTCTAGCATAATGACAATCTGATACTCTTCCCTCATAGACTGCTTTCGCATCTTCAGACAGTGTCGTTGAAGCCAACCGACTGCTACCCACCAACCCTACATATAGCTTATGTGTTTAGGATGATACCGAGCCTATGTAGATCACTCGATGTTTGCTGCTCGTGAAGACTCGTCTTATGTTTGCACCTATACCCAAGCGACTATAGTTGAGCCTCGCTACAAAACAACTCCCTCTGGTGTCTTGGTTGGCCCTGGTAATGATTGTGTGATGGGGTGGGCAGTCATCGTTGGACTCGTTGGAAGCAAAGATATCGAATAGACCAAAACGAGGGATCGTGGCTCTTTCAAAGCTAGGTTTCTCCGGATTCGTGCTCCCCTGTTCTAGAAATGGTCAAAAAGTGTACGTTTTCCCTCTCATTGAGCGCATACCATGAACTACAGTCGAGGGGAATTGACTCAGGTGGTTGGAGTCGAGATCGAACACAGCAACCGTAGAGTGCTCCGATTTGGGGCCTTTGGCCAAGAATGAGGGGCACATCTATTGCGTGATAAGATGTAACAACGCGAGTAAAGGATGCTAGCTGGGGTTGTAGGCTTGCATGTAGCGCTGACTGTCTAACGACCGGGTTATCAGATCATGGAAGTGGCTGTCCTTTCATAGTTTTTCCTGCGCGGATGCTTCATCCCTTGGTTTGTTTGAGGCGCTGGTCATCCGACACTAATGAAGTGACTGTATCAGCCCCTTCTCTTAGGCCTTGTTGTTAGAAAGTGCCCCTCTATGCACCCAAATTTGGGACCAATTAAGACCATATCAGTCAGCTGGCTATTTTTCCTTGAAAGACCGCTGAATCCGCCATGAATGAAATTGGTTGCAGCGCTAAATTCGTTCGCTGGACGCCACTTTTCGCCTGCGGCTTTCGATAAGTCTGCCTTGCGGCCTGGCATGACAGAATCCCAGTGCATAGGACCTTAAGCGAGCGGTGTTATTAGCAGCTGAAATGTTGACATACGCCATGCAACCAAGTTCTGAGACATTCGAGCCATCAAAGGCTCTTACCGCCCGGTTGTTGACTTCGGATAACGACTGTTCACTTAAGAAGACTGTATGCCTGCGGTCTTTCTATCCCGTGTCTCGCTCTATGTTTCCACGCCTACCACACCGGTCCAACCTCACGCCCAAAGGGGCATTGTGTCTAAGAAATGACATCGACTCAATCCACCTACAGCGACGAGAGGAGAATTGGAAATGGATTGCTGGCTCCCTTCAATATTGCGGGAAGTGTGGGTGCAAGAGTGAGGCTCCGGGATGGATTTGACAACTGGCGGCTGCGCAGGCCACCTCATAAGGCTGGGACAGCTTGACCAGGACGGCTTCTTTTGTTGAAGAAGTAACGCAGCGACACGTCTTTATAGTACATAATTTGCCAACAGACAAGTCATTATTACAGCAACATCACAAGGCGCTTGTTCGCTGTACTCGCCATGTCATGCCCACAGAATACAAATGGATCCACGTCAGGACAGCCAGATCTCCAATCAAGTCTGTCCAAATCCCATGATCCGCCCTCAAGAAACTTATTCGTTGCAGATAGCTTCAGCTCACCGGATCGCACGTTGTGCCGCTCCCCAGTACTATCGTCACTTCCTGAAGATGAGGTGTCAGATCATGTCGGGGCTGCACAGAATGCGACTGGTATCACAGATTTTGCCCTTCCTATTCGTCAAGACACAGGTTCAACTTCGTCAATTTCTGATACCAGTTATCTGGCCAGGTCGAATAGGTCTAGCATAGCCGGGCACAACTTTCAACCTCTTCAGTCGCAAAACAGTTCTGAAAACGCGCTACATGTGGTGAGGCAGCGTGCTGCCGATTTTGAAGCATTCAAGAATACATTGAAGAGTACTCATGCACCAATATCAAAGGGTACGCCTCGGGCGCCCACCATTGCCGACTTCAACAGCGTCCCTGAACTCAAAAGTAGCGTTTCTTTAGAGATCAGGACGTATAATTCCGGTGGCGTTGATTGCGGCGTTGCGAACGTGGTGATTTTCTTAGATGACGGTGGGGGCACCGAATCTACCTGGAAGCCATTCGCAAAGCAACACCTAGGACACCCCCAGACTGTCCTGGTATTCCTGAGTGGAATAATATGGACTGACGAGGAACTTTGTGGGAATAATTTCCAGATGGCGACTCGGCTCATTATGGAGTTTGTGGTTCAGGGCATTTTGGTTGAAAAGTGCAACTTTCGTCCTAACAATATTGCACTTATAGGCCAAGGCCAAGGCGGTACAGCTGCTCTCACGATGGCGTGTGCTTGGAGCCGAACAATTCTTGGTGGTATAGTATCGGTTGATGGTCCACTACCGGAATACATCACACGCCAGGTCAGTGTTGTCAAAATACCCACACCAATTCTGCTGATGGGCGGAAAGCTTGGGGCCCTTACGCCCCAGGCTGACCGAAAGATACAAGACCTGTTCCTACACGTTGACACACATCTCCAAACAGAAATTCAAGTCTTGCAGCTGGATGCATTGACGGTGTCAGAGGATTCTCGATTCGTGGCTGACTTCCTTGACCATGCACTGAGGCATGAGGAATGGGTGACACAGGCTGTGTTGACATTCGGTAAGTCGAAGGTAACAATAATTAATCTACAGCTAACAAATCGTAGATGGCGGTGGTATTCGGGGATATGGTAGTTTGCTTGTCATGAGAGAATTGATGAGACACATCGGTGCCGAAGAGAGACGACTGGACAGTAGAACGACGTCAAGTTTCTATCCCGGGATCTACAAGCCGACAAATATCAAGCCAGCCGAAGACAGCAGACCTCCTACTGTGGATCGTCGTTCGTCCTCGATTTTTGCAACTTCCACAGAGAGCCTCGAAGACGCTGACTTGTTCCTACCTTGCCACTACTTCACATACGTTGGAGGCACCAGTACTGGCGGGTAAGTCGTTAGCTTTTGCTGTTCCTTGTTCCCGGGACAGAGATTGAGGACAAAATGCTAATGATTTGCGTCGGTAGGCTGATCAGCATCATGTTGTCGCGATTTCGAATGTCGGTGAATGATTGCATTTCTGAATACAAATCACTCGGCGAAAGGGTATTTGCTCATCCCCGACAATTGTCCACGGGTGGGCTACTCTGGCATAAATTTGGATGGAGACCTTTGGAAGATGCTATTAAAGGTGTCACAAGTCGCTACTGTTCTACCCAGAGACCCTTTGGAGTCAGGTTTCCTTCTGATCCAGATTTTTGCAGAACGTGAGTCCGACAAGCCCGAAAATGTCTGTTCAGTTTTATTGAACTTTGGCTAATATCTCCCAAAGCGTCGTCCTGGCCTATTCGGAGAATGGAACCACAGATGCACCATATCTGTTCCGTACTTATGAGACTTTTGCACGCAACCGCAACGGACAGGAGCCTCGACCCGGGGTACCCAGGAGACGAACAACAATGGCGCTGAAGCATGCCAATGTCCATAATCCGGGGGCACCATCGGACGTGGAAATACATGATGTCGGGCGTGCGACGAGTGCCGCGCCCACAAAGTTTCCCCCAGTTCGCATCACGATTACAGACTCTAACGGAACTCGGACCAGTGTGAGATTCAAGGATGGAGGATTTGGCTCGAACAATCCAAGTTGCGAGGTCTACAAGGATGTGATACACAAGCACGGTGGCTTGAGCAAGAATGTCAGTATTTTTGTAAGTGTTGGGACGGGCAAAAAAGAAGTGAGGATGTTTGCCGAAGAAGGATACACTCGAGCCGCAACCCGGATCCGAGAATTTATCGCAAATATCAAGGCAATCCTGCGACACCCATCCCGCACGGAAGGAGCACATGAGCAGATGCTAGGGTATGCTTTTCGAGACAACAAACCCGTGTTTCCATACTACCGATTGGACGGCGGAGTACGGCTCGGGAACGTCAAGATGGACGAATGGAAGAGCGACAGGCTTGTCAACATGATGAAGCTGAAGCACACTGAATCTGGATCGAAAACTCTTCATGAAGTTGAAGAAGCGGTCACGGTCTACTTAGCATCCGATCCTATTCAGAAGGAACTCAGGGATTGCGCTCGACTCTTGGTACAGCGTCGACGTCTACGAGTCCGTGACAAATACCGATGGGATCGATATGCTTCTGCATCCTGGTACGAATGTCCTTATGTTACGTGCAAGGATGCGGCAGAACTCAAGACTTTTGCTCAATTCGAGAGTCATATCAGGGGAGAACATAATCACGACCACACAGCATCAGGTTCGAGCATGGAAGAGGTCGCGGAGAACAGTCGACGATGCTGGTTATATACCAAACACCCAGACTATCAAGCGCAGACAATTTGATGAGATGGGAAGACAACTCTACCATCAGGCTGGCTTGCTGTTCGGCCGCAATCACTTCCTAGGCTCAGTGAAACAAGAATCAAGAAGTCCCGTCAACACGAGAAAGGTAATTTACTATCAGAACTCTTTAAATTGATATTGCTAACACATGCGCCATTATAGAAACGAACAAGTTCATTATCTTGCGAACAGCAAGACTATACTTGATGATAGCGGGGAAATGGTTTCGTGGCTTGATAAGTTGGGAGCAGAGCACGAAACAATGATTGCTTTTCACATTTTATTGCGGCTCTGTTCAAATACCAACAGCTCTCTGTACAACTGAAATGGCGTTACATCATTCAATTCTGTCAGATAAAATCAACCTCCACCTCCGAGATCCACACTTCCATCTAGCGAACTATGTTCTGCCAGTTCAGGAATCGTGGTCTTGAATAAGACTCAGCCACTCTCTCCGCCTTAAAATTAAACCACCCATTAGCGACGCATCTAGAGCGAAACCTACACCAGCTTTCATGGCCCAGCAAGCCTCGCCGTCGCATTACGGAGATTACGATTATGCCGTAACTCGCCGATCTCGAGTACATAGAATCGTCCTCTGCTCGAATAGAGAGAGGACACACAAATACAAAGTACAAATCAAGAGTAAAGCTTTACCCCTATTTGCCGTGTCAACATTTGAATCGAGAAACCCCTACCGTTACTAGGTGATTCCAACAGTGACAAAACAGAGAGAATACTTTAGGCAAACCCTCAATCGAGAGTAAGCCAACCCGGGTAACCTCAATCACTAGTTCCAGGATCTGCCATCCGAGTTTGTATTCTACTGCGGAAGGCAGTTCTGCCGGACTGCTTCTTCATAGACACCCGAACATCGAAATGGAGTCAAGGCATTAGATAGATTGTAATTATATTCAAAAATCTGACTCGATTTCACGAATGTAGCTTTGGGCTTTACGGGCTCGTTTTTCAACGTCTTCAGGATAGTCGCCCCAACACCCCTCGGACCCTCGCTAAGCACAAGCGCAGTCTTACAGAAGTAAACAGAACTTTTCTTCGGATCCACCAAGCCGCATGGGTTCTATGTACATATCCATCCAGCCACTCCACATCTCATAGACTGGGACAGAAGAATCAAACGGCAAGATTGAACGTGCTGCATCTACTCCTCATGTCCACAAGTAAGACTATGCCCATGCTGGCCCTCCTCAACACCCCACGGAATGCTCCTCGGGTACTCCATCTCGCCCAGCGTCGGCGTGCGTTTGGAAACGCGTTTCGGGATTAATTTGTCGCCTTCAATGGCGAGGATACTCAGGACATGAGCAGCAGTCTGTTCATCTCATCAGCCCCGATCCCAAATGTCAAAATTAAATACAGATCATAATTTGAGTTTGAAGTGGGAAAGAATACGAAGGAAAAGTGACGGGCAGACACAACATACCTTCGCATTAACCGTCAATACAGTTGAGTTAGGATTCTCATACGTATCACACGCCTGGTGATAACATGGATCCTGATCTACGCCTGTTCCAGTATGCAAACCCCCTACGGGGTATCCCAACTCAAAGAACGACTGATAATCGCTCCCACCACTAAATACCGCGGGAGTAACCGTCAACCCCTTGCTCGTGAGATCATCCACGAACATCTTCTCGATGACGTTCGATCCAGCTGGGCCGGAAAGGTTGAAGGATGATCCGTCGCCGTCGAAGACGCCGAAGTAGCCTTTGGAGACCATGTCGAAGTTTAGATAGGTGAGGAGGGAGGAGGCGTTGGCGGGTGAGAGGTGCGAGGTGTAGTACCTAGAGCCGAGGAGTCCGTTCTCTTCGGCACCCCACCAGGCGAAGCGGACTTTGAGGTTGTGTTGGAAGGAGTTCAGGGCGGTGAAAAGTTCGAGGATGAGGGACGTTCCAGAGCCTGAGGGGTTTATTGTCAGCCATGTGTGACCTAACCAGACTCGGAAAAATACAAGAAAGAATATCCTCGCTTAATTTTATGAGATATCGTAGGGATAGGAGTGATTTACCATCATCATTGATTCCTGGCCCAGCAACAACACTATCCAAATGCGCCCCCAGCATGACGACATTGTTCGGATCTCCACCCTTCGTCTCCGCAATAACATTTTGCGTGATCTTCGTCTCAATCAACTGCGTCTGTTGGAACTTGATCTCCACCGCCTTCCCCGCCTTCAACCGCTCCACAACAGGCAACCCATCAACCCTATCGATGAACCCCCCAGGAACGAACTTCTCCGGATCAGGAGCAGACAAAGTACCACCCGTGACATGCGAGACGACATTGTTGTAGATAATCACCACGGCTGCACCAGCGGCTGCCGCGGGTCTGAGACGCCCCGCGAGGGTTCCGCCAGTAGGACACGTTCCACGTTCAACTAACACCGCCTTCCCAACGACGTTGAAACCAGCGTATCCATCAACGGTACATCCGGCTGCACCAGTTGGGCCAAGTACGAGAGGGAGAGTCACGCCTTCGGGGGAAGTGGAAGGCGAGTACTGGAGGCCGAAGACGAAGGTGTCGACGCCGTCGATGGAGAGGGATATGGAAGTCACGTTTGTCCAGAGGGCGGGGAAGTCCTGGACGTAGAAGGAACTTGTTTTAGAGAGTTTGGAGAGACGGGAGGTAATGAATGAGACGGACTCAGTGTAGCCTGGGTAGCCGAAGGCGCGGTTGTTGTTGTTTCGCGAGGCGATCTTTTGGAGGTTTTGGAGGTTCTTCATTAGGCTGTTGGGGGGAAGTGTGATGTTAGAGTGAACCGGTCCTTTTTCATTTGAGGGATGAGAACAGGAATTGAGAGGTAGAGAAGAAACATACGCTTTCTCCGTGATGGAATTCTGGAGTAATTTCGAAGTGACGAACTTCGGTCCAGTGCGATCTTGAATAGTTGAGCCATCTACACATCCAGATGCGGCGAGTGCGCCTACAACCAGAGAATTGAAGAACTTCATCTTGCCCGTCTAATTCCAACTCGAGACCGTACAACAGAGACCAAGGGTAGAGGAGGAAAAAGACGAAGAAGAAAAAGAAAAGAAAAGAAAAGAAAAAAATCTTGGAGCTCTAGCCAGGTTAAATACCTACCTACCCTATTCACTCCTCTCCATACTGAACATACTGCGGGGTCATGCCATCATCGTATGGGCAAGGCACGCAGCTCTGCATATCACGCATACTTTTCTTATCGCCGTCGCTA
This sequence comes from Rhexocercosporidium sp. MPI-PUGE-AT-0058, assembly GCA_020746875.1. Taxonomy (NCBI): domain Eukaryota; kingdom Fungi; phylum Ascomycota; class Leotiomycetes; order Helotiales; genus Rhexocercosporidium; species Rhexocercosporidium sp. MPI-PUGE-AT-0058. The sequence goes on along the minus strand of JAGTJL010000014.1, from coordinate 1,140,286 downwards.
TGGCGTACGAGAATGTTAAAGAGAGCGCGAAATGTCTTGCCTCCTTCTTTAACCGTGCTGCAAATATGGAGATCGGGGTGGGAATCGCCTTGGCTCCAAGGAATACCAAGACCTCTTTTACCCCACCTTCCTGTTGGGGATGTCAGGTACGGTGAAAGAGAATGCGGGTGAGAGCTTTAGAGGGAGTGTAAGCCGGGAGAACGGCGGTTATGTACCCTGGGATGGATAGGAAGAAACTGTGCTCTGGCGGTGAAGTTCGCAGGGAACCATTCTTAGACTAAATGGAATTGCGAAAGTGAGTAGGCACGTGACTTTCCCAGCAGTGCAACGCACCACTTACAGTATTGGGGAACGACAATAAGCAGGCATGGCAAACATAAGTTGACGGAAGTGTTAAAGGAACAGGGAGTCAGAAGATCAGAAACGGATTCGAAGCAACAACTGCAAAGCTAAATCCACAAATCCACAACACCAAATCCCCATCATCCTTCATATGCATCCCGTCGTTCAATTGTGAACACTAAACAAGACCTCCCCGCAACAAAGCAAAGCAGCAGCCTCCCCCACCAGCAACTGTCCTATCCATACTAATCCACTCCCTCACCTCCACCCCATCACTCCGCATCCCACTGGATCTTCATCGTTGTCGGGAACGGAAAGAAACTCGTCTGATCAGGCGTCATATACATAGTCATTCCATGCGGTCCCGGAACTGTCTTCAAATCCCCCTGGCTCTCACCCCCTCTATACCAGCCACCACCCGGCGCACTACCAACCACGCGTCTCAATCCCTTGAGTCCAAACACAGTCTTAAACATAGCAGTCATAGCCGTGATACTCGCATCCATACCCACGCACTGATGCGGTCCCCATCCATAGATCAAATACGAATCTAGCGGACGGTCGAGAAGGACGGTCGTAGGGTCCGTGAAGGCGGCGGGATCTTGATTCGCAGCTTTGAGATCGACAAGGACGCGGGCGTTGGCTGGGACGGTTGTGGTGGATGGGCCGTCTGCAATGTCGATGTTGGTGGTTGCTGCTGAGGAGGGCTTGAAGTCTCTGAATAGACCGACTGTGGCGCGGAGACGGGCGCCTTCGAGGAAGTAGCGTGTGATGAGCTCGTCGGCTTCTTTGGTGTTGGCTTTGGAAAGCTTGTAGATCTCGGGGACATATTTGGAGCCGTCGCTTAGGTAGTAGTCGAGTGCTTGGGTGAAGACTTGGGATTGGTTGGCTGTCATTGATGCGGCTGTTGGGAGACTGGGGAAATTAGTAGGGAAGATTGGCTGTCGATTGAATTGAAGCTTACATGTGTGACCAAACAACATCTTTGATAGGAATCTTGCTGTCTAGCATGCGTTGGATCATGTGAGTGCCATAATCCGTCAGGGCCGTGTGCTGGTGGAGCTTTGCGAGAACATCGGCGAGGAATCCTGTTGCTGAAATGGCTTCCGCGTTTAGCAGGACTAAGTCTCCCAATTGTTGAGCAAGCATATGCGCAGCTTCTTTAATCTGGAAACTCTTCGTTACATCTGCATTGAAGAAGATGCTGATAAAGCAGAGTGCCAGGACTTGGTACATCTCTTGCTCGGTGTAGATACCTCTTGGCGAGTCCTCTGTCTTGATGGGCAAGCTGAAGACAGATGCCGCGAATCTCGCATTCACAAGATTAGAAACATCACGAACGATGTCAACCTGGTAAGCATTCTTGCCAGGAACTTTGAAGCCGTAGTTTTTGAGAAGTTTGGTCGTCGTGTCTTCGTAGAATTTCCTGACTTCAAATTGCCAATCTTTGGGATAGAGACCTTTCTTAATCAAGTTCCTGGACGATTCGTTTGCGGGGTTATCGCCAGACAAAGCGAAGTCGGCCCCGTTGACCTTCTTTGGTTGACTAGTTAAGAATTTGATATTTTCTCCGGTCGTTACCTTCCAGTTTACCTTGTCATCCAGAATCTTCTTTGCGGCCGCATGCGATTTGAGGATGATGAGTTCTGGGGCTCCGGCTGGCTTATCCCAGCTGTACTTGTCGGCTCGGTTCAGCGATTTCGCAATCACCAAGTTTTCGCTAGGAATGACGAGTGGGTAATGTGCATAGATGGAATCACCCTTGAAATGCTTCGGGAATGCGCGTAGGATGAGTTTATAGAACACGCAGCCATCATCGACAGAACGATCGAATTGAACTTCATTGTATCTATCATGGTCAGAAGTTTTAAGAAACAAGAGTTGGTGAACTTACCCCCAATTTGTCAGACTTCGTGGTGTGTAGTCGATGGTGTAGAAGCGATCTCCTCTGACCAAACCGACAGCATCTGATAGGATCGCATAGGAAGTAGTGAAATTAACGCAGAGCCCGGAACCTGGACTCATGGGTGGCTTTGCCTTCTCTGCAACAAGACCAGGATACAATTCGACATAATCTGGGTGATCGTACAAATTCTTCAACTTCTCAGCCACCTCTGGATCAGGGTTGATATCTTCAAATGTAGCATGCTTCTTGAGGCCAGCAAACTCTCTAAACTCATTCAGCGATGCAATGTTCCATGATCTGGCCTGAATGATGCCGAGGATCTCCACAGACTTCAAGATCTTTGGAACGCGGTTTGCGCCAAAGGACCCCGCGACATCCTCGATGGATGACTCCAAGATCTCAACCAGGTCATCGTCGTTGAATGTACCGTCAGCTTGACGCTTGAGACCAGCGAATGGACGCTCCAAAGGGTTCTCTGGGGTCTTCGCTTCCATTGCGCGAAGAGCACCAAGTAGTTGGCCGATACTGACATCTTCAGGCTTCTGACCGGGAAACATCTTTGTGTAAACTTCCTGGGTCCATTTGTCATCCTTCTCAGAGACCGCTGAATGCCATCGGTAAACTGGAGCGTGTCAGCCGCTAGATCATCTCAAAGTAGCACAAGACTTACTCAAGTTGAACTCGGCTGACACCTGGTTGCCACATCCTTCAGCTGCAGGTGTCTTGAACAGCGTCTTGCCTTCCTCAGTTCTTGGATCAAGATCCCATTTCGTGTCGGTACGATTCAAGCTGAGAATTGTTCTGACATAGTCCTTGAGCACACAATTGACGTAGAGTCCACAAGTAATCAATCGACCAGTCTGGAACAGATCATTATCGTAGTTGTCCCACTTCTTCTTTGGATCATCGTCCTTGGGCTTAGTGAAACGTCCATTCTCGTTGATGCTGTCATTTGTAAGAGGGTGTGAAGCTAACAGGTCGAGAATGACTTACGCAGCGAGTTGAGTGACAACATAGTTGTGAAACCTGTTGAACATAATAACCATTACTCCGACTCCGGGAGGAAACCCCAAAAGTCTCTTCTCAGAGAAGCAGTCAGGTTTGAGTAGACCGTTCTTGAAAGTTCGGACGGTATTCTGTTCATCCTGATTGCTTCCGTACAATGGAGCTAGATCAAGGTACGAAGATGTCATACTGTTGTTGAAATCGTCATGATCCTTCAATCTGTCAGTAATTGGTCGAAAGGTGGGAGTGAGTATAGAGGAAAAATTAGAAGGTGGCAACGTACTGTTCGAAAGATATCGTGGATGATGATCGTCGCTAGGTAGAAAAGCATGCTTGAGATCTTGTTTGGATGAGGTTGAAATGTATCTCCTCTGACCATGAGACTATCAAAGATGGCTGCAGGATCCGGAAGAGCGATGTTCTGGAGAATGGCAGGCTTCGCACTTCTGGCATATGGAGTGTTCGCAGCTCCGAGTTGAGGGCTGATCAAAAGGTTAGCAAGATCGACCCAATCTCAGATTCAAGAATCAAGCATGAAGTTCCAAGGTCCTCGATCAATAAGATTTTCAGACCAGTTTATACATACCTTTGAATATTGTTGTTCGAACCATCAGCCGCCCGATACTTGTACTTGGTGCCAAGACTAGTCATCGGAGGATGCGGAAGAGCGTTCCAAAGTCCATTGATGAACCCCCCCGTAAGCTGTGTTGATATCTTAGAATTATCGTTCAACTTCGCCAGGAGAGCCACCAGGTGTTCGAGAACAAGTTTGCTATCATCTTGCTGGCCCTTGACCTCGGAACTGAACAGAGTGAGGAGGGTCTCGACATCCTTGAATCCGATCTTGCTGAGATCGGTCAGAAGGGAGGTCATGGTCTTCTTGTCTGGATCGTTGGTTGGGACGTAAGGCGTTTCTGAGAGAGGAGAGATGGATTTGCTGATGAGTTGTTTGGCGGCCTCGAGATTGGCTTCGACTTCTTTTCTCCATGTACCATGCTCGGTGCTTGAGGTGTCGACGGTTGTCTTGTTTGACGCCATGACGAGGTATTGGGATTTTGTAAGGGTTCTGTCTGGGGAATATGAGATTGGAGGTGATGTTGATGAGAAGAGTTTGGACGGAGGTAGATATCAAGCCTAGCCTGGTTTAACCCTTTCCAAGTAAATGGCAAAGTCTGATCACAAGTGTACTCTTCGGCCGACTGCGGGAGTCTCAGAGCCGGTAGAATGAAGTGAAGTGAAGCTGATTTAATCTGATCTGATCTGAAATGCAAGTGGTGCAATGACAGTCAGTCGATCAAAAATGGAGGGGCAAATTAAGAGGGTAGATATGGTATCTCTGAAGAGGTAGGAGCAGGCGGGGTAATTAGAACTGGCAACGAAACTGAGATACTCCTCTGATGCCCGACAACGGTGGAGAGAGAACAGAAGAACTCGCAGGTCAAAAGAATAAACTCACGAAGACAGAGGGGCGCGCCACCTATCTTATATCTACCTCACTACGCAGGCAGGCAGCTATTCACAAAGGCAAAAGAGGCGGGCTGAGGCTGAGCGATTCTCCATAGAATGTCACGCAGTACTGTAATTACTGTACAGTACAGTAGCTGGCCCGCGCCCGCAGAGGTACAGTAGGGTGGGTTCTGTCTGCCCTCACCGCAGCGAATCAGGGGACAGGGCAAGGTCAAGCGTACCCCCCAATTAGTTGCGTTGCATGGGATGTCGCTGTGGATGAATGCGAACTTATGCAAGTCAGGACTGGTTAACGGAGTTCGATGCAACGGTGGCACGATGGATAGCCTGGTGTTGCGAGAGATGGACCAGATGGTGCGCCGTGGGCTTGCTAAAGAAGAAGACGACGTTGGTCATTCCTCGATTTCAGCTCCGCGCCAGGCACGAGGCGGCCGCTTGCTTGGATTGGCGTTTGGTGTTGGCTTCTTTCTACTCCACATATAAAAATCTGACGTGAGATTCAGTACATTTCCTATGCAAAAGCTTGGTCCCTTTCATTTTTATTTGTGCTTTCCTGTGATGTCCCTGTCGCTTCATTTTTCATTTTTCATCTTGCATATGTAATCTTTCAGCTTTCATTATTCCGTCCGTCCATCTCCACCATGCTGACTGACCGCTCTTGCTGTTCACATTTGCAATTCCATTGCCCCCGAAGGCACCTTTATAGGTACACAAGGCTCACAGAATGGCGGGTTACATTAAATCACATGAAACTTCAGCGAGCGATGTAGGTTGATACACAGGTCGGGTCGGCCGAACCTCTGCATCACCAACGTTAAGCAGTAAAGAACGCCCGTTCTACTCTTCGTGGCCTTTTATGTGACAGTGTGACTCTGTCCTTGTATGGAGGGGCTGTGGAACGAGGCTATTCTGAAGGGTAGAGTTACACAATCATTGCTTTGCTTCACCGAGACCTCGGATATTCAGCCTTCCCCTAGGTCGTGGGTCGTGGGCAGCCTTGTTCCGTCCCATGAAATCTTCTCACGAGTCCCTCATGATCGTGACATAGGTGAAACTCAGGTGCCTCTCAAAGAAATACAAACGAAAACTGTCTACGTAGTGCATGTTTGAGAAGGCAATTCTATGCACTTCAACTACCAAAAGCGCAAGAACTTGGACAAAGATGGAACTGGATGTTTTATCACATGACTTGTCTATCATGTGATATGAAGATAGAGAATGATTCGGATCAACTTTTCTTCATATGCTTCGACTCCACCTCTGTCCCTGAGATATTCCAATAATGTGACTGGCAGAAGTTCCCCACCCCTTCATTCACTCTCCCAATAACAAGTATGCCAACCGACTAAACCACCTTGTCATACTTGCATGAAGAGAAACACGCCGTCCCAACATGCTCGTGATGAAATAACAAGAACGTCCTATGCAAAGGGACTCATAGAAACTTCATGTTGAATGGATTTCCGGCCCGGTCAACGGTCAAAAGTTAGCTCGGTCCTCATCAGCTTGGGCTGCTGACGACACGAAGCCACAAAGCTTTTCACTCGCTAGCAAGCAAATAAGTTGAAATATGCGTCGAGTTCAGCTGTTTTTAAGAGCGGTGGAAAGTTAAAATAGAAACTCGTGATAAGATTATATTCTACTCCAGAGGATGTCAAACAAACTTTGCTGTCCTCCCGAGATAGTCTTCGCGGTACTGTTTTTTTTTATTTTTTTTATACATATGCTCTTAGTCAGGAAATCCATTCGCCGTCTCCAGCCCACGAAATCTCTCTAATACCAATGAACGTTCTGAGACACGAAGCCTTGTGAAGGGTGCAACTAGAGACAACCTGGAGAGCTGGGGACAAGGTTTGTGGTTGTGAAGTTGCAAGCGAAAGTTGGGGGAGCCAAACCAGCCCAACTTTTATCACGAGTGATTTCTCGAGATCAAAGTGCAGGTGAAGAACAGCGAAGCAGCTAGGATACTGGTTCCATGTGTACCGCTTGAATTAAAGCAATTGGAAAGAACAGAGCCCATGGAATGGTTGAGGCAGGCGGAGCCTCGGCTGTGGGGCCCCCGGCCTGAAGTGGGTCTTTATAATCAATCTTGGAAGGCATCCTCACCTGGCATTATCTGACGACGTCCAGTTCTCTTGCAAAACTCCATCAATCCATCAACTTCCCATCTCCAATCGGTTCTATCTTCTACCTTCCGTCTTCATGGACCACCTCGAATGAGTCACGATTCATGTTGAGCCTACACGTCTCAGTGCTTCAGAGGCTGTACAGCACGATCAAGTAGACGCACGACGCTCATTACTGAAGTCTGCCTCTCAGCCACCACTCGCCAAGTGTCACTCGACCACCCTCAACCTCCGTTTCCTCTCTCAACTTCGAGAGAACGACTACTGGTCACAGTCCAGGCCCCAAATGCCCTTTTATGCAGACATTACCTCACGCCACGCTTTCTTGCATACGCAGGATTGGAGGTCGACCTGTGTCTTAATTACTGGGTTCACCTGGTTGCTCGGATGAGGCTGTCGGATGCGGGAAGCACCTCCGCCTTATCGAAATGACACCACCATGGCCCAAAACCTACAGCCTTGCCTATTATTAGCTCGTTGTTCACATCCAGCCCACCCAAGACAGCCATGATCACCTCAGATAAGTGTTGGTTAGATCGAGGGCAGCGTGTGCTAACGGCTCCGGACGGTATTGCACTTGCGTTTTCATGAATTTCCTCGCAAGCCTTATGGAAACTCCAGAATTGAAGGACTTCGATGTCTTGATTGGAAGGTAGTGATAGTCTGAAACACAGTGCGATGATCTAGACGAGTCCGATGCAAGGCAAGTCCAGAACCAGCCTGCATGCCTGATCCAGCGATTTTCCTACTACTGCCTGAGGGGTGGTTGAGGAGGCGGTTGAGGTGTTCAGTTATTCGTCGACGACACATCCAATTCTGCAGTGCGCGCAAATTATTCAACGTGGGTGCTCTCTAATGCAATTGGATGGGCTACGGCTCAAGAAACACGAAGATAAAGTGCCCGTACCTCCTACTTGATCCATGAGCCACCCTCTCTTCTACGCACACTTATTGCAGCCTTGTCCCGATTTGCTTCAAACAGCAACGGAAAGCGAAACGATCACCATGGCTGACAAGAGTGGATCCTCAAGTCCTGTTGACCGGCGGCCACGAAACTTTCTGTCTCGTTTTCGCAGAAACTCCAGGCAAAGCTACTCGGAGTCGACACAAGGTGAGGCAGGCTCATCCTCGGGGGACACGTCCGTCCGGCACTTTATGAGCCCAAACCGAAGTGTAAGAAGGAGAATCTAGTGTCTCAGTTGAGTACAAACTAAAGTTACTGGTTAGTCAGAAATCCATCGAATCGGTCGTGGGAGGAAAGAAAAAGAGGGCCTCTTATTGTGGCCTAACGTGGACCGAGGCGGCTCTGACATCATTGAGTAAGATCATCCCAGGCTTTCTTTTGTCTCATGCCCTTTTGACTAAGTTCATATAGTATTGTTGCGGTCCATGGTCTACAAGGCGACTTTGAGAAAACCTGGGAAGAAGGCGGTCAAATATGGCTCCGTGATTTCCTTGGAGACCTGGTTCCTAACGTCCAAGTCTTGTCGTTCGGCTACAATTCCCTTGTTTACAGTCCGGGATGGACCAATCAATTGGAAGATTTCGCACGTCAACTTTTGCAGGCCGTCAAGAATTACAGAAACGACAGTGATCGGGTAGATTCCCAAGTTTTCCACATGGCTGCTTATAGTTGCTGAACTTGGGCAGAAAAAGTATCGACCAATCATTTTCCTGGGTCACAGCCTAGGAGGTTTGATCATCAAAAAGGTACGAAATTTCGGTGCAGAGAAGCACCTGCCAAAAGCCCATGTGCTGATAGGCTCTCATCATGGCCCATGCCAGATCGTATGCCTTTTCCAACATCTTGGAGCACACAAAAGGCTTGATATTTATGGGTACTCCACATCGTGGAGCGGATCCGGCCAAATAGGCATCTATGCTTCAATCTATTCTTGGTCCCATCCGAGCGGGACCTACCACAGATCTGTACGGTGATCTAAAAGAAAAGTCAAGAACTCTCATGCAGATCAATGACGAATTTCCTGAGCGTGCGAACGATCTGCACCAGATCCTGAGCTTCTACGAGTTAACAGTACAGCCAGGACTTGGTACTCTTGTAAGTCCCATCTATTCTTAGAGGTTCTTCTAGGTCGCTCATGTAATTATAGGTTGTTGAGCCATCTTCTGCTCTTATGGGCTTAGCGAACGAAATCCCCATTGCTCTCAATGCAAACCATCGATCCATGTGTAGGTTTGCAAGTGCTGATGACCACGGATTCGAGGCTGTGTGGAAACCAATCAGGGATATGGTCCAACTCATTCGGGATGGAGGCACGGAAGCCTGTGAGTGAGACGCTTCTCTTCCTCTACTTCTACTTCGTCGCAACGCTAATTAGATTACTGCACCCTTAAGTCAAGGAACAGCGGAGAGCCTTGCTGGCCAAGTTGTGTGGCAACAACTTCCTCAGTTTCAGTAGCCCCTCAATTGAGCCTGCGGAAGGCACTTGCAGATGGATCTTAAACCACTCGATGTACTCTGACTGGCGGACCAAACCACTGCATTCCAGTCTCCTATGGATAACTGGCGGGCCCGGATCCGGAAAGAGTGTGCTGTCGGATTTCGTGGTCAAGGAATTGAAAAGCTCGAATGCTATGGTCTGTGACTTTGCTTTCACAGAGGGAAAGTCAAGCATACTCGACCTGTTGGGACGAGTCATCACACAAGCTCTCCGGGGAAATGACGAACTGTGTCACATTGCCATCGAAACTCAGAAAATCGAGGAATGGGCCGTGACATGGCACTCGCTGTGTTCACTGTGGAAAAAGACTTGTGAAGGCGCCAAAGGAGGCGACATATTCTGGGTAGTCGATGGTCTAGATGAGTGCAATGAGCTCGATAACGCCAAAGAATTTCTCAACATGATTCTCATTCTTCTCGGCAAGCTGAATAGCATTGCAAAGCCGCGGTTATCATTCAGAGTGCTGGTCACAAGTCGTCCTGAGACTTGGCGTCAGCTGTGGCATTCTCCTAGTTCGGAGATCACGATAACGAACAGAATCATTCTAGAAGACGAAGCTGCCATCGAAGATGACATCAACGCGTACATCCACGAAGAAGTCACAAAACTTACACCACAATACATCCAGGAGGATGAGAGAAGCAAGCTCGAAACGCAGCTTTGTGCGAGAGCTTTCCGATCTTTCATCTGGGTGAAACTTACTCTCAAGTCGATACAGACTGAATTGGCCTATAACGAAGGTACATGGGATGTCATAATCGATGCCATTCCAGACAAGTTAGAGCAGACTTACGAAAAATTACTGTCTCAACTTTCTGGGACGAAGATTTCCACACGGCAGTCAGGTCCTCTGCCACCGAAGATCAAGCGTCTGTTACAGTTTGTTGTCGGCGCTCATACCTTTCTCACTGTATCAGAGCTGAGCATTTTGTTCGCTCTGGAAGACCAGCCAGCTACTATCCAAATGGTGGAGAGCAAAGCACTCCAGAGCGGGCTCTTTTTTGACACAGTGTATGGGTCTTTCTTAAAGCTTGTTCGAAGAGCAGATGGAATCCAACAAGTTCGGCTCATTCATGAGACTGCCAGAAAGCACCTTCTGCTCCCCGAATCAAAGTCAAGTTACGCATTGGAGCTGGATGGCTGTCATCTGGAGCTAGCCAATGGCTGTATGTCTTACCTTGCGCTCGATGATCTGGATGACTACGTCTCTAGGGATCTCTTCGAACCGTCGGATTCCCATCCACTCCTCAAATATGCCGTACTACGGTGGGCATCACATGTGAGAGAGTCAGAATATAAAATGGACGATGAAACTTTTGGGAGAGTGTTGGATATGTACAGGACAAATTCTCAAAGATTCGCGAGTTGGTCTGGCGCTTACTGGGCGCTCTCCCCAAAAGGACAGGGCAAATCTTCCTATACCCCGCTGCAAATGTGCGCTTATAACGGTCACATGCGTGTACTGCGATGCCTTTTGGAGGATCTTGACTCTCAGAACGCTCAGGAGGAAATCGACAAAGGTGACTGCAGCGGGGATACTGCCCTTCATTATGCGACGGACCGCGGGGGGCGTGGTACAGTCGAAGTCCTTCTTGATGCAAAGGCAGACCCATCTATCCGCAACAACGAAGGCTTAGCGCCCCTGCACAAAGCAGTTCTTGCAAATGACTTCGATATCGTGGATTCTTTAGTGCGCGGTGGCGCCAACATCGACATCAGGACCGCTGGCGAAAAGTCTGACCGGACGGTGCTACACATGGCTACAGAAGATGGCTTGCAACAAATGGTGGAAAAGCTGGTGCGGCATGGTGCCAACCTTCAGATTCGCGACTCTGGGTTTTCGACCGCAGCTGCGATCGCTTTTCGAAAAGGTTATGGGGAGATATACAAGTTTCTTCTGACTCAAGAATCGCAAGAGATTGATTCGGGTATCACGGAGCTGGACCAAGCTATTATCGACGGCGACCTTGAGAAAGTGCGGCAGCAAATAGCACGACGCTCATTTCTTCCAAAGCCCGATACTCGAGGATCGACTCCATTGCATCATGCAGCTCGAGCAGGGAGCCCGGACGTCCTCAAACTGCTTTTGGAGACTGCTAGGGATCCTGAGATCCGAGATGATGACCTTATGACACCTCTCCACGTTGCAGCCAAATACGGCCGTCGAGATGCTGTTGAGATTCTGATAAGCAGGAATGCCAATAGAAATTCGACGTGTGCCGACAAATCTACACCACTTCATCAAGCTGCACTGTCCGGTAATAAAATCATTGTCGATCGCCTCTTAGATGCCAGGGCAGACCAATGCCTAGTAGACGATAATGATAGAACTCCCCTGTTCTGTGCTTCCAGTTTAGGATTCGATAAGATTGTTGAATCGCTTCTTAGAAAAGCCAGCACTAGCAAAATTGAGCTTGCGGGCGACGACGAGAGTCGCCTGCCCATTCACATAGCCGCCAAGAATGGCCACACATCGACTGTTCGAGCTCTTTTCAACCGCAACAGTGCGAGCATCGAGATCCAGGACCACAATGGCAGCACTCCTTTATCTCTTGCTACCTGTGGCGCGTCGAAAAACCATGCTGAAACCGTAAAGTTTCTTGTTGAAAGTGGAGCAAACGTTAGCTACAAGCAACGGAATGGCTCCACTCCGATCATCACAGCAGCTGAGAATGGAAACGTTCAATCTATGAAGTATCTTCTAGGCAAAGATTGCCTATTGCCAGGGAAAGAACCAGCTAATGTGGACGAAAGAAACTCGGGTCGATCTACTGCATTGTCCCTCGCTGCAAAGAATGGCCACGAAGACGCAGTCCTCCTTTTGCTGAGCCACGGCGCGCAGGATATCAGCAAAAAAGAGAGTCCAGGAAGAAGGGGTCCCATCTCTTGGGCGGCAGGTCATGGCATGGTAGAAGCCGTCAAGAAGCTCCAGTCGATGTCAAATATACTGACAAATGCTTTCGATAAGGAGGATCGTACGCCCCTGTCCTGGGCCGCAGGCAACGGACATACTGCAGTTGTTTCCCAACTATTACTTCCAATCGACCAGACCACACCTGGAGCAGCAGTCAACAGTATTGATACTGCAAAGAGGACGCCCCTATCTTGGGCGGCTGGGGCTGGACACAAGGAAGTCGTGCAGGTATTACTTTCCCATCGCGCCGATCAAAATATCAGGGGGAAGAACACGGCTTCACCAATTGTGTGGGCGGCAAAGGGAGGTCACCTTGATGTGCTCAAGATACTGCTGGGCGAAGATCCACCAGATGAGACGATGCTTGGCGAAGACGGCGGATCGCTACTACTCGTAGCTGCTGCAAATGGCAGAGCAGAGGTCGTTTCTTTTCTGCTGCAACAAGCGGGTACTGATGTCAATAAGACGGACAGGAATGGTCGAACCCCACTAATACATACCGCACTAGGCGGCCACGAGGATGTTGCAGCCATGCTTCTCCAACATCACGCTGATGTTCATCAGAGAACAAACAATACTGGGGCTACAGTCTTGACAGTTGCTGCTTCCTGGGGTAGGCTTGATATTATCAAGCTATTGTTGGCTCACGACAGGAGCACACTTCAAGTCACGACCGACGAAGATGACAACACACCCTTGTATTTGGCTGTGCAAAGAGGCCACTTGGAGACTGTTAAATTCTTGCTGCACTCAGGATGCAGTGTTGAGGCTGGTTCTAGAGACGGCGATACCCTAGCTCATGTCGCAGCCAGAGGAGGTTATTTCCTCGTGTTGAAGGCTCTCTTCGAACACGAAAGGCAATTTTTGAACGCGAAGAATGCCAACAGAGAAACACCCTTGTTGCTCGCTGCTGAGAAATCACATGAGCTATGCGTTGTTGTGATTCTTGAATGTTGTCGCAAATGGGACTTTCCGCCCTCTCGCCTCTTGGTGACGGACGTCCAGAACAGATCGATCTTATCAGCTGCAGCCACAGGCGGAGATGCCAAAATTGTGCAACACCTACTTGATATTGATCCGATGAAGAACGAAACCATCAGCAAAGTGGACCACAGAGGCCATACTCCTTTGACTTATGCCATGACGAGCGGACCGAATGGTGACGCAGATGTTCTCCAGTTATTGCTGAGGCACTCTCCCGAGAGTATCAATCAACGAGTACCTACTTACGGTACTACTTTGCTTCTCTGGGCTGCAGAGCGGGGATACGAAGACAAGTTGCGCATCATTCAACGAGTACCTACTTACGGTACTACTTTGCTTCTCTGGGCTGCAGAGCGGGGATACGAAGACATGTTGCGCATCATTCTTGACTGCCCTAATGTTGACCGCTACGCAAAGGACAAAGCAGGGTGTAATTCACTATGGATTGCCGTGTATTCTGGACACTTCAGGCTCGTGAGGATGCTTCTTGCAGATGAACGAGGAGAACCGCGCCTCCGAAAAATCTGGATCAATCAACTAGACATTGCGAATAGCTATTCGCCACTACAGCTCGCCGTCAATACCGGTTTCCTCGAGATAGTGGAGCTTCTGATGGTGGACAAAGATACGGAGGTCAACAAAGCCAGCCCAGACGGCACGACGGCGTTCCTAACTGCGATCATCGCAGGTGACGAGCCTGTGGTCAGGACACTAGCAAATAATCCAGCCGTCGATACAGCTGTAACAAACTGTGACGGCTACACCGCGCTCATACTAGCCTGCCGAAATTGTCACCTGAAGATCGTGAGATTTCTTTTGAACGAGCACAGGACTTATCCAGTCAACGTCGATGCTACTGACAAAAGAATGAAAACCGCTCTCTGTCACGCTGCCAGAGCCAAAGAGCCAGCAATTGTCAAATTGTTGTTGGACGCAAATGCTTCGCTTCATCAGCGTGTGCCGCCTTACAATAGGAATCCTTTCATGCTTGCTGTGGAATCTGGTTGTATCGGGATTGTACAATTGTTCATCGCACGGGGTGAAATTGACCTCAAAGCCACTGACGATAACGGATACACTGTTCTTACTCTGGCTGCCGTAATGAATCATGGGAATATCGTTCGATTGTTGTTGGAGAAAGGCGCAGACCCAAACGTCAGATCTGCCCGCTCACAGCGTACACCCCTGATGGAAGCAGCTTATGTTGGAAGCGCCGCAGCCATACGGGAACTGCTGTTGTGCCCTCGCATAGACTTCAGCTGTGTCAATGATGCCAATAGAACAGCAACTTGGTTCATTATTAATGGGCCACAGGATGAATCATTCGCTACTAAGACCAATTCAACTCAGTATCTTTCCACTGAAGAGATATTTTTGGAGTTTGAGTCCAGTAACATGAACGTCAACGAGATCGATATAGAAGGCCATACTCCTCTTCTTCTTTTGGCAGGAAAAGCATCGAAGCATCTGCAAGTTCGCCGAATCCTCAAGCTTGGTGCCGATCTTAAATACCAATCTTTAGCAACCCGGTTATCAGCTTTCCACGTCGCGGCAGCTAATCTTCGGATACATACTTTGAACGAATTGCTTGAATTTAGCATGGGTGACGACATGTTTGACAGCAAAGATCTTGACAATGCCACCGCTCTCTCATTTGCAGCTGGCAATTATAAATTCCAGGAGTCGAAAGATTACTCGTATACAGCCGAAGTGGAACGATATCGAATGGTACGAATACTTCTGGACCGGAAGCCAGAAGTAAATTCCATCACGCTTAAACAAAAGATGACCCCCCTGATGTTTGCTTCGCGACTGGGATCCGATCATGTCGTTGGGTTGCTCTTGGAACATGGCGCAGATTTTCGGCTACGGGACAGAGACTATTGCACTGCGCTTTCTCTTGCGGTAGTTGGCGGGCATATTGGTACGGTTCTACGATTGTTAGACGTTGGTGCTCCATATGGCATGAAGGATAAGACTGGAGCTACCCTGCTCATATTGGCTGCGAAACGAGGCCATTCAAGGATTGTCCATCTTTTATTGGAACCGAAATACCTCCAGTCGGCAAATGATCGAGACAGAAGTGGGCGCGCAGCACTATCGTATGCTGCACATCACAATCGGCTGTCCGTCGTGCACTATCTTCTTGATCGCCACAATCCGCCAGAAGCACCGATAATAGACGCATTAGATCGGCAGGATCAGACTGCGTTGGTATGGGCATGCAAGCAGGGAAATTGCGAGGTACTTGGTATCCTGATTGCGCGAGGTGCCAACTTCCGATGCCGTGACAGGAATAAGAGAATGCCGCTCTCACATGCTGCTGAAAATGGACGAATTGATATTGTCAGGCAATTACTTGTTCAAGAACCCAAGTCTGAACTACCTCAGTTAATCAACTGGTCTGATGACTCTGGGCGAACAGCTTTATCGTGGGCTGCAGAAGCTGGGGAAATTGAGGTCACTCGAATCTTACTGGAATGGGGTGCAAATCCATTGTTGAGTGACAAGAAGAAACAGACACCTCATCTGTTAGCAAAGGACAAGGGCCATAAGAAGGTTGCTAAGATACTAGAAGCACACGCTGCGTTGGTACTTCGAGACGAGCTTCTGGAGACCATGGCCGGAGATCAAGACACAGAGTCAAATCGCGGATCAAGCCACGATGATGAAAATGACGACACTCCGAATTGCGAGGAGGAGCTATTGTTCTCGAGCAACGACGTGTCGCTAACGATGTCTACGGACCTTACACTGATCGACCAAGACTCAACATCCTCGAGCTTTCTTCACGACATGACACTTATTTCAGAGGGTGAGCCTGCTCCTATGTCGGCCAAGAGTACAGAGGTGCTTCTATCCACTGATTCTTCTGATCAACTTCCACCGAGCCTCCTCTCCTTTTAGGTGGTCTTTCACCCCCCAAATATGGCCGGGCCCAGCCTACCACTTGAATCTTACTGACCATGAAGGTGACGGGAACCTGACTTGTGCAGATGACATTTCCACTCTCCAGAGGCTGCATTGTGATGCCGCAGACTTAGGTTTCCGATTGAGCAAGATTTTCTCCTTTGTGCATGACTCTCTACTTGATTGACGTTCATGGTTGTTTACATACTGCTGTATCTGAAGAAAGTAGCATGGCTCTCTGCTCTTACGTTTGATCAGCCTTTAACTCCCATCTTAAAGTATACGTATTCTGTGCGATTGTTGGAAAGTTCTGGAAAGTTTTGATAATTTTGGATTTTGTTTCCTTTAATTTTATAGGGAATCGGTAGCTGGTTTTTCTTTCTTTTGACCTTAATCTCCAAATCGTAGTAATTTAAGCAATCACTTCGCGCAACATGCGCCTATTTCCTCAGGTCACAATGTGGTGCGGGGTGTAAATTTGCCCCACCATTGTGAGGCAAGCGATCCCAGTATCTGTGATCATTCTGTTCATGCCTCATGTAGGGTTTTGTTGGCAATGCAAGTTGTGTCAAATCAATCCCACCCAGAAAGTATATAATCCAATCGAGCTCCTGTCCAATCAAGCTCTTGACTCAAAATTCGTTCTCCCTTCCAAGTTCAACATTTATGGTAACCGGTCTCGGGAGATGTTAAATAGCCCGAAAACAACGATCCCAACCGGTTGAGCTATCACAATCCTGGAGTACAGCACGCTCCCAGATACTAGTACAGATTACCTCTGCTGGCTATAGACATTGCAAAGTCAATCCTCATGGGAGAACACCTCCCAGGTAAGACCAAAAGACTATTCCAAATGTCTTGGTCCAATCAGACACAAAAGTACCTCTAAAACGTGGAAGCAAGGATCTCTGTGCCAATTGATAAATCGAGAAGCCATGTTGTGCGAACAAATGTGGTGTTTTCGAAGACTAGCTTCCCTTCTTTCGTAGGCATGATGGGCCTGTTTCAGAGATCTTCCCAACCTGAGGAGGACCTTCTTGTTGAATTTTTTCGTAACATCAAGTCTTTGCGCAGACTCATCAACAGCTAGAATTTTGCAGGGCTGCCGCTGGACGTGATTAGTGATATTTTCTTTGTCTGCCCGACTTGGAGGCGAGAGAATGTTATGCGTGCCATTTGAAGCCGCGAAGGAGAAGAAGGTGCCCTAGAATCGATCCAGATCTGCGAATCCAAAGTAGAACTTGATGGGACCTAGACGGAGGCACGGTCTACAAGATCCCTAAGAATAGTAGCATGTAATGAATGATTCGGAAAGTCTTGGCGCTTTTTATGGTATCTTGTCTGTTGTGGCAGGAAGAAGGAGGGTTCTACGGCTCGGCGGTGTAAGTCACCCTCACTCTGAGGTAGTTGTATGTTGACAATGGTATTTGAAGTCTGTCGAGGTCAGCTGTTTAATCATGTAGCAATGCCTATTTTGCAGATTTCCATCTCCGGAGACTTGAGCGGTACGTCCCGATTTACGTCGCCTTATGACGGCAAACAATAAAATTTTCGGGCCCTCAAGCTACAAGAGTATTCGAAAACTGGATCTTGCTGACTTTCTCGAGTTTCATTTGTATTTGCTCAACATCAAATCGCATCACCTCTGAAGTGTGGGAATACCATAGTGCATATGAAATGTGATTACATTCGCATATTCTAGAATTAATGTCTATCTTTACAAAATGAAAACTGGGTTACGAGTGATCTCTGTAAGGTCACTACTAAACCCGGATTCGGCGACAGTGAAGGAAAACGCAGGGCCAGATCGAAACACATCCTTTCCCTGAGACATTGATCATAGCTCCATGTCTTGTCATCGAGGAAGATTAGTATGTTGGGTATGATGCGTAGCCACCAGAGGTAGGCGTCGGGCTCGAGACACCTGTGGAGCTCGACGTAGGATTGGGAGTGGAGTTAGGTTTTGTAGGGGACGTAGGCTCTGTGGTTGCTGCAGGCTTTGTGGCGGATGAAGGGTTTGAAGTTGACGTAGGCTCTGAACCAGAACCAGAGGCAGAGTCATTTTTGGTAGAACCGCATCCGCTGAGCCAGCCAACAAGTTCGGCTTGAGCTTCAAATCCAATACTTTGAGCATCCTCAGAACACAAGAATGCGCCGACTTCAGCTCTAGCAGACGCAGAGACCGTGACTGCAGTCTCACCACCTAGAGCAATACCAATGGCACCTTTGCAAGTAGAGCTGAGCTTGGTGCTTCCAGAAATCGATACCGAGATTTTGTCGGCTGCGGAATCGCTGAAAGAAAACCCGGCACCAGCTCCAGTTCCAACACCACCTTGTGCGTTCTCAGAACCAGTGATACCGAATGAGAGCCACATGATCGCTGTGCCGCGAAGTTCGCCAGATAGAGGGCAGGACGAAGACGAGAGCCATGCGGAGAACGACAATGCCGCAGATGTGTCCAAAGAAGAAGCGAGTTTTCCGGATGCACATAATTCAAGAGAGCCCATAATTTCAGCCTCAATTCCTGCATTACCATAACCGGAGATGAAGGCAGAGAATGATGCTTGTGCCTCTCCAGTCAAGGCTCCAGAGGCGTCAAAGCTTCCAGAAATCTTAGCTCCGCCAGCAACATAGCCTATCAAAGCGATGTTAGTCAACAGTCACCAAAACCTTGAAACTCCGAGAACTCCACTAAAGATAAAGCCTCGCGTAGCTTTACGAAATAGTTGAAAAGAGACTTGCCATAAGCATCCGCTGAAGTCCCTTCTTTTGTGTATGTACTGACAGTTCCAGAGAGCCACGCCTCGCAGGCAGCGCGGAGGTTCAAGTCGAATGGGCATTCCGCACTAGATAACCAGCCACCCAGAGATGCTTGGACAGACGAGCTAATGGACGATGAGACACCACCGGCAACACATGCATGCAGTCCACCTTGTACTTCCACTTCGAGGCTTCCAAATGCTGCACCCTCGATGAAGGAAGAAAGGGATGCCTGAGCAGAGCCGTAGATAACAACATTACCGCCTCCGAAGATGCTACCACCACCGATAGAGCCTGTATGAGTAAGCATCGTGTCAAGTATGCCTTCGTTCCAATATCTTACCGCCAACTCCACCTCCAATGCCACTTGCAACTCCTCCATTAGCTCCCCCAACGATACTTCCTTCTACACTTCCTTCCAACCAACCACCAATAGTTGCTTTCAGATCAACGCTGAGAGAACATTCCGGGCTAGAGATCCATGCCGAGAGCGATCCTCGAGCCCCAGCGCTGAGCGACTCAGCAAACCCACCTGCTGCAGATGTGTGTAGAGAACCTAAGATCTCAGCTTCGAGGGATGCGCTGCCGCCTGCCGAGAGAAAGCCCGAAAGAGCTACCTGGTCATCTACTTTTCATTAGCGTCCTTCAAAGACGGCGGATGTGACACAAAGGGATGGATAATAGAGTTAGAGGCAAGATTGCCCAGTCTACATACCTGAATGAATGGTCGAGCATGCACACGAACCGCCTTCGACGCTCTTCTCAATGTAAGCGTTGAAATAAGCCATGACACCACCAGCGACGGTGATAGCGGGATCTGCAAGAAGCGATGCTTGAATGGCTGCCTTAGTCCAGCCATCCAAGGCAAACGATGCAGAAGCAGTACACCAGACGTTTATCTTCTTTGAGGTAACAACGTCAAAATAGGCCGCTCCAGAGCCCTGGATCCACGAAGCAAGTTCTGCTTTGTCGCCGATGTCCACAGACCCGGATGTTGCACCAGCAAAGCAAGCCTCTAGAGCAGAAGCAACGCCGATGCTGAACCCAGCGGACGCAGAGATGGTTGCGGATGCTTTGTTCGATCCTCCGCCCCAGAAACTGCCGAAGGGTGATGGGACTGTCCTGCGTTCGACAGGCTCGGTGAGTGGAGCAGCCATAGCGATGGAGGCCAAAATGGCCACGACGGCAAGTTTCCTAACCATCGTTACGAGTATGAGAAGGTAGTTGGCAAGGACTACTTGAAAAATGTAATAATTCGATGAAATAACGAGCGTCGGTGCCAAATATCAGCTGAGGACCGTAACGAGTGAGTACCTCAGAGAATGATTCGAATGCTTGAAGAGAATGGGTTAAAAAAATATCCTTGGTCTTGACGGCACGACTCACTCTTATAGATTTGTCGCGAGCGTAGCTGAGGGAGAGTTTCCGAGAGTGCCGTCTAAAACGCAAATCAAAGGAAAACTAACATCAGTAGCTTGAAATACCATTGTTTCTTACTTTGCCCACTACTTGCAGCTTTGACTTTTAGTGATTTGATTTCAGCACTGTTTCTTTAGGCGTAAAAACTATTGACGTGATAGTGATCTGTGGTGCATTCCTTCCAATCTCTCTCAGGACTGGATCCACGGCATACCTCGGCCAGAGATGGTCGAGCCTCAAAAAATATCTCCTGAAGACCAGAGTAGATCTCTGCACGTCCCAACGGCTGAGTTGAAGCCGATATGGATTGAGTGAAATGTTGATCTGCGAGTCAATCTAGTCCCGATAGCTTCTAAGGTATCGTCTGAGAATTCTTGGTACCATCTTACCCTTCGACTAGATCAGCACTACCTTGATTTGCTTTTTTCTTAAAATTTACTTTAGCTCCAGCCTATCTTCAGATGAATTACTCGAGAACTCTTTTTCTGCAAATGTACACTGTACACGTAACTCCATATGAACAAACTTCCTGGAGGATCGAAGTGAGCTGCTGTTGTAGAAACAAGCATATATAGTAAAATGAGTAAGCAGTGTGAGAAGAAATATCCACATACTTACTATAGATGCCGAGGAATAAAATGCAGACCAGAAAACAGCGCTATCAAATGCCCAGAGCTGCCTAGACTCATCTTAACGAGCGTTGGGGATCATGGCTGAGACACGTTGATCTATTCCTGTTCCTGAAACTCAGGGGAACGAAAATGGCTGATGGCTTCTTGATTCAGCTGAAGTCAAGCTTTAATCCTCCTAAAGTGGTACGTGGGGAACTTCGAATCAAGTTGGGCTGCGGCAGAACCCGCCTAACTAACGCCATGAAGATCCCTTTAATTTTATTCTCAATGCAGCCAACTACTAGTTTTCGATGGTCTAGAACCCTCGCTCGATTAGAGTCGAATCCACCGTTGGTGCTAGAGACACTCGCGGTCTGCCACAAAGGGTTATCCTTAGTGCAAATCAGAACTTGGATAGACATTTCGGAACTGGCCAACGAGACTAGTATCACTCACTCCAAATTCTGACCAGGACTCTCACATGAGTCTTGCCGGAAAATAACAGAGTTTCTGTGACGCGAAGAACTTAAGACTGGCATAAACCTCGTCCGATGTTCGGATCAAGGATCGATGCAGGGGGACCTCCCAGTCATCACAAGCAAGTCGGAAATGACTAGGAGAAACGCCAACCAATGCTATATACGACTGAAGTAGAAACTCTCTAAGAATTTCCGGATATTCGGAATAACAGCACAAGAACACGAAAACGTAACTTCGATAGCATTTAGCTGCCAAATCCAAAATATCAAGCTTGCGTAGGTTCTTGGGTTTCGGTCAAATTACAATTTTTTCATGCTGACGTGCCTTTTTACATGAAAAACTGACCAAGCTTTACCATTGCTCTGTCGCGGGATTCCTAGGTAAAGAACTGCAGGTCTTTTCTGCCCATGACTTTGGCCACCGATCCCCAAACATAAGCTTCAATATCCCTCGAAGAAATCTTTCGAGAGTCCTCTTCGCTACCCCAAAGTCTTTCAAATGATCCCAACGCTATCAAAGTCTCCGAGGACAGCCAGTTTGTATGAATAGTCATCACTGGCGGCGTACAGGGAGAAGTACAGTTTAAGTTCGGTGTCGGGTCGAATTGTATGACAGCTGACGTAGATGAGTTGGTACCAAGCTGGCGAGAGTTTTTTTTTACTTTGAAGAACGGGGCGTTCATGGTGGAAGCTGCCAAAGCCATATTGATGTGCTGGCGTATCAGAAGGCCGTAATGCACATTGTAGATGCTGTAATATGCTGCCACGAAGAGAGTTTTTGCGTGATACTTTTTTGAGATCAATATCTGCCGGTGATCAATGGCTGGCGTCCCGGATACGAGGTCTCCGTCCAATCTAATAAGTTCGGAAAGTTGTGGTAAGGCCGCTGAACTCTCAATGCTTGGCCATAAGACTAATCCATCTGCCATAAAAACCTTATCCGGGGAATTCAAAAGAAAGCTATCCGCCGCAAGGAACAGCACAGACTCGAACGACGAAAATAGTACTGCGAAAACCCATAGCTGAGGTCTCGCTATCTCAAATGCGTACTTTGAACTGCCCAGTAATGAGGAGAGAATGATGCACTTGGCACCCAGCTCTGGCAATACGATGTCGCACATGTATGGCTTATAATCATCTTCTGTCCCCAGAAATACCTCGACCGCTAATCTCGAGCCTGTTGACTTGAGCATATAAAGATTGACAAGTAAGACAGGAAAGCCAGATCGAGTTGCGATAGTTGCGATTCCCTTCGTTCCTTTATTCGAGTCGAGATGAGGCGCGCCGAGATTGATGATATCGACAAACAGGGAGTGGGATCGATGGAGGCATGCGATTTGCGCCTTTGTTAAATTGGAGACCTCATCGGTTCCGTTGAGATGACTGAGCGATACAGTGGCATTCAAGAGGAGACTTGGTCGTGGACATTTCGGCGCTGTGACTGTGACAATCTGCGCAAATGAATGCCAGAATTTCGACTGGTGAGGGAACCAAGATACATCTGTCGAGTTCTCGAATGTCGATAGAGATGGCAGTCTTGGAGGTGTGCGGAGATACAGATAAATGATATCTAGAAGCAGAAGTGGTAGTAAAATCAAGAGGTGTCGACGTGGTAACTTGGGCGAAGAAAGGAGGCGCATCATCTGCAAGGATCACTGCGACTCGTGATTTCCGGCGATCGATCTAGACAACAACTTAGACTCTCAGATAGATAGATGAAAGAGGAGAAGAATAGAGGAATTCTAGGATTCAACTGAACGTCGCGTGCCTTCGTGACATTCCTGTTGGAGAATGAGAACCGCGTTCGTGTTTTTGCTTGGCGTGAGAGTTGTGCTTTGAACGCACATACCAAATTATGATTAATGAGGGGTTGTGATGATATTGCAAGGAGAGCTTATGGTGGATGTTATTGTTTCATACTATGCAGGTACCGGATTGGGCTGAGCTGGTGGTGTTGGAAATAACATGTCATCAAGGCTGTAAAAAGCATAGATGATCATGTGCACTCTCGAAAACATTCCAATCATTTGAGAAGGACCGTTCATATTCAATTTTTGATATCTCCAAAACTCCGCAAGAGCTTTCTAGCAGTGTGCTAGCCCGATGTTTCCTCCATCCCCTCTCCACTTCCATCAACGGGACTCAACCTGGTGTCAAGATTCCCATGATAGAAGAATGGCACACTATATGGATGATGCTGGCTTGCACTGATAGCTCTATGCACTGGGCTTTTGAAGACCCCCTTTGTTCGTTTTTGGAGCAAATCCCCAAGGTTCACAACCAAGACATCTTCTTGAGCTGGTATTTGAATCCAAGTCTTGGTACTGGGATGCAAAGCTTCGAGGCCGGGGTGGCCTGGTTGTTGTACGAGGATGGTGATGGTGCCAAAATCAGTGTGCGTTCCCGCTGTGAAAAAATTCAGTCTTGTGGTGAGACAGCGTGCCGTAAAACTCACCTCCAACAGGCGCGTCTTCAGGACTCTGTGCTGGATTGGGTGGATAATGAAGCAACTTGATATTCGCTACCGGGTCAGTCATGAGGCCATCGAAAACGTCATCTCTATAAGGCAGCCCCATGCCATAATCTTTAGTAGAGTCTCATGAACCCTCAGGCCCTCAGCATGATACCACATCACTGGCTCTGCGAACTCTTCAGTACTCAAGCCGCCCGGCCAGAAGTTAGGCCCAATGCAAAAGTTCCCAGCTTGTGGATCCTCAGCAGGTGTTTCTACACCAACAAAGAAACCTTCCTTGGAACCAGGTTTCTTATCAAGGACCTGCCCTCCCATGGCTCGTAGCCACGTTTGCTGAGACCGGGGCTCTTGCTCATAGCCATGGATTCCTTTTGTTCCAGGGAGAGGTCAAAAAGTGGTTCGGCGCAGAGAAGAACATCTCTCTGAAACAGAATTGGAATTCCATGGCCGATTAACTCGAAGAATCCATATTCTTGACAAGTTGAACGGATTTCATTGATGGCATGTTCTCTTGATTCGCATGTGGATGTTGGCGACAGAAAGGGCGAAATGTCGATAAAAGGAACAGAAAAGACTTCTTCAGGAGATCTCATTATTTATGAATATATGACATGAAATAGTTTTCGTTGGAACACGGATGAAGAAATCTCTTGTACGGAGTATATGAGATGATTATCAAATATGCCAAGAGTTTGTCAGCCATTGGGTGAAGGTACCCCGCGCTATCTGCATAGGAGAGAAGGTAGATGTATCGCTATTGTTGACTTTGTTCCAGGAATGTAGCTCGGGTATTCGCATGGTCCTCAGGTCCATTTGAGAAACCGAAATGGAGATATGTTTGTCCTACCGGGCTCCATCGGGCAAGGGGAAAATGCCTACTAAGCGTAATAAGAAAACCTAGATTGCATGTAGTGGAGAGATTGGAGCCTTGAAAATGGGCATTAAATGAAAAAGAGGAATATAGGAGTATAATTTCCAATGACAGGGCCAAATATGAAGAAACCCATCCTCTCTACTCCCTTACTTGGCCATTCTAGCCATCTTGACCAGGTGAATTCCTCATCTAAGTGATTCAAGGCCATGTCATCAACCACATATAAGCTTCACCGATACCCGCACGTCTGGAAGAAGTACGAGCTAGAATTGGAAGCACATGTCGTTTTCAATCATAACTTGTCGGACCACAGCTAATCACCCCAGCTGCTCCAGATCGTATTCATTCCCCTTCTCTAACGCCTGCTTCCAACCCGGTCTATCGTGCACCCTCATCCTCCAAGCATGGAGCTTCGGATAGTCTTTCTCCAAGTTCGCGTAACCCCTCACAGCAATAACATCCATAGGCCAATTCATGACGAAGTCGACCATGCCCAGGTCTTTTCCGTTGAACCACTCCGCATCCCCTAACTCGCCCTCCAAGTATACTAAATCCTTCTTGAACTCCGCGTTCGAGAAGAAATTATCGAATCCCTTCCGTACACGCTTCATGATAAAGCTAAACGGCCATGGTGTATTCTTCTCTGCAATGTCAAAGAGCATCTCTAGACTTGCGAGTGGAAATAAGCTAGCACCGGCAAAAGATCGCAGTGTGTCTTCTCGTATCCAGTCATCAGCTGCGAATTTGCCACGCGTATCGTAGGTTTTGAGCAGGTAGGTCGTTATTGTCAAGCTTTCAATTAGGGTCCGGCCGTCCGCTGTTACGAATGTCGGTGAGCGACCAAGGGGATGTATAGACGTCAGTTCTTTTGGGGCCCGTTTGTCCTTTGCGCCTCGGGAGTATAGGATGACATTGTACACGAGCTTGTATTCGATGGCAAGTTCTTCGAGGAGCCAGAGAATTCGTTGAGATTGGGAGTTCTGGGGGATATTAGCTAGATTTCGAGACCACGAGGATGACGAACACTGAGGTGGTGGAGGGTTGGAACTCCTGGCTTTGCGACACCTGTGGTAGCCATGTCATTTGAGGTCAAATTTCAGATCCGAAGCTCGTTGGATTGTTGACGTTGGCAAGTGAAGCTCAAGGCGCGACATTGAGAGCTTCATCTTCAGTCCAGCCTCGGCTTCAATTCAGCCTTCTCCCAAGCGGGACGCGCTAGTGGACATCGCCCCTTTCTGGGTCACGGAAGACGGACATGATATATCCCTAGATATATCTGAAGACTGAGCCCTTTATTCGACAATCAATTTGGTCTTCCGAGTCTCCAAAGTTGGAGATCTTGTCTGACGTATGACAGAGTTGTCAGATGTATCAACAAGGATAAACGCAGCTGCATATGCCGTGCCACGAAGCCCCTCGTCTGGGCGACGACGCTCACCTCTTATCTTAGCCATCAGACCCCTCAACAGGTCGCGTGAGAGACACAAGTAGAAGTGATTTGTTCTACCAATTCTTTCTCAGTAGCTTGTTCTTCTTTCATACAATATTCTGTATCTTACTGGCATTCCAGTCTCTTCAATTGCTTCCCCTATCAGCATCTCTCACCGCTCTTGTACACAAGTCACCTCATATTGCATCATGGCATCTACAGCATCAGAGACTGGCACAAAGCCAGTTGTACTTCATATTGGAGATCCGGTCAAGTGGAATACGGATTTCTTTGAGACTTTTTCGAAAGACTTCACAGTCGTGCGCCCTTCCCTAGAAGAGCGACAGCGAGACGAGTTCATGAAGGGCTTGAAGGAGAAGCGATGGGGCGATTTCTCTGCTATTTTTAGGCCTTTCTGGAACACGGGGGGTGAGATGGGTAGATGGGACAAGGAGCTCCTGCCTTTGGTACCAGCTTCGTGCAAGATCTTTGCTTCAGCCGGAGCCGGGTTTGACTGGGCTGATGTTGATCTGCTTGCCGAAAAAGGTAAGCGATTCTCATATGACATTGAAATTGGAGATATTGACACTCGTGCTAGGTATTGTCTACTGTAACAGGTAAGTATCTTGAAGATATACCTATACTATCTAACAGACCTAGTGCCGCCGCTTCAACCGAAGCCGTAGCCGATTTCGCCATCTTCCTCATCCTAGCAACATTCAGAAATCTCACCTGGTGTACCACAGCCGCTCGAGCCTCGCCAGAAGAGTTCCAAAACTGTCACGAGAATGCCGCAGTAGTCTCTCATAACCCTCGAGGTAACGTCCTTGGTGTCATTGGGCTTGGTAACATCGGCTACGAAATTGCACGCAAAGCCTACTTCGCATTCGGAATGAAGATCAAGTACTATGACGTTGTTCGGAAGGATGCTACAAAAGAAGCAGAGATTGAGGCGGAGTTCTACTCTGACTTCGATGCTATGCTAGCTATTAGTGATTGTGTGGTTCTTGCAACGCCTGCGAGTCCCGACGGAAAGAAAGTCATTGCAAAAGAAAGACTCTCCAAGTTCAAGATGGGGTCGAGATTTGTCAATATTGCGAGAGGATCCTTAGTCGATGAAGAGGCGGTGGCTGATGCGGTTGATGAAGGACGGCTTGTGGGAGTTGGCCTGGATGTGCATGAATTCGAACCCAAGGTCAACGAAAGACTGAAGGCTTCAAAGCTTGTTACGCTAACCTCGCACAATGCAGGAGGAACTTTAGAGACGTATGTGTGGCCCCCTGAAGAGAAGTGTATGTGCTTACGATGTTAGGCATATGGGATTTGAAGCCCTCGCGATGAAGAACATCGACGCAGTGCTGAAGGGCAAAGAACCTTTAACGCCAGTCAACAAACATCTGATAGTCGTTCCGGCATCAAAAATAAAGCTCTGAGGCTTGGACGAAGGACATTCTCTTTGAATGATACCCAACATAGACTGAGACTAGAGACACTCGAAATAGATATGCTCCATTTTGTTTTCAAATGTTGTGCTGGTTCATCGATTAATCGGAGGCTTCCTTCTGGTCATGCAGTCTATGATTTACGAGTATGTTTTGTCAATCTTCTCACAGTTCCAGGATCTTTGTTTCTTGCTACTTCTTCAATTGCGTACGCTATACTCTTTTTGATCTTATGGTTCTCCTTTCCTTTTGTCATATCTCCAGAAATGCAGACTTATGTTCCACCGCCCCACTCTTGTCAATTCCGCGCACTTCTGCACGTTAGCTTGCTGCGGCTCGTGCATCTATTCTTATCTCCACGTCTTAAAATATTCTGGGCTCATCGCATTTTCTTCGGGATGAAATCGATGCTCGACTGCAATGCTAGCTTTCACGATCGCAAAGAAATCCTCACCGTCTACCCTTCAAGCCACCAATCCCAAGCCTCCACCATGTGGAATAAGCAAAACTGAAAGCACAATCTTACTCCACGTTCTTGTTCCTGCTTTACGCTAATGATGTACTTGCACCTTAATCAGCACAATTGCATCTTCCTGGGCGGAGTTCCAAACCTTTGGACCTCACGTGACCCAGTAACCCGAAGCACACTTCCTCATTCTCGAATCAGAGATCATAATGGTGCATAATGAGGCTGCGTGGCTGCGAAATGAATTGATTACTCATCTCAACTCTGTTTTGCTTTTTGGCTCAAGCTTTCGCATCCACGCCTCCCTATGCCAACGCGACGAGCTGGGTCGGTGTGATGGATAACTCGGAGATGAAAAAGTATATTTTGTATTGGCGAGGATACTATATGTATCAACCTCACAATCCTAATTTCTGATCATTTTGCACACAAAGGCTTCTATTGCTTGCCATCTTTGTTGAAGCTTGTTTGTCTAAGATGGAGCCGCTTAAGCTGAATGTGGCTGTGGTTGGAGCTGGTATCGCCGGCTTGTCTGCTGCTATTGTGATGAGCCGGGCAGGTCACAACGTCACTGTATGGATGGAGAACTTCTTCGCCGCCCAAGATAACATTACTTATCTAACTTTAGGTATTCGAGAAATCACCCTTCAAGCACGAGGCAGGATTTATGATAGTCATGGGTTGGTACGTCTTTTCGCGCCTCGAAATCCTCTTTAATTTGGGATTTGGATAGAATCCTTTGTTTTGATTCCGAGATAATTGAAACTTGTTCATACTAACTCGTTGATCAGGAATGCAACGAGAGTTCTGGAATCTTTTGGTAAGTCTCTTACTATTTTAAGAACAGTAGCGAATTGATGTTGGTAGATTTCGACTTTAACAAAGCTCGGAGTGTTGACAGCAATTTCGTGAGTGGAGTGGGAGTTCCCTGTCAAATCCTCGAAGGAAGGCTGAGCAATGGCTAGATTGAGACTTTCGACGGAGCAACTCTTGAGAAGAAACCTGGAATCCCCACCAAAATCAACAACGTAAGTCGCCTCAATCTCAGAGGACTAAATCGGTTAACACAAGGGAATTTTCGTAGATCGCGGGATCCCAAACGAGGACATTTTACCGTCCTGACTTGCACACAGAGTTAAAGCGTTTGGCTATGAATTATCCTGGTGGAACACCCGCAACTCTCTTACTTGGTGAAGTCATTCGAGTGGTAAGCATCACGTCGAGCCTTCACTGAACACTCACGAATTGATCTCGTTGCAGGACATCGAACTCGGCATCGTCTATACAGCAGATGGAACGTCTCACTCAGCCAACCTAATCATTGGCGCTGACGGCGAACGAGTATGTCATTACCTTCTCCTACTACCCGTCTTTTCTCCACAATCACATCAATAATTGAGACTCTTTCATATAGTCCATCGTCAAAGCAGCATTTAGATACCCGGATACCCTCCGCAGAGCCAAGTACAGAATATTCCGATGTCTGGTACCCACTGAGCGTTTGCTCGATCCGCCGGGTAGAGCGATGCTCTCGATGACGAGGAATACATTCTCCATCTTCACGAAAGATAACAAGACGATTTTTTGGTTCGAGGGAAGAGAGTGAGCCGCTCTGGATTTGCATCATTAACTTTGACTAACTCAGTGAAAGTGGCCTTCTCCAGGATTTAGAAGCGGGCTATGTGCCTGATGAAGATGACAAATTACCTGGTAAGTAGCGAGGATAGCTTGACTAACTGTCTGACACAGATGAAAGTATTAATGGCAGTAGAACTAGACCCCAAGAAAGCAAAGACGAAAATGCTTAGTATATTCAAGGACTGCCACCCGCACATTATCTCATCTCTCCAGTACGTATGCAATGCCCACTATTGACTTTCCCTCTCATCTCACGCCAATGAACTAGAAAAGCAGGCCGTGTCTCCGAATGGCAACTTTCCTATTTCCCCACTCCACCTTCACATCTCGTTTCACATCGGGCCCTACTAATTGGTGACGCTGCACACTCAATGTTCCCGACCACCGGCCAAGGCGGTTCACAAACCATCGAAGATATCGGTGCGCTTGCCGTACTGTTCAAGGAGATTTACACGGTTTCAGCATTGGAGGAGAGGATGAGGTTGTTCGAAAGAGTGAGAAAAGAGAGGGCCGCCACGGTGATGAGTATGAGTGGGATTGTGTTTGGCAGGGAAGCAGAGTTTGCCGAGAAGAGGGGGCAGAAGCATCGGATCTGGGAGACGGGAATTAGGAGCGGGTATGAGCATGCGAGCTTCTTATATAGGTAAGTTTTGAAATTTGGTTTCGCTTGGTCCTTGATTTGTATTTGGTCTGGGAATCAAAGGAGATTTGCTGATTACTACAGCTATGATGTGATGGAGGAAAGTCGGAAAGTTCTTGAGGAGGAGACGAAAGCGAGAGCTCGGTTGTGATGTTCAACCATGTCACTTTGCCCATCACGGGTGTAGTTCTGATGTTCCTGCTTAAGGAGTTAATGGAATATATCACCAGAGAGTAGAAGCTAGCGTATACATTAGGAACAATCTCAAAGACTAAGAGCCTTCTCACATCGTATGTACGCTATATTCGAGTAAGTCTATGTTGCTATATCGACCCTTATCTTCGTGAGGCGCTGGATTTGTTCAAGATTTCGAGGTATGGGGCCAAGTCAAAGACGAGATGCCTTCTTTATCTTCGGCCGTGCCTCTGAACTTCGAAATTACTAACTTTTAGCTCATTCTTTTCTTGGACCACTAGACGCCGTCCACTTCTTCGAACCGTTAGCAATATGATCACCTCAGTCAAGGTGAGAATTCAAGGCTCCCCATCGTCACTGTCTTTGCCTCTCACTATGTTTGCTCCATTTGGCAAACTTCCACCTGAGATGAGGCTCAGGGTATATGGAATTTCCATGGAGAAGATATCGACGGGCATTTTTTTAGAGCCACCCGAGATGGGGTCTCCCTGATAGATTTCAATTGAGGGTAGAATGGAGCCGGAGGATGTGTGTTTTCCTTCGCTTACTCCTTTACTGCCTCCCCCTTACTTTAGAACCTTATGTTCACTCTTTGTTGTTAGTCATTGATTTAGCTCAGGTAATTCATGATGGAATATTAATTTTGACTAATCGTGCTTTACTCTTACCATTAGATCCTGTCGAGGTCTAAATCAAGCCATGTGATGAACACAGCGTGTCGAGGGGTAGGTCAACTCCTAGGTAATCTCCTCGTAACCTCCACCGGAGAATTTTGGGGTTTTGACAGAACAAATCGTGCTGATTCTGGGACGCAGGTATGGCGACACAGTCTCCAAACATTCCACATTATTTATTTCTTCCAGCTCATCCCGTATTGCCGGGCATAGCGCAAACTGGAAGTCTGCGAATAAAGATTTCACGACGCACGAGACACCCATCTTCATGGATTTAGGATCCATATTCTCGCTTAACCAATTCTGGATGCGCGATTATTTCCTGACAACGTATCATGGAAGTACTTATGTAGGTCCTCGAAGAAGCACATTAGGCTTCAACTCTCATTATCCAGAATCTTGCTACGCAGTTAGGCAGAGCTGCGGATGGAATTGAAAATTGGGTCGTTGGAGTGATCATGACTGTTTCTACGCAGGTGTCAACGGAATTGAGTCTCTTCGCCGCGATAAACTACTTGACGACTATTATTGATTCTGTCGAGCAACAGTATCTTAGGTTATCACAATCGGGATTGAGTGACAGTGCTCAGAGAATTGTAGGAAATATGTTTGATCGATTGTTTGGGATGTCACGCATTTCTTCCAAGCGCCTCCAACTCGCAGGGAAGCTCGAGGGGGCTTTCGAGCAAGAAGAAGAGGAAATCGGTTTTTATGAGATTGATACAATTCTCTTGACTCTTTTAAAGCTGTTATTTTCTTTCAAATCTTCTCTGTTCTTTTGTGAATACGATTTCGTAATTCCATTTCTTGAATAGATCCCGGTCTTTTGGAAAGCTGATTGATTGTATGCGGGGATGGCAATAGATGAAATAAATCTTTTTTTTTAGAAGCAAAATAAAGGTATTGAGTAATTACACCGTCCTAGACAACGACGAGCAGAATTTTCACCTGTGAGTGTCACGTGTCGCCTAAGAAGAGTAGTCCAGGGCTTCAACCACCTCTAGCGAGACAATACTTTCTTTCCTCAAAACTCTTCTGAGAGTTCAACATGAAGGTATCGCTTTCTCTGCTACTCTCAACTGATCCGTCATGGTTTCAGTCGCAGATTTTTCTCCCCAGCATTCACTAGCATGGAGATTCGGATCACGAATTTACCAGCCGTCTGGAGGCTGACGCCGTCAGCTTGGTAATCAAAAATAGCGAATCAATCCTCCAAGAATGAAAACAATATGCACAGCATATGCAAGTGCCGGTTATATGGTGCATTGAGAACCCGAATTTGGGCTGAAATTTACTAGATTGCATGGGAGAGCGTTTTCTGCTTACAGAAGGACGCAGATCAAGTGCAACCTCTGAGGCAGTAGCAGATGCAAGCTTTGCTCAATCATCACAGCAAGCATGAAAAGTTATGGGGCATGGTGGAGGCAGGAGAATTCAAAACTTGGATTGACATATTTTCACATATAAATTGGCTACGCGGACGAAGAGTTTGGTCCACCAACAACACCCTCTGCTTCGAAAATAATAGAAAAGTCAACAAACACCACCATGCACTTCCTATCTTCTTTTCTGACTGCATTAATTCTCATTACGACCTCGGTCGGTTGTGGAATTGATAGAATCCCTCAGTTTGCTCCGATTCCAGATTCTGCGAAAGGGTTACCCATTGGCCCGGGAGGATATGGAATCGAATCATATGGAAAAGGCGCTTACATGGTCACCGAGGGGAATTATCAAGGTCAGAGACTTGTTCCATTGATGCGTGACATAATCTGACCTTCCTCTAGCGATATTCTTCGTCTCCACTAAAGGAGTCATTGTTGTCGACTGCCCTCCCACCATCGGCCACATGCTTCTCTGGGCCATTGGAAATATCACGTCAATCCCAATTTCCCACGTTATTTATAGCCATGTTCATGCGGACCACATTGGTGGTGTCTTCATTTTTGGAGATAAGGTCACCACAATCGCTCATTACGAAACGGCTCGGTACTTGACCCTGACACCAGACCCCAATCGTCCTGTTCCGAAGGTCATATTCAAAGATTCCTACACCCTCTGCGTTGGTAATCAGACGCTCGAACTCACCTACAAGGGCGAAAACCATATCATCGGCAACATCTTCATCTATGCGCCTGTGCAGAAAGTGCTGATGTTAGTCGATGTCATTTACCCGGGGTGGACCCCATTTGCTCTACTTGGACAGACAAAAAACGTCCCTGGATACATACGTTCGCACTACCAAATTCTCGATTATGATTTCAGGCACATCATTGGCGGTCATCTCGGTCGATCGGGTACCCGTGGTGACGTTCTCATCCAACTTGAGTATGTCCTCGACCTTAAAAGCAACTGCGAGTATGCCATCAACACCAGTGCGACAAGTGATCCAGATATTGGGGCTGCAGCTTTATTTGGTCCAGTGAAAGACAAGAATCCTGGGAATGGATGGGCACCATTCAAAGTATATCTGGATGTCATGGCGGACTTTTGTGCGAACAAGACGAATGCGAAGTGGCTGGGAAAGCTGGCTGCTGCAGATGTTTTCCAGTTTGAAAATGCCGGGGTAATGATTGAAAGTTTGAGGATTGATTATGGAATCCTGGGTCCGTCTGCTACTTTCTGATCAATTTGGGGCTAGATGAAAGTGATGGGAAAGGGAATATTTTTTATCGTAGTTTTCGGCCGAGAAAAAGCACATCCATACCTTTTTTCTCTTGCTCAACGGATACTATAATATACTAATATACAGGTCCTCCCAGCATCTTTCCACTTCACCTCTCGGAAGATTACGACCCATTGGTCCACAAGGATAGAGCTGAACGAGGGTGACCGTCAACTCGATTATGATGAGCGAAGAAATGTCTCCGAGGCTAGCGACTTGTGTCCAGGTCCGTCAATTCTGGTACGAAGCAGCCAATCATATGACTAGACAAGTCTCAGAATGCCTTCACTTCGTCCAATAGGAGTCTTTACGTCAAACAATGTAAGAGACTCGGATGATACTGCCTCTGCGGTCTTTTGAAAGTCTCCAAGAAGTCTCCAGAAGGTCTCCTGGAAGAAGATATAAGCCTACATCAAGCCTCTGCATTTATTCCGCATCTTCATCAAACAAACACGCAACGACTAAAAAATAATCTCATTTTCTACCAAAGAATTCCCATCTGCTATCAATTCAGACCATCAATCATATCCGTCAATCATATTTATCAACCATGTCGCCAAAAACATCACGAGATTCACCAGTTGATGTCCTCATCATTGGTGCTGGACCCGCTGGACTTTCCTGCTCTTCGTCACTCGCTCGTCTTCTCCACACTTGCATCGTGTTCTCGTCTGAGAGCCATCGGAATCAAGAATCTAAGCATATGCATGGAGTTTTGACGTGGGAGCATCGTGATGCAGCTGATTTCAGAGCTGCAGCTAGGAAAGACATCCTTGCACATTACAGCACAACATCATTCGAGGACATCACAATTTCAAAGATAGAGAAATTTGAGAGAGCTGATGGAACGAGCCTGTTCAAAGCCACCGATGAGATAGGGAAGGAGTGGTGGGGTAGAAAAGTTGTCCTTGCGACTGGTATCAAGGACATCATGCCAAATATCAAAGGCTATGATGAGTGCTGGGGAAGTGCAATGTGAGTTGCGATGCCTTGTAAGCTTACCCGACATTTGGCTGACACCAGGAAAAGCTTCCACTGCCTGTTTTGTCATGGTTACGAAGAGCGCGGTGCATCGACTGCAGGTGTCCTAGCCATGGATGACTGTGCCCCCGCACCAGCTGCTCTTCACATGGCTCGATTCGCGAATCGCCTTGTACAGAAAGTCACGATTTACACTCATGACAACGACTCCGTCACAAAAGATATCGAACAAGCTCTGTCTCAGTGCAACCCCGACTCCAAGACTCGAAAGAATGTGAACATCGACTCCAGAAAGATTGCTAAGTTTGTGAAGGGTGGAAAGGGAGGTGAAATTGAGGTCCACTTCGAGGATGGGGAGAAGAAGCTGGAAGGATTCTTGGCGCATAAGCCAAAAGGAGCGTTGAATGTACCATTCGTCGATCAACTTGGACTGGAAGTTACGCCCCAGGGGGATATCAAAACAACTCCCCCTTTCCAAGAGACCAGTGTGCGAGGTGTATTCGCTGGAGGGGATTCTGCAACGCCAATGAAGGCTGCGACAGTGGCCCTGTCTGCAGGAGGACTTCTCGCAGCAGGAATTGCGGCACAGTTAGGAGTAGAGGACTGATTGTAATAAGCAACGAGCTGATTTTGTTTCTAAATATACATTTGATCAACCAAGCTTTCTCAGTACAAGATTTGATTCTCTCTATTTGTGATTGGACCAAGAACATCCATAGTGACGTAAGGTTGCCAATTGATGCCTCTCGGGCCTTCGGATGGAGGGACAGAAAATATAAACCCAATCAATTTCACCACTTCAAAAGTGCTCGGGGAACCCTTTCCCAACTACTTTTGACGAGGAGAGAGGAGAGAGGAGAGGTAACACATTTGTACGTAAACAGCCACACCCGATCCCAAGAATACGCCAAGTGGAGCGGAGCTCCGCCAGCCCTCCAACCCACGCCAAGTTGCCAGGTAGCCAGAAACCTTAGGCTCAGCCTTCCGCCGTCTCTGTAGTGGAATTAAAACCGCCTCTGTCGCCAAGTCAGCTCGTTTGCTTGTCGCAGCTGCATAATTACATATGCCAATTCAGTCGCTACTAAACGCCGCTGATGATAATCATGGATATTTCCCCTTCTTGAGTGATGAACATGCGGCCAAGGAGCATTCAATCCAGTATTCGTTCCGGTTGTGGAACGGTACTCACATGTGCGTTTTAGTAATGGCGTTGGTTTATGATGCTAAGCCTCAAATAGAAAGTCCTAAAGAACACTTTACGAGTTCGCGCGAACCACAATTCGGAGAATTACAAAAAGCTAACTAATCGAATATCGTCACAGACAATTCAGTTATGGCGAGTTTCTGAAACATAAAATCTAGACTCAAAATTAGACTGGAAGGCGTTTGGTACCCGATGCTAGTACGCCGTTTACGATCGGTTCAACATCACACCACCCTTGCGTCACAGCCCGTCTCCACAAGAACACAAGAAATTGTATCCATTTTTTTCTCCAACGCCAAGTAGAATGGTGGAGAGTCAAGAGCTGGAGACGGTGGGGGAAGACCGTCTCTCTTCTACATAAGATGATCACAGACCCCGTCAAGTTGAGCTTGCAAACCCCTTCACTACAACACTTCTGGGGACAAACTTCTCTCCATAAAATATCCCCAAGCTACCTCAGACGTCATCGAATTCCCCGTCACTCAACATGGCGGATCCTGCGTCTCGCTCCTCTGACGAGGAGAAGACTGTCCACGATGAAAACGAGAGGAGAGACATGAGAAGTGCTTCTCTCGTTGCAAAGGAAGGTCCTCTCGATGAGCATGGTATGGTTGCCGTTAACGCCAAATTGAAGAATCCTCTTGCCGGAATGGACAAAAATGAGCTTCTCGCCGATGTGGAATCCTTTGCCAAAGAGAAAGAACTCGGAGACATCCTCCCATTGCTGCAGAGAGGTGCTCTTGTTGCGCAGAACCCCAAGGACTTTGAGAACATAGAGGAACTCACACCAGATGAGAAAGAGTGGCTTCGAAAGGAAACTACGAATCGCTGGAAGCAACCGAAAATGATGTTTTATATGACGAGTAAGTTTCTTTTTATCACGTGTGTGATGTCACCGACACTCACTGACCTCTATTCTTACAGTCTTGTGTGCTGGCTCAGCTATTGTTCAGGGAATGGACCAAACAGCTGTGAATGGAGCTCAAATTTTCTATTTCGTACGTGCGACCTTTTTTTTTTTTGGTCTCTTTGGACTGTTTCGTCCCCCGCTTCTTGGAGCTGCCTCTCAGTCCTTCTATGATCTTGGGACACTGAAGCGCCCCTTCCAATTTACCAGACAAGAAACTGACTCCTTGTTCCCACATTCCAGGAAGAATTTGGTATTGGCACTGAACGTGTCTGGCTTCGGGGACTTCTCAATGGCGCTCCCTACCTCTGCTCAGCACTCATCGGCTGTTGGACAACCAAACCCCTCAACTACTACTTCGGACGACGAGGTTGTATCTTCATCTCCTGTATTATCTCTTTCATTACGGTACGTATCTTCCCCATGCAACCACTTACAAAAGCTTATTTATCGAAGGGCATCTGGATGGCTGCTGCCGACTCATGGTACAATCTCCTCATTGCTCGCTTCGCACTTGGTCTCGCCGTTGGGGCCAAGAGTTCCACCACACCAGTCTACGCTGCCGAATGTGCACCAACTGCTATTCGAGGCGCCTTGACAATGATGTGGCAAATGTGGACTGCCTTCGGTATCATGCTCGGTTTTGTCGTCTCCGTTGCATTTGAGAAGGTTCGCTATACACCAGGTGTTTTCCCGTACTGGAACTGGCGCCTTATGCTCGCCAGCACGTCCATCCCGCCGTTCTTCGTCTGCATGCAAGTATACTTCGTTCCTGAGTCCCCGCGGTGGTACATGACCAAGAATCGATACCGCAAAGCGTACGATGCGCTTTGCAGATTCAGAAATTGCGAGCTGATGGCCGCGAGAGACCTTTACTATATTCACAAGTCGCTGGTTATCGAAGAAAAGTTGCACGAAGGCAAGAATCTCTGGAAGGAGTTCTTCATGGTTCCTCGAAACCGTCGTGCAGCACAATCGTCCTTCTTCGTCATGTTTATGCAGCGTAAGTTCTACTTATCTCAGCAATTCGACATTACTGACAATAGTAGAATTCTGCGGTGTCAATGTTATCGCTTATTACTCCACCGAGATTTTTATTGCAGCGAGATTCGAACGTTCCGATGCACTACTTGTGTCACTTGGCACGGGTATCGTCAACTGGCTTTGTAAGTCTTCCTTCAATCTTATGACTTGTCGATCTGTGCTAATTGATCAACTTCAGTCGCGATTCCCGCTGTCAAAACCATTGACACATTCGGCAGACGAAACCTACTCCTCACCACTTTTCCGTTGATGGGTATATTCCTGCTCTTCACAGGATTCAGCTTTTTCATCGAGTCCGAACAGGCTCGTCTTGCCTGTGTTGCAACAGGAATTTATCTTTTCATGGTTGTCTACTCACCTGGTGAAGGTCCTGTTCCTTTCACATACAGTGCTGAAGCATTCCCACTTTACATCAGAGAGATAGGCATGGCCTTCGCAACTGCCACGACATGGGGATTCAACTTTATCCTCAGTTTGACATGGCCAGCGCTCGTTCAGGCTTTTACTGAACAAGGTGTAAGTTCTCACGCTTCTCAGATATTTGAGGGTCATTCTAAATTTTGAACAGGCTTTTGGTTGGTATGCAGCATGGAACTTCTTTGGGTGGACGTACGCCTACTTCTGTTTACAGGAGACAAAGGGTCTGTCCCTAGAAGAACTAGATACTATTTTCAGTGTCAGAGTCAGAGATCACGCTAGATACTACCGTACTATGTTACCGTGGTACTTCAATAAGTGGATCTTGAGAAGAGATGTCAAGCCAAGAGGTCTTCTGTACGACCTCGAGTAGATGTCACTTGCTGCAAATTTGTGGTCAGGGTAATCGATTGGAGTACTAGCAGTAGGATGAGGAGAGAAGGATGGCGCAGATATTTCTTTCCTGGAAGTGCTGCTGGAGGAAAGGTTTGATAATACCCAGCGCTCTCAGACTTTAATGTAATCATTCATATGTGTGGATGCCAGAATGCCCACACTCGATTTCTTCATCCACGCTCTAGCTTGAGTCTTCATAGAAAGTATTTCAAGTAGATATCCGGGAGGCTTAATGTTCATGCCTAGTCAAGGACCCTATTATTTTAGAGACACACACTAACTGACAAAACTCTTGCTTTTTGACTATGAACAAGTTCGCTACACCACGTCGCTCCTGGCGCTCCAGAATTGGTGTTGACAATGCTTAAGCGAATTCAACCCCGCGTTTACGGCCCCCAAAATATCCGTGTCAGTCACGAATGGCCGTTGCATTTCCTGTTTGTATTCCCTAGAAAAGAATTTCATAAGAGAGAATTGAACAAAAGACTAGGCTGACCGCTCCTGAATGCACTGTGTATAGCAAATTGATCGAATTTCAGACTCAGGTCATAGGCAAATGGTCGTAGAGGTGGATCATGTCCACAAACCGGCATTTCCCCACCAAAAACAAAAAAAAAAAAAAAAAAAGGCAAAAGAATAGGGTACATACAACAGTGGGAATTCGCTGGTGGTCACCCACCCAACTACTAATCCACCGATTTGATGCTTGTGTATGGCAGAGCGGACGGGATGCCCATTTCTCATCAATCTATGGTCGTATGTGACGGCTGGATGCTTGTTTGTACTTATACCCTGTTTCGAGAAAGGTGGAAGAAAATGAAGAACATATTTGCTAGTAAGCGAGCTCGTCAAAATGTAGGACTGAGGTCTGGAGTTGCAACCAAGATGATGTTAGGTTGAATAGTCTATGGGAAAATAGAAGAGCCGACGCTCTACTGTAAGAATTAGCCTTGAAAAAGCGTCCTGGAGAAGCAGTGAAGCATGTTTATTGCATTGAGAGAACACTAAAAGCAGACCAATCCTGTTGCAAGGAGACAGCTAAGTCACCGTTGTCTTTCGCGAGGATCAC
This sequence comes from Rhexocercosporidium sp. MPI-PUGE-AT-0058, assembly GCA_020746875.1. Taxonomy (NCBI): domain Eukaryota; kingdom Fungi; phylum Ascomycota; class Leotiomycetes; order Helotiales; genus Rhexocercosporidium; species Rhexocercosporidium sp. MPI-PUGE-AT-0058. Next base: position 1,100,387 of record JAGTJL010000014.1, on the reverse strand, counting down.
GTACTAATCCGCGAGACATTAGCACCGGAGTCTCGTTAGCCTAAATGCACATTGAATTATGAGCTACGAGACAACTGCCAAGCAACTTTTAAACATCCAGAGATGTCATACCATCCCACCTTCTCCGGCAATTGCGTAGTTGCCCTCACTCCTCCCATCGGCAATTTATCTACCTACCGAAGTACCACATCTGAACCTCCATTGGTGTGAAATCTACAAAAGACAACACGAATCGTAATAATCGCACGCTCACATAACACCACCCAATCATAAAACATCTCCAAGCCTTCAAGAAGTCCGAAAGTGGAAATTCAACCCCACCTTCCGAGATCGCACGCACGGCTTATCCGAAGCCTCCTCCTCGTGGAATCCGACGCTTACCCGCCCGGTTAGTACCGGGGAACAAAAGCTGAATGCTCCCCTCATGTTTACATGTTTGTCTTTCCATGTGAAACAAACTCCAAACCCCTAAATCCTCTACAGTCAATTCCAGATATTCCGCGGACCCAGACTATCAAGATAAGACAAAGAAAATAACACAGCAAGCTGCACAATGGCACCCGTAACCCTCCCCGAACCATTCGCCAGCATCCCCAAGTCCGATTTCCTATTCGGTCCATCGCCCGTCCATCACTTGCCTAGGATATCCGAGGCTCTGGGTGGGAAAGTAGCGATCTGGGCCAAGAGAGAGGATTGCAACTCTGGGATTGCGTTTGGTGGGAATAAGACGAGGAAGTTGGAGTCAGTACTATTTACCCCATTCTTGCCCTTCCAAAATTCTAGCTAATTGCGAATAGGTATCTGGTGCCCGAAGCTCTGGAGCAAGGATGTGATACTCTGATCAGTATTGGAGGTGTGCAGAGTAATCACACGAGACAGGTTGCTGGCGTGGCTGCGAAGCTGGGCTTGAAGGTATGCTATCCCTCAGCCCTCTCTCCTTGGGGGATTGTTGTCATGTGATGGCATCCCACTTTCACTTCGTAGAACTGTGTTGATGTGTGAATTGAATAGGCAAAATTGGTACAAGAGCACTGGGTAGACTGGACAGACCCCGGCTACGAGAAAGTCGGCAACATTCAACTCTCCCGTCTGATGGGCGCCGCTCCGCGTCTCGACCCCTCGGAATTCGGCATCGGGCACAAACAGACCCTCGCCAATCTGACAAAAGAAGTCATTGAGTCTGGCGGAAAGCCGTATTACATCCCAGCCGGGGCTTCAGACCATCCTCTTGGTGGACTGGGATTCGCGAGATGGGCTTTCGAGGTGGCGGAGCAGGAGAAGGAGCTGGGTGTTTTCTTCGATACGGTTATCGTGTGTGCTGTTACGGGAAGCACGTTCGCGGGTATGATTGCGGGGTTTAAGCTGTTGGAGAAGAATGGGGGAACGAAGAGGAGGGTTATTGGTATTGATGCAAGTGCGAAGCCGAAGGAGACGAAGGACCAGGTGTTGCGGATTGCGAAGTTTACGGGGGTGAAGATTGGGTTGGCGGAGGGGGATATTACTGAGACTGATGTGGAACTAGATGAGAGGTATCATGATGGGTGTTATGGGATTCCCGGGGAGATGACGAAGAATGCTATGAGATTTGGGGCGGAGACGGAGGGCTTCATTACGGATCCGGTGTATGAGGGAAAGAGCTTAGCGGGGATGATGGACTTGGTGAAGAAGGGGGAGATCAACGATGGAAGTACAGTTTTATATGCTCATCTGGGAGGACAGTTGGCTTTGAATGCTTATTCGGGGTTGTTTGAGTAGGGGGATCATTGTGCTGGTCAGATACTCGGTGGTGTTTATAAAGGATTCGAGTTTTCATGTTCATGTGCACATGGCTTTCAAGGTGTCTCTCAATGTTTAGGAGGATTATTTGTCATTCCTAGACAACTGAATGTTTCAAGGGAAGGGATTGTTGAGCTTGCACCTCTACGGCGGCTTCTCGCCGTCTCATCGGCCCGAAATTATCGGCATTTGCGACATGCAACAAACTGCCTTCGGAGGCACTGCTGAGGATTTGGAATCATAACCCGTCGGTATGCAATCCCTTATGGCTCATCAATTCAAGCAAGAGCATGTTGCGTCGAGCGAAAGCATTGACTTTCCCCGCGGACCTGCAACGGTAGCGTGGCTCTCAACACTTGCCGATCCTTCAAAATGCACAAACCTGTATTAAAAGATTTCAATAGTCCGTTCTAGTCGCGCCCAAGTGGTTCAAGGTGAATAATTCCCTTGTTTACTTTCACTTGCGACGTGCGACAAAAGTTTCATAGTTTGGTAGTGGCATGTTCGCCAAATCATGTCGAAAGGTGAATAAATGCTTTGTTTACTTTCATCTGCGACGTGCAACAAAACATTTGTCAAGCGAGAGCTTAATAGGTGTTCGATTTTATGGACAGCGTTTCTTTGAGACTTATGCTATTTCTAAGAAATTGATAGTGAAACCAAGTGGATAATTGAAATTCATCTCTGTTAGATGTTGATATTGAACAGACGGCTAATTAGGGAGGAGATATAAAAGAGAGAGATACTCCATCGAACATTTATTTCGCTCCAAGTATGTATTTTCAGTACATTGATATGCAGAGATATACTATAGAGATGTATGATCAGGAGAATGCTGCTCTGATTGTAGGGTCATGTGACCTTCTCAATGTTGACAATCTGTTGACAAAAACTAGCTGAGACGGGCCCTATAAGAAAAGAACAAATAATGACCGCAGAAGCTAAAAAGGAATAGTATAATCTAGCGGTCTCATTCGTAAATATCGAGTTAAACAGCAGATTGTTGAGGGTGTCTGGAGCGACAGCAGGCAGACGGAAAAATCAGACTTGAGAAACTGTTGTGGAGGCAATAAATGAAGCGTTTACTTTCAAACGATGATTCATAATAAGCTGAAATGGTGAAACATGTTTGTATGGCTGATTTGAAAGGCGGATAGGCATAGTAAAATGCTCGTAAAATGCTCGTAAAAGGGTCCGTTTGCGGTCACTCCCACCCTCAGCCATCCCCGCTTCAGGTCGTGCAATCGATTTTCATGATTCTGACCGTACCCAGGTCCTCCCTCCTCCCTCAATATCTAAAACCCTAACGATACTATAGCTCCAAAACAGATTTATACTCGGCAAGCTCGAAGCAGTTTATCCAGCCCTACATACCGAAGAAAAAAAAAGTGGACCTGCCTTCCATCCCAACCCTAGCCTAGCAACCCCACCACAGTGCATCACCCTGCCTCGCCCTGCTCTGCCCTGCATCCCACGAACCAGCTTTACAGTAAACCAAAATTCTACAAAACACTTCCCTATCCATGTACCCAAATAAGCAGCTCACACTCAAGTCAGCAGCTCTTCCCAAGAGGTGTGATGATCGAGCGTTTGTGGTTTAGTGGTAAAATCCATCGTTGCCAAAAAGACGATCTTCTACCTACTTACCTAGGTAGGTAGATTGTTCCAGTTTCGATGGGCCCCGGGTTCGATTCCCGGCGAACGCATAATACAATGTAGAAATATCAATCACCGAGATTGATCTGATCTTTTACCTTTTTTGTTTTTTTTTTTGCGGTGGAAGGTGAGAATTCTTTTTTTGTGCCGGTGAGTAGAGCAGGCTTAGGCGAGTTTTGTTCGAGGTGGTTCTGTGGGGCGTGTGAAGGTGTTTGTTTACTTAACTTCTTCTAAGGTGTAGACTGGATGGATTCGCTTGGAGGTTGAAGCTGCCTTTTGGGTTTACTGTTTGAAGAGAGAGAGAGAGAGAGTAAGAGAGAAGAGGGGTAAAAGTTCAAATTAGCTAGCTTGTCACTGGACACCTCCTCCGTATTCCTGTCATGTTTTGTCTATATCTACCTGCACACCATACCGCAACGTCCTAAAAGGGCTGACAATTCACGAGCCAGACAGCCCGAGATAAATATTTAGAACTTGCTGCTTGCTATTGAGTGGTCAGTGGAATAGTAATCAGCGGCTAAGAACGCGCATGAGTTCAAGGGCGCATGCCAACTCGTTATAAAGCAACAGCTTGTCTTCAAAGCTAGGGTTCGGGGTCAGGTCGTCGTGTAGATAACTGCGTTCAGATAATAGCTGGCGAATGTGTCGATGGAATGTAAGTCGATAGGATGTCGTTGAGGTCTTCGGAGCCGGCCTGGTCTGGGTGTAGATTAGCGAAAGATGGTGGCGCAAGCAGTAGCTCGGGCTGGGGCTCGGGCTCGGGCTCGGGCACGTGGAGAACTCTGCAAGAGGTACTACTGTAAGTTAGCTAAAGTTCTTGATATTCCGTGACTGTAAAAAAAATAAAAAATTCTTGGGATGAGGTACATGTGAGCCGTTGATACCAATCTCAATATATGGTAGCGCTGCAATAGGTGACGTTGAGAAGGATGATTGGGAGGAAGAGAAGCCGAGGCGGGCAAAAAAATGCGCTCGCTTTGTTATTGGTGGGTGGATGTACAGGGGACAGATGTCAACAACTGCAGGTACCCGATGATAGGACGAGTCATTTTATAGCTGGATGGTTGTATGCGTACACCTTCAACAGATAGCCGAGTGCATTTCCCAGACTACCGGGTATCATTCTGGTCTCTACTGCTACAATGTGAAGTATTTACAAAGAAGTGGTGGTCCTTTCTTTCGTTTTGAGTTAGTCGGCTGGCTTAGTCGATGATATCCGCATCATCCCAATCACTGTCTTCTATGACTGTCTTGAGATTCCCCGACCTGCCGGTCGTTTGATATGAGGTTCCCTTCTGGCTTTGTGATATGTTACTTGTGATGGATCCGGTGTCCGAGTCTGAGGAGTCGGAGAGGGCGTCCCATGTATCTCCCATACCGATGTCCGCTCTCCCCTTGCCTTTCCCTTTACTCAACTTTCGCACGTCGGCCTCTTCATCAACATCATCCTCATCTTCGTCCTCTGAATCCTCAGCAATAGCCTGCGAAGCCGTATCCTTCCCCTTCCGAACCCTTTTAACCTTCAACAATTTCTCTACCTCCTTCTGTCCTCTCATTCTCAAGCTCAACTCTTTGACTACATCCACCCACCTCAAATCTACTTTGCAGCTCGGACACGTGCCTTGAATTGGTAGTAAAATTTCCTCGTCTGCATCTTTGAGGAAGTGTTTACTCAGACAAGTGATATGCGTCACGGCTTCACAACCAGGAGTAGGGCAGGTCGTATAGATACCTGCGTCATGCTCGAGATTTTCGTGGCAGATTGCGCAGGAGCCTTCTTGTTCGAAATCATATATATTTTTGCCTTTCTCGATGTGCGGTTTGGTCGTCTCGTATCCTACTTCTAAAGCTTCGATACCGTGACTTGTCTTCTGTCTTTTGGATCGCGGACTCCCTTCGACATCCGAAGGGGCTGGAGATACTTGTTTGGGAGAAGAGGGAGGGAAGTCTTGGATGATGGTTATGGTGTCCTGGATTGGCTCTGCAGTTGTCTTGCACCATTTTATCCAGGCTTTGTGGACGTCTGGTGAGAAGAAGTGGAGGGAGAGTGGCCAGCGAGCGAAGGAGGGGACGCGGAGGAGGAGGTGGAGGTTTGAAAGGAGGGAGGGGACGCTGTGTCGTGGTCGTTTTGGCTGGCCGGATTTCTTCTTGCCGGCAGAGACTTGGATGCGTGAGTCGGAGGGGATGTGGGTTGTGACGTGGGGGTTTTGCCATGCCCATCTGAGATTGTTAGGGACATGTTTTAGAACATTGAGGAAGTCAAGAAGATGGAAGAGATGTCTTGAGACATTCTTGTTACTGCAAGGAGAACGAAGAAAGTCCCTGAGAGGGAAGTAAAACCAGGATCACCTGATGGCTCTATGCACGTGACATGAGCAAAAGATGAGAACTAGAACTCACTCGAATTGTAATGCTGCAATATGGCTAGGAAATCCAGTGACAATACAAGTCATCTCCCATGGCCTCATACTTGGGCGATTCGTCTTAGCAGCACCCCCTTTCGCGATGCCATTATGTTGACGCAGTCGTCTCACTAAGATACAGTCACGTCAGTGGAAATGAAGCAACTCGCCCTTCCTGCGAGTCGGTAACCAACCTGGATTCGGTGTTGAGCCGACGTAAACACTACTCCCGCGAACCGTCGACCGGAGGAGATAGCAACAGTAGAAAGCGGGTATAGGGCGGTCGATGGCCATTCTGGATGTTGATGGCGTTACCTTGCTCGGTGGTGGTGGGTTTGGTGACGTTGATTCAGTCACGTTTGGGGGAAGAAGGCTCAGCGGGAATGAGCCAGGGCGGTGGGTTCAGATGAACCTATCAAGTGGGATGAATGACCAACATCAATCAACTCAAGAGGTTGGTGGCAGGCGCATGGCAGTTCGATGGCAATATTGAATGCAGCATCCAATGCACAAATCCCAATCAGGATTGCCAATTCATGTAGAAGAAAATCAGCCGCACACCAGCAGATGTCGTCGTTGCCGTCGTCGGTGGATGGTCGACGTCGATTGCTGACTCGGAAGTGCCGTCTCCCGATGGGGGAAGGAGGAGGGAGGGGAGGGGGGGGCGGGTGGAAGCTGGGAAAGAAGCAACTCCTGGCCTGGCTTAGGGCGATCTGGGTGTGGGCAGGCAGGTGGGGCGTTGTCAACTACACGTCTCGCTGATTGGCTCCGAAGCCAATATCTAGTTTGGTCCCCCGTCACTGACCCCGGTCAGTATCAAAGGAAGAAGGAGGAGCGGCGACCAAAATGGATGGATGGATGTTTGGAGGGATGATGGATGGATGTTTGGCGGGATGCGCTGCAAGCTGCAACTCTTCGAGCGGGGGAAGACTGATGGTTCCAATTGTAAGTACCAACGAGAATTACAGACAATGGGGACATATCCTTGGAGAGAAAAAGCATTCCTCGCCCCCATGGTTCTGTCTGATATCTTTGATGGTGTGTGCAGGGATGGGCTGCTTGGCTGAGGACTCGCACCACTTCTGTCGCTTCTCTTCTCTGCAACAATCGAGTAGAGAGTAGGATGGCCGGCCCATAGGTCTGAATCGGTGTCGAAGAACAGCACCTGCACCTGCACCCGCACCCGCAGCCAGAGCCAGCACCAGAACCAGAGCCAGAGCCAGAGCCTGACCGGCCGAGCGAACTGTGGTCTGGTCTGGTCCGGTCTGGTCTGGTCTGTCTGCACTCCCGTCTCCTTCTCCTTCTCCTTCTCCTCTACCTATGCCCCCCCGTCCATACGTACGAGTACCGTGCCCCGTGCCCATGCCGCCGCTGTAAGATGTGCCAGACCCAAAATCCACCACCGTACCGCACCGCACCTCAACTCACCCGCTGCCTTTCTCTCTCCACTTCTCCCTCCACCTACACACATATCGAAACCCTTCTCTTCAACACAACTCGGCACCGCACATCACACAACACTCTTTTCTCCCGATACATATCCCAACAACACCAACACCAACAGCAACAGCAACAACTACCACAACTTCGACACCAACCACCTAATCGTCCGTACGATCGATCAATACATCTGCGAATACCCTGGGATGCACCGAACGGACCTGATATTGCGCATCTAGTCGTCGTTGTGGGTAGAGGCAGGCAGGCAGGGTCCATTGCGAGGGGGAATTAGGACGGAGTCACCAACATATCTGTCGGGGACGACTACCACCTGAGAAATACAGCCCTTCGATGTCTATACCGTAGATATTTCCGCCGTCGAATACCCTCACATCCTCCAAACACACCCCATCTTCCGCCATCATGGTGCAGGTACCGACGGCCACCACGGCTTCCAGCTCGACCATGCGAGCCTCGCCGGCAAGTGGTACGAACAGCAGCACCCCCTCCGGTCGAACCAAACCAGTCCCCAATGGAAATGCGATCAATCCCGCCGCGGCTCCGCTACCTCTCAGCGCCATGAAGAGCTTGCCTTTGGATCTGTCCAGCGTCGAGAGGAGGGGACAACCAACTGCTAGCCGAGAGGCCACCAAGAAGATACGCCCGCATCAATTGCAGGAGGCTCCCACGTACAGACCGACGGAGGAGGAATTCAAGGATCCTTTCGCATACATGAAGAAGATTTCGCCCGAGGCCAGCCAGTACGGTATCTGCAAGATCATCCCACCCGATTCGTGGAAGCCAGACTTTGCGATCGACACAGAGGTACGAGAATAGTCCATATTTTAAACTTCCGCCGAAGGATGTACTCTGCCTGTGTCCTAGATATTCTGGCTACTACATATGATTTTTGGACATGTCCACCATACTAATTTTGCTCGTAGCGCTTCCACTTCCGCACCCGAAAGCAGGAGCTTAATTCCGTTGAAGGGAGTGAGTCCATTTCAGAAATGCATTACCTGTGACAACCAAACTGACCACAACACCAGGCACTCGCGCAAATCTGACTTATCTCGACCAACTCGCCAAATTCCACAAGCAATATGGAACCAACCTCAATCGATTCCCCAGCGTCGACAAGCGGCCACTCGACTTGTACAAACTCAAGAAAGCGGTCGAAACCCGAGGTGGATTTGAAAAGGTCTGCAAGCTGAAGAAATGGGCCGAGATTGGAAGAGATTTGGGTTACAGTGGCAAGATCATGTCATCTCTGTCGACCTCGTTGAAGAACTCGTACCAGAGGTGGCTTTTCCCATATGAGGAGTATCTACGACTGGCCAAGCCTGGTGTTCATCAACAACTCGAATATGAGTATGGCGGACCTCTCACTCCCTCCCCAGCAAACTCCCCCTTGAAGAAGTCTCATCAACATACACCTTCAAGCCTCCGACCAGACTCTCCAGCCATTCGCGCCTCAGATGCCCTTAATGCTTCGATGAAGGACGAATTTGAGAAAGGATTGAAGAACATTCCAAGACTAGATTCTCCAGCTCCAGCTCCTTCACCACAGCCTATAGCCTCGGGGTTTACCCCGGTCAATGCTGGTGGTTTCACACCGGTCAATTCTGCCCCTGCGACCTTCACACCTGTCAATGTCCGGAGAGACCGTGAAGAGAGCAGCTTCACTCCCAATAGACGGCCATTTGATAGCCCTATGTCGTCTGCCAAGGCTACTCCCGAGTACAGACCATCTGCACTGAGCTCTGCACCAGTCGTAAATGGATACACCTCTAACCCTGTCTTGAAGAGGCAAATGAGTGTTGACAGCCTAGATTCACGAGGGAAGGGCAGTAGTCAACCCGACGACAGCGAAAATGGTGGAAGACGAAGCAAGCGCCTAAAGAAAGGTAAGGTTCCGACTGTGTTTGTCATCCGATTTGATCTGGCTCTGCGCCGGAACATTATTTCCTGCGATGATGTGGTGTCAAGGATGCCACCCAATGCGTACCCTAAACTTCCAACCCTGGGTTTCAATTGGCGATCACAAATCCTTGCTAATGCCACCCCCTGCAGACGCCGTACCAACTGTGGCTGGATCTCACATGACATTGTTCCGACCGACTCCACCAAGAATCCCAGGTGAAGGTTCATCCGCTCCGGGTGAGGTAAGCACATCTAATATTGCCATATATTCTCATGATCTCAGCTCAGACTATGTGCAGAAGTGCGAACATTGTGGAAAGAACGACGACCTTGGAAGCCTGTTGATTTGCGAATCGTGTGACCATGGCTATCACATGTACTGTCTTGATCCACAGGTTACGCATAAGCCTGATTACGACTGGCACTGCCCCAGATGTCTCGTTGGCGATGGACAGTTTGGATTTGAGGAGGGTGGAATCTACTCTCTCAAAGGATTTCAGGAGAAGGCTGCAGACTTCAAGGAGGGATACTTCCAGAGCAAGATGCCGTTTGACCCCGTGTGGAATTGTGCGAGACCGGTTACCGAGGACGATATCGAGAGAGAGTTCTGGCGCCTTGTTGCTAGCCTGGAGGAAACTGTCGAAGTAGAGTATGGCGCCGACATTCATTCCACCACTCACGGAAGTGGATTCCCTACCATCGAGAAGAATCCTCAGGATCCCTACTCCACAGATCCATGGAACCTCAATATCCTGCCAATCCACGCCGACTCCCTTTTCCGTCATATCAAATCTGATATCTCGGGCATGACTGTACCTTGGCTGTATGTTGGTATGATCTTCTCCACCTTCTGCTGGCACAATGAGGATCATTACGCGTACTCGGCCAACTACCAACATTTTGGTTCGACGAAGACCTGGTACGGAATTCCCGGAGAGGATGCAGAGAAGTTTGAGCAGGCCATGCGTGATGCTGTACCCGAGCTTTTCGAGACTCAGCCTGATCTGCTCTTTCAACTTGTCACTCTCCTTACCCCTGAGCAACTCAACAAGGCTGGCGTTCGAGTCTATGCTCTCGACCAAAGAGCTGGCCAGTTCGTTGTCACGTTTCCCCAGGCCTATCACGCAGGGTTCAACCACGGCTTCAATTTCAACGAGGCTGTTAACTTCGCGCCCAACGACTGGGAGCCTGCCGGGGATGCTGGAATTGAGCGGTTGCAACAATTCAGACGCCAACCATGCTTTTCCCACGACGAGCTCCTTTGGACTGCTGCTGAAGGTGCTGCAACTGGCGGAGTTACTATCTCTACTGCAAAGTGGCTTTCTCCAGCCATTGAGCGCATGCGGGAGCGGGAAACCGCCCGTAGAAAGCAGTTTGTTGACAAGCACAAGGAACATCACGACAGCCCATGTGTCATCACAGACGTGGTTGAAGGTGCTGGCCCTCGTTGCCACATAGGCTTCACCATTGACGAGGAGGATGTTCCAGAGGAGGAATATCAATGCGTGTATTGCAAGGCGTATGCGTACTTGACGAGATTCAAGTGCAATACAAGCGGCAAGGTCATGTGTGTACTCCACGCTGGCAACTACGAATGTTGTGACCAACCCGAGGAACAGCGCTACGCTGGCAACAATCACACACTTCACTACCGACGTACTGCAGAGGCCATTGACGCTATCCACCACAAGGTTGCTGACAAGGCTCAATTGCCAGAACTTTGGGAGGCTAAAGTGGAGAAGGCTCTCGAGGAAAGTGCTCAACCCTCGTTAAAGGTTATGCGTACGTTGGTAAATGAAGGCGAGAAGATTCCCTACGAGTTGGATCGATTGCCGGGCCTCAAAGCATTTGTCGAGCGATGCAACGAGTGGGTCGACGAAGCTACAAATTACATCGTACGCAAACAGCAAAATCGGAGAAAGAACGAGAAGGCGTGGCGCAAGGGTAGTAAGGCTGCGGAGATGGAGGAACGCGATCGCGAATTCCGCAAAGTTGACAACATCATGAAGCTCCTCGACCAAGCTGAAAAGCTGGGCTTCGAATGTTCTGAGATTACACAACTTACCGAACGTGCCGCTGCTATCAAGCAATTCCGCCACGACGCGCAAGAAGCTACTAAGAATGTCATCTTACGCAAAACGCAAGATTTCGAGGACCTTCTGGAGCTCGGCCGCTCGTTCAATGTTGATATGCCAGAGGTCGAAGAGCTTGACAAAATCGTTCAGCAAATGAAGTGGAACGATCGTGCCCGGGCCAATCGTGGTGTCCCTCTCAGTCTCAATGAAGTCCAAGAGATCATTGAGGAAGGCGAAAAGCTCGAGATTCCCGAATATAACGACTATCTCAATCACTACAAGGAACAACGCTCTGCAGGTTTGGCTTGGGAAACCAAGGCAAAGGAACTTGTCAACGCCGAGCTCGTCCATTACCCCCAACTTGAAGCACTCTCTGCTCAGGCTCAAGCCGCCGCGCTCCCTGTCTCCGCTGAGACTCTAGCTGCTGTTGATCAGATTCTGAACAAGCAACGCGAAGCTCATCGACAGATTGTGTCTCTCTACGAGCGGAGCCGCAATGAGGACTTCACCAAGCGCCCCAAGTATGCCGAGGTTCGTGAGACTATGGAGCATCTGGCCGAGCTGAATAGTAAACCTAACGGTACACTGGATCTCGAAAAGGAACAGAAGCGTCACGAGGACTGGATGCGGAAGGGTAAGAAATTGTTTGGCAAGGCAAACGCACCATTGCATATTCTGAAGTCACATATGGAGTATGTCTTGGAGCGAAATGTCGATTGCTTCGACATCAACTCAGACAAGCCAAGAATGCCTGCCGAGCCTGCCTCACGAGAACCCAGTCCAGCAGATGGCAAGCTGCACAGTTGGGAGGATCCGAGATTCCGTGAGGTCTTCTGTATATGTCGTCGTATTGAAGCTGGTATGATGATCGAGTGTGAGCTCTGTCACGAATGGTAAGTCATGTCTTCTAATATTACCTGTTTTCCTTACTAATCAATCCAGGTACCACGGCAAATGTCTGAAGATCGCTCGAGGAAAGGTCAAGGACGACGAAAAATATACCTGTCCCATCTGCGATTGGCGTGTTCGTATTCCTCGCGATGCTGCTCGACCAAAGCTCGAGGACTTGCAGTCTTGGCAGGATGAGATTGCTGGTCTTCCCTTCCAACCCGACGAGGAAGAGATTCTTTCGAAGATCATCGAGAATGCACAGGAGTTCCGCACTCACGTCTCGCCCTTCTGCAATCCTGTCATGGCAACTGCGGATGAGTGCGAAACCCAACGTTTCTATCTCCGCAAAATTGAAGGTGCCGAGATACTTCTGGCATTTGAAACCAATTTCTTCCGACAGGAGCTTCACAAGTGGTCCCCGGTCGCTCCAGAAGCACCGCCAATTCTCGATGCTTCCAAGTCAACTCGAAAGCCTCGCCCTACCAAGCTGCAAAAGTTGATGGCTCAACACGGTGTCGATGACCCAGAAGCCCTCCCGCCTGCATACCGAACTAAGGCTCATAACTTTAAGAGTCGGAAATCCAGTGAGCCATCATCTTCTCGTCCTCCACCACTTCAACCTGCACCTGGTCGGTCGGACTCTGGTACACCTACCTCTCACACCTTCCCATCCTCGGCAACCATGCACCCTCATGGTGGTCCAACTCTTTCTGGCCTGCCATCTGGTCATGACCATGCTCATCCAACCCACTACGGAGGTTTCGCTGGTATCCAGGACCCTCATTTCAGTATGAGTCCCCAGAACAACGCATCTCCAGCATTTGCGCCCCACGCATTCCTGCATGGCGGCTTACAAAGTCCTGGATTTGGTGGTGGAAGGCAGCCAGGGATGTTCAACGAGGCAGCTTTCAGTAGACTTGATTCCGTCGCGCTTGGAGCTTCTGGAAACGACAGCCCATTACGGGATTCATTCGTTGGCAGCAGTCAAGTCGTCTCTCGCATGTTTGATGAGCTCACCAATCAAGAAGATGGTGACGAGCAGGGTCCCAAGGGCGAGAAGAGATCTCTTGACAAGGACATCTCCACCGCGAAGTGGGAGACCGATGAGGACATGGATATGTTCCTGGACGGTCCTTGAATGTGCGAATCCTGACGGTATTTACAGTGGAGTTCTGAGTGGGATACTTCGGCGTTCTCCCACGTGGAATGGGATATTCGGAATTCTCGGCATTGATACGACCCCCACTGCTGGCGTTTAGAGGATTTGCATTTTCCTTTCTGCTGCTTTCGCGGAGTTTCTGCGCGCATTTTATTTGCATTCTCGCATTCCTTCATCGGTCTAGGGTGGCTTGCCTACCTACCGCATCAGGTCAAGCGTATCATTTTTAGGTCGGATTGTACGTGTACGCTTTACTCTTTGTCTGTATTATGAATTTTGTCCTCAAAAATTTCTTTTCTTTGCGCTGTTGCATTTTATGGATGAGATTAATGGGTTGCTGGAAGGCGGCTAGAGAGAGGAGTGGTGGTCGTGGTGCTTGTTGTGGATACTACTTGTCAGTTGATGACTTCTAGCTGTTGGAGTGGATGGATTGATGACTCGGCTTGTTTGCTACCTTGTTCATTCCGTCGCATTAGGATTGCTGTATGGGGAAGAGCACAAACATCTCGGTTTGCACTGTACATGCGTAGGATTGTGTGGAATGAAGTCGGGTGGATCTAGCACAAAGAAAGAGCTTTGAGGAATCAATGGATGAATAGAAATCAAACTTGTTAAAGCCCCCATCGTCTTCTTCGTGTCATGCTCGCGTGATTGAACTTTCTCATTGCCTGTAATTTTAGTTTGGTTTGGCTTGTTGCGTCTGGTCATCCGTTCTTGTCATACACGTACACCTACTGCCTCGTGTGAGCATCGTGCTGTTTGCTCCCTTGAGGAGATTCACCTCTCCAAGTCACTGGACCCGACGGACTCATGCACCAGTGGGCAAAGGCGTCAGCTGCACTGTAGCAATAGTAGCAGGTTTTCTGGTTATATAAGCACGATGTAATGAGCATCGTCTCGCCTTGCACGACTTTGTTCATAGGAATCACGGAGTCGATTCACTGAACCGCTAAGGGGAAGGCAGCTTTACACAGTCTTGGTCGCGGGTGGCAGGGTGAATGGGTAGTTAAGTTGACTCGACTAGGTATGATCCTCGCTCTCGTCTTGAAACTGCCGTGAAGAAAGCCGTAAAGGATGAGGGCCAGATGGATATCGCTGGGCCGGAGGTTGCGGTTAGAGTTGTGGAGAGGATGAGTCAAAGGGAGAGAAATAAGATGGAGAGGAAGGAAGAGCTTCGAGTGTGTTTCAGGGTGGAATTTTTGTATTACTGTGGATTGGTTTGTGTTGATTTCTGCTTTTTTTTTTGAGAGGGGTGGGGAGGGGGTTGCACGGGAAGTTGTTTAGGAGCTCGGAGTTATAGAGGGTTTGAGAGAAGGGGGGATTTTTCTGCTAACACTTTGGTTGGGTGGATAGTTCTAACTTCGCTGGCAGAATTCAATTCGATAAAGCTCAGGTACCTTACAAGGACGTCGGGCTTGCTATGCAACTAGTGAAATCGCGTGACTGCGGTATAGATATATAGAACGTGCTCTACCACCTCTTCATCCATGTCCCTGCTCGCTCCTTGTTAGCCTCTCACCTTCGATAAAATCAATCTTAATTCACTAAAGCCGCTTAAATATGTAGCAAGGGAGTGAACGATTGTAAACAGCACTCAAGGCAGGCGCTAGTCAATTTTGAGAATGTAGCTTAGCGGGGAGCACTTTTGGGGGCCTATTTATTTCGATGAAAGGCTCGTAGGAGATCTGAATTCTGTTCTTCGTCATCATCTTGACACGATCCACCAGATATCTTCGACACCATCTTTATTTGTGCTCAGACTAAAGCCATTCTACACACCATCACACGTCTCCAACAGCATACAAACGTGCAATCAGAGAGCTGTCTACCTCAAGTCAATTCTCTTTAATAAACCGATACCACACCTAAACCAGTAATCCCGAGAAGTTCAACACTACAAAAAAATGACTTGGGCATCAATTGTCGCAGATCCGCGCCCCGTCTCCGCGGTCTCAACGGTTAAGATCGAGCCCGAGCCCAAAACCACCATCTCAACCACGGATGCCAATGATGTCGAGAACGCCATCGTCCAAATAGAGTCCCTTTCTGTCGAAGACAGCCGCTCAATGGAGAGTTCTATGAAAGAGGAAGGCGTCAACACCGACGAAACTTCCAACGTTGGTCATGGCTGGGGATCAAGTGCTCCTTTTGAAGATATTGAAGAGAATATGAATCCAACTGGAAACCAGTATATTCAATTCTGCATCGATAACAAAGACGCTATTCTTGACCTTCATTCCTCGGTTGTCTGGACTAAAGTCTTTGAATTGTAAGTCCCACGCCGCTATACATCTCTCCTTCACCTTTACAATTTAAAATTGGGCGTGCAACTAATGTCCAAACAGGCGATGCGATAGCTGTGAGCGCTATTTCAAGCATTGCATGTTCAGCAACAAGGAGCGCAAAGCTTTCTCCGGCTATTCCGTAAGTCCTCTCCTTCGCGCTATCTCATCCAGAAATTCAACTGACGCAATGCAGTTCTGCCGCTGGTGCCAATTCGATGGCAGCATGGGCTCTAATGCCAGTGAATTCTCCATCCACCGGCATCTCCACTGCAACCGCGGTGGTAAGAAGGAGTGCGGATCCGCCTGGGGCCTGAATCTGGTTCGACCAAAGCCAGAGGTTGAGGATATCATGGAGGGAAATGGGCTGGCGGATGTGAAGGCTCCCGAAGTTGTTGTAAAGATCGTACCGAAGAAGATGAGTCAGAAGGAGAAGAGACGATTAGATAAGGAGGCAAGGGAGATGTCGGGGCAATGAATCGGATGCGAGGTCTTCTCTGATATAGATGCATGATGGCGTTGAGGTATTGAGCTGAGCTTCGCTTCATGGAACAGGATATCTGATCGAGGGGGGGGAGGTGACAGGGATTGCGTGCGACTGGAGGTTTTGAGCTTCAAACTTTGCAGAAATAATTGAGCTTTCTATCATTAAATTGCCGCAATAACTTCTGGCTGTCCAACAAAAATACAATCTGCCCCCCCCCCCCCCCCCCCCCCCCCTGAAATTATTCATTTCTGCAGGTATGTTGGGGAAATTGTTGAATACACTGCGCTTACTCCACCGCCTTGCGTAACAGCCTAGCTCAATGTGCTGCTATTCCTGCCGCTCGGCTAATCTCGTTTCCTTTGTTTACCTCCCGGCCACGTACTCATGAACAAAGAAAGGCTCAATTCCTCGTCAGTGATCATCGTGTAAATTTTTATGTGAGGTTTGAACATCATTTGCATATCTGTTCGGAACGTCTTGCGCCTCTTCGACACCGATTGCGCAGAAAAGGATGGACAGCGGTTTGAGATTCTGGTTCTTATCAGGAAGCAGGGCCCGCACGCGGAAAGGGGATGGAAGAGAGGGGACGGCTCATCAGAGACAACAAAAGTCCTGGATTTTCCAAGCGACTTGTTTGAAGAAAACTTGGAAGGGTGAAAATAGAGATGAAATCGCGCTTGCGGAAGTGGCGAGGAGGAATACAACAGCAAACAGCAAATAACTGGCAGTCAGAGATCTGGGGAATCAATTTGATATGTATTTGGCAATTGTTTTGACAGGGACGAATACCGTGGATGATTTTATGGCGTAAGTCGAATCAAGTAGCCACCTCCTCAATTTCGATTCATACAGATTGCTGTCGGAGGAAGAGAATGAGACTCGTACGGGTTACTTGTATGTTGAGGGTGCCATCTGGGCAACGGGAGTTAAAGCGCGATGGTTGCCTGTACCCACGAGTTTTTTTTTCCGACGTCAGTAGAATATGGACTATTCTACGCCAAGAATAAAACTCACAATCACAAACACCTCGACAACTAGTGGATAGTGGATCTAGACTTGAAGTGGGTTACTACGGCACCCGGTGCAAATTTGGCCGTGCAACTTTTTCTGATCCTTGTGGTAGATCCCTGGTGGCCGAGTGGTGAAATGGATGGAACAGTGATTACTTGAGGCTCATGAGTCGGCATTAAAATGCCACAATTCCGAGAAATAAAGGAGGGGAGGGCGATGCATGTGATCGGGGGAGGACGCTTTTGATTCGGAGTGAGGCATTTCAAAATCGCCCTGAGGCAGTGAAGAATGTTGAGAGACAATTTTGGAAGAATTTGAAAGACCCTTTAAGCGTTGAATTTTTATACTCTGTCGCTTTGTTGGTTCTGGGATTTCAGTGTTGCTGCTGTCATAGACCTCTCAAGCTCCAACCTGAAAAAGAGACCCCAATGTTGACAATAAGGCCATGTAAACTGTATTTGCACCTCTTGGTATATAATCTCAGAGGACTTTCTTCATTCGCGAGCAAAAGAGGACTTGTCTCTGCTGCGTCAGTATCAAACCCAGTCATCCTCACCTTTCTGCCTACGGTCCATTGAATTAATTTCGGTGTGCAAACCAATTGCACCAAATTCCTATTCATGCTTAAGTTTCATACATTGAAGGTCTTGATCTATCGTCATAGGCTCCCATATACATTCATAGAGTTTCCTTTGTTTGAGTCTGTCTCCAATCAATCTCGACGACGATGACTTGATTGATATTCGAAGAAAGTGTTAATGTGGTGAAGTTGGCAAACTGGTTGTTGTCCGAATCTCGATTCACTCTTGTTGCTCTCGATTCTTGCTGCCCTAGCGGAACAAGTACTTGTCAGTAATATTTTAACCCCTCCCCTTACTCCTTACTCCCAACTTCCAACTCTAACCTCCAAATTCTTACCTCTAACTTTCAACCTCCCTTTCCACCTCCACCTGAACAATCCTTCTACACACCTTTAGCTCCCAATACTAAGAGACACACATTCATTTTACGTCTTCCAAGAGATCTTTATCTTCTTACAGCACCGCTTTGTCGTTTTGGGTGCGCTGCATAAAGCTGTCATCAAGATACCACAACATTTAGAGCAGGGCTCAACTCTTGAGCATCTGGTCACATCGCACAATTTTTCTTCACTATCCATAACAACAAAGTTTTTTTTGAGACTAGGTTCCTTTCCTCTCTCTAGATATTGTCAATATTCACTTAGCAGGAACGCTGCCTTGACTTGTTTGCAGACAGGTACTCCACTCTAATGAAACACAAACAACTTCAAAAACAACAGCCTCTCTACTTCCCTTTGAAAACAATCTTGGCCGATCCTGAGTCCACAGCGTTCTCATACATAAACCTCATTCGCCTGCATATTCAACTCCAACTGCTGCGCGGCTAACAAGCTTTATTCATCTCGAGCGTTCGTCAGTCTTAACCCAGAACCCAGAGGTTCCAAACCGATTGTTTACGCCTACTCAGAAAACTCAGGCTATGGCCTACACACCACAAACTCCTGTCCATCTCACTTTCGACGGTGAGTTTGCTGAAGATACACCAATCAATTCCGCAGATATGAGCCCCCAAGTATCCACCAAGTCCGTCAAGGCAAATCCATTGTCACAGAAGCAAAGGTTGCAGCAAACATTTGCAAGTCTCTACGATGACGATGACTTGATTGACCTCGAATCCCCAGGCTGGAGCTCTGCACAGGATCGACAAGACCGGGTCATAAATTTTGCAATAGAAAATGTTGAGTCGTTCGAGGTCAAGAGCGAAGATGTTGGAACGTTAATGGAAATACCTCCAGGGAATGATGTGGAAACCTCCGTGGGCGCCGAATCGGAAATTCGGGAAATCTTTAACATCCGCGCTGAATGGATGGGCACAAGCCAATTCTACGCGGAGCCGCTCTTGGAATTGCAAAATAATGTAAGTCTCGATCTCATGCAATGAAAAGCCAATGCTAACTTTACTACAGGGCGGATTGGATCAGGTCATTGCTTACCGTGAAGCAGTTGCCCGAGACACAGCCTGTTTCCCTTACGATCCAGTTCCATTGCTCACTTTAAGCAACACTTATGGTCGGCTTGGCTTCTCGGACATTGCCGCAGGTAATGCTCACCGCGTTATCATCCTCATCGAAGCCGCCATGAGAATCACTACGACAATTCCTACCGGAAAGCCTCGCAACTTCCCTGCAGCAGCTTATCCTCAGCTGGATTCGTTAGCAAACAGCCTCATACATACCAGATACAGTGGCTTTGGGCCTCATGCGCTGGAGGAAGAGCTGCAGAATCTCCACCGCCTAGCTCTCCAAACTCTTCTGGTAGCCTTGCTCAGTACCGCTTCAAACTGGGAGGGGCTCATCATCGTCAAATCCGCTCTCAAAGTGTACCCACAAGACTTGGAGCTCAAAGATCTCCAAGACGAATTGAAGACAGCATTCTTGGATCGAAGCAGAGGCTACGAAGAGCTGCGGCATCAGATGAAGAAAGAGGATCTGGTGGAGGCCACGAGAATGGGCAAGATATTCCAGAAGAAGTATCCGTGGATGGACCAGGACCTCTACAAACGGACGCCAGAGACTTTAAGAGAAGCCAACAAATGCTTTCCTGTCAGCAACTGCGAATTGAAGGCAGTGGTCTTCGGCGATGCAAAGCCAACTGTTGCCCAGGAAGGTGAAGACGTCGGACCTCTCGGAATTTTTGCAACTCACGATATCGAGGAAGGCGAGCTTGTCATGGTCGATAAAACAATAACCGGAGTTGCAAATGTTCCCTCGAGCAAGCTTGAGCAATGCGACGCTTGTCAGGGTTGTTTATCACCACCATACATGCGACCGGAGAAACTCTTCCACGTCTCATGCTGTAGCAAGGTTGCCTACTGTTCTCTTGAATGTTATAAGCTAGCCTCAGAAGGGTATCATAAAGTGTTGTGTGGCCAGGACTTCGAATGGCTCTACAACCAGATCAGAAAGAGTCATGTTTCTGGCGCCGGATCACACTGGAAGCCTTTGAGCTTTCTTAGAATCGTTGCTGTTGTGCTCGCTGATATGCGGAAGTCGAAGAGAAAGATCCACCCACTACGACATCCTCTCCTCGCGCGGATGTCTGCGAACTACCCACCAGACGCGAAAATCATGGCACAGTGTGATACTTCTCACTCTTGGCAATATTTCACCAACGTCGTCGCGCCTACCCAGATCCTTCTCCAGCTCGGCGTTAACGTGTATACCGATACGGTCTGGACTCAAGAGGTTATTCAGACTATCTACTGGAGAATCGAGAACAACGCAAACATGGCCACAACGAACCTCACCGGCAAGGAAGTCCACTTGGTCAACATCAACCCGAACTATTTGTTCTTCAACCATTCGTGTGAGCCAAATATCTCTTGGCACGGTGCTTGCCCTAGTGGAGATGTCGGGATCGATTGGTTGATGACCCCCCAAGGTGATCTCTTGCAACCTGGCTGCACCGCCGTGTGGTGTATTGCCGCTCGAGATATCAAGAAGGGCGAAGAGCTCAAGATCTCATACGTCAGCAATCCAAAGGGTGATGAAGATGCGGGGAGCGGAAATGGGAGGGAAGGCAAGCGTGCTTGGCTGTCGAAGTGGTTCGACAATGGCTGTGGGTGTACGATCTGCGAGGAGGAGAATCGTGTCGAACACTCAAAAGCAAACATGGTCGCAGAACATCAAGCAAATATGGACTGTGAGATGGGCGGTGTTGTGGATACTCAGTCATGACGAAGTGTTTGGCACACAACATATGCCATATTTGTAAGATTTTCGGGCCCTGATGCATTGGATATGGGGGACGGCGATGTTTCAATTTATTTATACGACTTCAGAGGATTACGATGAATTTTTACCAGGTTAGATTGAGGAAAGAAATGTGGGGGGGAGGGGGGCATAAAATACGGAAGGATGTCATGTTTATTTTGTTTGAGTTGCGTTGGATTCTGCGTTGAGTTATTGATGGACTTAAAGCATAGAATCTAGACAGCCCTGCGATGAACAATCCTTTCCTGCTCAATCAAGAACTCAATTGTACAAGCAGACTTGACCATGGGTATACCCGGACGTACCCAAAAGGGGTGCTGGACGGATATCCAGCTTTTGAGAATTAAGTAGTTAAATATCTAGTAAATAACTAGAAACCGGTTAGATATCTAAGTAACCTAAAGAAATTAGTTTTTCCAGGCCGAGAGCTAATACAATCGCTAGAAATCTTGCTTAACTTTAAAAATCGTGAAAATTTAAATACCTCTTAAAACCCAGTTATTAAAAGAATCTCTCCACGTATACGCAAACAACAGCTAATATATCCAACCTACTCCAAAACCCCTTAGGATTCCCATCTCTCCCTATTAAAAGAGTGCTTTTACAACCTAAGACGACTTCTACCTTATTAAAAAGAGGCCGTTCTAATATATTCAGCTACCTAGAGCTTCAATTACCCCCTAGCCGTCGAATTAAGACTAAGCCTTTAAAGCCTACCCAATCGTTTATATTTATTGGGCTTCATCTTATATACCGAAAAGAAGTTATTAAAAGAAATAATAAGAATATAACTATCTATTACATAATGCCCGAATATATAAAGTTCACCCTAAAGATTATCAAAAAACAGCTAAATAGCACTAATAACTTTAAGATTCATTATTATAACTATTATCCGAGTATGCCTTATTCTAAAAAAGAATAAAAACTCCTTGATTCTGCTAATCCAAAAGCTAAAAACCTTTTCTTTCGTACTCCTATAACAGAGCAAACTCAAGACGAACGATTCCGAGACCTTCTCCTCCTTTTTATTACAAAAAATAACCTCTCCTTCGCTCTCGTCGAACAACCAAAGACTCGCGCTCTCTTCTCTTTCCTTAACCCAAAGATCAAGCAAATCAGTCGAGCAACATTGCGAAGAAACATAAAAAAGAGATATAAAAAGGAAGAGAACGCTCTAAAAGACAGGCTATTATCTCACGTTAATGCTAAAGGACGAATATCTTTAACTACAGATAGCTAATCCGGAAATAACAAGTTAGACTATATAACTATAACCACACATTAGAAAACGAAAACAAGAAAGCACGAATCTATATTACTAGATATTATCGAATTAACGAATCCTTCTCATTCTAAAGCGTACCTTTATAAAATCTTATTAGAGGTTACAGATAAGCTTAGAATTACACACGCTATTATTTCCGTTACTCGTAATAACGCCGCACCGAACGATACTATACTTCACGAATTTAAAACTAAGTGCGCCAATCGATACGATTTAATAAGAGCAAGAGAGCAAGCGTACTTCTTTTGCAAGTTTAATAAAACTAAAGGTAATATGAGGTATTACGCTCATATCTACAATATCGCTATGCAAGCTAATATATTTCCCGCATCCTCCGACTGATCTTTCTTAATAAAATAGCTTTAAAATTAATTAATTCAGCAGCATTAAACAATCGGAATCATTACCAACAAGTAGCAAGACGAGCTCGCCTTCCAGAAGATCAATTAACGTAGTCGGCCTTTTACAAAGCTCGTTATTTAACTATGATTTTCAAGAATCGGAAAGTCCCACGGCAACAATTAAAAGATATATACAACACGCTTAAGATACCGTTTCTAAAGCTTATTTACGACATGTCAATACAATAGAATTCGACTAATAACATGCTTATAGCGTTCTTAAAGATAAAAAAAGCTATTAAAGTCATATTAAGTATGCAAGAATAAGATAAGTCCGTACGGTAATACATAACACTAACCGAAAACAATTAAAAGCTTTTAAAAGAATTAATAATATTCTTTTAGTTCTTTTTACGGTCTATAATATAATCGCAGATAAAGAAGTATACGACTCTTTATAACGTTATTCCTAATTACTTTTATATTCTACGCCAACTCAGCCTTTAATAACATCGCGACGACCGACCATCCCTTAGGCTCGCCGCTGCCTCTATACACGACGTTCTCGATAAATACTTTAAGAAATCAATAGCTACACGTTACTCTTTTATTATTATAATTTGCGACCTCCGATATAAGCTACAGATAATATCGTTTTTATTTAATACGAACGGAAGCACGCATTCCCCTTAATATATTAAGGCAAAGCACTATTTTAAACGCGTCTTTAGCAATTATAAAAGCAAAGCTATTAAAATCAAAGAATATCATAAGCAAGAAGCTGAATTCGCTGAAATCGACGCAGAGGCTCTACGGTACGAAAGAGACGGTTTAATTAATAAAGTAATTAATAAGGACGCATAAAGAATCGACCCATTCGACGGTTTTAATGCTCATATAAATGCGCAATAAGCACCTCCTCCTGCGCAACTTAAAGCTCCCGGTATAATATTATCTGAATTTAAGCGATAATACGCAAAGCCTCTTCTTTCTCGCCAAAGCACACCGAAAGAGCAAAGAGATTACCTTATTAATAAAGCTTTAAAGTTTCCGATTATTACGCAAATAGCTCTCGATTTCTTAGCTATTCCTACAACTTCAGCACCTTCGGAACGCGTATTTAATAAAGCTAGCAATTTAATCTCTAAAAAACGTACACGAATTGCAAGTAATATAATTAAGTATATACTCTGTCTACGTAATTAAGGACTATTAACACCAGCACAAGAAGAGGAAGATATTTTAATTAGCGCAAATAAGAGAGTTATAAAGCTACTAGAGCCTATTATTAGTGCGCAACAAGCTCACAATATTCTAATTATTAAAGACTAGATATCAATGAAATTCAGCCTCAAAGCACCCTAAACCTACTCCAAAAACAGTCAAAATACCCGGAAAATCCGGAATCTAGCCCCCTTTATACCCAGCCACCAAAATTTAGCTAGATAAATACCCAGGGACCCTTTGTTTAGATATATCCGGATAAACCCGTACCCATGACCAAGTCTGTGTACAAGCTTCTGTCCTTTACTGACTTCATAACATTCAATTATGTAACTGACCTAAAGCATATAACTCAGACCGGTGACCACACGTTTCTTCCTCGACCAAGGGTTTAATTATACAAACTTATGTCCATTCGTGGATTCGTAACCTTGACTGGATTTGTTTACATTGGAATTATGAGGGCGAGTCTTGGTAAGTGCGTGTTTTCCATAACATCCGAGTTCCTTCTTACTACATTCGTCCCCCCCTCAAAGAATCGCTCGTCCTCGAGCAACTCCACATACACATGGAAAAGAGCATACAACTAATTAGATCGTAAAAAAAACCAAAAAAAATTAATTGGTCAGCAGGAGGAGATAAGGCAGGTAAAATCTCGTGACAGACGACCTGTCACCTTTGAAGCAAACAATCGTCTCGCTTAGCACTCTAACACTCCATAACGCTGACTCTCCCCTACTAACTTTCCAACTTCAATACCTTTCCTTTGACAACTACTCACCTGCACAGCACCTTAACATGTCTTAATCCCTTTTTCTCTTCTCCTCTCAATCAAAGCCCCTCATAGCTTCTCCAACAAGTTAACACCTCCAAAAGCAAACAAACTTCCCCCAGCACAATTTTTACTCCGCATTAACCCCACCATGATCCTCACCACCAAGGTAAGATTAACGTACAACCCAAAGATGATAAAGGCTAACTATGCCCCCTAGCATGCCTACACGCCACAGCCTCGTTGCTGCCGCTGTCTAGCATCACTAAGATGAATATTTCAGGATCTCACCATCATATTCTTGTGATTCTTGCAGGTCATCTTCCTATTCCACCGCTGCCTGGCTCTAGTGGTGACATCGTGTTAAGTATCTATCTGTCATCTTGATTTCCAACTCTCCCCCCAGAAACCTCTTTCCATCAACAGTTTGATTGACCTCCAACTAGAGTCTCTTCCATTCTCTATGTAGAAGATATTAACTCCGCCATGCTGAGTCATCGTCTCTACGCCAGCGAGATCACCTTCGCCTTCATCACCCTCAACAACTTCCCATCCCTATGTCGTTCGATCTCGGCTTCAACCTCCGAGACTCAACACTATCGGAAGATTAACGAGTCTCAACATGGTAAGTTGAACTTATCCTTTCACTAGTATTTGAGCAAGGCTAACTATGTGCAAGCCACCCGCCAAGTTGCTGTTGTTGTTTCCCCTCTTGCCCATTAGCACTGGTGAAAAGCAGGAGAAGTCCTTGTCTTCTTTGACGGGAGTAGAGATAGGGTCGTATATGGTGAAGGGACCTAGACCTGGTAGGCGAGAGACTTTGGATAGAGCTGATCGGGGGCAGGGGTCGTCGGCCGAGGGCATGTTCAGACCAGACCTCTACCAAGTGGGGCGGGGTTGGTTTGGTATTGTCGCCTGTGATTCCAAAGCGTGTTGTTAATTCTTCATTAAGAGATTTCCTAGACTTCTGTCTACCTTACATAGATTATTTGATCTACTTACCGGTTCAAAGTTAGCCTGTCGAGGGTGCTCTTAGTGTCGGCCTTTATAGATCGCTGCGCGCTACTTCGTTACGTTTACGCTGTAGTCGAGGACTACCACGGTAACCTATTGCTTGTTCGGAGTTGATGGATACTAGCCGGCCCACCTCCTGTTTGCTCGGGGGCTTGTACGCGAGCCCCCGAGCAAACAGGAGGTGGGCCGGCTAGTACGTCTAATGTGGCAAGCTCAGCTCGGTTTCATTCACCTGGCCTTGAACACTCCCAATACCCTATGGCGTAGTGGTGGTCTTTGGTATTACTTTAAAGCCTGTACAAGTAGTTGGCTATTTTCCCTTAGGATCCTCTAATAGGTAGCTCTTATTGTTCCGTCTTTAGGGTGTTATAAAAGGCGGACTCAAATTTCTGGCTTTGTCCACTGAGTTTAACTTAGCTGTCCCTGAAGATAAAGGAACGAGAACATATAATGCTGAGGCCACTGTTAGAAGTCGCAAGGCCGCAGTTACACGTAATTGCCCTCTTTTGAGAGTAAGCGCCACAGGCACAAAATTTAGGAACTGTATTAATCACCTTGACTGCGATTCGGCACACAGCCTAAAGGTCGCTTGCTTTGATAGCAGATGCGAACAACTTCAGCGAGCTAAGCGCTAAAATCAGTGACATTTAGCGACTCGCTTCAGGTGGCTTAGCCTGAGTCAGTGTGCTTGTCGCAGTTAAAGGGATTAAGACTCAAAAGACATAAACTTATTAGAACATGTTTTAATACCTATGATGGTACTAACCCATTGCGCGCATTATTTACTACTGTGGGATTCAGGGATTGTTATTAAATTGACTGCGTGAACTCAGTACTCTGTACGTTGGATATAGGCTGTTTACGGTACTACTCGTCCCTGTAAACCCCTGTAGACTAGTGTCACCGACTCAGCTGCACGGGGGCCTTCAGCCCTGTATGCCATCGGTAACTTCGTCGCTAAGCTCATGCTATAAATCAACAGTCACTTCTCACAGCAAAGCCAAACGACTTACACTATCTCTGGTCAATAATCAATTATATTGATCTAAAATAACATGAGAAGCGAAAGGTGTTGACAAGATTACGACTACATACAATTATCAACACCATCCCCTCCTACTGCATTACATCTAGCGCGCCTCCCTCGCCGTCAAAATACAAACGAAATGAAATCTATGACTAGTTTCTAAGACTGGTTTCTTTTACTCACTCCTCTCTCCCCTCCCGCCACCCTCCTTATTCACCTAATCCTACTCCGGATTCTTATTCTCCTTGTTCGAAGGCTTCTTAGCTACCACTTTCCCAGAACTCTTCCTCACACGGAAAAGATAATACAACATGACCGCCGCAGCAATGTTGAAGAAGATATATGCAAACCCAAGCCCGTAATCTCTCCAGCGGGTCGAGTTGAAGATATTCACACTTGACAAGAACTGGTCCGCAACCGTGGAGGTACAAAATTCGCAGTCCGTGAGTGAAGAAGGGTTGTACACTGCTCCACCTGTCCGGTTGGCATAGGAATTCAGGTATGTGCCGCAGTCCATGTTGGCCGGGGGTTGCATGACTGCTATCTCATTAGAGGCACAGCGGACGGGGCGACCAGAGAGACCGGCTGATGCAATGGCTGAGACGAGATCTTTTTGCTGCTATTAGTAACTGTCTGGCTAACGTTTGCATATCGAACTGAGGGCAACTTACACGTCATTGGCGAAACTCGATACATGAAGATCCAGAAACCCGGCAGTGCAACCGGCGTTTGGAAAACGCCGTTGAATGTCAGAATCAATGTGAATAGAAAAGTAGCAATGGCTCCTCCAGTTTCGGCGTCAGGGAGAGCAGCGATTACCATATGAGCGAACGTAGATGTAAAGACGAAGAATTGAACGTAGAGGAGTAGAATTAGGCCTTGGCGCTGTGAATCTGGGATACCTTCGCGTGTGAAGATAGGGTAGAAAAAGCTTGCAAAAACCATAATACCAACGAAGATCTGGTAAGGAATCTCGACGACTATATTAGCAATAAGGAATGCTCTCCAACTGTACGCTTTCGATGGCCGTTCGCGCACTTCGTAGAGATCGCGCTGAGAGATGAAATGAGGGAAAATCTGCTGCACGAGACTCGTAAAGATAGCCGTTGACATGAAGATGGCGAAGATAGCGTTTTGAAGTCCTTGTTGACTTGGATCAACGTGGAAGAACGAGAAACCGATGAAGAGAGCAGATCCGACGCCGAGCATGAATTTGGAGTAAATATACTCGGGACTTCGCCAGTACTGCTGAAACACTCGGATAATGACTTCGTAGAGCTGGCTCCTGAATGGCATAGCGAATTCGCCGAAACTGGTGTTGTCGTTGTCGGGTACCTCCTGGCCCATCTCGTTCTTAATGTTGGCAAGCTCGTTTGAGACCTCCTTAGCCTCGTTACTTGCCTTCCAAACCTCATGCCAGTCTTGAGTAGATTGGCCCGTAGCTCCGGCCCCGACCATGGTCAACACTAGAAGTGATCAGTGGAATACTTAGCAAGAAACATGTTCGACTTACTATATTCGGCGGGATTCTCATCCTTCCCGCACTTGTCAGCTCCATGAGACTCAAAGTAATCCAGTAGTGTCTCGGAATTTTGGCCAATATCACCAAAGTATACTGTGCGACCACCCTTCGCGAGGAACAACAGTCTGTCAAACTGTTGGAACAGAATAGCACTCGGTTGATGGATAGTAGCCAGAACAGCTTGCCCGTTATCCGCAAGTTTTCTTAGGAAAGCGACGATTGCCCACGAAGATTGTGAGTCAAGACCGGAAGTAGGTTCGTCTAAGAAGAGTAGTAAAGCAGGCTTTGCGGCCAATTCAACTCCAATAGTGAGAAGTTTGCGTTGCTCTACGTTTAAACCTTCTCCAGGAACACCTACTACCGCCTCGGCGAATTCCTGCATATTCAACATCTCGATCACCTTTTCAACAAAGTCGTACTTCTCGGCCTTGGAGACATTGTTTGGTTGTCGTAGTGTGGCTGAAAACCGGAGTGCCTCGCGGACGGTTGTAGTACTCAAGTGGAGATCCTGCCCATCAATTAGCCTCTGAGAAAATAGAATGTTTTAGCGCATTCATACTTGCTGTTGAACATATCCAGTCTTGCGTTGAAAGGATTCATCAAGAGGCCGACCCGAGACAAGCATGTCACCCGTGACAATACCCATAGATACACGTTGAGCGAGAACATCAAGCAAAGTAGTCTTACCAGCACCAGAAACACCCATGAGAGCAGTGAGAGTGCCGGGCTTCACCCATCCGGAGACATTATCGAGTAACCGACGGGGCTCACCCTTAATCTCAATATCGTAGCAAACATCCTTCCAAGTAAAAACTTCAGTCTGGGGGGCCAGAGCGGTGACTTGCTGATCTTGCTCCTTGCGATCCATTCCGTAGTTCGCTGCGGGCGACACTAGGGATTCCTCATCTTTCTTGGCCTCCATATGACTTGGCACTTTTCCACGGCGGAAGACAAGAACCTCAGCGTTGCTGTCGGTGGAGGAGTTAAATTCCGTTGCAAGGAGGTAGAGAGACATGAAGAAAATCATGAAAGCGAACATGAACCCAAGATTTCTCCAGATATGGGAGTAAGAGTACTGGAATTGAGCGTCCAGGTAATTGTCTCCTAGAACAGTAAGCTCTCCAGTGACAGACCCGGCAATCGCACAGACGAATTGATTCCCAATACTAGGGTAGCCAGTGCCCGAAGGTACTAGCTGTGAACAGGGGACTCTCTGGCCGTGAAGCTCATTGACTAAGAGACCCTCGAATGCATAGCTGATAGGGTTAATCCAACTTATCCATTTAAACCACGGATGCATGAGAGGACGTGGGATGACGAAGCCGGTATAGATAACGACTGCTAAGGTTATAACACCCGCAATTGCCAGAGCCTGAGAGACGGTCCTGGTCGATGCTGCAATACATCGATATATTTGAGACATCTGAATGTGTTAATAAAGCACCTAATATAGCAGCCTGTAACTTACTGTCAAGATCGCCACAAAGTTGAACAAGAAGAAGATGAAGAACTGAGCAGGTTCTCGTCTCAACCCGGCTAAGAAATAAAGAATGACATTAAAAAATATTGCAATGAGGAACTTGACCGGGATATCTGCTACTACCCCAGCTAGAGCTTCAGTGAATGGATGATAGAATGCGTACGAGGCATGCTTCTGTACAATTGCACGTTGACTGTACAAAGCATTGACTTCGGCTAAGGCGAGGAGAGCATTCAGCAGAACGGCGAAGAAAAGTACACCTCCCTTCTGGAAGAAACTGGCTGTGTCGTTCCGAATCCCGTAGAAAACGGAGCCGATGATCAAACCCATGATAATTTGCCCGATAATCGCAGTTACAGTTGACGCGCTGTCGTTCCAGAGACGCTGGTATGCTCTTTGAGTGCAGTACTTGACTTGCATAGGTATGCTGACCGTGTAAGGCGATGCTTGTCTGACGTGGTTGGCTTGCATTCCTTTTCGACTGATCTAGAATTTCTGTTAGTACAACGAGAAGGAATCATGCTATACGTATACGTGGTCCATGAGAACACTCCATCGCTAGAGAGAAGGGCACTTACATTAAAATGCTCTAGTGTCGTTCCGCCCATGGGATAATCTTCCTCGTGCTCCTCCATCTCGCGAGTCAAGGACTTGAATTGCTCAGACTCCTTCCAATACCGCTCGAATTCCTCAGGTGTACGAGGCACTCTTTTCTCGTATCCTTTGCGAACAATTCGTTCCGAGGGATTCGTGACTGAAGTCAAGAAGTCACAAGTCGTCTGACGAGGTGGGCATTCCCATCCCATGTCCTCGAAGAATTGTTTTGCCCGATCAGAGCGACCGAAATATATTTGTCTTCCTTCGTAAAGAACCACCGCCTTATCAAACTCGTCGTAAATCGCCTGGGAGGCTTGGTAGGCGGCCACCAAATGACAAGCTCCGTTAATGTTCGCCGACATGCGAAGGGATTTTGTAAATTCTAGCGCTGTTTGTGCATCAAGACCGCGGGTAGAATTGTCCCAGGCTGCGATTGGTGAACCTGCAAGTGCCATCTCTGCAATACTAACACGCTTCCTTTCTCCACCTGACACTCCGCGTACAAAATCGTTTCCAACCTTAGTATTGTACGTGTGCGAAAGGCCGAAGGTAGCCATCACCACCTTGGCTATGTGTTTGGCCCATGTTTCCCGATCCATGCCGGGAATAGGTCTTTGTTGAGGAGTGCGAACGCGAGCTGCAAATTCAA
The DNA here is from genome assembly GCA_020746875.1 of Rhexocercosporidium sp. MPI-PUGE-AT-0058. Lineage (NCBI taxonomy): Eukaryota > Fungi > Ascomycota > Leotiomycetes > Helotiales > Rhexocercosporidium > Rhexocercosporidium sp. MPI-PUGE-AT-0058. The sequence goes on along the minus strand of JAGTJL010000014.1, from coordinate 1,069,578 downwards.
GGGTCTGACCAACTGTGAGATGAGGGAAATGCTTATCGACTTCTTGGTTATAGACGATCTCGCCTCTGAATTGCTTAACCATTTGCTTCTGAGAAATTCCTACACACTTATTAGCAGGTCCAAACCTTTGAAAGATCTAATACAAATCAAATGAGTGCCTAGGTACTAACCATTATAGTGAACCAGAGATTGCTCTTTCATATCCAACCCAGCTAGTACGCCCGTGAGCGTCTTGAGTAGTGTTGAACAGCCACTTCCAGGTCTACCAAGCACTACGAGCATCTCTCCCGACTTTAGACAGCCGTCAAAGTCATTCAAGATTACCTTCTCGGCTCTTTTGCCGGAAAATTCTCTCATTCGGAAAGGAGCGAGCAGAAGAGAGCCTACGTTCTGCTGGATGTTGATTGCAGATCCAGAACCGCAGACTTTCAGATTCTTCCACACGATACCGGCACGTCGGTGGACCACATTTTGCTGGTTCATCAAGCTCATCATCCTTAATTAGTTTGTTAGTGAGGGGCATCGCAAAAATGATAGGAGAACGAACATCTTAGACCACTTATAGACGTCGAATTCCGGTGCGTCAGGATCGAGTACAGGATCCCCGATGTTGACTCCCGCCAAAGTATCGAGCCGCTCCAAAGTACCAGAAACTCCTGTATTGGTCTTTGACAGACCACCTTTCCCGCCGAAGGCCGACGCTATTTTTTGCAGCTCATTACGATCCTGGGCGGTAACCTCCTCGAATTCATGGCGTTCTCTCATCGACTTGCTAGACTCGATTCTGTACGAATTGTTGTCCACATCCGTAGAACTGCCATTTCGGCTAGTGGCGGACCGTTCAATATCATCCTCAGGGTATCCTGGGTGTTCACCCCCGCCATTGACAATGGCATTGGTTCGCATCGACTCGAAGACGTGCTTTTCTTCCAGTGGCGCCATCGTCGATATGCTTTGTCTTGCCAGATGCTTGGTTGTGTCGAGCAACGAAGCTTGAGCAGGCTAAGGGAGTTCCTCCGCGCTCCTGAAAGAAAAAAGTCGAAAGGAACGTGGAGTTTGTTGACTCTCGGCAGAAAAATGGTGTGGGTGGCATCTTGTATTGTACTGATTCCTAGCTTCTTCTACCTCGCTCGCTTCATTGAGGTAAGCATATTGCCGGATCGGATCGAAAGACTTGCCGAGCACGAGAGAAAGTCTAAGGCAACCCGGAAGGATTAACCTTTGGTGAGCCCAGCGGTTTACGTGTGTTACGACATGGCGATGCTAACCAGGTCGGCGGGGGTTGGCCTTCTTTGGCTGATAGAATGATTGCTGCACAGGTACAGTATCCATTCCTCGGAATTAGCCATGGCTGGGCAAGGCGCTGACAACGAGTGAGTGATTAATCGATCGACGCGAGGGTAAATTTAAGGGGACCACCAGACGTTTTCCTCGCGCTCCGGCAGACCGTTGGTCAATGAATCGCAGCGAGATCGTAATTCGTTAGTACCTTTCGTAAAGGTGAGCTCCGTGAACCGGCCGAAAAAGGCGATTGCAAGCTTTCACCCTCGGGCGGTGTTATGAAGAAGATAAGGCTCTCCCCTTTGACAATAAGGTTTGAGAAGACGTCATGTCATGTCTTGACGCTCTGGTCGGGAGGGCCAAATCCACCAGCATTTGTGAACTGTGCGTCCATCTTGGGCCGGCTCACGGCGGATGAAAAGGAGATTGGGTGAAGGCAGACACGAGAACCAGCCGACGGGGGAGGGCTCTTGTCGCTATTTGTTGTCGGGAGGCCGAGAAGTGCCGGTTTTGCTCACTACAATTCCTACTGCATGAGATACATAAAATTAATTGGGTATCCACAACTGATTTCACAACACAAGGTGCAGGTGGAGGAAGCAGAGTCTTTACAGTCATTACATCTCACGCCGCACTCCTCCGCTACGGACTCACATCACAACACGTCACATCTCCCATCTTATTCCCAAAATCATCACTACTTACTAGTAAGTACAAATACTCCCTCGCGACTGCGGCTTGACCCCAGCCAGAGTGCATGTTATCTAGAAAGCCTCACAGAAAGAGTCGGACCGGATGTCTATCATGCAAGGGTGGTCGCCATTAGAAAGCAAGTCCCTCCGCTGTGTCCTGCATATGTGGCTTATCATCAAGACGCAATATAACCGCGGAGAAGAGAAGCCCGTATGTCGGAACTGCGTCGAATTTGAGCTTTTGTGCAAACGTCCTCAGCCTGGCTCTGATTTTAGAAAGTGTCAAAATGCAAGGCGTGCATGTAATTCCCGATTGAGTAGTGCTAAGTCAAGAATTCCGCGTGGACTCGGCTTGGAAGATGGAGGTTGTAGGAATAATGATATCAATACGTCTGATCTGGAGCTGTTCATTACTTTTTGACTTTGACGGACTTAACAATGAGCAAGATTCCGTCTAAGCAAGAAATATGAAAAACAAAACTTGTGCACATTGAATTTCGGCACAAATTTCCCCTCCGCCGCATCTTTACCCTTTCTGCTCCTCATCTAGGGTCCATGTGGGATCATCTTATCGATTCGATCGACTACCTGGTCAAAGCTGCGATGCACTAGAACACCGTTCTAGCTGACTTTTAGAAGACATTGGAAACTATCGATGCTTCGAGAATCGATGCTATGCTCGCTTTCTCGTATCTGATGCCGATTCCCTCAATCGTCATTGCAGCTGGAGCCGCGTAATAACCAACGACCCCCGGCGAGGATAGTTTCTCGTTGTCCGACTCACTCGCATTATTCCGAAGCATCAATAGCCTTCTACTGCCGTAGCTGAATGTCTACACGAGCAGTATCATACGTCAGCTACTTAATACAAGTCACAACTCAGAAACTACCTGAACCGGCGTACACAATTTTCGCTATGGAGTCTCTGGGACGACTGACGATAGCGTGTACCACTTTCTCGACATCGACGACGATCTCTGGAGACCAGATGCAAAGAGACATCCTCAACTCGGTAGGAGGACTTTTGAGATTTACATTTGTGACCACAGTGATGAAAGTACGAGCCACTTCACAATCCGTGCTATGTTCAGTTGGGCAGTAACTGTGTAGACAAGCGCTTTCTGCAGCTGAACAGAGGGCATCCCAGGGCACTGACTCTTCTTGCACATTGGGCTTTTCTCCTGCATCAAAATGATGGTGTGTGACGGTTGCAAGGATTAGGGGGTCCGCTGGTAGAGAAGATTTCGGCGGAGCTCGGAAAGGGATGGCCCGAAGGTGTTAGATGGCCAAGAGAAGAAGTTGGATTGACTGAGACCAGAGACTTTATGATACCCTGTACGCGAAACCTAGAGTGCCTTGGTAGTCCTCCCATCAGCCATTCACAATAAATTGGAGAGTAGAAGTCCAGATGACTCAGCAGTAGCCGCTCCCCTATTTTGATTTTAGTGATTGATCTTGAATTGACTACCTCAACTACGGTGCTTGTAGGTTGTATATAGAGGCTGTCTACAGTACCACTCGTCCGTATGAACCCCTATAGAGCTGAACTAGTTTCAGCTTTACAGTCCTCAGCCGCCATCTGTAACTCTCACGCTAAGCCTGCTGTAAATCAAACTTTATTATGGTAGGGAGGAACCTCGGAGTTTCTTTGTCAAATGACTGAGTCAGCTCTTCTCACATAGAAGAGCTCAACACTTGAAAGTCTTACGAGAATCAAGCATCATATATATATTCTATTTAATACATCACTTTTCCTACCGCTCTTTAACCAATTCTTACTCGTCTGGTATGTGATATCTCTAGAATAATAAATCTGTTATTTGCTGAAGTTAGGAATTCCCTCGATGCCACGCTCCTCACTACCCCTCTTGCTGTGTCGTGTTAAGATTAGTTCCATTTATATTATCAACCAAGGGCTACTGGCGTCAATCACGAAATACGTTATAGCCAATCAACTCAGCATTTGCGAAGTAGTGGCCAAAATATCTAGAACTCCTGAATTTATTAACATGGACCTTCAAGCTCAAAACACTAACTCTCTTATGCTATAAGGTTCAAATAACAGGGAATCACCATTAGAAGCGTTTAGTGTATGTCGGTTGTAATTTAGACTGATGCCTAGCCTTCTAAGTTCCACTCTTAGCATCAAGTAAATAACCAAATATTTAAACAGGTAGCTTACGCTAAGCCATCAGATCCTCCGACTTCCCTCATACCACCCTTCCCTGCTGACAATAGCGTATAAGGCTTAAGATATTATATAAATAAACCAGTGGCGACTAAGGATAAGGCTAAAAGCATTTGTATAACTAAAGCTGGCAAGGCTGGCTAGGGCTTATAAAGCCGAACTAATTCAATTCTGCACAGGTTTTGAATGACCAATAATGCCGTAAATAGCCCAAATATAATGTACATAGCACTATAGTTCAGGCAATTAATGTAATATTAATCACTTAGACCAGCAGAATTAAAATCTAGTGGAGAGGAGGAAATGCGAGATACCAAGCGCCCAAAGATTGAGGGGGTGAGCTTAGGAAGATGAAGTGAAAAGTGATAGGGGAACCTTTTTTTTTGGAGCAGCAATATCCCAGAAAAGCATATCACTTGTTGCAATCACAGAGATCAATGTATGAATGTGCTTTGAATTACACAGTAGATAGGAAATTAATAAAAGTAAACTCACGTATTAGCATATACATGAAAATGACACTAGGGCCAGCAGCTGGAGACATGGCAGAATACGAATCTGAGAAGCCAGCTGGATCAGGGAGACTAATAAGTTGCTTTGCCTATCGACTCCGAGGCAGTAAACATCCCACTACAACCGAAGAACAAGAATTTCAGTATAGTGACATTCACCCTGTTACAACAACCTTTCTCCAAAGTTCTAATGATAGAACAGAAAGCTTCTAGAGTCTCTTGAGTCTCATGCAATTCAGACGTAGCATTCTCCTCGCATGTGACGAACATAGCCAATTTAGCCTGGTCAAGGTCCTCGTCTAAGATGAACTTCATACACTCTGGAGCATCGAAATCGATCCAGAAAGGCTCCCCATCCTCCTCCTCCTCCTCAGTGGGCATAGTAGGGGTTGTTGTGATATTGATGACATCGGCAGAGAAATCAGAGATAGGGGCATGTCGCTTACCATGACTTCTCCAAGACATGATCTCGTGGGGGTTATCTTGGAAAGCCATTGGCTTGGAGACAGGGGCAGAACGCCCCTCAATATTTGTCATAGTCTTGTTGAGATCCTGGTTAGATGGTACGACATACCGACCGATGTCTTGGAAATAATCGTCGATTGAGGCGATCAGCTCTGCAGGTACACCTTCGATACCCATTAGTTGTTCGGTGGTGTCATGGACCAGTTGAATCCGGTCTTCCCATGGCGCATCGGTGAGCTCAAGGTAGCGTAGTGCATTTTGGAATTGTCCGATCCGACTGACGGCCTGGTTGAGGACCTCAAAGTCTTCTGGAGCATCTGGGAGAGGTGTTGAAGTTGAGTTGATGGTTAATTGCATGATGCTCTCGTAGGGAGCATCTGGAAGATCACGACCGTGTAGTCTGATCCGGGATCCTGTAAATCTCTGACGTTGTCGCTCGAGGAAGAACTTACTAATGCGATTGTTGTAGTTTGCTGAACTGTATCTCGGCCTGCTGAGCTCTGACCTGAAATCTTGCGAGCGATGAAGGAATGCCACTTTGTCCTTAGTTGTCAACTTCCTTTGATTGCTGTCGAGATAGGCCTCCTCCTTGGTACGGTACACCTGTCTCTTTTCCGTAGGGACACTTCTGCGAGATAGTTGAGAAAAGTCGGCCGACACTTCAGTGCCGTCAACTAGATTCTCGGCTGGTGCATCGGCATCTAGGGCAGAAGCATCTGTACTGCTAGAAGCCCCATCGGTACTTGAAGTCTGATAATCTGGTTGAGATTCAACAAGAGTCTCAACTGGGAAAACATCCTCGCCTGGAAGTCTAAAGTCAGACTTAATCGGATTGCCTACCGCTGACACAGCTGCAGCCGGGAAATTGACTAGCTTCTTCTCTATCATGGTTCCCATAGCTTTCTCAATCCGCTTGAGGCCCTTCTCGCTGAAGGCTAGATCATTTTGCGAAATGTTGGGGGTGTTATCGATCATCTGACGAGCCTGTCCAATACTGAGACGGCCAAGTCTGTTGTTGAGTTTGCGGGTGCGGGCTAGAAGCACAATCTTCTCCTCGAGGCCCTCTAAGATGTAGTGAGCGTGCAAATTAGCGAAAAGAGCATCTTGCGCAGCTTGCTGTGCGACGTTTAATGGTGGATCTGAGTGAGGATCTTTCTCGCGGTTCTGGATCTCGACGATGATGTGCTTCTGAAGAGCAGAGAGCATCTCGTCAAAATTGCAAGGATTCGTGACGAAATTGATCCTAATGCGAGTAGCAATGACCTTGGCGACATGGTCGATTTGTTGGCTGGCCTGGTCGAGAGTAAGACGCCCTTCTTTGTTCAGGTAGGCTAACTTGTCTCTCAGTTCAAGGATGCTGTTCTTGAGATCGATCTTCACGTCCTCGTGGTAATTATCGATCTCGACTGGCTTCCACATGGTAGCACGAGAATGTAGCTGTCTAAGGTCGGAGCCTTCCTTGGAGCCCAGGTCGGTAACAGTTGGTAAGTCCTCCATATCCTCTGAGTTTTGGGAATGGTCTTCTAAGATACTACCAGTCAAGGACGATGGTTGAAATCTGGAAGTAGGGACCATGAGTCCATTGGGAGCAACGGTGACCGGAAGTGGGCCAATTTCTACATCAGAGGGCTCAGCATTGATATGATCATTGGTCTTTTCGTGAGATGGCTTTATGGGAACCGACCCAGCACTGAATTGGCACGTTAGCACTGATTTGTGGCTATTTGGAGGACATGTTGTTAATTTGATACAAGTAGGTTCCTGGATGCTTTGCCATGTTTTATAAACAAGCAAGTAATTGCTGGAATGGAAACACGATGAGGAGGTCTTACGTGTATGCCAGAATGGCAGCTGCAATGAAAGGTGTGAATTGCATCGTGCTTGTTGGAAGATTTCTTGAGCGGACAAATGTATATACGAAAGGCTGTAACAGTGGATTGTAAAATGATTCTCGATCGGAAAGAAATGTGGAAAGATATATTTGTTACATTGTTCGTTGGATCTTAGACTACCGTGCGAGCGCTTTCTCCATAGACGCCAGAGCTAGACATTAGACGGCTCATCGTGAAGTAGTTCTTGCGTAGTGGGCATCGAGGCCATGACCAGGTGCGGCTCGGTAAGAGTTGTGGCCACAGCTCGTGGGCCCCCCCAAGCGAGAACATCAAAAAACCTTTTGTTTTCAAAATTTTATAACTTTTTTAAATTCTAATGATTTTTCTTAAAAGTGAATAGTATTATAAACAAATAAATAGTTATAAAGAAACTTTAATTACATTTTTAAATCTATAAGCTAAAGTTCAAATTTTAATAACCTTATGCAAAGATATTACAACGTTAAATATTTATCTTTTTTAAACTCAATTATTAGAATTAATAATTAATAGTCTCTTATTTTAAAAAGAGTTTATAAAATAATAAGTATAGCTTTAATATATACTTGAATTTAAGCTTAAAATATAACTTTTTATTATAATTATAAAAGCTTTAAATAAGTATAAAAACGGAAATTTTCAACGAAATGCACTCAAATTTGAAATATTAATATCTTTTTAAAAGTTTATAATAATAGAATAAGTTTATACTTTAATATTAAATTTAGTAACATATTAAAAGTTTATATAAAGATTAATATACATTTATAAGAGCTTAAAAATATTAATATTTAATTAAAATAATTAAAATATTATATTATATAATATAAGATAATAATACCGCTATACAAATATATTCAAAATTTAATAATAAATAATGAATTTAAAAATATAATTAAATAATTAATAATAATACTCACTTATCTATATATAAACTTAAAATCAAGAAATTTTATTAAAAGGTCGCGAAATTATAAGATTATAAAATCTTAATGTTCTCGCTTAGGGGGGCCCACGAGCTGTGGCCACAACTCTTACCATTGTTGGAAAAGTGGACTAAGGCCATAACAGCTGTGTGATGAAATTGTGACATGGAAAAGTACCTATTTTGCGTAGGTGAACCAAGAACTATCAATCAAGCGGCAATTAGAATGAGATAAGTGCAGCACGTTTAATGGAACCGGAGATCTCGGGCTTGGATTTGGAAATACTTAGGGCAAGGAGGCGATGATGAACGTCTCATATACCTGTGTCGGATAGCTACCAAGAATCATGAAATTCCACCATATTAACATAGATGGGCACGGAGAAACCGGAGGCGGTTTGATGAATACATACTAGTACATTGTTTGCCGCTCTACCCTGCTAACCTACCTAGAGCAGTCCTTGCTTTTGCAAATCAAGATAGACCTTTTCGGGCATAACGTTACCCTCCGCATCCTCCATCTGAACCACACTACCCTCGTCCTTCTTGCCCTTGTTCTTATCTCTCTGGATCTTATCCCAGAGCTTGACAGCATCCGCGATATCGGTGATCTCTCTGAACAACGTGGTGTTCGTAATTCCCAAACACTTCAACCCGTAGATATGACGAGTCTCATTGAAATGCTTATCAAATGCTCTGCGACCCATGTATACGTAGTTTCCACAGATCTCGCACTTGAATTCCACGCCGAGCCCGTGAAGCTTGTATAGCCAGAAAGGAATCGGCTTGCCGTCCCAGGCCAGTGGTAGCTTAAGCGGATTGTAGATCTTCTCGTCGCTATCGGATTCGCTCTCCGAATCGCCTCCTTGAGGCGCTGCAGATGAGCTCTCTGCGAAGAGTGCGTCCAACTCCATCTGCCGTTCTCTTTCGGTCATGCCTTGCTTCCGCTCGACATTGACTCGAGTATCGCTCCTCTCCCCTGACATGGCCGCTGCCAGTCGCTTTACACGATATTCTCGCTCAGCGATCGCCCGCTCCTTCAGCCGCAAATTGCTTGTCCCTCGCTTTTCAGTCCCAGTCTCTCCGTTGCCACCTGACTCAGCTTGTCGTGCTGCTCTCGCCTCGGCTGCCCGAATGTGCTTCTTTCCCCTTAAATGAGCCCTGTAGACATTTTCATTCTTGAATTCCTTCTCGCAATCGGAACAGTAGAGAACGTCACCACTGGATCCATTTATCGGTCCCTGCGCTTCTGGCTTCCAAGCTGGGACATCATCGTCATTCCATGCCTTCTCAAAATCGTCGTCAAAGCTTGTGAAGAGACTCTGGAGATTCTCGAGGGGCCGCGTTCGTCGCAGAAAGCTTTCAAGATAGCTGGCAAGCTCTCCCACATAGTTAAAGTACTGGTCGGTCATTTTGTCTGGACGCTTGATGGAGCATTGTGGGGGTGTGAAGGTGTCGAAGGCGTCGAGGTATTGCAGGTACGTTAGCCTCTTAATGTTGGGTAGGTTGAGATACATCTCGTGAATTGTGGTGAGGTCTAGGTATCTGCCAAAAGCCTCTTCTCCAGTGAACATATTGTCGATCTCGTATGTTGGGGTTTCTCCTTCGCCAGTCGCCTTCTTCTTGTATGCTCTCTCTAGGTTCTCGACTGGCTCGTTTGGATATCGTTGGTGAAATGATTTAATCTCCGATAGCTGTTTGTAGAATTCCTCCAGGGGCTCCCCAGTAGATATCGACTGGATCTCCTTCGTACGAGTGCCCTCTGCATCTTTGTAGATCTCGAGTAATCGCTTCGATTGATCTTGAATCCGGTCAAGGAAGCCTGCAATTTGGTGATCTCGATTTAAACGCTCGCGGACCTAGGCATAGGTCGTTAGCATAAATGAAATGTCTCCAAGGACGAGGATATTACCAATCGCGGCTCCTCCGCAACACGGTCACTAATGCCCTGCTCGAGTCTTTCGAGATCCTCATGAAGGAATCTCTGCTCCTCTAAAATCATACTGGATATTGATCGCTGCCCGGCGCCGGATATCCGATTGGGTTCGGTAATTGGAGGCGTTAGATCGGGTGGGCGAAATGTCAGGAACAGTTTCGGGACATGTGAGGCTGTTGATGGTGTTGAATTTCTGGGGCAGTCCTAGATCTACGAGAAGTTTGCGCCAGCCAATCAAGTCACGCTTGCCGACAAAACGACGCTAAGAAATTGAAGCCTTGCCGGCTGGGTGTTGAGCTTCTGCTTCCCCAGATAAAATTCATCACAACACCAAATCCAACACATCCTAAACAATCGCAATCATGGCAGACGGTATCGATCGCAAGGCGGATGAGAGGATGGAGTTCACCACATCAGCAGACGTGAGCGTTGCGCCGACATTCACTGACAGTTTTTCTCCCCATTCCCTTTCCTCAAGGCTCTGCTAAATTCAGAAACAGTGCATCTCAAAGAGAACCTCCTCCGAGGTATCTACGCATACGGATATGAGTCTCCTTCGGCCGTCCAATCTCGTGCGATCGTACAAATCTGCAAGGGTCGCGACACAATTGCCCAGGCGCAATCTGGTACTGGTAAAACAGCTACCTTCTCTATCAGCATGCTCCAGGTCATCGACACTGCTGTCCGCGAAACTCAAGCTCTTGTTCTCTCCCCTACTCGCGAGCTTGCGACACAGATTCAATCCGTTGTGATGGCGCTGGGAGACTACATGAACGTACAGTGCCATGCCTGTATTGGAGGTACCAATGTTGGAGAGGACATTCGCAAGCTTGACTACGGACAGCACATCGTTTCTGGAACCCCTGGACGAGTAGCCGATATGATCCGTCGCCGAAATCTGCGAACTCGTCATATCAAGATGCTGGTTCTTGACGAGGCTGATGAGCTGTTGAATCGTGGATTCAGAGAGCAGATTTACGATGTCTACCGTTACCTTCCTCCCGCGACCCAGGTCGTAGTCGTTTCGGCGACCCTTCCATACGATGTTCTCGATATGACCACCAAATTCATGACCGACCCTGTTCGCATTTTGGTTAAGCGTGACGAGTTGACTTTAGAGGGTCTCAAGCAGTACTTCATTGCCGTGGAGAAGGAGGAATGGAAGTTCGATACTCTTTGCGATCTCTACGATACCCTTACGATTACCCAGGCAGTCATTTTCTGCAACACTCGGAGAAAGGTCGATTGGTTGACAGATAAGATGCGTGAGGCCAATTTCACGGTTTCTTCTATGCACGGTGAGATGCCACAGAAGGAGAGAGATAGCATTATGCAGGACTTTCGTCAGGGCAACTCAAGAGTTCTGATATCCACGGATGTATGGGCTCGTGGTATCGACGTTCAGCAAGTCTCCTTGGTCATAAACTATGACTTGCCTAGCAACCGCGAGAACTATATCCACAGAATTGGTCGAAGTGGTAGATTTGGACGGAAGGGTGTTGCGATCAACTTCGTGACCAGCGAAGACGTCAGAATCTTGAGAGATATTGAGTGTAGGTTTCACTTCGCTGGTTTTTGAACAGTCTGTTAACGGAGTACAGTGTATTACTCAACCCAGATTGACGAGATGCCTATGAATGTTGCAGACCTGTTGACTTAGAATGCGACTTGGGGATGATTGAAGATCATGGAATGAGCTGCATCATTTAAACAGGCCCATACATCGGAATGTCGGGCATATGGATACGTGGGAGGAAAGGGCAATTTCCATAAAAGTAATAATTTCTCTGCATTCTCTGTACAGGCGTTACTGACATTCGGAATATCAAGGTGCAAATGCGAATTTCAAATTGAATCACACAAGCCTCTGCTTTCCTGAATACTATTGAAGGATATGTAACGATGGTTTCCATTATGGCAATCAATACCAAAACTCATAGCAATATTTGTGCTCATGACTACTTCTGACAACTTCTTTGTGCCAATGATCTACCCATGACACTGATTTGCTCCTTACCGGACTAATGCGCTTCTCTGCATTGTTCCCAAGCCAGAACCACTGAATCACGCAAGCCGAAATCAACCCCAACTTATCCGACCCGCCCCTAGCCGTTCTAGCTTAATGGCTATCTGATTTAGCAGCTCTTTTCTCCCCGCGTTCGTTCTTTGGGCTTTGATTTCATGCGTAGATCTATTAATAGTAATTATATTATTTGGTCTCGGATGTTTCACTCACTGCTTCTCAAGATCTCACTTAGCTGTAGATGTTCTCATCACTTTAGGTCTCATATAGGCAGATGATATAACGAAACCATGTTTCAATTGAAGTTCAGAACTAACTAGGTCAAACCTCCAGTCAAAAATCGGCCGCAAAATTATATCAAGTCGTCATATTTGGTTCATCAAACCATCCATTCTCCTTTCCATCATGCTACTCTTCCGTTCTCTACCTTTTTTTTTGTCTCTCCTTTGCATTCTTGTTTATTTTTTAAGAATAAATCCAAGCCTTGACCAGCGACCGATTTGGAACAGAGAAATGCTCAAAATATGTATGGTGACAGTCTGACTAGTCGTCATGACCATAAATGCAATAGTCATCATTGCAAAAGCCGTCCCTGTCAAGCTTTTTACAATAGCCCATCCTGGAGAGGTACCAGAGGGCGTCATACTCCTTCGCCGACAATGGGCGGCGGTAAGTATCATGGTTTCGCTTGCACTTCTCCTTTCTGTGGTTGGAGCAATCGGAGCGTAAGTAATGCCACTGACAGATGGACAAATTTTTCATCTTGCCGATGAGATCGTAGTCGGCGATTCGATCGACGATTAAATTGTTATCCTTGAGTCGGTTCCCTGCGGCATCCTTAGCTTTTGGGATCAGACGTCCAGCGTTCTCCACAAAGTATTCGCCTGTGAAGTCCACCTCGAGGGGGTTGTATGGCATGGTAGATGCTGTAGTCTTTTCTGGTGAGGTAGCGGTGACTGATTTAGTTCTAACCACCGCCGATGAAGTAATAATGGAAGCAGGAGGGGGGATTTTAGCTGAGCCTTGGTAACCCAATTCATTGGGGCGGGAGAGTCGCTTTGTTTAGCGGGAGGGGAAACGATTGTTGGAGCTGGTAAAATCACAGCATCACTCTGAGCAGCCTCCTCCGACTTCCTCCATGAATCGACACGTAGAGACTCACTCTGGCTGAAAAGAGGCGTGAGACTCTCCGTGGTGTTGAAGCCCAACTCCGCAATCAAGGGATGAACGGTTCCTGGTCCCGTTGAAAGCAGAGTGATCCGCTCCTTGAAGCCAGAAGCCTGGCTCGCGTAGGGGCTCAAAACAGGGACATAACCCCCATCATGTGCACAAGCGAGGAAGATTTGCTCGCACTGGGGAGTGTCTATGTTCAATCTGAGGTTCTCTAAACACATGGTCAGTTCATTGCTTCTAAATGGCTAGGCTGTATACCCTGCCCCCAGGAAAGGGTTTCCATACCTCTAATTTTATTATCGGCTGCTTCCTTCCCAGATCCCACATCCACAAAGTCGATGAAGGGATATCTCTGCGAGAAGCCTGCCCAGAATTGACTTACATCCTGGAGATTGTAAACCTTGTTCTCCTTCTTGAAGTGGTACGCCAGTCCTGTCAAGTTGGCATACGCCTTTACTACGATCGGGATCGACTTTGCGTTCTTGAATGAGGGCCCAAGGGAAAGCAGATGCTCTCTAACTTTTTCAACGAGCATGTCTGCGGCAGCTTGTCCACCTTTGAGACCCTGTGTTAAATATTCATCTGCGAAATAATAAATATCGGCGTCTGCATCGATCAATACTGATACGAAGCGGGAAGACTCCTATGCGAGAATAAGTTAGTGGATTATTCTTTCATTATTCACTTCTGCATCTGAGAGCCAGACTTGCTTGCAATTCTCAAACAACTCGTGGTCTTCAAGTAAATGAATAGGCATTTTAAGGGTCGGAAGGTTTGACCTCAGATCATAGCTATGCAGATAGACTAGGGCGAGGAGCGACATACCAAGTTAGCAGCAGAATTAGCAGCAGATATAGCAGCAACCTTGTTGCGCAGCTTCATAACTTCATCTTCTAATTTCTCGCTGTTAGACTGCCAACGGCGTCTGCTGTCCATCTGATCTTTGAGATCGACTTGCAGCTCTGAGATCTTGGCCGAGTACCTAGCCTCCATTTCTGGCATCTGAATGGTGGACAAGTATTCCAGCTGATTTCTCGTCGAGTCTAGGTGCTTTACCATTTCCTGAAACGATATCATGTTAGCCTTAAATTCTCCAATGATTAACTCAGCTAGCGTTTGGAGCTGCACCGGCTCCCGAATATTCTTAACCCATTGAATGGGGATGCATGTAGGAGAAAGGCACTTGATGCGATGCTAACCTGAATGAAGTCAATCTGTGCAGCTGCCACACTGCGAAAGGTCTCAGCACGATTGCGGTATTCAGCCATAGCATCACTGTCACTGGCGCTCCCTGAGTTCACAGCGACCAAAGCCATGCTGAGATAGTTTAAAGATCTCGGAATTAAAGTCTGGGACGATGTTTGAATATGATGGAGAGAGTTCGACGACGCGGAAACTGCTGTTTCTATGTTCAATTGCCTCGCTTAGCCTGGGCCTGTTACTAGATCCCTATTGGGCGCGACAGCGCTGACTTGGAATCACAAAGAAGAAGACCGCAACTTTGAAATTGTATTGATAGGCAGCTCTTCCACAACATACGACGTAAGGTCCTATGGAGGGAGCCGAAAGGCTTTAAGGCAAGGCAAAGTATCTACAAGTCTAGGTGTATGTAGACGTGGAACAGGTTATCGGCACGTGACAAGGCTAGAGCCAGATACGAGAGCGAGGATAATGGCAAACGATGTGTTGAGAGTGTCAGGGGAAGTAGGCTGGAGAGGGTAAAACATCTCTTTATATATTAAGGCATTAAAAGACTAGGCCTAATCCAGTTTAAGTTGTGAGTCATAATTAAATTGTGGCGACACACTAATCATGACTAATTTAGTTTTCGCCAGAATTAAGGCCGAGGATAGCCAAATCGAGATTAAATTATACTATTTTTAGATTTTATCTTACGTAAAATAAAATAAAATTTTAATTCACTTAAAATTTCAAACTAAATCGTGGCTTAACGTCATTAATGGTTTATTTTAGATCCATTTATTATCTCTGCTTTACTCATGTAACGGTCCTGGTATTTACACAATGTAAATGCTAGAAGGCTGGTTGGTCTCTATGATCGTGATCGAGAAGTAGGTGTATCACGTACGGAGGATGAACAATTACTAAGTATAGGTAAAGATAATATTTGAAGTTGAGCACGAAGCCCCTATCTAATCGCAGACGTGCCGGTTTTATATAGAACCCTTCGTTTTTATAGAACAGGTGGTTCATCGGTCTCGTTATGTAACTCGTCACGTGGCGCTTATAGACTTACGACCATTGCTGTCTACTACTCTATTGGAAGGCCTGCACTTCCCGCCGCCAACTTTGTATCTATGGTTACTTCTTAACTCAAAAGCTACACCACATGGACTATTGGTGACCTACAACTTATTGTTTTCCTTCGGGTTGCCCAGTGTGTAAAAATGCGTATTCCTTGGGCTGGCACGAGCCAAACCTTTTCTTTTTCGACACGCACCGGAGGTAGAATCATCACGCTGCTGTGTATTCAAATTAACTTTCAAGCTTTTAGTAGACTAATGTCGTCCCGTTATAGATACAATTCAGACCCACTCAGTAAGGATGCTCTATTAACTGCTATCATGATTTTGTTTGGTCGAGTGGATGAACCAGGATAAATCGGACGTTTGGATGAATTGTTTGTTTTGTCGCGGTACTGTAGCCGAGATATCAACTCCCGAGCCTCGCCTAAGACTTTCAATATCGATGTGCATCGCATGAGATTGGAATTCAATATAAACAGTCAGCCCATGCCGGTATACAGGTGGGGCTCAAGACAACCTTTGCCGTGACAGGGTGGGAGGACCATGTTTGAGATATAAGATCAGCTCAAGCTACCGCACATGTAAACCTTTTCTTCCGCGAAGCAGTTCCTTTTCCATACCAACGTTCGCAGCCATCTCTAGCACGATGAAGTGGAAGTCAATTGTCACAGTAATTCTTGTGCGCCATGTCTCTGGCCAAGGGACTGCACCCATGTTACGTTTCAGTTGCTCGCAGCTTGTTGTTGATCGCTTAGACCCGCTCGTTAACCCGGGCGTCGTACCATCGCCACATATCCACCAAATCGTTGGAGGCAATTCCTTTCAACCATCAATGGACCATGAGTCACACGATCTTGTGACAGCTTCGACTTGCACTAGTTGCACATTTTCGGAAGACTTCTCCAACTACTGGACGGCTGTTCTATACTTTAGAGCACGAAACGGGACATTCAAGCGAGTACCACAACTTGCTGAAGAGGGCCTTAAGGCCAATGGTGGCATTACAGTCTATTACATACCCTCAACCAATAGCAACTTGACCGTTACTGCCTTCAAGCCCGGATTTCGAATGCTAGTAGGGGATGCCTCCCTGCAGTCACCTGGCACTGCACACAAGGTCTGCCATCGCTGCATGCCATTGTCTGGAGACAATAGCAACATCAACTGCGGAGCACCCGATGCGCAAAATCTTCCAACAAGTACCTGTGTTGGCGGCATACGATCCATCATTACTTTCCCCACTTGCTGGGACGGGAAGAACTTGGACAGCCCGGACCACGAAGGCCACGTTGCTTATGGAACAGGTTCAAAGGCCAATGATGTGGGCCCGACGGGCAATTGTCCAGCCAGCCATCCTGTGGTTCTGCCACAGCTGATGTATGAAGTCTTGTGGGATGTAAGTTCTGCGCTCGGAGCCTCACCTCTCTGATATAATAGTGCTTCTGCTAATGTATCGATTTCATAGACTCGACCATTCACCGAAGACCTGTGGCCTGAGGATGGATCGCAGCCGTTCGTCTGGAGTACAGGTGACAGGTGAATCACAGCTGCTTCTTGCGGGACTTCCAGCACAGAATTGATACTGATTCTCAACAGAAAAGGGTATTCGCAGCATGGAGACTATGTTTTCGGGTGGAAAAGCGATTCTCTACAACGCGCCATGGACGCTAGATGTACTGGTGACACCTGCACGGCATTGAAGAGTCAAACATCGGAGGAAGCAATGAAATGTACCAAAGCACAAATGGTCAGCGATGACCTTGATGGATGTAAGTCTCGGGGCCCTTGATGATTCCGTCACATTTTGAACTTGTTTTGCAAGACTGACCACCTGGCAGGGCTGACTACTCTACCGGGAAATCGCATAATCTCCTGAATCTCTTGTCAAGCTGTTTTGCTTTTGGGTCTCGTTTATTAGCGGGCATGCTACCGAGACAGCTTTCAGAATTTCAGACGACTTCTCATTTTCTTTGGATGGAAGGAAATTACTGGTATACTATGTAGACTTCCCATAATATGCATTGGAAAGAATATCTAATTTGCTGGTCCTGAAAAATAAGCCATTCATCTAATGCATTATCAGAAGCGTCACTTTGCCTGCGAACTTTCGTAGTATCTCGTATCGCCTTAAGGGTGGCGGAGCAACACCAAAGTACTAATTGAACTCCTAAGCGGCAACCAACTTTGAACATACATTAGATAAGATAGTATTAGAAAGCTTTGGAAGCAAGAGAAGCCAAAAAAAAGGCATGTATAATGTATAAATACAAGACGTAAAATAATCTTCGAATATTGGTCATGAAGCATCTCCCAACGCCAAAATATCGTTGATGTGGTTGAGATTCAACTTCAAGATTCGACCAGGCCATGCCCATAAATGCACTGATCGTCATCGCAATCGCCTTCCATTTTCATTCGATTGCAGAATCCCTTCCTTGCAAGTAGCCACAGGGCATCGTAGTCTTCCGATGACAGAGGTCTGGGGTACGCGTCGTGGGAGCGTCTGCAGTTGTCAGATTTGTGGTCTGACCTCAAATAATGCCAGCTACAGATGTTCAGGCTCCGTATCTTCTGCACCCGCTCATCATACATGTGGTAAGGTAGCTTTTTGTCCACCCGCTTCCCGGCACTGTTTCGTAGAACTGGTCGAAGTCTATCTGAATTTGCGACGAAATTTTCAGGCCCGAAGGGTCGTGGGATAGGAAACTCAGTTCTGGGGCTTGTTGACGTCGGCGAAGATGGCCTATGATTTGTCGTTCTTTCAATTGGTGAGGCTTGGGCATGCTGTTCCGTTTTCAACTGGGAAATGCCAAGTGGTGCTTGCCTGGTTTGCTCTTGGACATGTTCTGAGACCAAGGGCTGAGGCAGATTGTTAATTTTCGATCGAAGCCCAAGTTGCGATGAGCCTTTGGCGCTGAACAGTGGTTCAAATATATTGGTACTCCGAAACCCTAATTGGGCCATGGAAGGATAAATGCCTCCCGTCGAGACTAACGTAATTCTTTGAGATAATATTTTCTGGGTAGAGTAAGGCCTCAGGACAGGCACGTAGCCTGCATCGTGACAACAAATAAGCATTATATGGGTGCACTGCGGATTGTTGATGTAGAAATCTAGGACTTCTACGCTTCAGTTAGTAGCAGTCATGTCTGCACCGTTGTGCCTGGATAGATTATTTGGTACAACATGTGGATATCTAGACTTACGACGTAGTTTGTTGTCTGCCTCTTCTTTACCTGGCCCAACATCGACGAAATCCACTAATGGAGAGCTTCTTGAAAATCCGATCCAAAAGCTGGATAGAGCGGCCGGAGAACTCAGTCTCTGGTCTCGAACGCAGAATTGAGATAACCCTTGTAAGTTTGCATAAGCCTTAATCATAATTGGCAGAGCCTTTGTCTTTTCGATGCTGGCTCCAAGTCCATTGATGAAATAGTCTTGAACTTTCTCTATCAGTGCATTCGCAGCGGCTTGTCCGCCTTCCACTCCGCGAGACAAAAACCCATCATGAAACTGATGAAATTAATTAAAAAATACAAGACTTGAGATGTTTAAGGTAATAACTGACCAAGTTTGTCTGGGCATCTGCGTCAACCAATACTAATATGAACTTCCCCCTTTTCTGTATGTGACTGTTTAGTAAGCACACTCCCTTATACTGAGAAGAATACACACCATAGCATTCACTGTGGCAGTCAGTGCTGAGACTTCATCTTGCAATTTGCGTCGATTGTTCTGTTCAATTTCCAAGTCTTGTGTATCACGTTTACGCTTCTTTGAAAACTCAGTTAGTTGCTCTCTCATCATATCGTTACTAGTCAACACGTCCTGTAGGGTAAATAAGTACACATTCCAATCAAATATGACAGAGAGTTCGTACCTCTAGTAGTTTTGTCTTCATGGTGTCAAGCGCCGCGATCTTCTCGAATCTTTGACGAAGGTCTTGATCGTCTTCCATACGAGACCCATTATTTTCTGACGCCATTGAGAACGAGCAGATAGAGCTTTGCTTCAAGGTGTTTATTGATGGAGGAAGGGATGTAGACTTTTCAGAGTTTATATAGGAATTTGCACTAGAATGCGCTAGAAGTTATGGAGTGTATGTGACTACCACGGAAAGTACTTCGTATCAAGGGCAATAATCTAACTTTTTCCGTCTGTGTTACATGACCCAGATTTAACCTATTACAGACGGAAAAGAATAAAGCGGATTGGCTCATTGGTTGATGTCCCTTGCAAAGTGGAATATTCTAGTATACCGCACAGACGCCAAAGGTCGGATTATTCGGTCAACTACCAAAGTAAAAGTAGGATGTCAATTTATACGTTTAAGAAGCTAATTGGAGCAAATAAATCTCCACCTTCCATTGTTTTTGATAAACTAAGAACTTGGCATTGTAATAGCCAATGAACAGTTCCGCTAGTCCGAGAGATACTTCTTAGCTTATGGGATTATTAATGACGATTTAAAGTTATTTCATCGGCTTATCGCGGGGTTATTTTCACTAATCATATAATCGCTTGAACTGTTTGCCTACTAAGTAACTGCTCTTTCATCCAGAACCCGAAAATTATAGCAGGTCAGCTCTCAAAAATAATCGCATGGTAGTGGTGTAGCACCAATTTATTGTTACACCGGGCCTGAATAACTCATTGAAAGACTTCACTTGTTGACTGACAACAGGCTCAATTTAAGAACATCTTTCCTTCCCGTAAAGACGGAGAACTCGAAGGAGGGACAATATCTCACTACCAAACAATGAATACCGCTCAAGTCAAAGAAGTTTCTTACAACTGTCACGGTTCAACAGAACCAAATCCCCTTTTCGTTGAAGCTTCTAGGCTATGATTGCAGAGCTTTGCCACTGTACGGCCTGTGCGGCCACGTACAGGTTTTCAGGGTCGGGCAGGGTCCCCTTCAAAGTTTATTTAAGGCGGGGAGGGGAAGGTACGTAAGTACTTCGTACGAAGTATTAAGGGTAATAATCTAACATTTTCCGTTTGTGTCAAATGACCTAGATTTTACCTGTTAAAGGGGAAAATGGACGAATTAGATTAGCTCATTAGTCTATTTCCTTTGTAAAGTGGACTCTATTAGCATTACCCGCAAATAAAAATTGTGAGATTATTTAAGTATGTACTTAGTACGAAGAGTACACTAGCACTGTAGAATAGCTAATCAATTTAATATTAAGCACTGAAACTAACACTTTACTTCCTAGCACATGACAACTGACAAAATCGTCGGTCAATTTTGTCTTCCTTCGGATTGGCCGACACCTGTTATCACTATCCTATTAAGGCCTGAGCCCGATGGGGTTTCGTGAAGCTAATGAGTGGCTGTACCAAACATCTATCGTTGGGATTAGCAAGGTTGTCAGTCGCCATTCCACAAAGCAATATGTTGTTGACCCAGGGGGGGATCGTCTTTGTTTTGTTGTACCAGAGAAATTATTTTGCCGATGTTGCATGTTGTTCGAATTGTCAACGTCGCTGCAATCATAGTGAAAGTTTTATTTATTTACAAGGTCAACATCGGTGTGGCTACCAGTCATGCCGTAATGTGCTAGACCCCAAGCCGCATTGAGATGAACTCATCAATAGGAGTATGTACTGTACCTTTTGCAAGCTAGTATACACAAAATGATAGGGTTGGTTTGCAGTTCCATGAGAAAACGTCTAGTCCCACTTTGATGAGAAGTTAAATTTTGCTTTCAAAAAGTTACTTCCATTTTATATCATGATGCCCTCTGGCGGTTGTGGTACCCTTCCGATTCCCTCGTGTAACCTGCCGTCATGTTCCACTCTCGCTGAGAATCCTTGCCTGCTCTCCAACCTTGACAGCTTGAGATCCGAAATTAGCCTTCTTCGGGACAAGTTCGCAAGTACCTGGGGCAACTGTCTCTCTTCTTCCTACAGTATTAACAATCTTCTACCAAATTTTCCAGGGAATGCATACCTAGGCGCCTTTATTCGGTAGAAGGATATCCCTCCACACGTGTATCCGCCGGGAAGACCTTCCTCCCAAAGCTAATGAGATGCGAATTCAGACTGTCCATGCTGTACAAGTCCAGTTCTCCGTTTATGGCCAATGGAATCAGTTGGAAGATATGTTGAAGTTTCAAATCCATCAACGCTCTCAGATCTTGGTCTCCGAAAAACATGTCTGGTGGCAGAGCTAGCAGCTTGTATCTCCCCATCTCCTTGGTGGTCCGAAGATTAGCAGAGAGGAATGCTGCCCAAACATTCAAAACATCGCAATCATCGAATGCGAATCTCGCAAAGCCAATAGTCCCTTTTTGTTGCTCTCTCCAGAATATCCCCAACCCCGCTAACATGTTGCCTACTGCGGGCAGAAAGAAGACACTCAGCAGATCCTGACTTGCGATCGTTCTGACTAAAATGCTTCCTGATCCTTTCCTTCGACTTATTCTCAAACTATTTTCATACAGCTCCACATCCCTAACCCTTGGCCTTCCAAGGTCGATCGATATACGTAACTCCTCATGGAGAAAACGCAATCCAGTATGAGAGGCAGGTAGGGTGTTTCGATGCCAATGCGTAATTCTCGCCAAATGGATCAAAATTCGGACAATTCTGTGCAGTTTGTACAGAGTAATTGTAGAGTGAATTTCGGAGATCTTGTTGTCTGGAGCCACAAACATTAAATGATTCAGATCAGGGACCGTTATCACCCTGGCCATGTCATCCATTTCCACTTCCCATCTCGCTGTTACAATTTGTCGGCTAGCGAAGAGTTTAACCTCAAAAGGAACACACTGCTGAGCGTGCAGCTTAAGAACATAATCTACTATAGTTGATCCAGAACTCGAGGATGCAGGCGTTCCGAGCCTCCAGGTCAATTAGCTCCCCAACAACTAGAGAGAAAGATGGTAGGGACTTGCCACGAACTATGCAATTTTTGCACCGTATTTCCATACAGCTGGGCCTCACATTCCAAAATGGACTTGGTCAAGATAGCACACACACTTTCATCGTAAGGGTCGTAGTCAACGTGTCCTGGCGCGTCTAAAGTTTTCGCGACAATTGTGCATTGATTCTTCTTCCGCCCTGTTCCTCCACTAAAATCATAATCCCTCAGTGCAAATGCCATGGCCAATAACGGCTTACATATTGAGTAGACTGATGCGAAATGTGATGCTGACACCCGACCATGCTCTAGCCTGTTATAGGCATTTATCGTCTGAGTTGAATCGTCGGTAGTACCGTCGATATCGTGAAGAACTAATAAACTGAGCCTCTCAAGTCTTCGCTGAACATCTGTGAGAGTTTCTTTCATAGGCTCAGGGACCATGATAGCTTTTCGCAGAAGTCTAGACAGGCTCCATAGGTGACAAGACAGCGCCGCTGCTGCCACCTGCGTCGCTGTAAAACTGGCTTCATCCATTAGGGCGCTGGAAATAGAATAAAAAGTCGACAATCGGCAGGGATTTCCACTGCGTAGATGGAAAGGAGGTCTACTTTGTACTTTGCAATGCATCAGGCGGACCTCACTGGCGCTGTACTGAGATGGGGGGCCTCCAAACGGACGAGGCTCCGAGGTGGGCCTCTTAACGTAGAGGGAGGCCCTCTTTAGGGGACTAAATAGTCGGTCAGTAAGATGTTGGAAGACTTCACTCTGATTCGCTTTCGGAGCAGTGTGTGGTGATGCAAGCTTCTCATAACGAGTGTCAATTCGTTGGGACGTCTGCGGCACGTCATAGGACCGTGAACCGATCGAATTGGGGGAAAAGGAAGTCGTCGCGGTTTTGCCAAGAGAGGCCCTCCTCCCTTGAGTTTAAAAGACTCCTCTCACCCCCGCCTTATCCTTTCTTCTCATCTTCCATTGATGCCACTGCGAGGATTTGCTAACAACAGCTTACTCTCTTACGTGGTGTACCCCACCGAATACCCCAAGCCTCCTCGCGAGGTTTGGTAACGACTCTTCCCCCCACAGCCTGGTCTCAGCCGGGTCGTCCAGCCCGGCTGCTGCGAAATCTCCTTGCGCGATGGTTTACAATTGGTAGTTGACGATGATAGCTTCAATAGTTTGCGCGATGTTGATGTTGTTCCATGTTGTTCTCCATTCTCCCTTTTCCCTGTCGACAATTACTGGAATTTTCCGGGCCAGTTCGAGCAAGACAGCAGCACTGGTAGTATCCTGCCGAACAATTCTTCTTCGTTCGCATCTTGGAGTTCCCCATTCTCAGGCACACGAAGCTACCATGTCTCTGAGGTCCAAGCCAATGACGCTTTTTCTTCCGATCATGAAGCTGGATTCACTGGTACGCTAGATCCCCTCCAGGAATATTTGAATCCCACGCCAGGAGATTATATCTGGAGATCGGAATTCGGTCCAGCTGATGGCCCAACGATGTTCGATTCGACAATTACCCCAGGCTGTGCCATTCAGGATGCTCAAAGTCAACTGAGCATCAGCGAAACATCAATTTCGCAAGCTCCTCCAGCAAGTCCTTTGAACATGATCGACGACCACTTCAACGCCTCATCGACAATAACACACACCGAATACTTGCCGTCGACCTCGCTATCCAGCTCAGTCTCATCTAACAGACGAGATAATAGAGATGCTAACGTTGGGACGCCCTCCCGCCACGTGCGTGGCGCAAAGCAAATTCGACAGTCTAGGATGCACACCTGCCAGTGGAAGAATTGTACCGAGGGCTTTGAGGAGTTGGCTATGCTAAGGTGAGTTTTTTGACGGATTTTTTCTCGTTGATGTTACTGACTTTCGAACAGAAATCACCTTCGCTCGCACTCTCGCTCAGTTTCGAAGTGCTTGTGGAACAGCTGCTACAAAGTTACAAGAAATACATCGACTCTGAAGTAAGCAGAAACATCCATGTTCCGCTTGTAAATGTAAATGAGAACCAGCTGACTCGACCGTAGCAAGCACCTCGATACACATATCAAGCCACATGTCTGCTCTCATTGCCAGCACCAAGCAGCAACACCGAGAGACCTCGCGAGGCACGTTCGATCTCATGGCATGGAGTCTGGCACAAGCATATTTTACTGCCCATCTGCTCCATGCCCGTGGCACCTTGGGGGGAGCAAGAGGCCTTTCGGACGACGAGACAATGCAGTGCGCCACGTTGCTCAAATGCATCCTGGACTTGCTGCGCCACCGATAACTGGAACATTCCAACCTCAATCGACACAGAATTAAAGGAGAGTACAGAAACAGAACAATGGCAACAACAACAACAACATCACATCAATCAACTATAGAAGCTATTCATCGGGAAGATGCTCTTGCTGAACGACTGCCCTGTCCGAAGGCAGCTATTGGACCTTCGACTCGATCCACAAGATCGCAAGAGCAAGCTTGATCAGTGCATCTTGTGGGTCAGCCCGGTGCAAAGGCATGCCAAGCCACCAGAATGATAAGTATCATCGCTGTCATCGCTGGTGATGTCCAACTCGTTGTCCCGGATAGGAATTTTGTTTGAGCGGGGATCTTCCACTAACTGCTGGAGGAAAATGGTCTCTTTTGTGTATGTTTTACCTACTTCTCTCAGCATTGTGTTTGCCATTCTCAACCTATCATACCCTACCCTGCTTGAACATCACAAGCTAACACTTGAACTTGAAAAACAGTATGGCCCGTATCGCTGGAAACACAGGACAGCGATGGGCTTCTTTTGTGGTTGAGCGCGAACTCTTCATTCAATATTGGAGTAGTTATTATGACCTGCACCTCAGTTCCAATGTAGCCGTGCCTACTAGAGTTGAGTGGTTGCGGTTGAGAACAACATGGGAGGTATGGAAGCGTTAGATGTGGTAAGTGTGATCTGCACATTGCTTCTGCGTCTACCCCGAATCGCACATGAGAGTCACATCAAGATGCAATCACTAATGAGACACATAGTCTCGGCGGTTATGGATTTGTTATCTACAATCCGATGATTGTAAACACTATCTAGGAGATAGACCCCATCCAACATAAATCCGGGGGCTCAGTCTGAAAGGAAAAAAAAATTAGTGCCACACGAAAGTGAGTGGCAATGGGTGGCGATGGATGAGATAGGGTAATCTAATCTTGAGCGATCTAGAAAACAGAAGCAGTGGCTAATCAGAGACCAGAATGCACAAAGGTTCACCTGCAGCAAGATAGCCCGCGCGACATACTAGAGTCATTCTATTGCAAGGTTAAACCAGGTACTTATGGTTGGGATGTTTTGGAACGAGACCCATGTGCAATGACAAATCGCTGGTAAGGAACCAATTACCCTTCTGCCCTTGAAGCACTGCTAATATTTTCTAGCGCTTTTTTTCTTTTTTACGATCTTCATTCGACTTTGTGGGAGATTGTTAGTTCAATTTTCATTGTTTTTAGTTTTCATATGGTTGCATCCTAGCAATCGAGATGGCGATCTTTCGATGCTCTCTCTGACGTCGTACACTCATTTTTCGACATCAAAATTGCGTGTGGGGGTTTTGAATATTGGTCTTCGCACGATGCAATGATAAGAGGGTAGCGCGGGATTTCTGGGTGGATACCTACCTACCAATCTAAGGCACTGTTGTTGTTTTCGTTCTCGCTTAGCAGAAGCGATTTAGGTATCGCGCACTTGCGGGGAATATTTCATTTCTTTCTCCTTGGGGCTCCTTCGCGATACAAAAAATTAACCACTGTCCTTAAATCCCAGAAGTCATCTCATTTCAATATGTCCAAAATTTTGAAGCAGAAAAAGTCAAGAGTCTGCAACGTGCGTCACATGGTCTTCGATACACTACATGGCGGCCATACCCAACCGCTTGCCTCACAACTAACCACACGCTCACTCCTCACAAAACCAAATGACACAGAGAAAATTCATCCCTTCCTTTTGCATTCCCCGCTTCTTCCCACTTCCAGCACATACTCACACTTCCCTTTTACCGACCCCCAAAAACATGTTCCATGGAACCCAAACCTTCACCTCAGTCCTCAACCTCTTGATCTTGCAGTTTTTCTTGTCTGAATCTCTTCAACTGGGATTGTTTTCCATCTCCAGTACTTCACGGCAGTCACCAACCTCGATTGTCAAGTTGGTACGCGTGCCCCTCTTGACTTCGTGGATGTGCTTTGGAACTCGCATGGCGCGGAGTATAGCACCGATTATTTAGCCTACGATCTAGTGCGTCAAACACGACTACGCGTTCACTTTCCTCCCTAACCTGTTCCTCCATTTCCTTCATCTCCTCTTACTTCCGCTCCAATTCTTCTTCCCCTCTCTTCATTTACCTCACCTTCGTTGTGCCAGGCACAAGATCCTGCACAGTAATCCTCTGTTGATACGCTTCTTCATCAACCCTGTCCCGAGCTCTCACAGCAGGTCTCCAACTCATCAAGCCAACGCAAATTCTAATTCCTTCTGCGAAACACCATGTGATCCGAGCACCTGGATCGGCGTTCAGCTCGTCGTCGAAGTCGACAGTGGTAGGATCAGTACAGTCGAGGAGACCCTAGTTGATGTTTGTGAGGTTTCGAGACCCTGGGACCATTGGAACTCATGTTTCGTCGATATTCTCTTCGGTGAGGAGTGGGTTGTCCGAATTCACACATGAAGACATCAAAGTAGGAGATCGGCCAGACACACTCCAAAGCGCAGTTTGACGGATATGTCCCTCACCTCGTAATTCATAAACATTCACTCTGCAAGGCGCGAGCGAGGATGGTTCCAATGTCTTTTCCAAGACTCAACAAATGGTGGACATGTCAAAAGTAAGAGAAAGACAAGGCAAGATATAGAGATAGGCAGAGAGATTGCATCTCAAAATAAACGCTTTAGTTATAGGAAAAGGCCATCGTTAACTCAAGTCATTGGAACGCTGGGGTTCTAGCGTACCGAGGCCTTTAAGCGACAATCTCAGGGGTAGAAAAGCAGCTCCTGAATGTGTCCACTTCGCCAAGCGGAAGCGAGAAAAGAAGAGTGCTTGTCACTTGCGGTCTAGATACAGCATACACTTGCAAGGCACTGGAATGATGACTCTAGTATGGTTAAAGAATTGACATATGAATTGTCTAGATCAGAATCACAATCATGCACGGAAGATCTTTCCAACCCTCCTTCTCCCTACTCCTTTAAATCGGCGGTCCCCAAACCTTGAATGGATGAGCCTCAGTATTGAACACCCACTCGTTCTTCCCATTGTGCTCTACCTGCCAAACAT
Source organism: Rhexocercosporidium sp. MPI-PUGE-AT-0058 (assembly GCA_020746875.1). NCBI lineage: Eukaryota > Fungi > Ascomycota > Leotiomycetes > Helotiales > Rhexocercosporidium > Rhexocercosporidium sp. MPI-PUGE-AT-0058. The sequence goes on along the minus strand of JAGTJL010000014.1, from coordinate 1,042,065 downwards.
TATCCTACACAAGTCAGCATCACAATACCAAATACTGGGTGAAAGCGAAACTTACAGGGGCATGAATCAAATACGCATACTTTAATACCTCAGCGAACAGGAAACTCTCCTGGAAATCGCTATATCCACCTCCCCTGGGTTTATTCACATCATTCAGCTCTGCAAATCCACTACCAACCATACAATTATCACGAATAGCGACGAAAGCACTCCACGCCCAGTCACGGTATGTCTGGTCGCCGGTGGCGCGGTAGGCATAGTAGAAACTCTCGATGACTTCGGGACGGAGATTATAGTTGCCGTTTGCGATGAAGAAGCCTGCTTTCTCGTAGAAGGCAGCTTCGTCTGCTGGTGGTTGGGGGTTGTCCGCGTCGTTGATGGGAATATCTTTCTCGACCCAGCGGAAGACTTCGGGACCAATGCCGGTCAAGGTACTGTTGTATGTGTCGTGACAGCCGTTGACGAGAGCGAGGCCAAAGTCGATGTATTTCTGCTCCTTGAGAACTAGACCGCCCAGAAGAAAGGACCCGCCGTCAAAGCAAGCAACTTGGCCATGTTAGTAGTTGATAAAAATGTAGAGAGGAGACTCACGATGCTGGGACTCGTAGATGAGCTTCTGGCCGTCGAATTCGGCGAGGAAGGTCAACTCTGGTCTGGTGGACGGGTGGCTGGCGAGATGTGCTATCGTGGAGTCTGCAGCAAGTATCCAGCGGTCCTTATAATGCCTGAATCTGGTTGAGTCATAAACGTACATCTTCAGAAGATACTCGTAGAAGCTGTCATCGCCACCGACCCAGCCACCTGCAGCATCCTGAAATAGACCAGTGTTGATGTCCACATTCGTGCCGATGAGTCCTGGCCAAGGCTCAGAAGATGCTGGCTTTGGAGCGAGGAGATATGATTCTCCTCTCTCTGCTAACTCGCCATATGTCTTGTTGCCGCTCAGATCTGAAAGGTGGACCCATTCCAGAACGAGTGTACCGATCGTGGCAATCCCATTCGTAGTGGAACCATCTGTTCCGGGCGGATTGAGAATGAGATTGTTGCTGGGGACTCCCGTTGGTGTATCAAAAGCAAATGCGAGGTTGCTTGCAAGACGTTCTGACTGCTTGAGGATCAGATCCACAGCAGTGGCATTGGATGCCAGGTTCGACAATGGTCCTTTCAGGAAATCATAGCCTAATTCATCAGTAACCGAAATAATTTTTTCGTGGTACGACTTACCTGACAACATTCCTCCCAGGTACCGGATCGTCGTCTCGAAGAGAGACACTTGATCAGTTGTCTTGTCGAAGTTTATCGTTGGGATAAATTCCAAGATCGTGTCTACAATTTCAGGAATTTGCATGACCAGAGCAGTGCTGAAAGCGTCAACTGCACTAGCACCCCATCCATTTCTTCGACGTTTTAGCTAGGGTTATCTGAAGATCGATTTACGGCATACCTCGAGTTACTGAACCCGTTTGAGACTGGATGCAACTCATCATTCGGGAAAGCATATTTCTTGTACCCGTCCCATGCGAACTTGAATGAAGCCTTAACAGCATCGGCTCTCTCTCGGTTGAGGGTATGGTTGTCTGGACGGCTCTGCCTCGTGAACAAGTCCCCGTGAGGCACAGCTTGAGTAGTCCCAGACAATACCGCAACTACTGGTACGAAGATTCGAGAGAAATGCATGGTGAGTACCGGGTTCGTCCCACGAGCGTTGTTCCACGAAGAGAGGGGTTGGAAAGCAGTCAACTCCCCAGAAATTAAGAGGAAGATCTCGGACTTTATAAAGACGAGGACGATCAAAATATGCTACCCCTCACTAACGATCACATTGCACTTGATTTCAAGACTAGTTGACATGAACACTTGATCCACCGCATTTCCATTGTGAAGTTAGACGTTCCCAGTCAGTCCGCGCGATCTTTTTATGGTCCATTCCACCACTTTAGCCAGCACCCCCGAACAGCCGGCACTTCAGATTGGCTGCTTCCCCTGAGCGAGGTGATCACGGCAGCCACCCGCGTGGGCGCTCAATTGCGGCCTTCCTCAATTGGTCGCTATGTGACCAGGACTAGAGTGTGGGGTTGGGTGATGATGTTCCTGGTGGCTGTCGATCACTCTGTGATCACCGTCGAACTTCCCCATGTGTTCTAGAGTTAGGGCAGCGCACATGCAAACCATGTTTTTCTGACCAGTCATGTCAAGTAACGTTGTACAGTCTCACTGCATCTTGCATGAAGATTCAATAGTGTCAAAAACTCCGTGTTGGTCAGATCAAGTCGATATTCAAAAAAGTGGGAGTCGTGAAGAGGAGTTGGGATCTTAGGGCATCGGGAATCAGATTATTAAGTCGGAGACTTAGAAGTTCTTAATGCATCCGATATCCAGAGGTAACGTCTTGAAGGCACGTGAAAAGTATCGTCCTCGTCATTCCATCTCTCCCGTTGCAATTTGACCAGAAGAACCATCTCAAAGCCTGATGAACACCCATTGTGTTCCCAATATACTCATGCGAATGGACCACTGATACAAGGAATCAGGTGTACCCATTGCACCACCTGCAACCGAAATCAGGAGGAGGAGAAATACCCCTGACATTGGAGGAACCTATCTCCTGACACCCTCCACGTTGTCGAATTGTGTGAGTTAGCCGGAAATGCTCGTACAGATATCATGGGCCGCTCAGAGATGATATGCAAACAATGTTACCGTTGAACAGTCTCGTCCCAAACGAACATGGCCAGGTTTGCTTGGTGCTCTAGCCGGACCTGCCAGAGCAATATTCGCACCCAGCAATAGTTGGTATAGATCCTGGCCCGCCACAGATCGCTGTAGATATGAACATGCCCGTTGTATATGAAATTGAAAGTTTCCGATGTCGATACGGTTTTGTGTCTCCATCCTTCAGGGGGTTGCATCCCAATCTCGCAGGTCCGCATATCACTCCACTGCTTCAAGGTATATAGTGATCGAGTCGACGAGTGATGCGTTCTTGATATTGGAGAGAAAGGTCTATACAGCGTATCAGGATGTTTGCGAGTACTGTTGCATGGGAATCGATCCCATTCATAGACTTTCTCACAGATCTCGTCCAATTGTGCATGGTTGAAGGAATTTGCTCTCCCCAACTCAAAGCTTTGAAGAACTAGCTGAATTTAGACAGTGGTGTGTGATGAAGACAGTTATAAAATCTAAACCAGATAAGACAAACATTATTGGTAGTCGGGCAGCTGGTAGACCCTAAGGTCTTATCGCGATCATCAATTTCAGCATAGGCGCAGCGCCATCAATATAAATGCCCCAAGTTCCGCCATTCGACTTTGAAGTACCGTTGACGATCTGTAAGTGTCAACATGGTTCCTAGATTATGCTAAAGTTCATACCTCGAACGTAGCGAGTAGCATGACCGCTTTGAAAGTCGCATCTAAATCAGACTTAGATGTATCCTTCAACGCAAGCGTGACATCTCGCGAACTGGTGGCATATTTCTTTCGCGCAGCTATCATATATTCTGGAGCTACTAGATTATCAAAGCATTGGCTGGGAAAATGATCAAGGAGTCAAAAATGTAGAGGCTAGAGAAAAAGGTGTTAAAGAAATGCGATGACTTAAAAGTTTAGGAAACTTACATCCACTCATGCGAACCCAAATATCCCTCTTTTCCCATATGGAAATCAATCATTCAGTAGACGCTTCGAACCTGCGCATACATTAGCACCCCCCCCCCCCCCCTGAAATCATTCTTTTCCTTCATGCTAGCTCACCAAAATGCACACAAAAGCCATATTTATGATGAGCAAAATCGCCTGCTAGCTCGGCTTCAACTTCTTCGGCTGCCCATCGATCTCTAGGTATTTCTCATCCGAGGCCGTGATCCGCTGCTCGAAATCGCGTTTGAATTGTCGGCAGGTGAAGTTGAATCTTTTGGCAATGATGCTGACGAGGCCAAAGAAGACGAGTTGGACTTAGACGCCGATTTCGGCGATCATTTTCCTTTGGTCGGCCTGTTTCTTTGCGTCTGGTGCTGAGAGATCTACGCCGGTAAGTTTGACAGCTCCCCAGGTCTGGAGGAGGAGAGCGACGATTATGTTGGGTTGCTTTGTGCTGTATGTGTTGGGGACCGTGGGGTTGTCAGAAGAGTTTGAAGGTTCTTGCTTTCTTCGGCACGGCGTGGTGGACAATCCGACCCCTTTCATTTGTTAGCTAGCAACCATAAATATAGAGTTACGGATGTCCCTACGAGGAGGATGTAGCATGCAGCAGCCATGCAGACCGGTGCCAGGACAATAATCAACAGTTGAACAGTGTACTTCGGCTGACTGGTCGGGTCCTTGCCAGAGAAGCATCTTGCAATGTGGTCACCAGCTTTCACTATGAGTTCGTCAATGTCATCGACACATATGCATCCCTGCTCCACTATCGCGCTGCAGAAGACAAGTTGCAAGCCCACTCATCACTTAGTTCCCGGAGACACAGCCATGATGGTCCAGACCCAACTTCGATATCGTATGAACTGTACGAAAGTCCCCGCGAATGTCAGAGAGTAGGCTACCGAGAAGATAACCGCTGCAGCAAGGGAAGGATCATAATGATAGAAGACGATGTCTTTTAACGCCCGCGGTGGGGGCATGTTGACGGGAAGGACTCGAGAGCACAGTACTGTGCGAGGAAGACCAAGTGAGAGCTTTGAGCACCTCTAACGAATACAAAATGAAATGTGAAAGGACAATACATCACAGGTAGATAGTCTTCTTACTTATAAGGAGCCCGAAGAAACACGGAAATGGGAGAGGGGCATTGCCTCGCGGCTGTGTAGCGGCGACGTTATATTTGTTGCATTTATGTGCCTGATTTCGATTCTGATATATACAGAGTTCTGCCGTCGTGCTCATGTCATAAAATACTTTGGACCTTCTCCACCTTGAGGTGTAGTCCAGTTGATATCTACAAGTAAGTCAGAAATAGAACCGCATCAACAGGAACAGTAACAAACCTTGATCCGGAACCTTAATATCACAAGTCTTGCAATGAATGCAACTACGACGGTCAGCAGTGTTCCTTCGGTGGAAATAGGAGATACACACTTTTGGGCGTTGATCTGGAATCGTACGCCGATATCCTTCGTCTCATCTTCCACATACTCATACACACCCGCCGGACAGAAGCGGTTCTCGATTCCCTTGTATTTTGGCCACTCCATAGCAGCATGCTTGTCCCAATCCTTGACCTGCAGATGCACAGGTTGATCCTCCTCGTGATTTGTGCCTGTCCGGCTCACGCTCGTCAGAATATCAAAACTGATTTTGCCATCTGGCTTCTCATATTCGATCTTCTTGCACTGATCGGCTGGCTTCGTAGCTGAAGCATCTGTCCCTTTATGGCTGAGCGTCCACGGAACCTTGCCTTTCAAGATGTACGCTTCGAGTCCAGAGTACATGATTCCACCGTACAGCTTCAGAGGAGTGTGGAATGATGGCCGCATGTTTCGGACTTCCTTCAACTCCTTCCAGATGAATGACTTCCGTAGAGACTTTTCGTAGTCATAGAGGAAGATCGTTCCACTATCGGTATTGGAGAGAGCGTTCCATGTTGCTTCTGCGGCAAGCATTCCGGACTTCATAGCCGTGTGAGTACCTTTAATCTTTGGGACATTGAGGAAACCCGCGGTATCTCCGATCAAAGCGCCGCCTGGGAAAGCAACCTTTGGTATAGATTGGAAGCCTCCTTCATTAAGAGCTCGTGCTCCGTATGAAATGCATTTCCCGCCTTCTAGAACTGACTTATAAAGTGGGTGATGCTTCATCTTCTGGAACTCTTGATAGGGAGACAGCCACGGATTGGGGTAATCCAATCCAACAACCAGACCTACGCTAACAAGATTGTCACCAAAATGGTACATCCATCCACCGCCATATGTGTCCGCTGGTAAAGGGTATCCCATCGAATGGACGATTTCTCCCTTCTTGAACTTCTCCGGCTGCACCTCCCAGACTTCCTTCAGTCCGAGACCGTATGTTTGAGGTTGGCTCTCACTCCTCAGGTCGAATTTCTTGATGACTTGTTTCGTCAGACTTCCGTGGCAGCCTTCTCCGAACAGTGTGGTTCTTGCGTGAAACTCCATGCCCCTCTCGAAATTGTCCTTGGGCTTTCCTTGTCTTGATATGCCCAAATCATTGGTGGCAACACCTTGGACCGACCCATCAGACCTGTATAGCACCTCAGATGCGGCAAATCCGGGATATACCTCAACTCCGATTTCTTCTGCCCTCTCACCGAGCCATTTTGTGAACTGGTTCAAACTAACAATGTAGTTGCCGTGGTTATTCATTTGTGGAGGGGCGGGTATACGAATTGAGCTCCCCTTCGTGAGGAAGCGCATTTTATCGTTGGTTGCGGGAGTAACATCTTGGAATCGATTCTCGTTTTCTTCTGCCAGCCAGTCTGGGAGCAACTCGTTGATTGCTGTAGGTTCTATAACCGCCCCGGACAGGATATGCGCTCCAATCTCCCCGGCTTTCTCCAATAGCACAACCCTGAAATCCTCATTGCCTGCTTCGTTCGCCAATTGCTTCAATCTTATGGCCGCACTTAGTCCAGCAGGACCTGAATCAATTAGTGCCGTCCTCTTCATATTCTGCAGACGAGCTTACCTCCACCAACAATACATACATCGACCTCGTCACTTTCTCGCTCAATCGATTTTAGGTCAAAGTCCTCATTGACATCTGCGAAGCTACGGGGCGTTGAGACTGTGAAGGCTCTTGATTGACCTAGGGATCGAATGAAGCTTGTGCGGGGGCGAATGTAGCTCGAATTCGTTTGAAAGCTTCGAGGGAGCTGCGTTGACGCTCTAACGGGGTTTCGTCTCAGCAGATTGCGCTGCAGGCTTGCAGTGACGGATCTGGAGAAGGCCATAGTTAGATGTCACCGCATTGCCTTGTTGATGTCGAGATTCGTCAAGAGATGTTGCACTCGAGTTGACTATGACGATGATGCAAGCCAACCTCGAACCACCCGCCAACCTTTCACGAGTGTCTTCGGGCAGCTCTGGATTCTGCCGTAATCGGCCTCGGGCCGTCGCAACGAGCCAATCACGGCATGACTGATTCTAAGCCGGGACCGAGGTCTCGGCGAGCTTTCGCCGATGGAAGCCGTCGTCCTTCCTTCGATGTTTCTCCATGAACCTCAATGTCCTTCTCCATGTCTCCAAATGTCAACATACAGAGCTGGTACTGGGACAATTCGTGCACGGTCTCATGGCTTCTGTCCGCCAATTCCAGTAAATGCCATACATCTAACAGATTCTAGAGAATTTTCTCCTGTTGCAAACCCAACCTTGAAACCTTCGAGACTATTCTTCTTCCCTATCTTCTTCCACTGCGGGGCTCTGTTCACAGATTCTAGCGAGTTAGACCCATAAAAGATGACAATCTTGAGGGTTGGATGATGACAGCCCAGGATACCAAGTAAATAGTTTCAATATTCTGTTGCAATATTTGTTTTCTTTTGCTTGCCTGGAAGTCGGCCTGGGGAATCTGGTCAGCTTGGCCCTGTATCTCCTCGCGATAGCGACACGCACCAAGAGGAGACTTAACGAACCTGAAATCAGTAGTCTGTGCGCCACGGGGCATTTCACAGCCAAATCAAAAATTGAAGTATTTTTTAGAAAATATAATTCAAAAAGCTAGTTAAAAGAAACGTTAATACGCTTCTTCTTTATAATATACACGAAGAAAAAGGTTAAGAGATCACATCGTTATTTAGTAATTATCAAGTCAAGTTGCGGACTTTAGCTTTTTAAAGCCTGAAAGTGTCTTGCTAAACAGCCTATAGACCACGGACCCATGATTCCAGGTTCGTAAGTTGAGCGGATTCTTCCCCAGCCATCTGATCTTTGACATGAACTGCTTTCTTCGGTCTCTTTCAAAACAGCTGTGTCAAGCTGCCATGTTTCTGATGCCCAGGATACGTGGTTTCCGAAGATCAATCAAGCCCTGAGACAGTCCGACAGATCGTCCAGCCGATAAGCTTTCGCTAAAATCCCAATTTTTGCTGTTCTGGTGAGCACACGCCACGGAAAAGCCATTTCCTCAGTGAGTTCCCGCTTATTTCGAGCTGGTCGGGTGTATGAGGACGCAAATCATGCTAGTCGTTGTTTGAAGTGTGGACTTTGGAGCCGAGTTTGTTTGAGCATCCGTTTGGTAGTGGAACCCTGTCAAATCCGGCATGGGGATCCACCACCAAAAACATGAGCCTCACCCACTTCCAAGGTCAATCATAGCAGATCTTGTGCAATTCGTTGAAAATCTCCGTTTCGAAGTACCGCCCAGCCTGGAACATTGAGCGCTTTACTGGGGTGTCCCCCTTTTCCTATGGAGCCTCAGACTGGGTCCAAGAATGTCACCCGGACCAGATCGCTAGATCTTCCGTTCGCCAACATCCTATCGCAGACCTACCTATTTCTATCCTGTCCGATCATTCATGCTCTAGTATCCACTTTTTCCTTCGTCTGGTAGTTTGACAGCAGTCTTTGGAGAAACTAGTTCTGCTTTAAGATGTAGATCAGACGAGTTGGGTCTAGATTTGTTGTCATCACGGGAAATGCTCGTTTCATCAGTCTGTACAACTGGTGTCCCAGGGACTCAGTTCTCAGGATGGTCATCTAGGTATAAGAAACCAAAAGTTCGCATAATGGGTTTTTTCCTTGACATCCCATTTCCCCTTATTACGTGCAGGCCATTTGTATATTTTCAAAGAGGCGAGTTCAACCGAGTCCAATACTTGAGGATCTAACTAACCTTTCACAGCTGTGCTCACTATCTTTTACATTCTACAATCTATTCTACCAGCTTGACGCTACCATTTTTCAACCATCATCATGAAGAACTTCGGCTCCATTCTCACATTCGTTGCCATTTCGGCTTCCCTCGTTTCTGCCCGTGTATTGCCTGAGAACACCAAGCAAGTCGAGGCCAGAACACCTTACGACTACAGTGAGTTTTACCACAGCACTTCATCAGAGCTCTTTGGGTTGACATCTTTTAGTAAACGAAATCATCTCACGCGCACCGAAGAAAGGCGAGGCAAAGGGTATGTAATGTCCTCTTTAGTAGAATTTTCATTCTGATCAGTGGAATAGGCAATGCCACCGCTACTGCAGATGCTGCGCTCACAAACGGTGGAGCAGCAAAGAAAGCCAAGGGAGGCAAGAAAGCCGGCAATGCCACGGCAGCAGCCTCTCCAGCGTTGACGAGTGCAACTGGCAAGAAGGGAAAGGGTGCAGGTGCCGCTGATTTGGCAACAAATGGCAAGAATGCCACAGGTGCAGCAAATGAAAAGAAGGGAAAGGGTGCAGCAGCCGCTGATCTGGCAGCAAATGGCAAGAATGCCACGGGTGCAACAAATGGAAAGAAGGGCGGCAAGGTAAATCATATACGACACTCTTATCCCAAACCTGTTCTCGGTCGCGATACTGACATCGATCAGGCTTCTGCAGACGCTGCTGCAAAGCAATCTGGAAATGAGGTGACCGCACAGAAGGCGGACCTTACAACAGACGAACAGCTCGCAAATATTGTGAAGGGTCTTACCGGCCTAGACTTGTCAAGCATCGGTCTCCGAGATCTACCTGTCCTTGAATCGCGAAAGAAGAAGAACGGAACTGCTACAGCTGGTGCGGCCACTGTGAGTTCTCATATTTCTTTCTACAAGCTTGCGATACGTTGCAAACTCTCGTCAACCATCAACTTCCCACGCACGAGACTTAGCATTTGCACCTTGTTCATCTTACTGACAGAAGATCGTAGGCAGTAACAACAGGAAATGCAGGAAAGAAAGCAGTAAGTCGCCCTCTTCCGATTCATTATACTTGACCTAAGAGGTTCCTAGGCAAAGGCAGCTGCCAAGGCGGCGAAGGTTTGTTGATCCACCAACATAAACGGTTGAAATACACATCTAACATGCGAATCAGGCCTCCGCTGCAGCCGTTGCTGATGCCGCAAAAGCCGGAGCCGCCGATGTTGCAGTGAGTACCTCCATTTTCTTGATTTTTGTTGCGGCTCGGAATTCCTCAACTGATCAACTCAATACCCAAGAGGCTTCAAGGAACGAAACTAACCTTCAAATAGGCTCCAGACGCAGCAAATGCCGCCAATGACGCCGCAGACGGAAAAGCAGTAAGATCCCATCTGTCCTGCTCAATCACTTTCAATAACTAACTGCTCCGCAGGCCAAGGCGGGAAAGAAAGCAGCAAAGGTTCGTTAATTGATTAACCGGTATATTCAAGAACCATACCTAATTTGAAAACAGGCACCCGGTGCTGATGCCGCAGGTGCTGGAGCTGGAGCTGGAGGTGCTGATGTTGCTGTAAGTCTCCTCCACTTCTTCCACCCGACTTCGGACTCTGACCATTCGACATGTCGTCCACGTGCCCGTGTTATCCAAGGATTCAAAATTGACTTGAAACATAGGCCGTAAACGCTCCTGGAGCAGCGAATGCCACAGCGCCAGACACAGGGAAAGCCGTACGTTCTTACCATATCTCACCCATCACTCTCCTCTTACAACTCAAAACTGACTCATTTACAGGCCAAAGCAGGCAAGAAAGCCGCCAAAGCAGCTGCACCAGTAGCTGTAGCAGACTGTGCTAACTAAACCTACCTTCTTTCTTCACCTTTGAGATATTTGGGCTATTGGTCATATAAATGGTCTGCAAATTGCATGGAACGGCTGTGTAGGATAGGATGTTTTTTTAGACAGTCAGTCGTTATATGAACTAGACTTTTTTGGGATGAAATGATTGTGTTTGTATTATACTTTGATGATGCATATAGAGATTTATGACCTATTTTTACTCACTTTGTGAAGAGAGGTGGTGATCGTGAACCCAGGAAAGAACCTTGCTTAGACCACTTAGTTTAGCGTGATGGTAATCGTCAAATGATGATACCAAGTACTTGGTAAGCCCGGATATTTCCGCAAACCATTGGCCACGATATATAACCTGTCAGCATTACTCCTTTTTCCTCTCTAAAGGATTCTACGCCAAGCTTCAAAGGCCATGCACTCTCGGATTTGCAGCTTACCCATCTGACATGGATCAGAATCCATTGGCCAACAACCTAGACAGGGCAAATGATTGGCTATTCTACTTACCCCCGTTTTCGCTTCTCGCGAAAGGGTAAATATTCCACTTATCGTATCTTTGGAGTCCATCTGCATTGCTGGATGTACATATGCTGTTGCCGCTCAGCCTCCAGAGTACTCTTGCTTCCTCTCGAGACTATTGGTCTCCAGTGCGAGCTGCTAGCCACTTGTGGGGAAACTCTGGTCAACCTCCACCGAACCTTGCTGGCAAGTAGCAGATATGTTCTTCGTATTTATTGGCTTGGAAATCAGACAAGGCTGAGATTAGATCCTTATATAAACCTCACATCCCATGTTGTCCTCAACCTTTTGTTCTGTCTCTTCTCAAATAGCTTCTCAGACCCTGAGCGTCACCCAAGCTCAGAGATGGCTACATCATCACTTTTTCAGAGCATTATCACGGCCTCGACTCTTCTCGCGGCAGTCGGAATCTTGTATACCTTCGCGCTGGGAATATGGCGTCTTTATTTTAGTCCCATCTCACACTTTCCTGGTCCCAAACTCGCTGCCTTGACGTATGGGTCAGTTTAGCCCAATCTCCACCAGGCTTTTTTACTCTTCACTTACACCATCAGGTACGAGTTCTACTACGACCTCATCCAACGTGGATGTTTCCTCTACAAGATCCAGGAACTTCACGAGAGATATGGCCCAATTGTCCGTATCAATCCGCATGAACTGCATGTCTCAGATCCGGATTTCTACCACACCATCTATGCAGGCGGTTCGAGCAAACGGAATCGCGATCCATACCATACGGGTGAGTTCTCCTGTCTGGTCATTATTATGGCGCTGAATAAGATGGGTTGATGTTGGGTCTTCATCGCCGAGGATGTCTCGAACCAGTCTTCACACATTCACCTTTCTTTTCCTTTCTTGGAAGTACTTCGCTGACAATTTTTTGCCTCAAGCAACCATGACACTCCCAGGCAGTCTTCTTACCAGCCCTTCATACGACCTACATCGCAAACGAAGAGCAGCCCTGAACCCATTCTTCTCCCAGCAGAGCGCTCGCAGACTTCTTCCCCTTTTGCAGGAGCGGATCGACGTCCTAGTTGCGAAACTCGAGGAATTGAAAGACACAGGCAAGCCTGTCAATCTTCTTCATGCGTTTTCCGCATTCTCGAATGGTAAAACCCCCAGCGTACGCATCAGATTAGAGAATTTTGGCTGAAGATCGAATCCAGATGTGATTTCAGAATACCTCTTCGGCACGAGCGAACGTCGTCTTGAAGCAGAAAATTTTGACCCCTCATTTCACAACAAGATACTAGGAGCAGCTAGTTCAACCGTTGTGGTCAAGCATTTCCCCGTCATACCCATCATCATCGATAACCTACCCGAATTCGTCACAGACCATGTAGGGGCGCTGGCAGATCAAAAGAAGATGAAAAAGGCACGGTCACTTACATTCCTTAATTTGAACTAGTCAGAAGATGTACCATCACTGACACCATATAAGATCCTCGCAGGTCTAATCGAAAACGTTCGCAACCACGGCACCAAATCCACAACAGGAACAACAATCTTCCACACCCTCCTCGAAAGCGATCTCCCCCCAAGCGAGAAAACAACCACCCGCCTCACAGACGAAGGCATCACCCTCGTCGGCGCAGGTAGCCACACCGTAGCCTGGACCTTGACAGTGGGATCCTTCCACATTCTCTCCAACCCTCACATCCTCTCAACTCTAAAGTCTGAACTAGCGACTATCAAACGCGATGGCGAGACATTGAGCTCGGTACTAAGCCAGCTGGAGAAACTCCCCTTCCTGACAGGTATCATCAAAGAATCTCTTCGTCTATCCTACGGGGTATCTCTCCGTCTCCCTAGGATTGACCCCGAGAAACCGTTGCAATTCCACGAGTGGTCCATCCCACCTGGAACGCCTGTGTCGATGACTAGCGTGCTGATACATCATGACGAGAGTATCTTTCCTGAGTCCAAGGAGTTCAAGCCTGAGAGGTGGGTGGAGAGTAAGGGGTTAGATAGGTATCTGACGTCTTTCTCGGGGGGGAGTAGGGCGTGTTTGGGCATCACGCTTGCGTGGGCAGAGCTGTATTTGGGGTTTGCGGGTGTGTTTGGGGCCATTGGTGGGGTGGGTAAGGGGGTGAGAGGGGGGTTATGAGGTTGGTAGGGACAGATAGGTCGGATGTGGAGATTGTTGGGGATGGGTTATTTCCGCTTGTGAAAGAAGGGAGTGAGGGTGTTAGGGTGTTGATCACGAGCTAAGTATTACGTTGGAAATGCTGGCGAGGTTATAGTGGGAAGTAGGTTGATGGGGTAGGACTGTCATCGTGATAATTAAGCTAGACTATGACGGCGAGAAGTAGCGATTACGACATCTGTCCGATAGATAGTGACTGCAAACCATCCAGGTGGGGGGGAATCACCACGTGAGCCAGCAAATAAACACACCATTCTATTAAGCGAGCCCCCCAAAACAGGGCTGAATGCATTGACCTTTATCTTTTATCAAAGTTGAAAAGCATGCGAATCTTATATAATGGCATGTAAATCAAAAATACCAGGACTGCATTAAGCTCGTGAGTTCATTTAACTCACTTTGTTCAGCCGTCGCCGTTCAAGAATCTTACCCCGCACCAAGTCAACCCTTTCTCTCTCTCTCTCTCTTTCTCTCTCTCTTTCTCTCTCTCTTTCTCTCTCTCTTTCTCTCTCTCTTTCTCTCTCTCTCTTTCTCTCTCTCTTTCTCTCTCTCTCTTTCTCTCTCTCTCTCTCTCTCTTTCTCTCCTTTCTGCCTGCATATTGACATGTTTTTCAATCCAGGACTCCTTCATTTGTGCAGCAAACAGGCAGTAATTGACAGTCTAAGCTACGGGCTATGATTACGCCATAATCTTAGAACCCCCAAGAACATTCTCAAGGCATGTGATCGATGACGATCCAGAAGCAACGTTAGCTTCGACAGAATTCCGCTTGACCAGACCTTCCATTCGAGATAGCATCATAGAATTGATTCGCAACGTAGATTGACAAAATTGAAGTCAATGGCAGTTTCTTAGGATGTGATATTAAGCAGCGGAAATATCGTCTACTGCCAGCCACATGGTCCAGCCCTAGGCGAGCGGAGTAAAATGGTTTTCTCGAGGGAAATTTGGGCACGCGATGCTGCTGATCTCATTACCACAGGTACGTGAATCCATGCACAGTAGAAAATGTTCATATCATCAGTCTGATCATTGAATATTCGGCTTTGCAGAGTTTTTTGAGCTTTGGTCTCCTCCTGTGTTGCTCGGAACGTAATTTGACGAGCCTATTTCACTTCCATAGACCCACAGCCATCCGGGAAAATGCTGGATGGGAAAGTGGGTTCACAGTTGGATCGATCAAGCTTTCTTGTATCGAACATTTTGATTCAAGTAAACGAAGTGGCGGCAATACAGAGATACTAGATCTGCGCTATAAATTCTAGCTCTTGCCTTTCTTCTTCACCTTTCTTTTTCTTCTACTCACAGGAATCCGGAATTTCCTCTCAAGAAGGGCAAGTCGGTTGAATGAGGTAATGGTCCCAGAATTTTGTCAACGATACTAAATGATTTAAGTCGTGTAGGATACTTAAGACTCAAAAACAACTTCAGGCATCGTCATAACAGCTAGCTATATCAGATTTCGCACCAGGCGCGACAAATATGACAACAGATAATCAATTAACAGTCCATTTTCGAGTAACAGTATATTCATTGTGACAACTTTGAAGATTTATTCGTCCACTTTGTGTAATCTTTAGGTTCGTGTGAACTTTAGTGACGATGCTTTTGATTTTTGGCCAACGAATCCCAGGTCTACTCGGCGGATCCTAAAAGATATATACCCTAACTATAAAGTTCTTCTTATTTTGACAGTTCAATTTCGGGGTTCCACTTGAAGTGGGAAACATGAATTCACTTTAGCAGCCTACAATATAAAGCAAACTTGCCGCACAGGCATTTCAACAGCTGTAAACACACTGCGTCCATCAAAAGCAGCATATGGCCAGCCTTGAGCAAGCGGAGTATATATGATGTCTAAACTGAGTCGATCGATGAGTTGTACTAGTCAAGTCATAGTCACCTGTAATTTATCTCGTTAGTGTATTCATGCATACAATCTCAAGTCTCGGTAGAGGCAAATGAAGGAAATACAAGATCAATGAAAGTCAGCAGCAAGTACGCGAATGACAGCAAGAGACATATAACTACCAACGAGACTAGAGTATAACCTCCAGGCATAGTAGTACAGTATAGATGTAGCTATAGGAAACATGAGCTTTAGGTCGTTACAATCCAAACGAATTAGAAGAAGTGTTGTTGAAGAGAATCTGGAATGCACAAATCAACATTGCCGAATGAACCTGAGACGATCTAACTTCTTCAGGTCACTTTCTAGTACTTTGGTTGTGTTAAAGTACACTGAAACACACTTCCAGTCAGGTCAGACGCTAGTTGCTGGTGTTGTGGCCTAGATGACGCCCAACTTCTGTCGTGCTGCAAGATGTCGGGATATGCAAGCCACGGCTGAAAAGCACCTGACCAAACGCCTCTATCTCCCGATCTCTTGGGACTCAGTATCGAGTCCACGATTCACAACTACATACTAATCAAATGGAAGTCGTAGCAGCAGTAAGTGCCCTGGCCGGCCTCGCCGACCTCTGTCTAAAACTATGCAAATCCCTGAACGAGATGCGATCGAGCTTCGTCGACGCAGAAGGCGCCGTAACAGCACTCGCCACAGACTTTGAAGCCTTCTCTTCCATCCTACTTCAGACATCCAGCAGACTTGATGAAAGCGTCGCAAAGGGAATCCAATACTCCACCCACGCGAAGATGAACCTCAAAACCATTGTGACGAGTTGTTCTACACCCGTCGTCAACCTCCAGAAGGTTCTGCTTAAGTTTGGGGATTTCACTGATTTGGAGGGGAGGGGCAAGGCTGTGAATGTGAGGGCTATTCGGTGGAAGTTTAGGTGGGTGAGGGAGGAGAATAACATTGTGAAGATTCAGCAGAGTTTGGAGAGGCAGAAGAGTACACTTAGTGTGCAACTCTTGGTCATCTTGGTGTGAGCTTTTCTAGTAGGTCAGAGTGAGATGAGCCTGCTGATCTTGAGATAGAGGCCAGAGTGATCAGCTCATAGAGTGTCTGGAGCAAGGTCTGGAGAAACTCAGTATCGATACGGCTGACGCGGTCTCTGAAATCCCAGCTCCGACGAATGTTGAACTCGCGGCGGAAATACCTGAGTTAAGGACAGAGAGAAGTGTTCAGATCAGCTCCGCACCCGTGTCTGGAAAAGAGGAAGTGGATGACTCAAGATCGGAGCCAGCGGCGGTCCCTGGGATTGTTCTTTCGCCGACCGAACCCAGTCTGGACCAGGAGATGACTTCACAAGAGGCTACCCTCCCTGCTGACTCTAAAATCGAAGCAACAGATTCAATCTTGACAGTAAGCGGTGACAACTTGTCCTCAGAGGACTCCAAGTCCCCCACACCCCTCAGCAAGTTGCATGAGCCTAGTCAATCCTCATCAGTGCAGACCGTCCAGGCTCCATCTCCCCCAAGCCAGAGAGAGACTCTCGCAAGTGGGCACCATCGACCACCCAGAAGCCCAAGTCCAGGCCGTAAGAGAGTCCCCATCAACATATCCATCGACGACCTGTTCTCAGCAATCACCTCCGGGAACAAGAACATGGTCCTCCAAGTTCTACAGCGAGGGGTACATGTTACAACCAAAGCACCAGACGGAACTACGCCTTTGCAACTTGCCGTGAATTTGAACCAAGAAGAGATTGTCCTCACCTTCCTCTTCTTTGGGGCTGATCCTGATGATGGCGGCGGATATGAGATCTCGCCTCTCATATCAGCAATCAAGCATGACCGGCCAAGCTTGGTGAAAATCCTTCTCGAGGCTGGTGCGGACCCAGGGAAACTCGGTGTGCTCTGGCACGCGGCAGCACAAAGTCTTGAGATGGTCAAACTATGCCTAGCCAAGCACGGAGACTTCACTCACAAAACCGACATCAACGCTTTCAATGTCAGTGGACCATACGCCGTTAATGGCCAGACTCCTCTGTCGGTTGCGTGCGGCTTGGGCAAGATAGATGTCGTTCGCTTCTTGCTCGAAGAAGCTGGAGCCGATGCAAGCGTGATGTTCAATGGGCAATGCGATCCCAAGTTCTGCAATGCACCTCTCGCTGCCATCATCCGCCAGGACGAACCGCTCCTCGCTCTCGTATTAGCACACCTTCCTGATCCAAATGTGTGTAATAAAATCGGGAACGCTCGTAACGAGTATAGTCTTCTGCACTACGCTCTTCATACTGGCAAGCTCTCCATCGTTCAGACGCTTGTCGAGGCGGGTGTGAATGTCAACACGAGTTTTCATATCTGGGGAACTGCCTTGCAAGAGGCTTGCAGAGTCAAAGCCCTGGATATGGTGAGGTATCTCCTCGATAAAGAAGCTGATCCAAATATTACTCCCCTTGACATCCACCCCATCGAACCAATCCAGTGCCCACTCCATGTCGCTGTTTCCAACGGCTCTATAGAACTCATCGAAATGCTGCTCGATGCTGGCGCTAATCCCAATCGTCCGAAGGGTACGCTGTGGTTAGCGGCTACAAGTGGCCGTACTGAGATCGTGACGCGACTGCTTCAGATTGAGAGCTTGGACATTGATGCGCTGTCTAGTGATGCTGGTAATTATGCTGAAGTGATGGGAACGGCTTTGCATGCTGCGGTGGAGAAGGACCATGTTGATGTTCTGAATATCTTGTTGGATAGTGGGGCAGATCCGAATGTGAAGACGAGGTTTTTGGGGACGCCTCTAGCTTTGGCTATCAGGAAGCAGCATCGGGGTTGTGTTGATGTTTTGATGGGCGGTAGCAACGACGGGCATGATTAAGACCACTGATGATGACGTTAGGGAATGTATAAAGGTCTTGAAAAGATATGGGATGCTGAGGGCTGAAGCGGTGCTGTATTTACACATCAGTTAGATGTCAGAAAACGAGATGGTTGATGGGGTGCCGAAAGCTATCCGTGAATGATGACTGAATGTGAGACTGACACCTCCAAATTTCCAGGGAATCTTGAACTTGTAGGAAAAGGAAGGAAGTCAGAGCAGGATAGAATAAAGGAAATAGTGTCTTTGTTTTCATTGGTGTCTGGTGGTGTGAGGAAAGGAACAAGAAAGGAAGGCGAAAGAAGTCGGACTTAGCAATGCAGTTCGCACGCGAGACGAGGCGAAGAAAACAAAAGCCTCTAGCGAGCGATCCGAACAGCTGAGCTGATTTCCATGCGGTACAGTAAGGGATGTGAGGCAAGGAGATACAGGCAATGGACTGACTGCACGGGAATTTCGGTACCGGTATTATTGGCAGGCAGATATCCATGATAACGAGAGCTTACTACTTCCCATCTGGGTATTGGAAGGCAGAAAAAGAGATATCTAGATCTGTGTGTAGTCTTAGACGTATGCATGCTGTGCCGATTGATGCATCTTGCAAGGGATCTGTATGGCGTCGAGATTCGAGATTGTTTAACGATTGGTTCATCGTGCTTGATTAAGCATCTCGTCGCATCACCTCGACATCTCATCCCACGTCTCGGATCTGTGGCTCGCAGTATAGTACACTAGGATAAGATCTCGATAAGCCGATAATAGAAAGGGTGTTGTGATCGATCCCCATTTTCAGATCCGGAGTTTTGCCTCTCAACCCCTCCCTCCTCTTCTGTTTACTTATCATGTGTTCTGTTATTTTGGCAACGACGTTGCCAAACGCCACAGCGTTCCATAAATTATAGATGGGGGACTCCATCCCCTGGCCTGATTGCATCCCATCTCATTCCATTCCATCCCGGCATGTACGGTGTAAAGCCGATGCAAACAAAGGAAGAAAATTTCTCCATCTCCATTTCCACCGCCATATCCTTTCTCCACCTCTCAGTCTCCTACCCAATCAATAACATACCACATATTAAGTACCCTCTCTTCCGTACCTCCGTACTCCGTAGAAGTTCCAGAAGCAGCCTTGCCCGACACCTCGGGTAGCTAGCTAGCTCTCCACTCTCGGGATCTCGGTAACGTAATGTTCTCGTATGGTAGATTAGATACACTACAGGGTCAAAACATGGCAGGCATCGTGAGATATTTTTTAAGAGTTTGAAAGAGCGGAGGGGATACTAGCTAGAGTGGATCGCTTGTATCTCGTGAGGATGCAGAAAATGAGGTGAAATTGGTTCGCGTTGTTTTGATAAATTATTTGTAGGTAATTCTTGGAGGGTGATTTTCCTCACGCGAGTACTCATATAAATAAACATAAACAGATATTTATTCGGGTGGTAATTAGTAGCTGTACGTTGGGGTGGTGATGGGGATTTAGCCTCATGTACCTCCGTACCGATTCGCATATCCTTCCGCTCGCTGAACCTCCTCACGCCTGAAGAGCTGAGCACGTACAGTACACTCACTCCTGAGTCTGGATATGGATGGGAAGTACAAAGTACCTACCTACTTACTCTACGTTCCCTTCCTAGGTTCTACAGATAAACGAGAAAACCGACCAATAGATATTTTCTCTTACCGCTATTTCACAATTCGCATCGCATAACTGACTGACTTGCAGTGCAGAAAGTGAGTATAGACTTGCGCCGGTCGAATGCATGTGGGTATGCATGCGTGCTTGCATACATCAAGATTATGCGGGCAGATAATATTATATGTTGGATTTATTGGGCTACAGACTCCGGAGCTGGTGAATGGGACGCTTGTGGTGGTGATAGTGGTGTTCATGAGTGCGGGGAGGGGAGGGGGAGGCCGGCATTCTGCCAGCGATTCTTCGAGGCGGTGAGGGAGGGGAGGGGAATGTAGGCGCGTTTTGCTCGCTTGGATTAAATTTTTTGTTTTGACTGTGCTTTGTTTGCACGAGCTGTAAATTTGTGGGTGATGGTTGTGCCGTTGCTGCAGGCCCTCATGTCTTTCATGCATGACGCATCTTGGGTTTGCCTTGCCTTGTCTTACCTTGCCTAGAACGAACGAACGAAAGAAAGAAGAGAAGGGTTTCTCTAGCTTATGCAGCCGTTGAGCTAGGCTGCATGGGATGGGTGGGAGCTTTGTTGGATGGCTGACAAGTAAATAGCCACCCCCCTTGATTTACCAGTTCTGGAGTGTGTGGTGATGGTGATGTGGTGGTTGGATGTGACTGTACTCTTCTCTTGCGGGAAGTACGGAGTGAAGGCTGCGAGATTTCGGAGGTAAATAGAAGTACTTACCGAAGGAACAAAACATATCTTTTTTTTAATACCTCGTGCTTGATATGAAAGCCGTTGCTACGGGAAAATACTACATGTAAAAATCTCCGTGGTAGAAGTTCGGTATTGAAAGCACGAGTCAAGAGGCTCAATTGAAAGTCAATACTTCTGTCGGTTGACTTCGGTTTGGGTGTTCCTGTCTGAGCGTCCAAATTGACTTTTGAAGATCCGGATGCTGGTGTTTCTTGCTGATGAGGTGCGCAGGCTTGGCGACGTCAGAAAGCAGATGTGGTGCAGATGCAGCGAGATGAAGGATCTAGTTCTGGTTGCTGCAACGCATCGCATTTCTTGCATTGATTTTACTTCTGCATTACTCGCGCACTGTTCGCATTGCCATCAAGCAATCATCAAATGTGTTCATCATCAACACCACCACCACCATCAGACAGACACCATGGAAGCTCGCCTCGACAACAGAAGTCCCTTCGTACTTCGCAGCGGGGAAGCTCGATAGTGGGTCCGAAGCTCCCCCCTTTCGGAATAGCACGGCACTTGTGGCATTTACGGCAAGGCTGTGAAAAAGTTGTGGAAAAAATAAAAAATTTTGGGCGAGCGACAAAGAATTAATCGGTGTGCAGGGGCATGCACCTGCAGGGATTGAGCATGCATATCCCAGGTCTGGGTGGAGAGCAAGCACATGGGATGATGAGAGCTAGCGACTGATGGGGATTAGTGGTTGTAGATGTGACGAGAGTTGTGGGTCTGGTTTCGGGATGGATATTTGGTTAGGGAGCATTTTATTTCGTAGGAGGTGGCCTAAGTGAAGCTTGACGTTATCGATTGCTCTGAAGGGAGGAGGCAACACGAGGGCAGCTTTTCATGTGCTTAGTACCTTGGCACTAGGTAGGGAATAATCATGACTTTTGAACAGCGAATGGTACTTACCTGCCAAGGGATGGAGAGGAACTGCTGTTGCTATGGATAAATGAAAGTTTGATGTAGGATAGGATGATGATCCGGAGGAGTTTGTTGATCTGAAGCTGATCTAATCTGCTCTATGACTTCAGGGTGGATAAGATCTCCTTCTGAGATGCGCTTTTGGATGTCACTTCCTTTGCTTTTCTTGATGCTTATGACAGCCAGCCCAGCCTTCCCAAAAGATGACGGAAGTACCAAGTACCGTTGACTCTCGCATGTGCGTGCATCTCAAGCGCCAACCAGACACACTTGAGCTTTGGCGATGCAAACAGAGTTTGAGTTCAACAATCCCGGATGTGATGTCGTAATGTCGGATAATGCAGTCCTCCACGGTAGAAAATTGCAGAGCTGCATACTTGTTTCCGCAGACAGAACTTTGGCTTTGATGAAAGCCTGGGGAGGAGGGGGGACATTACTCGACATGTTGTTTTCTCTTCTGACTTCATACCCCTCATGAGGTATCTTTTATTTCCGAACCTTATCTATTCCAGTAGTATGATACGAAGTACTCGTACTGTAGAACTGAAGTATGATTAAATGATAACATGAGCTTCCGGTGTTATCAAACTTTCCCATTACTCGTTAAGTTTCTCGTTCTACTATATTTTTAGAGCCCTAGGAGTTCCAAAGGTCTGTCGTCACATTCATCCTGCCATCATCCCCCCTCCTCCAAAGGAGTAGCTTCCACACAGCTTCCACACGGTTCACAAAGTTCACACCCCCCTTACGTTTTGGGGTCGCCCATCGTCCATCCCTTAGCTATCGACCAATCAGATGAATGGATCTAAATAGTTCGGACCTGACGTTTTTCCATGGATGATGATGATGGCGATGGTGATGGAGATCCCTGAGATGCTGATGCAATGCACACTCCCACACACTTCCACACTTTCATAAATCTGTGTTGGTGAAAGACTTGCACAGCTTGAGGTTGTGGATCCATAAGACTCTCTCACACACAGTACTGTCTCGTATAGCACTCATTCCCTAGGAAACGTCAAGATTATTCAAACATACATCTTCGTCCCAATAGAATATGGGGGCGAATTCCCTAATACTTACTTAGTATGACCATGACATGACATCCACCTTCTTCCTCCGTTCAGAATTAGGTTCCCAGACGTCGGTCGGTCCACCCTCACTACTGTAAGCTGAAGCCCGGCTCCCCTACGGTGTTTTCCAACGGCAGAACTCCCTCGGTTCCAGCAAAATGGAGCTCATTCAGCAGCCTTCACCCCTGCATCGAGCAGTTCATTGCCTGCCACTGGCTGTCGCTGGATGCCACTGGATGCCCATGGCGCGCTCGCTCTCTGGCCGCCCGCCACGAAGGAAGTACTACTTAAGTAAGTAGAGACCAAGTCAAGCCCGCCCGGCTCCCCCTAAAGGCGGGCCCCTGCTAGACATACGATACTAACGAAGGAAAAAGACAGCTAATATTCCTGCTTTGGACTCTTTGGACTCTTTGGTCAGGCCCGTTGGCCGCTAATTGAATTTGGATTTGAATTTGCGCGCTATCGCCTGCTTTTCCCCCTGGCGCTGCCTCTGGCTCTGGCGGGTGGTTCTTGACTCGTTCGTCCTGCACCCCATTCGCCGCCATCCAACCATCCAACCAACCAACCCTTCAACACACCTTGAAACCCGGGCCTCAGACCTCATCATTACCATCTATCTACTCTGAGCTACACATCCCTCCATCACCAACTTGCAATTTCACTACCAACACTTCCTCGAGATCCTCTGTCTGCCAGCCAGCCAGCCAGCCAGCATCATTGCCTCAACATCAACATCAAACATAACCTCGAAATTCGACTTGTATTGTACAACATACTCGGTCGTGCAGGCAACGACTTTACCATCCATCCATCATCCCTCCTTTCCGGTAGCAGATAAACAGGATTCCGTATCACAGTCATCTCACCACTGCCTGCTCCCCGCCCATTCGCCGTGTATCACAATCGCATACCACGGCATTCCTGTCTGCCTACACTACTCTACCATAACATACCACACTCACAAAGTACTGTCCCATACAGTACCAGCTCCTGAAATAGCGGTGTTGTAGTGCATTGCATTGCATCAACCTTGCATCCTTACCGCCTCCAAACGCCCGCCCCCGTTTGCTCGCTCCTAAGTCAAGGTAGGTCTGCTCGGCCTGGTCGTCGAGTCGAGACTAAACAAGCAAAGCAAGCAAGCAGCCTTCGAACATCCACACAACCATACAACCATCTCTCCTCCCTCTTCCTCATTTACAGGAGAGAAGTAGAAAACCTGCGGGGCCCTCTTACTCAACTCCACCGACCGACCGACGACCACATTCGGTGCATGCGTATCCCTGAACGTTTAATTGCCCCCCCAGCCCTGTATCACTACCACGCCATCCTGCATCCCATTCCGAAGCACCTCCCTGCGACCCAATAGAAACCGCCTCCAGCAATTACCCCGTCGCTCCCTTTACGCTACGACGATCACCGTGCAGGAACACAACAAACCATCCTCCATCTGCACCAACCCAGCCAGCCCCAGCCCAGCCTACCTTTGCCTCTACATCTGCCTTGCCTGCCTCTGTCGCAAACACACGCATCCCTCCGTCCCGGGCAACACACGATATCGATAATTCTCCTGTCGCAACACCATCAATATTCATATTCACCATGACTTCCGAACAGAAAGCAGCGATGCCATATAACACTCGACGAAAGTCGCTTTCGTTGCCATCTCTAGGCATACATTTACCTGTCACTCATGCTTCCAGAGCGGCCGCCCGACTCTCACCGCCTTCTGCCGGCCCAAATTCTGAAAGTCCTCCCTCCAAAAAATTAAAGAGGTCGCATGAGGAGTCGCCGTCGATGTCCCCTCCACCAAAACGAGCCCCTTTGAAGTACGAGAACACCCCGCCACCGTCGCCAGAGGCCGAGACAGATGATTTGGAGGATGAGGTCAAGCCAAGAGAGATTGATTTGGAGGGGATAAATGACGAGATTGTAGAGGGAGTTATTGTTTTGCTACAGAAGACCGGTAATAGGCCTCATCTGGTGAAAGAACTGGCTGCGATACTTTCTCAGAGCGTCAAAATCGTGGAGCAGTAAGTTCTTTCCGTTCTGTGAAAGTCATCGAGACAAGAACTAACTTGCGCAGGTCTGCAAACCCATCTGCGATCATTTCTTCCCGACTTTCCTCATACTTGAAGCGATCATGGACAGCACTTGCGCCATGTCCAGTGGCAAAGGAGTTAGAGACAATACATCCTCGAAGAACCTATTTCTACCTGACAACATATCCCCATCAGCCTATACCCGACCCTTCGACAGTACACTTCCAATCGAGAGCCATCATCTCGCCATCAGTATCAAGCGCAGCCTCCCGATCCGACGAAGCCGACGCAGAACGAAGAAGAGAGCTCTCCCCGTCCCCCGAGGTCGACCTCTCCTCCCCTGAATTCGACGACGACGACATGGCAACGCCACCAACACCCACAGGGTCCTTCTCTGGCCGACCGACCGAAGCACCACGGAATCACCGTGCGACGTCGCCACCCCTCGAGAAGGACGAGAAGGAGTTCACACAAACGGCTAGAGGGATGCAGAAGCGCAAGTTGAGCGCTGACATCCAGATGAGTGGAGTCCCATCGGAAATGACGGACCACCCGACCAAGAACCTGGAGGCCGACTCCCTGTTCGGCGAAGCTCGGAATCTGAACGTGCTGAACTCTTCAGTCTTTACCAGCAGTCCTGCCATGAAACCGACGGTGAATACCATGTCCTTCAGCACGATGAAGCGTCCCTTTGAGGATTCCCACGATATGTGGACGGAAGCTTCGACGGATTGGGATATGCGCAGTCCTGAGAATGTTGAGTTGGACGAGCTAGACGGCATGTTTGATGATTTCTGATCTTGCGCGACGAGATGATATGAGAGATGGGATGTCCTACGAGCGCTTTCGATTCGTTGTATTTGCTTTTCACCTCTGCGCCACGCCTTGCTCTATTTTACGGCCTTTGCCTTGCTGTTCTTTCAACCTCCTTGGATGAGATAGGAGGCATGTTTTCAGTTGAGCTTTGAAATTGTACGATCTAGAATGGACGAACCGAAGAAGTAGAGACTTGGGAAAGGGAAATTACAAGAGACGAAACGGAAACGGAAGATCAAAAGTTCAACTTGAAAGAAAGAAAAAGCAAAAGACGGAATGGAAAGGAAAGAAGGGAGAGAGAGGAAAGGCAAAAAGTAGATGGACATGGACATGAGCATGCAGATATACTTGATTTTTTTGGTTTGCGCTTTTTTTGGGCGTGCCTGTCACTTTGATCGGCGCGCGAGCTTGCGGGGCAGGCGTTTCTGGAGCGAGCTTTTGATCTGATTTGAACCTTTGAACTTTGGGGGAGAGTCTTGTACGATGTATATATACGAAGAAGCAGCGATGCGGCTGCTGTTGCCAGTGTTGGTATTGCTGCCCGTGATCAGGAGCAGGCATGGACTGCGAAGATGAGTTGAGATGGTGAACTAGCGGCGCATAGCGGGTTGGCGGGTGTTTTCGTTCTGCGAAGATGAGAGAGCGAAATTTCTGCTCAATTGGATCAAGAGATAGTATCTGAGAAATAAATGAACAAATCTCCACCATCTCTCTTTCCTTCCTTCCTTCTTCCTTTCTCTCTTTCGCCATCTTTGTTATGCTCTGGTCGACTTGTCGACTTTAATGTCGACTTTGTTGTATGAATGATCCACTCTTTCAAGATATTGATAAAAATTGTTAGATATTGATGTTGATCTTGAGCTTGGGCTTGGTGGGTAGTTTCCCAGCACTTCCAAGCCACGAACGATGCTCGTCTGCCTGCCCTGCCCTCCTCGTCTATTGCTCGCTATTCGCTGCTGTTCATTCGTCACCGTCGCTTGTTGTTGTTGCTGTTGCTATTGCCGACGCACCGATGCCTGTAGCCGATGCATCTACATCACTAGCTGTCTCCTCCACCTCTAGGCTCTTCTCTGATCCGGTTGAAGTGGTTTGCTGGTGATTTTGGGCAATAGATTGGTCAATTCGTGGTGCTTTCGACCCAGATCTGGGTGATGCTGGACTCATCAACACCGAAGGAGGTCCATCAGGATCCGGAGGCGATCCCGGTACGAAAGATATTGTTTTGCCGTTATTTGCGTCTGAATTAAGTGTTCGTCGTGGTGCAGGTCGGATACTGTAACAAACAACTTTGACTCTCTTACACCGCTCGCATGGAATCTCACTGCGCTGGAGTCGACTCCGTGACTTGAAAATTGGATTTATCACGCCGATGCATCTGAGTTTCTGACCTCGACATCGGTTGCAAGCGGCTTGCCGACCGGTTTCATCTTCCATGGTGTGATGGGAGATGAGCGAGTGGTATAGTACTCGTGTAGTCGCGTAGTCGCTTTCGAAATCGTTTGAGTGCTCTGTAGTGACTGATTATCCGACTAATTTTTGCTGATTATAAGTATGAGAGTGTAAAGTTGCTTCTGGTGAGTCTACAGTGAGCTTTTGAAGAATCTTAATCAATAAATGAAGTTGCAATTCAGTGTTGAAAAGTAGGTGCTCTGTCGACTTCCTGCGTTCTCGCTTGTTTGTTGGTTTGCGGATAATTGCGTACCTACAGTACCTGTCCGTAGGAGAATTAAGTGGCCGATTTTGGCGAGTCGCGGGAGTGCGAAGTTGTCGCGTTTTTACTCACAACTGTCTAATCAATTCTTATAGAAAAAGGGCCAAAAGATTTAAGACCTATTTTTAGAGCATCGACAAAGACGGATTAGATTTTGAATCATTTTGTGTTGTGAAAATTCGTGGTTAGTACTTTACTTCTGATGTTCCGCACGTGCCTCAATCAGCCACTTAATTCTCCTACGTACAGAGTACACCAAGCCTACCTAGCCTCAACAACATCTTAGTTTAGGGATAACCGGTCAGCGGCCGGTTGCACATACTGCCTAAGCTTGTGCTCCAGAACATGTGGTTTCCTTGCTTTCTCGGAAACAGATTTTGCCTGTCATTCTTGCTGGGGCCAATCAGAGCCTACCAAATTCAAAATATTGTGGTAAACACAATGCAACAAACCGACTCCGATATTAAGATCTCTCAGTGCACGGCTATATTTAACTACCCCACTCAACGGATCAGGTCCACTGCTTTAACGAATACAAGAGACTGAAGCCTTACACAGCTTATCTCATGTATGTCGTTACTGGTGCTACCTTCGTGTATCAGCGGGTCTACTCCGCGTAGCAAGAGTGCTCGGTGTGGGTGTGCTCCACGTAGCAAGGGTGGGTGCGAGCCTATTATCGCACTTGAAAACATGCTCACAAGTCACAAATATTCGACCTCGGACTTTGGGTACTTCTACCCTCTTTCATTGGACGGATAATACCTCCATATAGTGGAGAGAGTTGTTGGATACTGATGGGTTGGCATACTGTGCCTTGATAAGCCGAATTTCGTTGAGGAAGGTCACATCTATATTGCGGAATTGTCATTTGATATTCGTCATTCGGTCTATCATTTCGGTCTCTTGGATTTTGGGCTAACGAGCATTTCGGTCTGTCGGAATTTCGGTCAGTACATGCGACTGTGCTGGCCCCACTGCGTAGCAGAAGTTCGTTCAAGTCTCAGGCGAATCTTGATCCGGCCTTGTTCATCGTTCCTCGATGGTATGGGACGAAGATACTTTTAGCACATTGTCAAACGTCCAGCATCCGTAGTTGTATACCAAACAACTAATAATGTCAGAGGCAAATAATGATGATCATTGCTTAGCCAAAGGCATGGAGATTGCCCCTGCTGAATCCATGTATGTTTTGATTATTTTTGAAGAGCACGTTTGTAAGGCAGCAGCTCTAACAGCAAGTTCACAGCAGATGTGCCCACACGGAAAAAGCATCTCCACCGAGCATCAAGCAGCTTGAAGGAGAACATCCCGTGTCAGAAGTATTCAGATCCCCGGCGCAGACATCCGACCGTCGTATTGCTACGGCGAGCGAAGTGGAGAACCTTCTCCATGTTGTTGATGATATTCCAGCTCAAACATGGGCAGTATGTGCAATAGGTATCTGTGAAAGATTCGTGTGGTATGGTGCCACTGCACCATTGCGTACGTACATCCGAAAGAGTCTCATATCGAGTAAATTAGCTGATCGTGATGACAGAAAATTACTTGCAGCATGCTCCAGGAGGGGGAATCCCAGGTGCACTCGGACTCGGCCAAGCCATCGCCTCGAACATCGTGAATGCATTGATGATATCGTCTTATGTAACACCAATTCCCGCCGCAGTGATAGCAGATAATATGCTCGGCCGCTACAACACGGTTGTCATATCTGCTGTGTAAGTCATCAGCGAAGACTAACCCGTTTTCAACGCTTATATTTTGCAGAGTAGAAGCCATCGGAGCTTCTGTGCTATTGGCTACCTCATTTCCGAAGATATCGACTACTGCTGGTCTACCAGGAGTAATCGTTGCAATCATCTTTCTCTCCGTAGGATCCGGTGCTTTCAAGACAACTGTGGTCCCTCTCATAGGTCAGCACGATATGAAATCCCAGCGCTAGAGGCTTTTCTGACTTGAGATCTAGCCGACCAGTATGAGGAGACCAATTTCCGTATCAAATTTCTAAAATCGGGTGAGAAAGTTGTTACGAGCAGAGAACTCACAATTACATATATATTCAATGTCTATTATTGGTAATTCATGATTCACACGGGTAACAACAACTCAAATATACTCACTTTACCATGGTAGGGCTGAGAATGTTGGGGGAGTTTTCGCCGACAGCACCCCAATTCTGGAGCGATATGTTGGGTTCTGGGCTGCATATCTTGTGCCATGTTTTGTTATGTGGTGCGCACTGATTCCAATCTTGGTGGGAAAGACAAAATATAGTAAGTACACTTGAGTGGTGTTTGAGACCTCAAATACGTGTAAAAATTGACCGGTGAAAAAAGTCAAGCATAAACCAACACAAGATATAGTCCCCAAAATAGCTGCAGCGCTCTGGTGCGGGATAAGGCATGGATTTAATATGGATTCTGCAAAACCGGCATCTCAACTCTCTCATCACAACCGAGTTGTGTCTTGGACTGACGATCTCGTTGAAAACATCAAGACTAGTCTGCTGACATGTCGTGTACTGTGAGTTGCTCCTCGTTATTTTAACTATACAATATTCAGCAGTCGCGATTTGCTAACAGTGCAATGCATACAGTCTCTTGTTTCCCATCCACTGGCTCTGTTTCAATCAAACATTCAATAACCTCATCTCGCAAGCTGGCCAGATGGTGACCTACGGTATCCCAAACGACATGTTGAAGATCGCTGGTGCTCTCGCAGGTATTATTGTCGCACCGATAATCCAAAAAAGTCTGTATCCATACCTCACTCGCCATCGTATAGCTTTCGGTCCGGTGGCACGCATCACTGTTGGATTTGGCATTCTCTCTTTATCGATGGCATATGCTGCAGTAGTTCAGCATCTCATATATCGCACTGGACCATGCTACGACCACCCTCTCAGTTGCCCAGCTGGCCACAACAAGATTCCAAACAACATCAGTGTCTTCTTACAGTTACCGATCTATTTCAGTGGTGAAGTTGCCGAAGTTTTTTGTTGCACAACAGGCACGGAGTATGCCTACAACCGAGCTCCTCAGAGTATGAAGAGCTTAGTACAGGCCATATGGCTTGTGATGGCAGGTATTGGGAGCTGCTTGGCTTTGGGTCTTAGTCCGCTAGCTCAGGATCCGAAGCTGGTAACGTTGTATTCTGTCTTGGCTGCTTTGATGGCTGCGAGTACTGTTCTGATGTGGCTAATCTTTGGCCATTTGGACAAAGAGGAGAGGGTGATACTTTGAGGAGGAAGTTATATGGGTTAAACGGTTCAGCCGCTATAGTGGTTTGCGCATAGGCGCGTCATGTTGTGGTTTCTAATCAGATGCCACAATATGAGCCTAGTACATGTCTTCCAACTTCCCGAAGCATTATGTGAATGATCATGTAAACCAAATATTTGAATCACAAACATCTTTGTCTAAGCCAAAAGTGGCAACAGTAAGCAAGTCACATACTACTTATCTTGGATAGGGCGGGGACTGTTTTTAGTTCCTTACAAGACCTGATTTTCAACCTTTGATACGTTCAACGAGAGCATCTAAGAAGAGGTTCCTTGCTTGTGATAGCTTGCTGGTTGTAAGTACTAACTCTAGCTACCCCAAGATAACTCGATATCAAAACGCCTTTTCAAGGCCATAATAAAAGCGCCGTTGCCGAAAATCGGTGCCCACTTATGTCCTATACATAAGTTGAGCCCGATGATTCGGGGTCGGCTCAATCGATCCTAGAAGCGAAAAAATACGACACCGAACACTTTATCATGGAAAAACCTCAGTGCATACAGGGCAATATCATACTGCGCAGATCCAATACAAACATCCTTCACAGCTTTCACAATCGATGTACAGCCTATTTCTCTTTGAAGATTTGCGTTGAAATACGTGACGAAACCATGTCGTCCAAGTCAAGTAACGTAGACATGCTGATCGTTGGTGCTGGTCCAGCTAGGTTTGTCGTCCATTACCGAGTCTAAGACTTAGCTTTTCTAATTTTGTCTCGACTGTTTGACCGCTGCAAATTGTTTCAATGGAACCAGCCTGAGCGTAAGAATAGTCCACAAAAAATCGGGCGCCCTTACTCTTGGTAAGGCAGACAGTCTGAAGAGTATGTCGATCGAAGTTTTTGACAGTTTTGGACAGTTTTGGACTTGGCGACGCTATCCTAAATGAGTGTCTCCGCTTTGAGGAAATCTATCTGTGGGATGTCGATTTAAACGGTGTTATTCAGCGGACAATGACGATGCCCGACCGTGTGGAGGAGCTAATGAAGCGGAGAGGTGTGATGTTAGATCAAGGTGGAATATCCTCAACCAATACCCCAAAACTCTGAGAAATCAAGCTAACTACAATATTCTCTAAAGGGATCATTGAGCGCTTGATATGTGAGAACCCCAAGAAGCATGAAAGCGTTCAAGTGAGCTGGGATACGTGCCCAGCCGATCTACACATTGACGGGGATCTTTTACATGAGCCAGCAGCATACCCTATTACCGCGATCCTGGAAAACGGTCTTGACGGCGTTCGAGAAACAGTTCATGCAAAATATGTGATTGGAAGCGATGGTGCTCGTAGCTGGGTACGGAAACAGCACAATATCAATTTTGCAGGAGATCTGACAGACTCAACGTGGGGTAGGTAAAGTTTTGGACATTACAAACTCAATGGTGCCGACACTTAACAGGAATGGTGAAAGTCATGCCGAAAACCAACTTTCCAGACATTCGCAAAGTTTTCGTGGTTCATTCCATCCATGGAACTACGGGAGAACAGACTTGTGCGACTTTACATTAGCATGGACGGCGGAAATCGACATTCTTCGCTTGACGCTAAGAAAATCAATGCAGATAGCATTCTGAAAGCAGCACAGGCCATACTAGCCCCCTATACTCTCGAGGCAGCCAGCATCCCTTGGTGGTCAGCATATTGTGTCGGCCAGCGAGTCGCAGATGAGTTCTCCCGCTACGACAAAATCTTCTTGGCCGGCGATGCAGTCCACACACAGTCTCCGAAGGCAGGTCAAGGTATGAATACTAGTATACAAGATGATTATAATATCGGCTGGAAATTGCGCCACTGCCTGGAGAAGAAAGGTAACATGAAGATATTGTCCACATACTTCGTACCAGGACGAAAGGCGGCCCGTTGCTCAAGCTCTCATTGAATTCGACAGGAAATATCTGGAGTTCTTTGATCGGACAGATGTCACACCGGATGACTTTCTGATAACATACCTCGCTGACCAGAAATTTACCACCGGTGTCGGAATAAGGTAACCGCCTTCGATTATTGTGAGAGATACTGAGACAGCAAGCTCGACCCACCCTGCCGTAGCCACGAACCTTATGCCGGGCATGCGCCTGCCAGACTTCCAGATGGTGAACCAATCAGATAGCGTACCTATCTTTGCACACCACCGTTTCACCTGTGATGCGCACTTTCGTATCCTCGTTTTTGCCGGCGATATCTCGAAAAAGGGTTCGCAGGTGCGACTTGATCGAGTCCTAGGCTGCGCATTTTTCGACCCAATGGGTACCCATGGGCCCATGCCACCCTTGTCCTCATGGCATTTTGAGGGTAAAAATATCAAAACTTACGAAATTCGCGAATAGTATCATTCGCACTATAAGTCTGAGTTACCCCGATAAAATTTAAGTGAGATATAATAGAAATTCACGTCCATTAGGTACCTATTAGGTCGAAAAATGCGCAGCCTACTACTTAGTGCCATCTGAGTAATACTTTTATAGCATAGTTGAAGCCTTAGCAGGATTCTGAAAGCAAGAGCTGGTGAAAACTGCTATGGCTCTATCCGA
This sequence comes from Rhexocercosporidium sp. MPI-PUGE-AT-0058, assembly GCA_020746875.1. Classification (NCBI taxonomy): domain Eukaryota; kingdom Fungi; phylum Ascomycota; class Leotiomycetes; order Helotiales; genus Rhexocercosporidium; species Rhexocercosporidium sp. MPI-PUGE-AT-0058. The sequence continues at coordinate 1,009,281 of JAGTJL010000014.1, read as the reverse complement.
ACTTCTCAAATTTCAAACGACACCAGGGGGTGCAGGAATTCGTGATACGATGACTTTTGTTGGCAACCTTATTTCTCGCCACAATGGAATTCCGCAATCAATTTCTACAGTGTAAAAGTAGAGAATGCTATTCTTCAACTACGTATCCAGTTTATTAAACTTTACTTAGTTGCGTTGTCAGCTTTTGCGACGTTTTCCAATTTTCGCGGTATCACGAATAGCTGCACCCCCTGGTGCGATGATCCAGTAACTCCAAGACGCCAAATGCACTTTACCATTGAAGCAAGATGAGTATAGTAATATTTCTTCCTTTATAAAAAATATGATTACAAAAGGCACCAAGTGTCCCTTTTACCCCAGACGCAGATCTCCCGCCGGCAGTTTGCACCATTCGTTATTCCCGATTGCTGGACGCCAATGGTGGAGGGGCTGAGCCGAGCTGACATCATCGTTCTGCCCCACCAGAGCACTGCTTTGAAATAACCAGCAGACCACAATTCCACCCAAGCTGGCTGATTATAAAGCATTACAATTGTTACAATTGGCCAATGCATCATTCCACATAAAGTCCGATCTCTCTCTAGATAAAAAGCCAATACAAGAATTATATATAAAGCACTTCATGCGCCTCCTCTTCCGCTTCATCCTCCTCGCCTTTACACTCTTCATGTTCAACTCACCCCTCCGACGAATCTACCAAACCTCCAAACACCTCACACAAATCCAATTTCAAATATCCACCACATCCCTCCGCACCATGTCTTCCTCCTCCTCCTCAGACAGACCAACCGGTCTCATCGCCAAATCCGGCATCGAGCTCCTCGCATTCGGCACGCCCAACGGCCACAAAGCCTCCATCATCCTCGAGGAGCTGAAAGCCGCTTACGGAAAGGAGTATGTCTTCCAGAGCATCAACATCATGGAGAATATCCAAAAGGAGCCCTGGTTCACGAAATTTTCTCCCAATGGCCGCATCCCAGCTATCGTCGATCACGACCGTAATGATTTCTCTGTTTTTGAGGGCGCAGCTATCTTGTCGTATCTGACGAGACATTATGATCCCGAGCATAAATTCAGCTTTGCGGATGCGGATGATTTGAGTCGGTGCGAGCAGTGGGTTGCTTGGCAGCATGGTGGTTTGGTATGTTCTTAACTTTTCTAGTGCTGCTCTGTTTGGGAATTTTGAGATTCCCGGGTAGCTGTTGACTGATGGTATCCAGGGCCCAATGCAAGGTCAAGCCAACCACTTCTACCGCCTCGCTAAGGAGCGTATCCCCTACCCCACGCAGCGCTACGTCGGCGAAAGCGAGCGTCTGTACGGCATCTTAGACACCCAGCTCGCAGACCGCGACTATCTCGTCGGTCCTGGTCGCGGCAAGTACAGCATCGCCGACATTGCTAGTTTCAGCTGGGTGAACGTCTCGTACTTCGCTGGTGTGGATCTCGCTAAGTTCCCGAATGTGGAGAGGTGGTGGAAGAGTATTGTTGCGAGACCGGCGGTGAAGAAGGGTCTTGCTGTTCCGGGGGAGAGTAGGATTGTCAATGAGGCGTATCAGAGGAGGTTGAAAGAGGAGGAGGGCTTTAAGGAGGCGGAGGATAAGTTGAAGGATTTGGGTGAGAAGGCGAAGGAGCAGTACAACTATAAGTTTGCTTCTCCTTAAAATGTGGAAAAATCGGCTGAAAGTGTAAGATTGTATGAACATTGTTTTGCATCGACCAGCTTGGAGAAAAATTCAGTTGTGGAACGCTGCAAAAATCCAATGTTATGGCAGAACATACGCTCAAAATCGGGGTATCTCAAAAGAAGTCTATCAACCAGCTAGCTAGCTAACTTTCCAGACCGCACAAAAAGCATTCTCAATTGCAATTTGTGTAGAACAACCGCGAACTTAGCAATTATGCACATCTTGATAAACGTTCACGTTGTATCCATCCGTATCCCAAGCCTGGCCTCCAACATGGTCTTTACTTCTCCGTCCGTAACCAGCCAGATTTCCTGTACATCTATCACGGAGGTCTTGAGCATAAGATGCCATGTATTCACAGGACAGGCCCATCTTATTCGGTGTCTAGCAGCAAGATCAGCAATATCCCGTTGATTTCCCACAAGAAAAGAGAGACTCGGTGCCTCGCTTTCGAAAGAGGAAAAGTAGAGGAAAAGGAATGAGAGCGGATGGGCAGACTTACGACATTGCAAAGCGAAATGGCACTACCCCACGAGCAAGAGATTCTCGAGCATGCATGTCCATCGACCCAGCATAAAGCTTTCACTTTCTTGAGATAAGCGATTCCGATGTCGATTTCACTGGCTTTGGCAGGGTACCAGTTCTGACCTGGAACGGGGATACAGGCCCAGTCTGATTTACTTCCCTGTCCCTCACTCGTTAGCTTGAGTGCGTTGAATATCAAACGTGTTCACTGTTATCTAGATACAAAAAAGGTCACATACCTTGTCACGAGCCTCAACAGCAGCCTCCTCAACATCATCCAACTCCATAGGTTTGAAATCAGGGTTTTCGGTAATTAGTTGAGTGTAAATCTCCTGGACTGTTCCCGTGTGGTTGAGGACGATATCGCCGATGGTTCCGGTCATATGAAAGGGGAGTGAAGGGGTAGTTTTGGTGTTCATCTTGGGGGGGGCTGGAGGTCTGCTGGTGAGGCGGCGTGGGTTGTTGTGAGAACGAGGAGGACGGTTATTAGAAGTAGGAGGTATGGGGTTATGAAGGCCATTTCTGTTGAAGTTGGAAGTGCAGGTATCGTTTTCGGTTTGTGTTGTTTTGAGGAGAGGAAGGTGTGGAGCTACGAAGAGATGAGGGGCAGTATTTGCCTACAGACATAATGTTTAGATGTGCATGTTGCTAAATACGGAGTATATGCGATAAGCGAGTGGGTGGATGAATGACCTTCGCCTGTTGATTTCGACCCGATTTGAGTACCCAGCTGGGATCCGGTCGGCTTTGAAAAACTAGAGCTGTTAGTCATTCATGAGGTCCGCCTTTCTCTATAACTTGACTGTAGCTCAGAAGTAAAGGCGCTGTAGGGAGAAACGAAGCTTCGGAAGGAGAATCAGTCGCCGAAGCAGAAATACTCCTATTGACACGTTGTTCGACTATTCACTTGTTGACAACATCTAAGACGAAAGCAGGTAGGGAATCAGATGGTAGACTCAACAACTCGTGTCTCTCATCACATTGACATTGTACCCATCTGTATCCCAAGCCTGGCCTCCAACCAAGCGTATGAGACCAACGGAGTAAGCGCATCTGTTAAGAATGTCTTGGATGTAAGAGGCCACTATTAAAAGCACACACGAGTATCAGTAAACAATCTTCAGCAGGAAGGTAGAAAAGCAAGAGCTGATTGAGCTGAGCGTATGAGGTAACTTACTGTAGGTACACGAAAGACTCATATGATTAGGGGTCTAAGAAGGCAGAGAATTAGCAACACCCTCGCTGCATACCAGGCATAGTAGTCGAAGTGACAAGTATAAAAGAAGGAATAACTTACAACATTGCAGAGTGTAATAGCAGATTTGTAAGAACAGCTAATTCTCGAACAGGCGTGTCCATTGACCCCACAGAGGGCATTAACTTTCTTCAAATAGGCAACGCCATCGTTGATGTAGCGGACCTCGGCTGCTCTCCAGTCTGGCTGACCGGGAAGGGGAAACATGCGAGGTCTGATTTGGTTTCCTGTGGAAGGTGGGTTATGGTTAGCTTGGTCTTCTTGTATTCTTTGCAAGTTCTCTTTAGTCCTTTGGTATATGGTGCGGGTACCCACCTTATCGCGACTAGCAAGGCCATGTCCACCTTCAGCAGTAATAGAAGTTGAATCCATCTCCTCAACTCTAAAACCCGGATTCTCATCGACGACCTTAGCTAAGATCTCCTCGATAGTACCAGTATGATTGAGCGTGATACCACCAATCGTGCCAGTCATACGGAGGGGCTTGTATTTGTATCCTGGAGGGAGAGCAACTCCGCGAACAACGTCGATACCAAGGCCTTCAGTAGCCTGGTTTTCATTAGAAGTAGAAGCAGGAGCAGCGAGGACGGAAGTGCTGATTAGAGGAAGAATTGTGAGAGTGAGGAGCATGCTGTGCGAGGCGAGAGTTGTGAAGTACATTTTGAAGTTGTTTTGGAAAGGGGAGGTGGGTTTGTTGTTGCGTGTCAAGGAATCAGTCTTGGTGAGGCTTTTGGGGTGAGGATGTGTCGATGGAATGGAAGAGCAGTGGAGCTGCGAGGAGCGAACTGGCGGTTTATATGCGAACGGAGGAGTTCTCGAAAGTGACTATATAGAGACGAGGCTATAAGATGTCGCTCGGCGGTGGGTGAATAAGTACGCAAGATCAATATTTTCGCTGCGCTCGACATCTTGGAAGTCAAGTAAGGCAAGGGTGAGATGATCGTCTTCGACGGAGAGGGAATTCGCTGGGTGTTCAATCTAGAGTCATGGTATCTCTATATTACTACAGATCTGTTATTTCTTTGCTTTTGACAAAGCTGAAAAGGAAAAGTGTACCAGGTTCTCTCTAAGGATCATTTTAAGTCACTCAATACATATGGAGATCATACTACGCATCTAGTGTGCTAAGCAGCTGTTTGCAAATTGCCAGAAGTAACGCGAATGATCAGTTCAAGTCCATAGGGACTTCTAAATCCTCAACATCAGAAGCAAAACCAAACACCAGCCAAGACAATACAAAATTCCGCGAGAAGTATACTCCTGAGTTGAATCTGATATGCCATTCACTGGATCTAATAGCTACGCAATACCTATGCAAGTGACAATCGAAAGAAGAATCTACAAAACCATCAAAGACTCACGACTACTCAAAGGCAAGCTCTACTGGCTCATTCTTTCCGCGCCCTTGACTAAAACACCCACAAGCCGGTACATACCTTGGAAGGAAAGTTCAGCGCGGGGAAAGGTTAACTTGCACGGTCCCATATCTGCCCTTCCACTGCTGTCAGACGAGGTAAGGTAGAATGCGGATGCAAGAGGAGAAGGCTCGGAAAGCGACCCATGTAGTGTTTGAGATAGTGGTGCCAAGTGTTTGTGTGTGTTGAGAGAGGAGAGGGGAGAGAATCGATAAACGAGTCGATGACAAGGTTTCGGGAGGTGAATTCAGAGAGGGGGTCAGGAAGTGTGATCAGAGCATATTGACAAAGTAGCTTGGAGTGGAGAGACTCAGATGTGTAGAAGGATGAGGGACTGCATACAATCGAAGGCTCAGAACACTTTTCCAGACGGAGATTGAGCTTGACCAAAAGACTGACGAGAACCCCTAGAGGCTAAGCCATTTTTTGACCGATGAAGCGAGAATTCGTATTTTCAACACCTTGTTAATTTTGCAGTGAATAATGATTTAACACTCAAGAAAATACGCTTGTAGTAAAATTTGAGTTGTTGGAATTGTTCATCTATAATTTGGAAGGCTTTTTTATAATTGTTGTTACGAAAATATTGGTCTTTAATCCACGTTGTTGCAGTTCGCTTCATCGGTCACGAAATGGCTTAGCCTCGCCTGAAAGTCAATCGACTGCGAGAAAGTTGTCACAAAATGTCCAGCCAGGAATAGAAGCATGTACAGTTTTGAGTGACATATTTGCCACCATGATCCCAGTGAAATGATTGGCGCTTGACCATACCACCACCATGACTCGTAGAGTAGCACTGACTCTCGCATCCCTTGATGATGACACTTTACCTTCCTTAGATCTGATGGAGGGGTAAACCAAACCTAAACATTCTTATGTCCGTGTAAACTTGCAAAAATGTCAATCTACATTTCAGGCCAGACAGGGGAGTGTATTTTCTAATGTGGGATCAATTCCGGGCTAGACTACCATGAATCCTCCATCTACCGCAAAGCTTTTATACCATGCTGAAACACACAAGATTGCACCGGTAGAGGTAGGAAAGTCGAAAGGCCGGGAGAAAAAAGGACACCGCGCGCGCAGAAAAATCAAAAGGGAAGAACGAAGAGCCCTGCAATTTCCTCCGGGCTAAATGTGATGCAACAGCCAGGGAAACACAGTAGCTCGATTCATCGTACAATGACCACCCTTGCGCCTCTTATGGAAGTGAAAGTGAAGAGACCGGAATGATTCGTGACTGAGAGCACCAATGACCAAGAGATGAGAGGGAGTATGGACGTATTTTCGATTGCTTTTGGGAGCTCGTGAAGACAATCGAGTGTGGGAAGAGATGACGCCAAATTTACTGATGACCAGCCTTTCGGAGGGACTGTGCGAGCCACTCCAAACCTTCGTAAAGACCATCTCCGGAGGTAGCACAGGTGGATTGGATGTACTATTGAAGTTAGTAGGTGGCAAAGCTCGAGGAAAGGATATTAAGCTTACCCAGGCACGTTGTCTCAAGCTGTGGAGGCCCAACTTATCTGTGATCTCGGCGGCGTTCATGGCATTCTGTTGTTTTGATTAGTCAGGTCCCTGCTGATCTTGGATCTTGGATTTTGAGACGTACTGGCAAATCTTGCTTGTTGGCGAAGACCAGAAGAATGGCATCCCTAAGCTCATCCTCGTTCAACATACGTTGCAATTCCTCCCGAGCCTCAACAACACGATCACGATCGTTGGAATCAACAACGAAGATGATACCCTGGGTGTTCTGGAAGTAATGTCTCCACAGAGGTCGGATCTTGTCCTGTCCACCAACATCCCATACGGTGAATTGAATGTTCTTGTATTCGACAGTCTCGACGTTGAAGCCTGGGCAATGTCAGCGGGTGCTCGAGGAGGATGTCCAATGACTATCGTGGGGATGACATACCGATCGTGGGAATGGTTGTGACAATTTCACCAAGCTTGAGCTTGTACAGAATTGTGGTCTTTCCGGCAGCATCCAAACCAACCATCAAGATTCTCATCTCCTTCTTTCCCCAGAGCTTGTCGAACAGCTTTGAGAATGTCAGACCCATGATTGCGGTTTGTGAGGAGAGATCGGGTGTGTTGTGGATTCGCTCTTGCGTCGACTCGATTCTGTTGAGGGAAGGATGTTAGCAAGTTGCGATAAAGACGGTCGTAGATAAGGCAAAGACTAAATAGTGAATCGGATAAAGGACAGATGCCACGCCACTGAAGGTTGTTGTGGTGAATCCTTGGACGTAGGATAGGCTGCCATGGATAGGACTGGGACAGGAGCAGTATCTATCCTGACCACCCTGACCGTTGACCAGGCACATGCGCAGGCAGCGCATTCGAGATCCACCGGCATGGCAGGAAGGCGGCAGAGAAGATAAAGAGGACAGAGGGAGCAGCTTACAATTCCGTAAGGTCGACGATGACCAGGTGGAGATAGATGTGAGGGTATTAGCGAAGTGTTGATTGTCGGTAAGGTAAGATGGGGGGTGGGAGCAGGAGGTCAGATCTCGAGAGAGAGGACACGCAAAGTGCGTGAGGCGCTTCTTGAGAATTACGCGCTAACCGCGTTGGGCGTCAACACGAAATAAAGTTGGACTCCTGCACTGGATTGGATATCTGGCTGCTGATTGCCTGTGCCGTACGTACTTCACCCTTTCTGTGCTGAACTTGTGCACTCACTTCACGTCCCCTTCACCAATTGTCGCTCTTTGAATTCGACAGTGATCAACAGATTCAATTTACAGCTTCTCTATAGTCTTCGAAGGCTGCATTTGTTTGCCCCTTTCGGAGTCTGCGCCGTGAGGACGAACAGCCGCACCCGAGTTACCACGTTTCCAGTCGCGACCTCCTGAATAAATCGATTTCCTGCACATCCACCACTTTTCTCTAATTACGATTCCGACACATTCATTATGCGATTTTCGGCCTCTTCCATACTGCTGGCGGCGAGTAGCCTGCTCGGAACTGCTATTGCGCATAATATCCAGCTGGCAGCCCATGGCAGAGAATGTTTCCACGAGATGCTGCACAAGGATGATAAGATGACGGTCACATTCCAAGTTGGCGATAGAGAGTTTGGCAGCGCAGGAAACTTGCATGTGGACTTCTGGGTATGGCGCTTGCTCTTGTCCCTGGGGCAATCACTGATTTGGTAGATCCAAAATCCTCAAGGAGGTTACGAGACGCATCAACGATCCGTTTCCAATGGAGATCACTCCTTTACAGCCCAGCATGATGGCAAGTATCTCTACTGCTTTAGCAATGAGCACTGGTCTGCATCAAGCAAGGATGTTTCTTTCAATGTCCACGGCATAGTCTACGTTCCAGAAGCAGAAGCCCCTTCAGACCCACTGGAGGTTGAAGGTAAGCATAGGACTCCCTTGCCGCCACTGGAACTCGTTCTAACATCACCACAGTCCGCCAACTCTCCGAACTCCTCGCTCAAGTCAAAGATGAACAATCCTACATCGTCCTCCGCGAAAGAACCCACCGAAACACCGCAGAAAGCACAAACGCCAGAGTCAAGTGGTGGAGTATGTTCCAGATGGGTGTCTTGGTCGGCGAGGGCATCTTTCAAGTCTGGTGGTTGAAGCGCTTCTTCGAGGTAGGCAAGAACAGTTCTGAGCGCTATGGCGTGTTGAGTCGGTGACTGAATGCCGTCATAGGTCAAACGGGTTGTATAGAGTAAAGCAACTGGACTGGAATGGGTTTCACAACATATTAGGCGGCGCAACAGCATATTTGGTGCAATGGGATGGAACAACATGATGTACGACCAGTTGGGGTAGCTGGAGACTTTGTCTGTAATTTACCTCGACAAAAAGCAACATACCATTCTGAGGACTCGACAGGGCACAAATCAGTCAAGAGTGTGAAATAATTGGCAAGCCACTGTGAGGTTCAGAGACCTGAAATGAGATTGGATGGCTTGCTTCGAGCTCGGAAATCACTCTTTCAAATTCATTGCTTCCAAATTCATGCAGTGCTCCCGCTCCCTTCGCGCGCATTTGGATTTCTGGTTTGGAACAAACGGGTGCAACTTCTTGAAGATTCAGTGTGCCTGTCCCGCTACAAGTGGATAGATACTGCAAGTGGGCCAGGAACAGCTAGATGTTGCAAGTGTCCCTCCCAAATCTGCAGGTCGTCTCATACAAAACCTGCGAGCTTCTCAAGCGACTGTAGTATTCTAACTCTTTGCAGATAGTCCGCCAGTTCGTGTCTAAGCTTTTCTTGTATTAGTCTTGAAATGTTTCCATTCTTCAACTCTACCGCTACGCAGCTATTTTCCAACAGATTATTCACGGCCAACGGTGTACAGTACCAAAGGAAGATTGCAAATAGCTAAGACAAGTAGGGAATTTTCCGGCCAGATCGTAGCCAAAACCATGACATGCATGTTCACGTGTTACCAGGTGAGCACGAAGATGCGCATGCCACACTTGCCAGGCAAATGTACCATAAACCTGGCAAGCGGCATTTTGTTTTTCTAGCTGTATCCAAATCCCACTCCACGGAGTCGGAGCATACCCAAGAGCCAACCTTCTTCATCATGCAGACCGGGTTATTTATCATATATGTACAAAGAACCCCGGCCTCTTCTTCAGCTTCACATCCCATTCCTGCACCAATGATCCATCACAGATCAAAATCGCCTCGGCTGCATCTGCATCGCTCGCATCTCTTGAAGGCTCTAGACCAGACTCCCCTCCCATCCTTGCCAACAAGCAATCGCAGCCGAGTCCATTGGATAGGCTTTAACAACAAAGCGATGCAGCCATTGTCGTCTTTCAGCGTATTCGGTTTTGTTTCCCTCCCTTCCATTGGCCAAGAGGCCCTCCAACCCTGAAAGATCTGCCCGGAAGAACGCCATTCCGCTTCGTACTCGTGAAGAGGAGGAAACATGTGACGTGCTCGCTCATCGCTCCTTCTCTGCGCTCTTGTCGTGTACATTTCCTTCTTCTCCCGTTCATTCCATCTCATCTCTCTCTCTCTACAGTGCATGTAAGACGAAAGATACGGGCATTATTTTGCTTTTGATATCCCCCGCATTTCGCAAAAAGGCTTCTTCCACCTGCGACCAGCCAAGCCACGCAGAAAACCGGGGTTTAAAGGGCCCAAGCCTGGATCAGCAGCCCTGAGATCCAATCACAGCGCACGCCTGCCCGACACTCCCGCCTGGTGAGATGGCAAGTTCCGACGCTGCACCGCCTGTGTCCGGTAACACGACCCAGAGCGAGAACGAGAACGAGGAGCATAATCCAACGACATCGCAAGGAACCGGACACGGGGGTGTTTCTTCGTCTCCAGTTCCTGTTCCTGACGCTGCACCCGTTTTAGGTGCCGTTGGGCTTGTGGGGGAGAGGGAGGAGAAAGCGGATGTGGCTGCGAGTGCGTTTAAACAACACTCCACGGAAGGATCTTCCCTTCAGCATAGTAGTGATGTGAGTGTGGCGCATGGGAATGAGCATGTTAGTGAGAAGGATACACGTGTTGTTGAAGAGGGTACCGTAGGTGGTGAGACGGATACGAGCAAAGAGAATACCGATGGAGAGGATGGTGACGATGTTGTTTACCCTGGGAAGTTGCAGTTGGGACTCTTGACTTTGGGTCTTTGTTTGGCTACTTTTACGGTTGCTTTGGGTGAGTTGCATTTCGTGCTTTTTGAGCTGTGGGGTGTGATGTTAGGTGGTATCATGGATGTTTTGGGAATCGTTGTGATTACTTGTGGTATTTTTTTTGGTTCAATTTTTTGGATTTGGGGGACATCAAATGTGACAATCAGTAAATGGATTATACTAACTCAATACAGACAACACAATTATTGCAACTGCAATTCCGAAGATCACTTCGGTCTTCGACTCGCTAAACGATGTTGGATGGTAAGTTCTTTATATATTTTTGTGTAACCTTGACTACATACTTTCACTCTTGCTTGAATAGTCTTACTTCGGTTATCACGAGGGGAGAGACAGGCAATTTCCAATCTTACATCCCATCCGACATTCAATCCAAGCACACTGTACTAACACCCCCAGGTACGGTTCATCCTACCTCCTCACAACCACCGCCCTCCAACCCTCCTTCGGCCGAGTCTACACCTATTTCAACGTAAAATACACCTACATAGCCGCGCTCGTCGTCTTCGAACTTGGTTCGGTCCTCTGTGCCGCAGCAAAAGATTCCGTCATGCTTATCGTCGGTCGAGCCGTAGCCGGTGCCGGGGCAAGCGCTTTATTCTCAGGGGGCATGACGATTGTCGGATTCAGCGTCCCGTTGAGCAAACGCCCAATCTTTATTGCGGCGCTGTCGAGCATGTTTGGGATTTCTTCGGTAGTGGGTCCGTTGTTGGGAGGGGCTTTGACGGATAAGGTGTCTTGGAGGTGGTGTTTTTGGGTATGTCTTTTTCCCCTTTATCTCATTGCGTGCGATTGACTGAATGCGATGCATTAGATCAACCTACCATTCGGAGCAGTATCGATAGTAGCAGTCTGGTTCTTTTTCAAGCCACCAGTACGCAAAGACTCCGGATTGACACTCAAGCAAAAGATCCTAGAAATCGACCTCCTCGGCGCCCTCTTCCTCATCTGCGCCATCGTCTGTCTACTCCTCGCTCTTCAATGGGGTGGGACCGAGTACCCATGGAAGAGCTCGAAAGTATGGGGCTGTCTGCTTGGCTTTGGACTATTGATCATCTTCTTCATCGCCCAGCAATTCCGGCGTGGGGATCGAGCTACTATCCCTCCGAGGATATTCGGTCAGAGAACTGTTCTATTCGCGAGTCTGTATTCTTGCTTTCTGTCCATGGGTCTATACGTAAGTCTCAATATAAAGTTTCTACGCTATGAGGTAGCTAACTGGTTTAAGTCACATATCTTCTACCTACCTTTCTACTTCCAAGCCGTGAAGGGTACCACGGCTGAAGAGTCCGGAATTCGCACTATTCCTTATCTGGGATCGATCATTATATCCTCAATCGTCGTAGGAGGTGCCATTACTGCCCTGGGGTGGTATAAACCTTTCATGATATTCGGAAGTGCCATCTTCACTGTTGGTGCTGGGATGATATACACACTCGCCGTGAACTCCTCAACTGGGAAATGGGTTGGATATCGTAAGTTTCTTTCAGCCCTCCAGATCAATCAAGTTACAGTAGCTGACATGCCTCACTCAGAGCTCCTCTCGGGTTTCGGAGCCGGTTCTGGTGTCCAGAGTAAGAACACTCCCAACCCCTCCCCCTTTTCACTTCAAAAGCACAATCTAACCCACCACAGTCCCCTTCATCGCCGTCCAAGTCGTCCTCGACTCCAAAGACATGCCAACCGGCAACGCCATCGCAATATTCTTCAACTCCCTCGGCGGCGCAATATCCATCTCCATCGCGCAAAACATCTTCTCCAATGGATTAAAAGCCAACCTCCCAAAATACGCCCCCGGCGTCAACGCAACCACCGTCGTCAGAGCCGGAGCGACGTATCTGAAGAATGTGATTACGCCGGAGGAGTTACCGGGTGTGTTACACGCATATATGATTGCGTTGCAGCAGGCGTATGTGATCCCTATTGTGGTGGGGGGCATTGCGACGGTGTGTGCGTGTTTTGTCGAGTGGAAGAATGTTAAGGGAAAGAAGATCGTTGCTGCTGCTGGGGCTTAGTGTGTGTGTGTGTGTGAAACAAAAAGAAAAAACGGATGAACATATATTCGATTAGAAGGGGTTGTATATATTAGCATGGTTGTTGTATATCGAATTTCAGAAAGCATAAACATAACGCCCTTCTCTCTCGGCCGCTTTCGCTTTGTAGGTTTACTGTTCATTACTTCCAAGACCTTTTGCCTTCTTGAAAATATGTTATCGTTTTCAGTTCTTTGGCTTCTTAGCTATGTAGGAAATCTATCTAAGATAAGGCGTGTATAACTACAGTATTCTGATCACCGGATCCAGACACGGCGGGGATGCCTTTCCGTTCCCACACTCAGTGTTGACAGCCGTCATCCAAGGGTATAGAAGAAGAAGACGAAGAAGAAGAAGCAGATAATCCTAAACCGAATCTCTAATCAATTCCCATCCCTTTAACAAGATGCCGTGACTTAAGAGGTCTTTTTGCCATGCTGATCGGAACCTCAAGTTAGTTGTTATGATGTTATAATGCAATGTTGAGGCGAAGGGTACCGTTGAGTAAGCGAGCTTCGCTAAGCAAACGCAACAAAGCAGTATTTCGGCTCTCACTTGTAAACACTACAGCAACCGAAAGTTCTTCTTCAGATAGTTTGTCATTCATGGTTCGCTAAATATATAACATTCGACATGTCGCTAGATCAGAGCGGACCAGACCAGACCATGCCACCCTGTCCGTATGTCCGTTCTTCCATCCACATGTCTTTAAAGATTTCATACATATGAGAGCACGCACGCCAGTGCTTTTGAGATCTCCGTCGCTCTCGCCGTGTACCCAATGCCTTCCAGATGATTCCCAAATCGATGAACAGCAGGACAGAAAGCTGTTTATCCCAAAGGTGCCCAAAACGCCCATGCAAAGCCGAACAAAGCTGCACATTTATCCCATCCAAACTCCAAGCAGAATACATATCAAAGTCAAATACGCGATTCTCATGTCCATAACCATACACAACCACATGCTACTGAATCTAGATCCCTTGTGCTTAACCCGTTTTCTTTTTTGTTGTACGAGCGTTTCGATTCCATCTCCGAAATGACCGACGAGTCCGTCTCGTTCAGGTAGACGATCACAGGTTGGCCGCTACTGTTGGTTGCGATGTTCGCTGCGCCGAAGTCATCGATGATATGTTGAACGCCTGTTGAGATGTTAGCATGATCCGGATGATCCCGGTGAATCAAGGTGTGAAGACAATGTTCTAGCAAGAGGGGATGGCTTACAGTATGGTGGAATCTCTTGGGGACCTGGGACTCGGCGCTCCTCGATCTTCAACACGTTCGGATACCCAGGAGGAAACCTGAATTGTTGTGTGGAACCAGAATACGAGCCTGAGGATGAGCCAGACTGTGCTGCCGTCGCGGATGGCATCGACCCACCATAGGTGCCGGTCACAGCAGCTGTGGCGGAGGCTGGGGAGGCTGAGGCTGAACGACCTGCACTGCTAGTAAGGTTGACCTGTGCAGGTATTAGCAAGCTGATTGAGCTAAAACTTAATCAATGTAAACAACAGGTCGGAGTCCAGACTGTCTGCCATGTGAGAACAGAAAAAAATCCTTACATAAATAAATGCCTCAAGAAGAGTTCCATTCCAATAACAGAACCATGGCCTGTCACCCGGTTGAGCAACGTTCTTGCGCATGAAACTACCCGAAGGACGACCCTCTTCCTTTTCACCATGTCCCCGCTTTACGTATGCGCCAGGCGCTGTGATTGCGCCTTCTGGCAAGATCACAACTTTGTTGTATGGCATTTCAAAGAACCAAGCAGGACCTTTGCCCGGCTCTTGGGAATCCAATACCAGATTTAGGACCTGATCTTGACTCAAGATCGGCGGTTGCGAACCAAAGGCGTAATAGTCTCCGAAGGTATTGTTGCCGAGGCTCAAGCTAACTTCGTTATTTGCAAGTTCACTGCCCGCACCAATCAATGGCGTTACTACGATGGTGTAGGATGTCATCGGTATCGAACAACTCCATGCAGCACTCTGCTGAGTGTTGGAAAGGCAACTGTTTTGTATAGCCGAAGGCGCTGAGATAGGCAATGCGTAGGTACCGGTGGGAAGATCTGGTAAGCCGGTTGGGGATGCAGTAAGTGGTGTTGCATCAAATGTAGTTGTCATGGTTGTTATGATAACGCTTTGTCTGTTGGGTTTAGTATACATATCGAAGGGCAGATGAGAGGGTACCTACGAATCTTTGCCAGGAGGGTGCTTGCCGTTTGGATGTTTGGGCTTCAGTACTGCGAGTACAGTCCCCAGAATAATCCCGAACATTATGAAAACTAGAGCAACAAGGATCATAACCCATAAAGGAACAATGCCACAAATCTTCTTCCGTGCCGTCTTCTGCCATTTCTTCAATTCCGGCTTCTCTGACATCTGGATAGCCGCCATGTTAACTTGATGCTCGCTGGTTGCGGAATTCACGGTGCGTGTAGATTGCCGTGAAGGAGAATTGAGGTCTTCTCTCGAAGCGAATTCAGGATTTCGCGTAGCCAGACCCATCCCTCCCGCACCAGCAACAGGTATCGCGACGGTGGGACGAGTTTTCCTCGCGAAGGCTTCATCTGGGTATTGGGTGTACGGAGGAAGTTGTTCAGTATGGCCGTCTGGTCCTATGATATCGGCGATCTCTTCGCCCTCTGGACCAAGTCGACGCTGATAATTATTGTTCAATCCAGGGAACCCGACTGGTACAGGTACTAATGGACTTGGCTCATCCACAACTTCTGCTTCGGGTACAGTGTTTTGAGGGTACATTCCATACGGGTGTGTTGGGCCACCAGGGCCGTTATATGGCCTGTCGGGAACTGGTATCGTCGAAGTCGTTGCTATGCTTGCTGTTCTGGCCAACCGGGACTCTTGTGGGTACATTTGATATGGATGAGAAGGACCGGAGGGACCTCGATAGGGACTTTCTGGCCTGACGTACGGCATGTCTGTCGAGACACTTGACGTTCTGGTCGGGGCAGCTGCATTGAAGTTCGATGCAGCCGTGGAACTCCTCCTCACATTTCCACCCGTTGCCCCATCGTGCCGCAAAGCGAATGTATCGAGCGCTTGGGGTTTTGTCGTACTCGAGGGTCGTGGCGGGGGAGTCCTCCGTCCGTTCGTGAGATGTTGTGAAGCCTGAGACGACATCCGATTGTGACCAGTCATTGCACCCGAGGGTCGGAAGCCATCTGATATTCCCATCGCCTGTAGATCGTAATCATCATCGTCCTCATCGTCACTGGGTTGCATTGGAGTCTGTTGAGGCGGGATAGAAGAGCGTGCCGATAGCCTCCTGTCGACTCCCATCGACGACCGACGTTCAGGACCAGCCATTTCCCGTTATGTTCACGCGCAATGCCGAGGCCTCCTTCACTTCTTCACTTTTTGTTGTTCCACCCAATCAATCCACCAGCTGAGGACCTGCGAATTCAAGCACTGCTCATCAATGTCGTGAAGCATGCGAGGCACGGAAGATGCGGTGGTGATGAGGGGGTGGAAAGTTGTCTGGTCGTCCTCGTCGTCGTTGTGGGTGTGAGTGAGAGGGAGAGAGTGGTCGTGGCTTGATGTTTGAAGTTGTTCTCTTTTGGTGTGAGAAGAGGAGCGGAGCAGCAGCCAGCCAGCCAGACAGACAGCCAGCCAAAGAGCGGGAGGGAGAGAGGGAAGAGAGGCACTTGCAGTCGAGGCACCGCACGGCACTCCTGGCTTGGCGCTACTGTCCAAGACTGAGACGCTCGCTTAAGGTAACTGGCACCTCCTGGCAACTGGCTACTGGCTGCAGCGGAACCTTACCTCCTTGCCTTACAGGACCGACTGCCTTTAGTCGAAGGGGTGGAGGTGGAGTGGAGAGAGAGAGAGAGAGAGAGGGTGCCCTGGTCCTTGGTCCCTGTATGCCCAGTGTGGAGTGGATGCAGGTGGATATGATGATGGCTGGTGGTGGGTGGTGGGTGGAGAGTGGAGAGTGGTGGCAGTGGGTATTTTGGGATCGCAGGCACTGAGACCGACGGCTGAGACGGCTGGCTTGAAGGAGACAAGGGCGTGCTGATAGGGGGGGGAGAAGAGAAGAGAAGATAGGACATGCTGACTGTTGTTTTGCTTCGTAGAACTACTTCTTTTGACTTCCTCCACTACAGCTACTTCTCGCATATACGGCAACTTGTTTCCTGCCATGCCAACTCTGGCTCTGGCTCTGGCTGCACTTGCTTGCACTTGGAACTGTCCGCTTGCCCCCCATGTGACGCCCTGGTCCTTGTTTCGGGGACATCTCGCTGCTTTGCTCTGCCCTGCTGTCTAAGAAACGGCGTATCTCCATCACCCCTCCATCTTGTCCTCTTTACCCCTTCCCACCTTCAACGTTCTCAGTCATCTCAAACTGGCTTCGGTTGTGTCTACAGTGCCACAGGACTGTGGACTGTGGTGGCCTCTTCCAAATCCAGTCCTTCCCGCGAGGCGGAGTCTGTTCAGTGCCCACCACCCAACCCGGACACGGCCAAATCTCAAACTTCCGAAAAGACAAATAAACTTCCTGTCAATTTCGTTGCTCTGCTTCGAGTTTGTTCCTCCAGCTTGCAGTATGAGATCCATGTCGAGCTTCCACGATGCAACCTGATCAGATGTTTTGTTCTCACTCATACGCCGATTTCAGAATGGGAACATTTTATACTTTGCCACATTTCAGGTTTGAGGATATTGATATCTTGGCACTAGCTGGCATGTTCCACTGTTCCAGAAGCCCCTTGTACCCTCCCCTCCCCATCACCGAAGGTCATTTTCTCTCACTCACATCCAGACAAACGTGCGAGCTCGATTTAACCTTACAGTACAGTTTTACTTGTAATTGCATCTGCCTGCTAACTTGGTGAGCTCGTTTTGATTTCAATGTGCTCAACGAAGTATATTGTTCTCCGAGGATATGATTGGATACCTGCAATCAATCTACCTCTGGCCATCCTCGTTCCATCTCTGGTAGATCCACGACAACTTTTCTGGACTCTTCGCTCGCTCGATCAAAGTGAGCAGGTGATGATGGAATTTATACATTCGAGTACCTTCTACCCTATGAATCTTCTAAATAAATGAGCAAGATGATGACATGATATTCCGACCATGGCGGCTGTAATCATCGGCTTGCATGCTGGGAGATCCAGGCATTAAATTCACATTAGGCTCTAGTTGATCTCCTTCGAACCGAACGTACAGTGTTAATTCAGAGTTTCAGTCCAACTACCAATTACCCGGAGTCAGACCACTGAGGGCAGATGGATGGTCAAATGTTTTCGAAATCATCCAATTCGAAATCACACAATTGTGCAGCAGCTGGTGGTTTCGACTGTCTCATGTGTGGACGACTGAGACTTCAGATGTCGGGTGTCTTGGACCGGGCCGGGTATCGAGCAAAACTTTTGGGTCCGGCAATGGTAAGAAAGAGCCGGAAGCATGTGGTGTATGAAAAAAGTAAGTAAAAGATCAAAATTTAATTGAATTTAGAGAATTGGAAGCTGGATCCTTGCGAAGTTTACATGAGGGACATATTAGCAAGTCACATGCCCTTCATATGACTGTAGACCTGTTACCCGGCCGGTTGATTGCAAGTGACATGGATCTTGCTCGAACATATCTGCTCCAGCAGGCGTTATCCTGAAGGGAAAAGTTAAATCTGGCTGTCAGGCTTGTCAGTCCTTGAAGTTTGTGGAGATGGGGTAGACTGACTGGTCTAGGCTTCACATCACAACGGTACCGGTTCTTTACAAATACTTGAAAGTCGAAAAGGGAGCTTTTGATATCGATTCCCGTATGTTAACAGAGCAGGTGCTGTTCGGCATGAGAGCTGATAAACCTATAGCTTGAACATTGACTCTTTTGACAGTGTTTATAACTACTTGACTGAGTAACAGTCCGACAGAATAACTTATACGGAGTTGATAAAGAAATACCCATAAGAGGAAAAGTAATTGCTCCGATCAAGACGAGATTTCCGTAACAGAATGGAAAAGCATACTCACCAAATCTAAATGAATAGGTGATTCCTAGTAGTTCTAAATTCACGCGACTTAAGTAGCTAATCAATCATTTTCATAACAGCACTAAACCGAATCTCGAATAGCGTTCATGTGGCAAGACAGACCACCCACGAGTCGTTTCTTCTCTCGCTACAGTCACAAAGTAGTAAACAACAACAAAACGACTGTGGAAAAGAGAATGTCTCTTGACGCATCTTTTAAGAAGATCAAGTAAAGACTCGAAATCTTACAATCTTTAGTTAATGCTAAAGCTACTAGCGCTCGATGCGAGCCCGAGCCCAAGCTCGTTCACGCCTATAGTCCGGTCGCATCACGTGATCACAGTGCAAAGAGCCTCGTCGAAAGCTCCGCTATGGTCGAGCCTCTTCCTCCTCTACCACCACCGTATGATTTCGAAAATCGTTACGAAAATCCGCACAGCCAAATACATCGTCAAAACCACCAACAAATCCATAAAATAGTCGTCGACCTCGAGTCACAGACTTCCACTATAACCTTCCGAGTCCGTACTACAACTACTCATGCGTTAATGCTCTTGGTTGTTACAAGCTTCTTTTGTGTCACAATAGTGCTTGTGTGCTTCTTCTCGAAGGTACGAGTATATTTGCCCTTTAATTAAACATCTGCTAATTTTCACGTAGTAATGTTAGGCACGCAACCTACGCCTTCTCTTTTAACTTAAGTCATCCACATACAGTAAGTACGACTAAGGTTTGTGATTCAACCTTCTCTGGACTATTAATGTTGATTTTGATTCTTTTTAGGTCGAAAAGCACCCCTCGGGCAAACTACCAGCTGTTATGATACTGGCAATCAAGATGATATTGTGAGGAAGGGCTAGTTGGCATAAATGGATTGGCGTCATTGGGATTGGCATAGACTAGATTTGTATTCCTTAGAGTTGACGGGATAATACCTATCAGGCGTCTATTTGGCAAGACGGGATGGTTTGTACTTCGGCACATGTCATCCTTGATCTAATCTAATCAGATTGCACCCTGATGAAGAAACTGACTGGACCCCATCGTGCTAGCGGTGGGGGTTTGTTTGCTTTTGAAAAAATGGTCCGTAACAATAGATACATGCTGCTCAGAATGGATATCCTCTGAGATCTTTCTGCTATTCGTATTAGTCGTATTCTTGAGGCTCTGGTTGAGCTTCCTGAAGAGCTTTGGATGGAAAAGGTATGTATTCTACCGAGGGCCTCGTCATGAGATAGTGGCTCAGCAGCATCCAATCTAACAGCTCGCGAGGCATGACCACTTCTCGATCAGGCATCTCCACACTGGCCGATTCTCTGGATACAGTCGATGCGGTTCCTGTTCCTGCATCATGATTTACCTGGTACTCACATGTCTGGTGGTGGCTGCCCGACGTCGGCGGCAACTTGCAGCGAGGAGAAAGTGGCGTGGCAGTGCAGAATCTCTCGGTATCATCCCGTCCAGACAGCAGGATGTTAGATGCAACTGTTCATAGGGGTCCAGGTCTTGCAGCTGTCTGAATGGATATGTGCTGTCTGGTCTGTTAGTCCAGATAAGGCAAGGCGAGCACACATTGCGGAGAGATTGCGTTGCAGCCCATGGCGGATCCCTGACGCTTCTTTGTCGCGCGGTCAACAAGATAAAAACCCTCCCCTCCCCTCCTCCTCTTCCTTTTCCCTCTTTCTCGTCCTGTCCTGTGTTGAAGATATCCCTATTTCCAAATTCACAATATTATCTCTGGTAAGTGAAGATTTTGTCCCTTCTGGGCGCCGTTAGCATTTGTTGGGGTTTGCCTTAGTGGCGGAAGCTACTGAAACTCAAAATTAATTATCTTTTTTGTTGACGCGAGCGATAAACCCCTTTCCTGCCCACGTCCACTCTCTCCAGAACCACTGAACAATCCTCGAAAACTGACACAGTACACAGCCCAAGGTTTTGTTTTGAATAAATCCTCCATCTGGTACCACCCACTCCTGCGAAATTCGAGTTTGCAAGCCCTAATTTTGTGCAAAGTTCCCCCGCTTCACCGCCTCAAGATGTCTGCCCGCCCTCAGAACATTGGCATCAAGGCCATTGAGATTTACTTCCCAAACCAGGTATGCCAGAACGTGCAGACGATGCATGTCCGGTATGCTAGGAGTTTGCGCGCATGTACTAATTGCCCTATCTGAGTAGTGTGTTGCTCAAGTTGAGCTCGAGAAATTCGATGGCGTGAGCACTGGGAAATACACAATTGGACTCGGCCAGACCAAGATGAGCTTCTGCGATGACAGAGAAGGTAAGACTCGGTCCATATTGTGCCTTTGCGCCGCATGCTAACTCATAGAAGATATCTACTCGTTCGCCTTAACCGCAGTCTCCAACCTCCTCAGCAAATACAAGATTGATACCAACTCTATTGGCCGTCTAGAAGTGGGTACCGAGACCCTCTTAGATAAGTCGAAGTCTGTGAAGTCGGTTCTCATGCAACTGTTTGGAAGCAACACGAATATTGAGGGAGTTGACACTGTCAATGCGTGCTACGGTGGAACCAACGCTGTATTCAACGCAGTCAACTGGGTCGAGTCTTCAGGATGGGATGGAAGGGACGCAATTGTGGTAGCAGGTGATATTGCGCTGTACGCCAAGGGTGCTGCACGCCCAACTGGAGGTGCTGGAGCAGTCGCCATGTTGATTGGACCTAATGCGCCAGTTGTCGTCGAGCCTGGTCTTCGTGGAAGCTACATGCAACACGCCTACGATTTCTATAAGCCAGATTTGACCAGCGAGTACCCAATCGTGGACGGTCACTTCTCCAACAGATGTTATACCGAGGCTGTAGATGAGTGCTACAAGGCATATAACAAGAGAGAAGCAACTCTCAAGTCCCTGACCAATGGATACACGAACGGCCATACCAACGGAGAAGCCACCGACTCCAAGACCCCCCTGGACAGATTCGACTTCATGACCTTCCACGCACCAAATTGCAAACTGGTTGCCAAGTCCTACGCCCGCCTGCTCTACAACGATTTCCTCACCAACCCCACTTCCTCCACTTTCGCCGATGTCCCAGCCGAGCTCCGCGATCTGGACTACACCAAGTCCCTGGCTGACAAAGTTCTCGAGAAGACCTTCATGGGCATGACCAAGAAGCGATTCAACGAGCGTGTCGCACCCAGCACCGTCGCCCCAACAATGTGCGGAAACATGTACTGTGCCAGTGTATACTCCGGCCTCGTCAGTCTTCTAAGCACGGTTGACAGCGCCACTCTCCAAGGCAAGAGAATAGGAGTCTTCAGTTACGGAAGTGGTTTGGCCTCGAGTTTGTTCTCCCTCAAGGTCGTTGGACCTACAGACACTATCGCCAAGACATTAAACCTCCAAGAGAGACTCGATGCCAGACTTGTCGTTGCACCAGAAGTCTACGATTCGGTAAGCACTCACCCACCTCCTTTTCGCTTTCCCCAAAAGTCACATGTCACTAACGAACCGACCACAGATGTGCGAGTTGCGAAAGAAGGCCCATTTGCAAAAGAGCTACACCCCCACCGGCAACGCAGACACCATCGCTCCAGGCGTTTACTACCTTGAGAAAGTCGACGACCTGTTCCGCCGCGAATACAAGATTAAGGCATGAGACTAGCCATCTTCTTCCTAGCTCGACGGCATAGACGGTGTTTAGGGTTTGCATTCTCTAGAAGTTTCTCTTCCGCCTACAAATCATTCTCTCTTGATAGACCATTGGCGACATTACCTACCTTACAGTCGACCAGCAATATGGGTTTTAATTAGGTTTCAGGTTTCTTCATTGCTTTGATTAGTGCGTCCGAGATGGCGTTCTTCACTATAGCATGATATAAAACTGCATTGCACATTTGCATTGAGAACAATAAAAGCTTCTCTGTTATGATTTGAAAAGAATTACCATTTCGCTATTTGACTTGACTTGACTTTTCTCAGTTGGCCCATCTGACTGATTTGTATGACTTAGTTGTTTAGTTGATGACAATAAGCGAGCTCGGTCTTGAGTTTAAACTTGAGCTGATCATTTCATGTATTATCTACTACATATAGACTGTATGTACAAATCTTATCTAAAAATTCCTTCCTCTATAATGCGAATCCTTACCCAAATCTGCAACCAGAACAATCCATCTACAACTTCGCCATCGGGTCCGGCTGCTCCCCACTCATAACCCTTACTCTTTCTTTCATCTTCGTCAAAACCTCCTCATCACTCCTCTCACTCAACTTCCCCACCTCAACACTCCTAGTCTCCAGCGTCTTCGGCTTCACAATCTTCCCGCTGGTAACAACCTCCCCGCCCCCCACCGTCACCTGCTTAATAAACCCCGCCCACCCCTCGAAAAACAACCTACTCGCCGGCAACGTCTCGAGAACCATAGCAAAACAATGCGGCATCGTCTCAAACTCCTCATACAAAACCCTCACGCCCTGCTTCGCAGCCTTACACGCAACATGTCTCGCCTCATCAGTCAGTAATTCCTGACCCGTCTCAATATACAGCGGACACGAACCCTCCCAGCTCTTCGCCGCTAAAGGAGACACGAGCGGATGGGTGAGGACTGCGTCTTCGGCGTAGAGGTTTTTGCGGGGTGGAGAGGAGGGCCAGATTGAGTCGGCGCGGTAGCGTTCGGAGGTGTTAGTTTCGGCGAGGGAGGGCAGGTAGTCGTATTTCTTGTTTGTGGAGCAGGAGGGCGAGGAGTGCGTTATATCTGCCCAGGGCGAACAGGTCGCTACGCCTGCTGGGAGGGGGATGTCGCGTCCTTCCCCATTCCACGTTATTTTGAGGTTCTGACGGCGGAGCTCGAGGATTGTTTGGAGGAGGACGAGGGAGAGGTTTCCGCCTGCCGAGTCACCTGCAAAGACGATGTGGGAGGGGGAGACGGGCGTGTGGAAGGAGCCCGGGGGTGGGTAGAGGAGGGTTAGGTAGGAGAGGAGGGCGTCGAGGAGGGCGGCTGGGAAGGGGTTTTGGGGCGCGAGGCGGTAGCGGATGGAGAGGCAGCGGCCCTTTGTGAGTTTGGCGAGTTTTTTGGTGGTTGGACGGTGGGTTGCTGGATCCACTGGGTTCGTATGTGTTAATATTGTTGTTCTTTTCTCAAGAGAAAGAAAAGTACCCTCTTCCCAAGAAGCAGGGAGAGAGTGAAATGTCGACTTACTGAGATAATAAGCACCCCCATGGAAATACAGAACCGTCGTAGGAGATTCTACCTCCTTCATCATCTCCTGATACTTTTGCTCCTCAGATATCTTCAACTCCGCACTCCCCTTCGCGGCACCAGCTCTATACCCAATCCACTCCGCCTCAACGGGCTTCAAGTCTGGCTCTACAAACCCGCCTTTCTCCTCCCCTTGCTCTCTCAACCCCTCAATAGCTTTAAACAGCGCCTGTCTAGCATCATCCTCAACCGGCTTCGGCATCGTGACTTTGCTAACCCATATCCTGCCCTTGATCTCGGGGCCTTTGATGGACATGCGCTGGAGCTGCGAGAGGGGCCGGGGAGGCGAGTCGGTGATGAAGGAACGGAGGACATTTATTATTAACTCAGTGCGAAGATCCCAGTATTTCGAGTGTTCTGAGAAGCCCAGCGTGTGGAAGACGGCCGTCTTGCCTATTAGAGGGACTTTGGGCAGTATGGCCTTGATGATAGGTATCGGTGACGTATCCATCCTGCTTGGTGAGGGAAAGGATGAAGATTTCAAAGGACGGGGAACTGTCCGAGGACTTTGAGAATATGAAGTAAGGATAAGATTGAGAGAAAGAGGGAGAGAAAGTACCAGGGAGGTTTTGCAAGAACGAACATAGAGAAAGACAAAGTGTAACTACAGAGAGACCAGTCCCGAGTTGGGGTACCAGCGCGTGTCTCGAGATGCCGAGGCATGTTACCTAGCCTTGTGGGTGGTTTTGATCGCGTGGCCTCCAGATATAATGTTTCGTATGTCATGGAAAGATGCTAGCCTATGTCTTTGGGTTGGATGCGATATCCTGGTTGAGATGCGAAGGATGGATTGTTTGGAGATGGGTTTAAGATATCGTGGGATTTTGTGCAGTTTGGAGTTTCAAGCATGTTGCGGAGGGGAACCTTGCATGCAAGGCTGACCTTCCTCGGGAGCGCACGGCTTTTTGCCCAGTTTCTGGAAGCAGTGCCATGTCTTGCTGCGGAACGTTTGCTTATTTGTGTCACTTGCGACTGGCTCTTACATATGGCTTTATCTGTCCTTTGAAAATAATACATTGCAATATTCTGATTATCGTAGATTTGAAGGACTCCCTTTGACGCCTTCACATGCAATCCTCCCACCCCGAGATTCGTTTTCATCCCACTACACTATGTAGATCCGCTAGCCTCTTGAGACCCACTGCCAGTGCTGGCTGAATTGTTGTTCTTGTTAGCAGCAGCCATTTGCCAGGCTGGGATAGCTGCTTTTCCGGCTGGTGCACCAGTATTGAAAGGGCTGCTTCGCCCATGAGCAGATCCTTGGACAGATGCAACAGACTCAGTACCGGTTCCGTTGCTCACAGATGCTGGCTTCTGAGTAACAACCTCGGTTGTTGACGATCCATTGGTAGAGGAGGCTGATGGTGTCTGCATATTCGAAGGTACACTTGACCCTCCCATTGCCGAAGGCCGGCTATAGGAGTTGTTGCTTGTCGTCGATGTAGGGTTCATTCTTTGACCCATCAAGGTTTTGAGACTCTTCAACTCCGTGTTGAGCTCTCGTAACCTGGTATCGGTCGTTTCCTTTTGCCCTTCCATTGCTCTTGGTATCAGATCCTTCAGTCCTCGGACCTCATCGCCTATCCTCCGTGACTCTTCCTCGCGTCGTTTGCTCGTAGTCTTCAGTTCGCTGATAACCGTTTCAACCTCAGTCAAAGCCGCGTCCAGTCGCTCTGTTCGTGCTTGTTCGGAAGTCTTGAGAGTCTCGGTATCCTTTGCCAGTTGGTCCAGAAGAGAAAATGCCTTCTCGAAAGACTCATCGATAGCCTGCTTGTCCTGCTCTAGCTGTGGTGCAGTTGGGGGCGCAATCATCGGATAGACATAACGCTGATAGAATGATCAGCAACTAGTAGCATGGATTGTTCCCTAACGAAGGCCAATTACCTTTGCAACGAAATATAACCCATAGCCGACCCCTCCCATCACTGTCGCCATTATAAACCAGTCTCTCCAATCCCTCTTCGGTACCTCGGGAGGTGGCTGTTGCCATGGATGTTGCTGATATCCGCCATATCCAGGTTGTGGCTGGCGTATTACTTGCTGCTGTTGAGGAGCATAGCCGGAATAGTTCGCTGGCGCCGTCTCGCCTCCTGCCCTTGCGAGTGCTGTATCAATTTCCTCCTGGGTCAGGTTCTTTGATTGTAGAAATGCAATCCGGTTCTCGATAGGGGATCCTGCGACATTCGGATCCTGCAGAACTGGAAGGGTCAGTACGTTGGAAGGTGGTCGTGGTCATCGTCTCTCACATGTAACCTGTAGTTTAATCAGCAGCAATCGAATGAAGTCAAGGGCTCATCTTAGTACTCACTGCAGATCCAACGATATCTTCACGAATTGCCATAGCGATGTAGCTGACTTTCGCGCCCGTTCACCTTACAACTGAGATAATCGAAGACGCGACGTGATGCAGTGCGATGCGATCGTTGAAATAAATCCGGGGAAACATCAGGTTGAACGCGGATCTGGTAAAGGCAGTGGCCGGAGCCGAGGCTTCGAGCTTGTCAGCCAAAGTCTTGGTGAAGAAAGACGCTAAGCCCGTTTTAGTGCTTTGTTTACAACTTTGTTGTGGTCGCATCCACGAACTCCTCATAACATACAACTACAGCGCTATCGCGTGCATTCTCACCGCATCTTGCTCACCAGAACACCCATACGGTTTTGACCTGCGTATTTGATCATAACAATCTCATCTGGCAAATATCACACTTCACAATGTCGCAAGACACGGGTCTATTCTCCGTGCGGCGGCCCCGAGAGGTATGTTGCGCCCCAGCAATACTTGCGCAGATCCCTTCTCTGCTTCCCTCAGTGATTTTTCCACCTTTGCATACTGATATTTCTGCAGACACTCGGTGGCATCAACTATAACTCCAGTATTCCACAACCTGCTTCCGCCATGAAGCGTTCGAACTCCATGTCCGGACCCAACATGAACGCGCCCTTCACAGTCAGCCATGTACGATCAATCTCTGGATCTCGCGCCTCACTAGCACCGCCTCGTCCAAACCAGCCCCAGTTTCAGCGATCATCCTCCGGTACAAACTTAGCAGAAATGGGAATGTCATCAGTGAAACGCACGTCTTTCCAGAACAACAGTGGGAGAAAGAGCTTCGCGCCGGGCACAACAGGGAGATCATCTGCAGAGAGTGCAGAGCGGAGAAGTAGTGTATATAGGTCAAGAAGCTCTACCAATGGACCTATGGGGCACCAGAGTTTCTTTCAACAAGCACCTCAGCCAGCTGGCGTACCGAAGGATCCTCGTCCACTCAGAGACCGTTCATACCAGGCCAAAATCGGACAGGAACTTTTGGACTACATGGCCGCAAACAATTTCGAGATGGAGATGAAGCATCCTCTCACACAGAATATCATCAAGTCGCCAACTCAGAAGGATTTCAATTTCATGTTCCAGTGGCTCTACCATCGCATTGATCCCAGCTATCGTTTTCAGAAGAGCATGGACCAGGAGGTCCTTCCAATCCTCATACAACTGAGATATCCGTACCACAAGATGATTACCAAGAGTTCACTCACGGCTTGCGGATCGGCGAATTCATGGCACACATTCCTCGGACTTCTACACTGGATGATGCAGCTGTCTCAGATGCTGGACGGCTATGCGGCAAACCAGTACGATGATGCATGCGCAGAGACAGGTGTGGATGTTAGTGGTGATAGAATCATCTTTGGCTTCCTAAGCGGGGCCTACCGAGATTGGCTATCCATGGATGAGGACGCTGGAGATGAGGATCAAGACAGGGTCCTTGCGCCGCACGTCGAGGCTATGGCACACGAATTCGACCGATCAAACTCGAAATATCTTGATGAGTTGCACATTCTGGAAGGCGAGAACAAACGCCTCCAAAAGGAGATCGAGCTGCTTGAGAAATCCGGATCCGATGTTGCTATGTTGGACAGGAACTTCAAAATCATGGAAGAAGACAAGGTCAAATTCGAGGAATTCGACAATCGCATGAATCAGAAGTCGGAAAAATACGAGTCTCGAATCGAGTTCCTCCAAGGGGAATTGGATAAGGTCATGGTGGAACTGAAAGAAGCTGATGACGAGCGAGCAAACCTTCAGAAAGCGGTTGATGATCAGGGAATCAGTATGGCTGATATTGATCGCATGACTGTGGAGAGGGAGCGTCTTCAAAAAGGTATCGAGTCAACTTCGCAGCGACTGGAGGAAGCAAAGAAGAAGGTGTCTGAGAAGGAAGGAGAAGCGAGTCGGAAACTTGAAGATCTGGAGCGAATGGTCGATAAGTACAATAGCCTTGGTTATCAGATTGGTCTCATTCCAGCAACCGCAGCCAACGCCAAGGGTAAGAATTATGAACTTCAAGTCACCGCCAACGACGGTCCGAACTTCTCTTCTTCTCAGATGGGCGTATCTGGAACGGGCAATGCGGAGAGTGACAGACTTCTGGCTGATCCTGTCACTGGATATCAGCCTGCACACATTCTCAATCTTGATCTCCGTGGCCAGGTCAAGGCCAGTTTCCTGAGCTTACGCAAGGAGATTTCCGAGAGAAGAACCGTTGCAATGGATGAGATGATGAAGCATCATGATCTGTTGGATGGAATCAAGGAAGCCATCGAAGATAAGCGGGGCGAAGTTGAGGCTCTTGAGCATCGTGTCCGAGCAGCAGAGGAGGAGTACGAGAAGACAAAAGAGGTAGGACATGGATCAGGACCAATTCAGCTTGTAGACGCTAACCCTTGACTAGGTCACAACCACTCAAAAGATTGCCTCCGATACTCAAATTGAGAAAATGGAGAAGGAACTGGCAAAGATGCGAGCTGGTCTCACCGAATCTGTCCAGCTTATGGAGCAGCGCGAGATGAACACGAACATCGAGTGAGTACCACAGGCATTTCTAAACATTCCAAGCTAATGTGTACCTAGGTATGAACAACTCACCCTCAAAGCAAATGCTCTTCGTGAAGAGCTACACACAGAAATCGAGAAGATGTTGAACGACATCATTAAATTCAAAGTTCATATTCAGAAGAACTTAGAAGACTATGAGGGCTTCGTAGTCGATGAAGTGGAGCACGAACTTGGAGGTGATGATGAGGAACGAGAAGATACCCAGGATGTTGAGATGAGATGAGTTTGAAGTTTGATTCCTTGTTTGATTGCCTGCTTCGGAAGAGCTTTGGAGAAGTTGTACTGTGCACATGAAACCTGATTGCTGCGATTATATGGGCGGGTGCAGACGGGCGTTTGCTATTGAGATACTGTGGATGACGCAGAGCTGGAGGGAGTTTGGTTGTGGCCAGGCTGGGGGGGAGTTGGGTAATGACTATGAATTGAATGCCGTAAATGTAATTTTCCGTGCAATTCGGCCAGTGACAATTGATATCTGTAGGATCAAATATCTACCACCACCATGTATCGTGTTTATAAGTCCCAGATTCAACAAAACTTACAACCCAAGATCTCTCCTCCCCCTCTCCTCCAGCCTTGGAAACCGGTGAGACAAAGGCAGACTAGCTCTGCTATCACGTGCTGCTGGTCTGTGCTCCGCTTCCATGGCGCCAAAGTGCTTCAACTTCCTCCAATCGACCTCCACTCGCTCGCCTTACTTCTCCTCCTCACGCCCGCCTGCTGTGTTGCGCATCGCATCGCATCACATCGTCGCAGTTTTTCTCCCTGCCACCCTCATTGTGCGCAACTACGACCTCATCAACTGCGTCTACTAGAGCTAGCCGGCGATAGATATCTAGCTCTGTTCCGTCGCGCTCATCATTCCCTTTCGCCACTCCTCAAGCTCTCGTTGAACCCCACAGCCAGCGCGACAACAGCCTCATCTCATCATGACTGAGGTATCGTCCACCAGGCTGTACCTGGGCAATCTTCCTCGAAGTGGTCAGTACCATCGACGCGACTGCTACTCGACCAGTTCCAGCGTATGCGCCGCCCTGGACAATGCTAATTCCATCATAGCTACCAAAGCCGATGTCGAGGCGCACTTCAACACTCATGGCACTGGAGAAATCACCGAGATCAAGCTTATGAATGGCTTCGGATTCATTGAATACAAAGATGCGATGGATGCCCGCGATGTAGTTCCCGGTATGGCCGCATCAACAACTCCCAGGGTCCTTCACATAACTTACTCCTCGTGTAGCCTTCCATGGCTCGGACTTCATGGGTGAGCGCTTGACCGTTCAGTTTGCTCGTGGTACGCGCACCCGTGATACCTTCGCCAATACAGAGCGCAATGCTCCACGTCCAAGACGTACTCCTCATCGCATGCAAATATCTGGACTTCCAGGTGAGACCAGCTGGCAGGTCTGTTTCCCCCGTTCCTTCATCCGGACTCTTGGATCTCAAAAAATAATGCTATTTGGACTCTGCGCTACATAACATGATATTTGGACGCCTTTATTGTATAGAAAGACCTCCCTTCGGCAGCAGAGTTATTAGTCAGTCCTGGCCAGCATCACGCCCTGCGTTGGTGATCAGAACCATGCATCGTGCTAGTGCATTTGCCTGAGCAGCTGGACTTGGTGGACATCTCTCTCCCTCTTCTGGCCTTTCTTTCCCTGTTTCGACTTCTTTCTGCTATTGTCACTGCTGCCCATTGCCCATTGCATGTCTGGATAACGATCACTTGGCGCAGGACGAAGCTCAACCGTTGGACCATGTACCTATCTCAGGAACTGTTTGGATGGCACACTACTACTACCTTGGCGTTTGTACACCAACCTACCTGGATGACGACTTACATGGATTCTGGATATAGGACCTGAAAGACTTCGCTCGTCAATCCAGCCTCGATGTCGTCTACTCCGAGACTGGTCGTGACCGGGATGGCAAAGGGTATGTCGTGCAGTCTCTTCGCAGTGGAATTAGCTAACGCCCATGACAGAAGCTTTGTTGAGTTTGAGACTGCTGCAGACCTTAAGACTGCAGTAGAGAAACTTGACGGCCGTGAATTCAAAGGAGTTCGTGTCACTTGTATCGCTGATGTATGTCTCCGCGTCCTATTCTGTGGCTTGATCTAATGATATCTAGACTCAACCGGATGTTCCCCGCGACTCGCGAGCTCGATCCCGATCTCCAGTTCCCCGGCGATCCCACCCTGCTGATGATTACGACCGTCGTGGCCCATCCCGTGGATATAGCCCTCGACGTGATGGTGGATATCGTGATAGAAGCCCTCCCCGCCGTGGTTATTACGATGATGATCGTCGTGGATACCGCTCTCCTCCAAGAGCTCGCGGACCGATTGATGATTACCCACCCCCACGTGGTCGATTTGAGGATCCTTACCGTCGTGATTACCCACCGGATCCATACGTCAATGGCAGAGCCCCTTACGATCGTCCCCCTCCAAGAGATTATCCCCCAAGAGATGCTCCGTATGATTATGAGCGACCACCTCGCCGTTACTAAGTAAGTTTTCACAACTCATGGAATATATAGCACTTACTGACCCTCTGCAGATTTCTGCTTCAGGAGCGGACGATATGTTCTTTGAATGAGGAAAGATGGGTTCACCCTGATTTCTAAATATTTTGAATCGTATCAGGAACGACTGTGATGTGGATAAACGAATTTTCTCACACTAACGTCTCGTCTATTTCCTTCTCCAAAAAGTAAACATTTTCTTTGTGGAACTTCTAAGGCGGGGGATGGAGAGTGTACAATATGGTGATGAGGTCAACTTCATGATCAATTCACTAGCATGTACTCCATAGGAATAGGGAAATTGCCATAGCTCTTTGCGAAACGCATATTCATTCATGACTTGTGATTAATGTTGTACAATGCCTGATGATCAAGGCCTCAGTGATACAATCCCCCACCATTACCGCACTTCAAAACTCCCTACTCTCTCCAATATCACAAACGTCAAAGACACCCGTCTCCGGCAACCCCTTCCACTTCATCGCCTTCTTCAGCAGCTGCGGCGGCTCCAACACATCCTCCGAAGTTAGAACCCACGTCCCCCAATGAATACCCATCGCCCTCTTGCATTTCGTATCCAAGAAGATATTAACACTATCAAACGGATTCGCATGCATCGAACTCATAATAAACCTTGGATCATACGCCCCGATAGGAATAAGACCCAGATCAAACGGACCCCTCAAATCACCAATCTGCTTGAACGCCGGACAATGCGGGAGGTCTTTATACTCGTCTCCGTAATCGTCGACCTCTTTGGGCAGTTCGGGGACGTGACGGTATCCAGTATCGCCTCCGAACCAGACGCTCTTTCCCCCAGAGGAGACGGCCCATGAACACCAGAGCGTGGCGCCCTTGTCGAATGCTGTTCGCGCGGAAGTATGCTGGCACGGTAGGCAGGATATCCTAGCTTTGATATCCTCTGAAGCCGCTTTCGGCACTGCTTCTGACGGTTCTCCCGACGCAACTGAGATGCGTTTCTCGCCCGTCCCAGGAGAAAGCGTAACATCAACATCATTCCACCAATCCAGCTCTTCCACATTTGTTATCCCACACTCATGGAACCACTTCTTCAGCCCTAACCCAACGAGGAAATGCGCATTCGGATGCGCCTCATGAATCTTCATAACCGAGGGGTGAGAGAGGTGGTCGTAATGGCTGTGGCTTATCACCACGAGGTCTACGACGGGCAGGTCTTTGATGTGGCATGGTGGCTCCGTGTATCGCTTCGGTCCCATGAATGAGAAGGGGCTGCAGCGGTCTTCGAACACGGGATCGAAGAGCACGCGGAGCCCGCTGGGGAACTCGACGTAGTAGCAGGCATGTCCAAGCCAGGTTGCGCGGAGGGAGGGAGAGGATGTGCGGGTTGGGAGGAAGGTGGGCTCGATTACAGTTACGGTAGGAGGGGTGGTGTCGGGGAATTTCAATTTGCCTGTTATTCTGCGCCTGGGGGTTGTGGTTAGCTTGCCATTCCCTTTATTTACTTTGGAAGTTAAGTGGAGGATATGGGAGTACTATACCAGATCATAGCTCCTCCGATAGCAAGAGGATTGAAATCCACCCAGCTCGGCCACGGATTCACAAACCCCTTCCCATCCTTCGCATGATGCGCTTTCGTCGCCGAGTCTTCAGGTACAGCTCCTAGAGCTTTCGGACTGCTCACCGAGCAGGCATAGAGAACCGCTGCTGTCATACCTCCAGACATCGCTCGAGTCACTATCTGGTTTTGAGGTGTGGGTGCGGTAGCTGTTTTCAGTGGACGCCGCCGTGTGAACAAGCGGAAGATGGAGCGCATTGGTGGTAGAGGAGAGTAAATGAGAAACAGGAGATGGAGACTTTATACTGTACAGAGAAGGAGAGAAGAGAAGAGGAGGCTTGCACAGGTAGGTAAATGGCTGCAAGGTTCTATGTAGGTTGACGCTGACCGCGTTATGTCTGGTCTGATTTGGTCTGGATGCAGACGTCGGAGTTAGGAATTTGGCTCTGCGGCGGACGTGTAATACGATAGCGGACCGGCTTTCGGGCGAACGTCAAGAACCGCTCTCCATTATAGCACTTTGGCTTGCGTGTTCTTTCTGACTTTTTGTTAGATGGCTTACGCTTTTTATTGGATTGGTTATCTTTGGTGCGGACTTCATAAATGCGAAGCTTGGGTGTCAGCTTGGGCTAGCAGTGCATGACCAAGTGTAGTTGTCATTTATCATGCCTGCGAATTTTGCCGAGAGCGAATCCGAAGCTTGATACTCCACCCCACCTACCCCAGCCCTCACTTAGAAGAAACTTGTGAGTGAGTGACGCAAATGAGGTTGGATCAGATGAGTTTGGTTGGGACTTGGTAGACTGAAGTGAAGTACTCTCTCATGATCAACTAAGTAGCATTTACTGAGCGAGTGCTTCATAACTTCCAGTTCTCACGATACACTAATACCCGCACCCCACATAACTTTAGATACACCCTGGCACCCACCCATTATCACCGACAGCTTTTCCCTCTCCGATGATCCACAAGCTGTTCCCGGTCCCACCATAACCTCAATGCCAGAAACTGCCTTTTTCTTAACATTGATATGTATCCAAATGAGGAATTTCAGCCTCATCTTGAGCCTTGTTTACAAGGTTTCAACAGCTCAATGCAGCACTCAATCTCATTGAGTGTTGTCTCGAGGTTGCTTGGTGTAATGGTTAGTAAGTATTAACCATTCCTGCTCTGGTGGCATGAATTTTCCCCGGCTAACAGCCTCTTATGCACATCAGATTCTGATTCTGGGGATATTGGTTCGATTCCTATAGCGACCTTCATAGCCTTGTGCATTTTTTTTTCCTCTTGGTTCTGGAAGCTTTTTCGAGCTGGTTTTTTGGTTGTGGTGCTTGTTCTGTAAGCGAGCGAGGTTCCCTTTTTGGCGGTGCTAGCTGAAACAAAATAACTCAATAAACCCTCATACGATATATATTTAGAGCGAGACTATCTATCTAGAAGACCGTTTCAAGTCATTTTGCCATATCATGTCAAGGTCTGAACTGTTCGGACGTATCTACTTGTTTGTATATCTTTTGAAGTATACCCACCATCTGCTCACTATACGAAGCATTGGTCGATCAAGCTTCGATAAAATGTACCCCACTGATCTCAAATAGGAACATCGTCTCGAGAGAAACATCTATCAACACTTCGAAGTGATTCTCCTTGGATCAACTTTGTCAAGGCTTTGATGTCCTGTTTGTTTTCCTTTCTCCACTTTATCAAGCAATCATTTCCTGACACCCGAGAGTCATGATCAGAAAACTCCTTCCTCTCTCGCTCCTAATAAATTTCAACGTCCTCCTTGGAAGAGACAGTGACCATCGAAGGTATTATTATATGTACCAAAACTCCCTATCTACTTCTGCTTCACCAAACACAGACCCCGAAAACGCCATGAAATGCATATATGCCTTCAGAGCACAATCCTATCCCAAACGCCAGCGCCTACGCCAATGCTATAGCGCAATGCATACTCCCTCCCCAACCTAAGTCCTCACATCACCAAATAGTACATCGAAAATCTCGTCCAGAATCGTAAAAGCGAGATGTGCACTATATTTCATCAGCATTCACTCCATTCCAAGCACAGAAAAGCCTCTTATGAGAGAAGGGCGGGGATAAACTTACTTCAACCGTGGATTATTAAGCGTAGCAAAGATCCTCCTGCTAGCAGCTTGTGCATTCACCCTCCCTACCACACTAGCTGCTAGATCTGGAACGAGTGTAGCGAGCATGAGACTCGCCTCGGTTCTGCTCTTTGACTTCTCGAGTGGTGATCTAGGTTTACCGTCTTTCTTCTGCTGACCACCTGGCCACATGGAATCTTTGAGCAGAGTAATGTATTTGATGATGGCATCTTCCGAGACGAAACCTTTGACGTTCTCGCGGACTTTGCGTTCGATTGTCCCGCCGAGGAGTTGGTGTAGGACTACGACGACGGCGCGGCCACGTAGCCAGTTGTTGCCGCGATTTAGCTCGAAGACTTCGAGGAAGATGTCACAGATGGGTTTGACGAAGGGTTCGAGCTCGCGGTCTTCGAAGGCGTTGAGTTCGGCTTCGGCTTCAGCAACGGTTACTGGGTCTTCGCTGATGGCGGTTGGCATTGTAATCAGTTGACTTGTGGCGGCCGAGAGGAGATTTTGACCGGCGACGGAGAGTTGGTCAAGAACGGGGATGTTGCCGAGGATGTCCTCCATACCATCTGTAACAGAATTGTAGAAGCGAGTCATGATATCCTTTTTATCTTCACCATCGTAAGGACCATCGACACTTGGTGCTATGGCGCTTTGTGAGAGGAATGCACGAAGATCTCGACTGCGACAAACATCTGGTAGGAGGAGGATCTCATGAAGGTATTTCTCAAGGGCTACTCGCCGTTTGTGTAGGAAGTCGCTCTGCAGTTTCATGACCATACGTCGACGAGGAAAATCAAGATTCCGGACTGATGGATATTTCATCCTGAGTCGTTGATGGAGATCGTGAAACTCGCTGTACCGGCGTGTGATTGTCCATGTTGCTGCTGGCATCTGCTCCCCTGCTTTCCGCTGGACTTCCACGACATACAGAGCATACTCCCTTCCATCATCTTCCTTGCCTACCATGATCGATTTGATCTTGATGGTCGAACGACCATAAAGACTATTGTCGCTTTCCTGAATGACGTATTGCTGTCGTTGAAGTTCTTTGCGTCGGATCTCTCGCTGTAAACTGGCCTTTGACTTCTTCAAGATTCGTAGCTCGGCAGTGTTGTTTGTCAGTTCAGCCTTTCGTGTTAAAGAGTCTACTACTCGGTCTTGAGCAATCAGTCGATCAATGTCTGTGGTAAGGGCACTGATAGCTTCTGCGAGACCTAAGTCTCCCGGTGCAGCTTCATGGACCGCATCATCGTCGTCTATATCTCTTTCATCTTCTGGATCCTCATGCTCATCAGAGATAAACTTCTCTTCGTCTGGGAACAAGTCATCGTCTGTAAATACACCAATCCGAGAAGATGTGTTCACGAGACCAAGTGAAGCAATACTTGGTTTCTCGGCCCTTTCCGACTTGCTGAGCTTTTCCCCAAAGAGATCCATCTTGTCGGCCTTGTCTGGCTTGTCTCCGAACAGGTCTGCTCTCTGGTGGTCGACAGAGCTTCTCGTCGATGCATTTCCTGGAGACATCAAACTTGGATTTGGAGATTCTAAAGGGTAATCATCCCCAAAGAGCGACTTTCGCAAATCATCAACATCAGGCTTGTCTTCCATGATATCATTCAATGCTGCCTCCATAGCCTGAACGACATTTTTGTCAGGCACATTGTTGTCAGCATCTTGATCAAGACTGTGAACGGAATTAACCATAGCCTCGCTATCGAATTCTTCATCATCAAATAGTGGCGAGGAACCTTCGTCTATTGACCCTCGGGAAGAAGTCATTGGATCGTTGCCATCTCTTGAAGCATGTAGATCAACCGAAGAAGCAGCTTGCCGTCGTAGGTCGGCTCGTTTTGGAACTAACTTGGCAGATATCCTGTGGAGAGGTGCCGGCTTGGTTGGTAAAGCTTGCGCTGAGGCTGATCGTGTCGGCAGGTGTGGCTTTTGCATCGAATCGAGCTTTGAAGGAGCAATTGGGGAAGCAGGAGGAGCAAGGTTCTTCATCGCCTCTTGTGACGTGAGGCATTTGTAGAATAAGTCAGATTTCTTAAAATTTCGAAAATGTTTGTCCTGCATCAGTTCAAGAGCAGAATTTTGAGCTCGCAATATTGCTCGACGAGCAACGAAGTATTGCTGGGGAGATGCGTCTTTTCCAGCCCTGAGAAAGTCTTGTACAAATCGTTTCGAGGCCTCGGGGACCTTCAATTCTGGCTTTGATAAATACGCCTCGTTTATTTGAGCGAGATCGTTTCTGTCAGCTTCGGTCCACGGAGCAACTGTTGTTGGTATCTCGTCGTCTTCAGCAACGTCATCTTCCAGAGGGTTGCGAAACCCATCTACAACGATCCAGAATTGAACCAAAGGCATGAGCTTTTGCCGATCCATATACTCCATGAAGTAAGATAACCCAGACGGGTCGTGGAGCAGATCCACTAGAGAGGCATTTTCAAGTTTTGAGATTTGCGTCCCATTACTAGTGGAGCCCAATGGTGTGTGATTTCGCTCTCCGCCTGCAGCAAGTTGATGAACTCGTTGATCTAGGATTTTCTTCCCAATATCCAAACGCCGAAGATACACGGGATCCATGCCCTCTTGCAAAGCATCTCTCTTGAGTTGACTTGAAACTTCACTTCGAAACCGGCGAGCATCCGAAAGATTGTTCACTTTCCGTATAGCACGAATGAACTTCTCAAATTTCCGTTCATGATCTCCTGGAGATAAGCGTGGAAAAGGAGTTGCCCGTTTCGACCTTGGAGCTGGAGATGCATGCTCGTCGAGAGCAGCTCGAAGCTTTCGAACAGTGGATCGATCTTGCAACATAGACCGTCCCTGTTACCCATTAGATTGTAATCAAATCCCAAACAACAAAACCTACATAGCCTTCCATAACCTGATTCCAAGTATCCGGATCAGATAGCAGTTGCATAACTGGGGTGAGCACTGCACATGCAACCAGCTCATTGATAAGAACTCCCACTGCTCGACTTCCAATCACTGGTTCCGGTAGTAATCTTGGGAGCAAGACATTTGTCAGCTTCCGCAAGTAATCCTGCTGTACGAGCTTCGTATCTGAATATGCCAAAGATGCCGCGGGGTGTAATTTTCCATCTCTGTACTTCGCAGCAATAGCCAAGTCCAACTCCTCTGATTCCGTCACACTCCGGTTCAAATGCTTCCCTCTAATAGCCCTTTCTGCGTCGTAGAAATCCCTGAAATGTGCCGTCAATATCGGCACGAATCGTGTCGTCACAACCTCTGTAATATCAACAGCCAAAAGTTCATCGCGCAAACAGACAAGAGCCAGTCTGATAGTCCTGTCAACCTCATTCGTAAATGCAGGGTTCTTGCTGATATTCGAATACCACGACTTCACAAAGTCCCTTATTATCAGCTCCAAGAGCCCATCCAGAGCGCCAGACACCGTCGCAGATTCTGGGTAGAGGGGTTGCTTCTCGTAGGCTTGTCGGGTTCGCAGGGCGGCGGTCTCCTTCTTCCATCTCGTCGTCGCCAGGAAAGCTGCCCCGGGCGGGCGTCGTATAGAGTTCCTTTCCCCATACCTGCTCCCTCTCGATGTGAGCACCAGCAATGCGATCAAGCCCAGCACGGGGAGCACGAGGCCTGCAACAAAGGCGTATCCGGCCCAGCGTAACGTTGGAACCCAGTTGACAGCATAACCCCATGCGACGAAGCTTGCGACACCGGCTAGTATCACATCTCGTCGTCTGAGGGCCATATCAATCTGTGACGAGGAAATGCGCCGGGCGGCATGATTGAGTGGTGGTAAATTTGAAGCTCCCCATGTTGTCGAGCACCCATGCAGCAGTACCTCGCGTAATCCTGCCTCGAATCACATGCGCTTGGAAGAGATGCAGTTTCAAGACATTTACGAAGGCACACGGCAAGAATCATTGCATAGCTTCTGATGCTATGACGAATATCATTGGGTATCTTATCTACCATGGAGGATCCTCCAAACGCCGGAACAAAGCTACAAATTTCTGACCTTGATTCCGCTCCACCTTCTTTCCCTCCTCCGTCTCAACTCTCATAATTTTCACACATGGGTCTGCTTCTTGTTCCTCCTCTGGCACACGCTCGAATGACAGATGTGCTTCAAAGTGTTGTACCATCCAATTGTGTAGATCTTCAACGTCGGTGATTGTGTAAATAATGCCTCCCGGTCGTACAACATATGCATATTCCGAGTTCAACGTCGTAGAGACGATCCGAGCTTTGTGTTTCCTCGCTTTGAAATGCGGATCTGGGAAGCATAGGAAGATTTTGGATAGTTGATGCTTCTTGAAGAAGTTTGGGAGGAATTTCATTGTGTTGGCCCTGACGCACGCTGCATTTTGATAGAGACCTCCGTCGGGATGCTGGGCTCTCAGAGCTTTGATTCTTTCTTGAACGTATTCTGTGACTTGTGTTCGGATTTCCATGCCTGTACGAAGTATTAAACCAAATGTTCAAAGGAAGCTGGAACTGCACTAACCCAGTATCAGAGTGTCTGGCATGATGGGAGCCAATGCAACTGTCAGACCTCCAAATCCACATCCAATATCTGCAACCTCGACATCCTTTCTCAGCGGCTTGACAGTAGACTTTGCTTCGTCCTCGATCTGCACTTCAGCCATGCTCTGAACTGGCACCGTTTCTACGACAAAGGCGGGGTAGTAAGCCGACCAGTCCATGTGGGCAGGACTTATAGGGCTATATCTCCTTAGGACATCTCCTCTCAAAGACGTGCAAAATTAAAAGACTTACTAGGTCAATTGGTGGTCAGAGAAGGGGTTCGCATGAGCTCTTTGCCTGTAGAATTTCTTCTTGGGGGCTTCTGTTGAGGGCCTCTCATTCTGAGACTTCTTGTAATCTTCTCTCTTCTGTCGTTTATTCGCAGCTCCGGCCATCGCAACAGTGATCCTTGTAGTCGTTTCTGGAGTTCTGCGAGTTGTCTGTATCAACAATAAAGTGCTGTCTTGTAGTCGGACGGGTCGAAGAAGGCTGAACATTTTTATCGCATTGCTGCCGAGTGGGTCTGAATTTAGCGTCCTTTCCCCTGTCACTCCACCACTTCCTCAGCCTTACGAAGCTCCAACTCCATCTCCACCTTAACACAACATCAACTCCAGCCAAAATCATGGCTTCAGAAACAGGAAATCTCTATGGCATTCGCCCACCCAAAAAGCAACCTAAAGATCTTTCTTCTTCCAGCAGTCTAGCTTTCACATCCAGCATCTCCAGCATTCTCTCATCTACGACATCGTCCTCCTCAGCGCGAACTGCAGGTCGCCCTCGACCATCCAAGACCAAATCCGACATATTCACATCACATAATAAGAATGCGAAGAAGCGGGCGGCGAAAGATCTAGAGGAAGATGAGTTCAGAGGACGGACAGGGAGGCAAGATATTGGAGGCGTGGATGCCAATGTGCTACATCGCTCGAAAAGGAAAATGGAGGAGAAGGCAAAAATATATGCCAGGATGAAGAAGGGGGAGTACGAGGGAAAGGACGGCGAAGATGGATTGATTGATTTCGACAGAAAGTGGGCCGATCGGGAGAGGGAAGGAAAGACGGAGGACTCGTCAGATGAGATTGAGAGCGATGACGGACAGGGCGAGATGGTGGACTACGAAGACGAATACGGACGTCAAAGGAGGGGAACTCGAGCAGAAGCAGAAAGAATGGAGCGCAAGAAGCGGAATCAGATTCTTGGTGCTGAGGAACTGGACAGGATGAGCGCTCGTCCTGCTATGCCTGGGAAGATTATCTATGGGGACACGGTGCAGACTATGGCGTTCAACCCTGATGAGGAGAGTGCAGAGAAGATGGAGGAGATTGCTAGAAAGAGAGATAGGAGTCTGACGCCGCCAGATGCACAGCATTACGAAGCCGACAAGGAGATCAGGAGCAAGGGTGTGGGCTTCTACAGTTTCTCGAAAGATGAAGGTACGCGAATGAAGGAAATGGAGGCTTTGGGGAAAGAGAGAGATCAAACGGAGAAATTAAGGAAGGAAAGGGAGGAAAAGAAAGAGAAGAGGAAAAGAGAGATTGAGGAGCGGAGGAAACTCATTGGGGATAAGAGGGCAAAGAAGCAAGCGGATTCCTTCTTGGATGGATTAATGGCCGATATGGAGTCTTCCAAAAAGAAAACCCCATGAAGTCCGGATTTACTGAAATTTAGCGTGGCGTTGGCTGGCTCACTGGGGGTTAATTATTGATTAGTATCTTTGCGAACCTCGGTGTACGCGATTGTGCTCTGCGCTTCTCAGGGCTGGAATCAACAAATCCAAATATCATTTGAACTGAGGACATTTCCTCCCATATCCTTGCTTTCAAAGACGTCTTATAACTTGTGGTTGTTGTAAGTTGGAATTAGTACGCGCAAGTCTCTAAAAGTCATGAAACCATGGTAAAGAATGAGCACTTTTCAATGTCTACATGGCTTTTGAACAACGAAGAAACAGAACGTCAATTTGCAATGTGATAACATAAACTCGATTCAATGCTGTATCTTATATGCATTCATTGGTGTAATACATGCGATAAGTCCATCATTGCGATTCACTATCATACAACTAGGCTTCCCTCGCCCTCAGACACCAGAATCCAAGCCTCGCGCGGCCGCACGCAAGGCTGATGAAGTCCATCAACCCCACCAAGGCCCAGCTCAACACCATCCTCCAACCTTCACTCCACTCTCCACTCCTTTCAACTTCCAAACCTCACAATACCTAAACAATGACATCGAACTACACACCCTCCTCGGATTCCTCCTACGCGCCCTCAACAATATCATCCTACTCTACAGCCTCCTACGCTACACCACCGCCATCAACCCTCGCACAACCACGCCCCTCCTCAACCACAACCCTCACCCCCTCCAACAACAAAACACTATTCCCCTTCCCCCCTTACTACACCTTCCCCCCTTTCTTCACCTCCCAAAAGAACCTCACTACACACCACGCGCAACTCACAAAATGGTCCTCCCTCATCCTCGCATACTGTCGACACCACAAGATCTTCAAGCTATCGCTCTCTGAAGCTCTCGAAACAGATCTCTTCTATAACAGGGCGATAGGGAAGAGGTTGAGTCGCGAAGATGCGAGGGAGGTGGTCGAGTTTATGCGGAGGGAGGGGAGGGCGGAATGGGTTACTGGAGTGGACGGGAGAGGGAGGGGTGCTGGTGGAGGGGGGGAGGGAAGTGTATTTTGGGTTTGGTGGAGGGATGTTGAGGAGTGGGCGGGTTTGATTGCTGAGTGGGTAAGTTGGCTCTGTTGTCTTTTCTTGATGGCCGTTTTTGGATTAGATGGTGGCTTTTGAGTAAGGGGGAGAGTGCTAATTGTCATGTGCAGGTCGATGAAACGGCACAGAAGAATACGGTATTGACGCTATATGAATTGACGGAGAGTGAGGCGACCATTTCTCAAGGTATGTTTGCCATTTCAGTCTGCCAATTGTACCTCTCTAATGTAGCTTCCAGATTTTCACGGTATGGATCCCGAATTATTACAAAAAGCTTTAAGTGTACTCGTCAAACGAGGAAAGGCGCAAGTGTTCGGACAAGAAGACCAACAGGGTGTCAAGTTTTTCTAGGTTTTGGCTGGTGAAAGGGATGGTTACAATACACAAGATGCATTGGGAAGGAGTTATTCAAATGAAGAAGTCATCGCTTCGTTACTGCTAGAATACCTAATGCCTCAAAAAGACGTTTCTAACCCACCTAAACGCAGGGTATTACCTCTGACAACAGCCTTTATTCCAGGAGCTCCAAATACAAGTACATAAAACCGTCCAGAACTTCATCAATTTCTCGTGACCAAGAACTTGTCACTCCATTTGTGCTGCTGGGCCATGGCAACGTCCAAAAGCCATTCAACAGGAACAATTCTTGGGATCATATTTCCATCTCTCGCCATTTCCTCAAATTTTGGCCAAAGCTTCCGCTCCTCTGGGTGCTCTCCCGTAAGCAAGTAAACTGGCTCTGCAGGTCCGTCATCTTCCTCGGCTGTCGTCTTCTTGATCGTAGGTCGTCCACGATAAGAGGCGAACGTTCCTCCATTTGCTTCCACGATTGACTGATAGATTTGGGGGTTTTCGATCTTGGGAGTACAGTAAATAGGAACACGCCGTAAAAGGCTGCGCTTGTTTGCCTTGGCTCTGGCAATGACATCCTTCAGCTTCACTCCAAATTTCTTCTCACTCTCCACATCCTTCAGTAAGAAGTCTTCCACCCTCGGAACTGTGTGAGTTTTCACACATTGGTCGATGTAACTTGAGTTAACAATCGTAGGTCCGGTAGCAAGAGCGCAAAGAAACTTTTGTGTTCTGACAATATGTGGAGCAGCAAGGTGTGTGCACTTGAGAGGGTCTGTAATGACCAGGATTCCGAGTTCTCTCATCTTTTTCTATTAA
The DNA here is from genome assembly GCA_020746875.1 of Rhexocercosporidium sp. MPI-PUGE-AT-0058. Classification (NCBI taxonomy): domain Eukaryota; kingdom Fungi; phylum Ascomycota; class Leotiomycetes; order Helotiales; genus Rhexocercosporidium; species Rhexocercosporidium sp. MPI-PUGE-AT-0058. The sequence goes on along the minus strand of JAGTJL010000014.1, from coordinate 966,016 downwards.
GTTGTCAGTACAGTCAAAATAAACAAATGTGCATATGCTTACCTTATCAGTGTCCTCTTTGGCAATATTACCAATCCAGTCCTTATATCCCGTGATGAGAAGACGGATGTCCGCTGGTGGGAGCCCTGTTTTTTGGCGTTTGGGGTTGCGAGTCTCCTCTTTCGCCTCCTCATCTTCTGAGAACTCCTCTTCGGCATTTTTCTGCAGAGGGCTCGAGCTTCGTTCCGATGACTTCTGCTTCTCATAATTATTGGCAGCTCGCTCCCCTCCCCAAACAGAACCCTTCCGCTTCTTCTCTTTTTCGTATAGGGCAATGTCAGGAGCGATTTGATTCAATCTTGACATCGCCTTGTCTTTCGCGCTTCGGCTGCCTGTGGATATTGGAGTATCATTTTCTTTGCCAGCACTAGCTCTTCGCTTTGCAGCTGGAGTGGTTGGAGGCGCGGCTCCTAAAGACTTAGCTTTCCGTGGAGCAGGACCCTTTCGTGCAGGCTTGACAGGGCTACCACCATCACTTTGACCTCCCATGTCCGTACCCCCGTTTTTCTTTCTTGAGCTCGCGTTTCGATCCTTTTCAAGCATGACCGGGCGCCTCAGAGGCTGAGGATCGCCTGGACTTGGTGTAGGATCTCGAGGAAAGTACGTCTCTTCCAGAATGGAGGGTGTGAACTGTGTGAGGCCAATGATCTCACCCAGGTTTGTTCTCGGGGGAAAGTGTGTGTATTTCGGGGTGGTCAGCTTCTGCATGGCACACTTGGCATAGCTTTCTTCAATCCACAGATGGTTGACCATTTCAATGCCCCATTCCTTCGCTGCATCGCACTTTTCGCTTCCGTTTCGGGCAGTGATAAGATGTGTGTTGTCCTGCTTCATGCTCTTGGTGAACTCTGCACCGCAAGCTGTAACGAGATTCTCCAAGTAGGTTCGTGCCTCGCCACCATAGTTCGACAGAGTAATTCGGAGACCCTTGAAACCCGGGATTCCTTCCCTGGGAACAGGATAGTGAAGTAGTCTCCGGAGAGGTGAGGTCCATTCGTTGTTGGCAATCAGGTAATACAGCCAGGAAAGATTACCGACATCGATGTCTGAACGAGACGCGAAAACATATTCTCTTCCTTCACGGTAGTGGCAAACATAGATATCAGCGTTGTGCACAGATGTCGTAATGCTTCCACCGCCCTTTTCAATGAGATCTTCGATAACCTTGAGTATTCGACCACCAAGTTCCAAATCTGCTGATATCATTACTTTCTTGTCCTTGAAAACAGTAAGTGGACGGACTGGTGAATTGGTTGAGAACGCGAGAGACTCAGGCCGGGCGGAAACAGCCCCATGGATGTTTGCAGACGACTGCATGGGAAGGTCTGCCTCTGGTTTCAATGAGAATATTTCGGGGTCGGGGAGTAGGTATGGCTTCTCGTCGATCCGTTTGCCAAGTTTGAGGCAGTCATCAAACCTGTAGACAGTTAGCTTTATAGAGACCTTCTAGTTGCGTATACATACCAGTGAGGCAGTACAATCATACACTTCAAGTTCTTTTCCCTAGCAGACAGACACTTAGGGTGGTCGACAGTCAACGCGCAGATATGGGTGGTTGCCTTGGTAAGGTTGTTGGTCTCCATCCCGCCCATGGCCAGAACGGCGCCAATGATGGCATCTTTGTCACCAGACGGTATGTCTGCGCACGATATCGTGACGCCGGCGAATATGTGATTAGGATCAGGCGTGTACGCTCGCATAGGTGCCTCCTTGCCCTTCAAAAGAGACTGAGTAATCCACGTAGGTAGGACGACAGGAACCATGTAAAGTCGTGAGCTGGCATATTGAGGAAAGTCGCTCGTCGCTGAGATGATATGGGTGACCTCTTCGACTTTGAAAGGCTCGTCTAGATCGGTAACTTCTCCACTGTGGTTCTCGATGATTTCCTTGAGCTGTAACATCTGTCAGCGCCATTCGCCCTCGTGGGGAGTGTCAGAGCCTTACCTCCAATGCTTGAGAGCGCGAAAGTTCTCTGTTGACAACAATACCGAATGTACAATTACCGAACAGCTGATCGGATTTACCATCAGCCATTGTGCTTGTCTTCAGGACTGCTGGCATGTGTTGGGACAATTCAGATGCGTTGGGTGTTGAACGAGGAAGTTGGGTTTCGTTGCCTTGCGCGTCGCGAAGATAAACACGGTTGGAACCCTGGAGGTCGCGTTGGAGACTGAATTGATCTAATTACGGTATCACGTGATGTAACAAAAAAGCCTCCATTTTCATCGACTTGAACAGTCACTGGTGCGACTATACATATAGGAATCTTAGTCATATGCAGTTAAATTTTCGTCGGATGATGAATGTTGGGAACATACTATTTCTTCCATCTCTCTCTGAAAGTCCTCCCCGAGATATCTTGTCGGCTTGGGCCTCGGCTTGCCGAGAACAATAGCCGTCGAACAGAATGACTGAAGTTAAATCCGACATCAAAACCACAACAAATCCTCGTTGTTCTGCATCTTCTTTTTAAATTCCTTATCATATTTCATTCACAATAGACTGCTTTTCATGTTACCTTTGTCAGCTTTCGCCTAGGAAGAGGTTATCCTAACCTTCTGTCAGCTCAACGCAACCAACACCCCCTCTCCCAGTCATGACCTCCTCCGTCTTCCAGATAAAAGAGCACGTTCTAGAATGCCAGCACATCCGAGAATATGCCCGGGCTACGTCCAAATCGCAAGAGGATGTTTTACATCTGTCAATAAAGCAATATACGCCATTAGACAACCTTCAACCTCAGGAGGGCGATGTTACAATCATTGGAGCTCATGCAAATGGATTTCCGAAGGTAAGTCGTGCATTACGTATGTGGAAACTGAAGCTTATATAGAGCAGGAATTATATGAGCCTCTATGGGAGGACATACATGCTCGTTCGAAAGCTAGTGGCTTCAGGATACGAAGTATCTGGATAGCAGACGTCGCCCAACAAGGTCAAAGTGGAGTACTGAACGAAAGACTTCTAGGGAACGACCGTAAGCTCTACAATCCCAATCCTCCATCTAGTTATCCTTCTCTAAAATCTATCCAGCTGCATGGAGTGACCATCCCCGTGACCTCCTCCACATGATCAACCACTTCCGCGCCTCAATGCCCCTCCCAATTGTCGGAATCGGCCACTCCTTCGGCGCCAATACGCTCTGCAACCTCTCTCTCATCCACCCCCGACTCTTCACAACTCTCATCCTCCTCGACCCCGTCATCCAATTCGAAGCCTCCTCGCCCACCGGCCCTAGTCCAGCCCAGGCATCCACCTTCCGCCGCGACCTCTGGCCATCCCGCGCAGAAGCAGAAGCCGCCTTCCGGAAACAGAAGTTCTACCAAGCTTGGGATCCCAGAGCCCTAGATCTATGGTGTAAGTATGGCATTAGAGAGACGCCTACGGCGTTGTATCCCGATGAGAAAGGGGCTGTGACGCTTTTGACGACGAAGCATCAGGAGTGCTTTACGTTTCTGAGACCGAGTTGGGAGGCCATGAGTGAGGATGGGATGGAGATCGTCAGGCGAGATTTGGTGCCTGATATGCGTGATGATAGCCCTGATAAATTCCCTTTCTATAGGCCGGAGCCGCCGAATACGCTCGCTAGGTTGGGTGAGTTGCGACCGAGTGCTCTTTATGTGTTTGGGTCTGAGAGTCCAATGTCTGGACCTGGTGCTCGTCAAGTGAAGATGAACGTGACAGGTGCAGGGCCAGGAGGTAGTGGTGGTGCGAAAGAAGGAAGAGTAAAGGAGGTATTGTTGGAGGGTATTGGTCACTTGGTTGCTATGGAGGCGAGTGGGCCGTGTGCTGATTCTTCGGCTGCTTGGCTAGGGAAGGAGTTGAAGCGTTTTGAAGAGGAGCAAAAGAAATACGTGGAGTGGACTAAGCAGAGCTTCGCAGCAAAGACTACTCTCTCGGAGGAATGGCAGAAGAGAATTGGCGGGCCATTGAAGCGACCAAAGAGCAAGATTTAGACGGCACAGAAGAGGTTTCTCTAGTCCTCTAGAATTTCTGTCTAGAATTTCGGTCTCTGCAACTATCTATCGTATCATCATGATTTCCGTCGCTTGTCTCTCGCACAGTTTATGCAGATCCTCAGAACTCATCTTCCGCAGGAACCCAAACTAGGATACCTTCTTTGTCAACTTTCATGCCCTCAGTAGGAGCTATCTTGAGCACTTTCTGGAAGTACCTGTCCCGAATTACGCAATGAATGGGCCCTATCCATTCTCCTCGAATGGTCGGTAGTAGCCTGAATCTCATTGTTCTTCGCGACAGAGGCACTAGTTGCAGAGTTGAGGACTTTACTCCTGAGAAGGCAAATTTCTCACTTGGCTCCATGGTTAGTCCGAACGTCAGGAAGTGATTGGAGGGATTCTCGATTGTAACATCGAAATGGATCATGGATGGTAGCTTCGTCGAATAGGATACCGATGCAAGGACTCGCGGCTCACTACTAGACACAAGCAGACGAGGTACTCCAAGGGTGGTCGTGTTCACCGCGGCACCTTCTCCACCACGTCGCCACTTGATGGCTAGCGAAACATCCAGTGTTGCCGTGCCGCGATCATCAAGTGAGATCTTTTGGGTGAATGTATCGAAAAGTGCCTCTTCTAGGCTCTTCGGAGCAACTCGCAGGCCCGTCTCGGGAATCTTGGTGAGCTTTTCTGTGTAGCATGTGATACCTCCGTTGGATCCAATTACTTGAACATCCACATCTTCGACGACCAGTTCCTCTGCAGCAAAGGACGCATATCGTGCGGTCAAGCACCACTTCTGCGCCAAGCCCTGAGCCTTGATCTCCTGACCTGTGCTCGGATCCTCTTCTTCCTCGTGAGTGAAAAGGCTGGGCCACGGGTCGGGATGAATCCTTGGAGAGAAGTCATAATTAGCCTCGAAGGGATTGATGATTTCGAGTTGCATAGAGATGGACTGGTATACTGGTGTTTCCATATCAGACACCAGATGATATGCAGCCTTCATGGCTAGGTCGTAAATAGCCGGCAGGTCAAGCGGGGGAATGACTAGCTCCACAATAGTCGACGCTGAGCTTGCAATTCGGCCAATTGGGGATCCAGCGAGTTTAACGTTTTCACTGGTTTCTGCTTCATCCACCTCGGTGCCGCCCAGCTTCATGATTATAGGTGGCGCGTCTTCTCCAAGTAGACGTACTTCCAAATTGACAACAGAGTCAACTTCCTCCCCATTTGTGACTTCGACCTGTAGAACAATTTGCTCATTCATGTAGTACTGCTCTTGAAGCCCAATAAGACGAAGTTGTATTTTTGGGGGCTTTGGGAGTATAACGAGTGACGCAGCGTTGGCACGAACAATCCTCTTCTTAATAGCTTTCTCACCCCACCAAACGTCTGGTGCGACTGTCTGTGAGAAGCCGTTGACGTATTCGAGATCAAAGAGATCAGTAGTCATGGAGAAAGTCGCAGATACAGCTCTTGCATCCCCAGCCTCTCGCAAAATGCTATTGAATTCGAAAATCTTCGTTTCTCCGGGTCGGAAAACGAGACTGGCGTCCCCGACTAGAGTTGGCTGACTCTCATGGGGTGCTTCTGTCAATGACACCATTCGAAGCGATATCTGCTTGGGCTTTGTCGCTTGATCATCGCCATGTTGATGCAATATCACAACAGGTTTCATAGGCCCCTCAAACGTAATTCTGATTTCAGAGATGGTAACAGGAGCAGCTGATGGTACAGCTTGTGAGCTCACTGCAAGTTGGGAGAAGCATGGTTCCCCAACTTTACCCTCCGAGTGCTCAAAAGTATAAGTTGCAGATAGGAAAGAATGTATCTCGTGGTCATGTAGAACCACGGCAGGTTTAGTTTTGACAGTTTCCAGACCCTCTAAGGACTTCGACAGATCATACGGCCAACTGGAATGATGTGTGAAAGCTGTTCTGCATTAGCTTTGAGTGTAGCCCGGATAAAAAGATATACATACTTCTATTCATCAGTTCCCAATCCACACCGATGACCGATCCACCGTCACCAGCACAGACCGCGGCTTTCCTCAAAGCCCAGCCAACCTCTTCTACTGCGTTCCACCATCCCTCGCCTCTGAATGACATCTTTTGCCATAGAGGTCGAAGGATGTGTACAGCATCTTCCCATGCCTCTTTTCTCATGCTCTCCTTGGCCGATAGAAGTTGTAATTCTTGGACAAGACGGGACTGTCCCCTTTTCTGAAATTCATAAACGGCTTTGGATAGTGCATCAATGATAAGTCCAGGATGATCAACGCCTGGATGCCCAGGAAGTGGGAATTCTTCATGAGGCTCGGGGCAGAGGTATGTGTCATATGTATAAGCCTTGCTGGCAATGTGTGATGCTGGAGAGGAACCTGGAGGAGATCTGTCTTCTTGCGGTATTGCTTGAGCCAGGGTACGCCGTGCTATAAGATGTGTCGCAGCCATGCGGAACCAGTATCCAGGATGGTGAAGGTACTCCCAAGGTTGTATCCGCTCACCAATTGCAATAGTCTTCTCTGCTTGCAAGAATGTTGATTGTCCGACGAGATCAACAAGCGAGGTTTTCTTGATCATTTCGGCCATCACCGTAGCCCACCGCGCTTCCCATGCTTCCCATCCATAAGTTGATGACCCTTTTCCCCTGCGATCGACGAAATCTCGAATCCTGTCACGATGCGATTGCCATCTCCGAACAGCTGTTGTGGTATTCCCGTTCCACAGCAAGCATCGGATAGTACGAAAAGCAAATATATCCGCCAAGAGCCGGGCCTCATTCCATCTGGGACTCCAGCTTGCTATTGCTTCAAGAACATCGGGTCCAAGTAAGCCTTCGTAGCCGCTCTCAAAAGAACGAACAGCTGAGTCCATCTCCTGTCGAAATTCGGCAAAGATACCCAATTTGAAATCATATCTGACATTCCAACCCTGGCTGGATAATGTCTGAGATGTGCCAGAAGTTGGAGGAACTGTCGGTGGAGGGACTACTCCTCTGTTTCTCTTCCTTCTGGAATGCTTGCTGAGATCCCGGTAATATTCGATACATATGGGATATATAGTGGTCACAATAGTTTCCACAAATGCCTGAAGCTCAACGGCAGAACTTTGAGGAGGTAGGAAAAAGAAAGAAGTTTTGGAGTCTATTCCAGTTGCTTTGCGTATATTGGCAAGACGTTCTTCCACATCTGGGGATTGCACGATGGATTTTTCGCTGAGCAGGGCAACTATCAAACGACTTTTGTACCCTGACTGGCTCAGCGTACTCTTGGTACTGTTTATGTCCGTCTTTAATTGATTGTCATGCAAGGTAGACAATTTAGGATCCGAAGTAAACGTGTAGAACGATATGAAGGCGCTGGGTACATGTTCTTGATGTTTGTCAATCCACGAAGGGTCTAGTAAGCCATCGGGAAATAATCTTGAACCCGGGCTCAGCGGTGACAACACAGAATGTACCACGGGTTTCGATATTGGGCTGGTGGGCGTCTCAGTAGGTAATTGGGCGCTACGCAGTGGTAACATGTATTCCTATTAAGGTTCAGTGACTGTACAAAGATACACTGACTCGGCTTGACTACCCTTCCCACAGTCTTCACTCTAAACTTGTTTCTGCCACTATGCTCTCGAGAATTCCATGGCAAATCAGAGGCATCTCCATCTTTGAATATCCTTAGCAATGCCAGCGCATCGTCAGATTCCACCGTCGGTATTTCAGAAGCTATCCGGGTCCCATCTTTCAGCTCAATGTCTTGCTCACTGCCAGGGCCGAGGCCAGAAACAACCAGCAGAGGGACATTATGAGCCACGTAGGCTGGCGCATACCCTTCCATGGCGTCCCAGTTGCGTATTCTCCATAAGCAAAGGTCGAAGCTCTCGCCGATGCGTTTGCTGGATCGTGGATGTGTCCCCTTCAAAGCGAAGCTCCCTTTCCTCACACTTGTCCGACTAACCAAGCGCAATGGTCATAGTACTCGCTGTGTATTCGAAGGGCACGCAGATTTTCGGCAGCCCCAGGACCTAGTTTGCGGGGGTGCAGTATTTTGTTGCGCAAGACTTCGACCCAAAGTTGTTGATGTTGACATTGAGGTTCGAGAGTCGGTAGAGTACAGTCCAGGTACTTGCCCAGTGAGTGGGTCCACCAAAGTTTTAGCGTCATTTTGGCGGCTCGCTTCCGCCTTGCCCCGATTGCTTTCCAAGCTTCACAACCCAACTTCCATTCGTTCCTCACCTATAACCATCTTCACATCAAGACTCGAGCTCAGTATCCAAGTGCCATCTCTTTCAATCGGCCTGGTTCAATTGCATTGTTTTCATGAGTGAAACTTCTCGAATCTTCAACACAAGCTTACATGTAATTAGACTGAATCCAGCCATCCAGATTCTTTTGTTTTCCGGCTAGGAAGACATGCTGTTATGTCAAGGTAGAAGGCTCATTAAGTCTTCGCCTTAGGAAGCTCTGCTGCATTGGATTGATGTCGAAGCTCCCTGCCATATGTGACGGATAACATGCAGATCCGGGTTGCTTTATATGGCCTTGCTTGATACGTCTTGCGAAGAAGAATCGAGAGGAGCGATGGAGGGAAAGCAATATGTCGTATGTGTGTACGCTCTTCAGCTACGTCCAGGAGGTCTTGTAGATGGTCCCGTTTCATCACTGCCGCTGTACTGGTTTGCCTCGCTCTCACAGGCTCCGTGACTAGGCCTCCTTTGATGGACTCAATAAATATGCCTTACCTGGCTTACTGCTATTCATCCGAAGGACGAGTCCAACTAAGATCTCGCCGCATTCGTCTCCTTTACAACTTCGAAGGCTTCGCCTTTGACATTTAATATCTTGCCCCAATGTTATACCAAAAGCCTCGTACCTCTTCTCCTACACTACATGATGCTCTGCTAGATTTGATCACGAACACTCGCAGCTCAAAGGCGTATCATTTAGAAGTTCTTGCGAAGCGGTGACCGCAGGAGGGCATACAAAGAGCTATGTATGTGGCACCATCGAGCTGGAGTGACGGTGACGCTGCCCATTGCATGACACCTTGGGGCGAACGAGGAGCCAGTCTTGCGCTGGAAGATGCAAACAAATTGGGGGAAGCGATCTTGATCTAAGTAAAGTTCAACCATTGGAAGAAGGGAGAGAAATTCGGCACCCATAACGCTCTTGATGCTGCCGTCAAGGAATTTGAGACTGCGATGTTTCCTCGGGCTGTGAAGGACACCGAGAGAGCAGTAAGGAACATTGAATTCTTCAAGATGGAGGGCGCACCTGCGAAGATTTTCTATTTCATAAAAGTATGAGCGTATAGAGTACAGAAGAAGCTCTTAAAGCAGAGCATCCCAGCATGTCGGGATCGGTCAAATCTGAGTACTATTGCTGTGAAAATGCCAGAATTTCTCATTCTTGAAGCCTCAAGCCTTATTTGAAGTCGCAGGATATGTACAGTGAAACGGTTCAATGAAAAGAATCACATATATCAAATGGATTAAGTTTCTCGTACTATGCTCCAATCCATTATCAGGAAGGATTCCTTGAATATTCAATCCATGCCCGTTCGGCCGCCCGCTCCGCTCCACTCCACCCCGCCCCGCTCCCAGATTCTCGCTTCGACGTCATTTGTAAATTCAATCTAATTTGCTCGTGATCGTAACCGAACTCTCGGTACTCCACTTCCACTTCCCTTCTACTCTACCTAGGGATTTGCGAACGCTTCATTGTCCCGTCACAAATACACTCTCTTTACAGATACTCAATTCCCGCCATAGCAACAACTTCTGAATCATCCATCATGACGAGTTTCCTAAGTCAGAACAGGGGTCTGGTTGACTTCGACCAAAAGAGTCTGGCAGGTATGCTTGTTTGCTAAAGACTGAATAACGAACGGGGGAAGCTCACAAGATGCCACAGTCGCAGCAGCCGCAATTGCATTCAACCCCATCTTCTGGAAGTAAGTCCACAGTATGCCCTTCCATCTGCCAAAGTAAAGTAGCTAATACCTAGATGCAGCACTGTAGCCCGACAAGGTAGCTTCTCTACCCACCTCACACCTCTCCAACCTTAACCTAAACCCCTGCCCAGAATACCACAACAAGATCTTGACCAAGCTCGCCGGCGGAAATTCTCGTATGGCATGCTACGGACTCGCCGTGACCATCTTCTCCCTAGGCATCTTCCGCGACCTACTGTACGAACGAGCCCTGCGCGCCCAACCCAGCCACCCCCTCCTCCAGAGCGCCCTTGCAACCTACGTCGCGTACGGCCTTCTCGCCGCTGGCAATGTTCTCGTCCTGTCTTCTATGTGGGCGCTCGGTGTCACTGGCACATACCTTGGTGATTACTTTGGCATTTTGATGGATGATATCGTGACTGGGTTCCCCTTTAACGTTACGGCTTCGCCTATGTATTATGGGTCTACAATGAGCTTTCTGGGAACGGCTATTCTGTTTAGTAAACCTGCGGGTATCTTATTGACTGTTGAGGTCTTTATTGTATATTTGATTGCTTTGAGGTTCGAGGATCCCTTCACGGCGGCCATTTATGCGAAGAGGGAGAAGGCGCGGAGCAAGAGTGGATTGAAGCCCGCGAAGAAAGAGTTGTAGGTAGGGCAACTACCGGTGGAATTGGCGGAGATGTATGGCAGGTGGAAGGAGACGAAATGGCAGAAGATCGGATGTAAACATCTGAGGTGAGTTGTGTCGAGTTGGACTGAGCATGGTATCGAATTGCATTGATTGGGAAAGGACATCAAAAGTGATTCAACATTAGAGAGGCGTTGCATAGATATCAACTACTTTGCATCGTGGGCGTTGGGGAAACGAAAAGCGCATTTTATAGACTTCTCTCGTAATTATCAAGAGCTTCATAAGTCATTCTATTTGCATGATCTGTGAGGTAACCTTCAAATACAGCTTCCCATCCTTTAACTGAAAGTCTCATATCTCAGGATACACGTCCCTATTAAAGTCAGCACAATTCTCAACCTATGCTCACACCAGCACCCAGAGAATAAAACTCACGTCCTCCTCAACAACGGCATACTCTCCCTAACCTTCTCCCAATACTCCAAATCCACATCAACAATCCCAATCTCCGCCTCACTTCCCTCCCCCGTCATATCCAGCAACACCTTCCCCCAAGGATCCACAACCATCGAATGTCCATAACTCGTACGCTTCTCATTGTGAGACCCGATCTGCGCTGCTGCGATGACATACGCTTGGGTCTCGATAGCGCGTGCTTTCAAGAGTGTCTCCCAGTGGGCTTTGCCTGTTGGTACGGTGAATGCTGAGGGGTAGGTTAGGATATGCGCGTTTTGGCGTTTGTGTGCTAGGCTGATTTCTGGGAACCGAAGCTATTTCCTATCAGTATCAAAACCGTTTATTTGCTTCTCTTTCGGAACTGTACAGTACAGTTCATTACTAGTACAGACTCAAGACGAAAGAAAAGCTTCTTCAACTCACATCAAAACAAATCATCAAACCAACCCTTCCCACGCTTGTCTCGACCGGCCTCCCAATACTCTTCCCCCCTTCCACACTATTACTCTCTCTCAAACTCCCATAGTCGAACAAATGCAACTTATCATAATAAGCTTTGATCTCTCCTTTTTCGTTGATCCAGCAACTGCGGTTGGCCATCTTCCCGGAGGAAGTTGGGACGTGGATCCCTACGTTGATGGCGAGGTTTGATTCTTTGGCTGATTTTTGAAGGCCGAGGACGAAGGGATTGCTGTCCATAGGGTAGGCGAGAGAGAGGGATTCTGAGGGGCTGGATGCTATATAGTCCTTGTTGGGAATGAGTTTGTGGACTTGTCTGTGGTGAAGATACTTGGGAAGAAGTACGTACTGTTGCTTCCGGGAGGAAGAGTGCCTTTTGATAATGAGCCACTTGATATGCCTTGGAAAGGGTTGTTTACCTTTGCTCCAGCTTCAACGGCTTTCTTGACAAGGACTTGACAGAGAGCCAAGTTATGGCTCATGGATGCTGTCGAGCATAATTGTCCAATTGCCTGTTATAGAATAGTACTTCTTCCAGTAAGATGTAGATAGGGTGCTTACCGCAATAGCCATAATTCTGGATGTTATTGAGATGTGAAAGAGTGAGTGAACCTTAACAAAGTGGAATGCCAAATGGTGAGAAATGAGGAATGGGAAGTCGTCACTAATTCGTAGATGAGAGGGATGTTTGCTCTTGCCTCTTTTTCAATAATAATAACAACAATAATGATGTGAGATGATACAGACAGGTAAGAAGTGTAGTGGGTTATAGGAAAGCAAGGTTTACAGAGGTGGCTGTCTAGAGTGGGAGTCTGCAGGTTGCAACTTCACGCTTCGCCTCGTCAGCTTGAAGGCATTCGCATATGCACTCAAGTTACAACCAAAATCCTTCTATGTACAGTACTATTATAAAACCAACAAGTTCTAAGATCAATAAACGAACGAAAACCTTGAACTTGCTGGTCTACATCAGTTCCCCCTCGTTTTGTCTGTTTACTCATCCATGCACGTGGTAGCGGGTCATGACGTCTCCAAACCTTGAGCTCAAAAAGCTTACTCCGAGTCCGAGTACAATACAATGCAAACAATATTCTCAGCCTCTCCCTAAAAGTTATCGTCCGCAACTCACCGACCTAACATCTCCGCAGCTATATACCTCTATTTAAGGGCTCGCTGTGCTTGCGCAATTGATTTGTAGAAAGCTGCGCTTGCATCTCTTTCGAACAATGTCCTTGTAACATCAGTACGAAATGTCCAATGGCGGCCAAGCCGGGAAATCGTCAACTTGTGAGTTAGATCCCCTCTTGATTTATGATAGACCATGCTGACTGAGAGGAGCATTCCAGTATGTATCCAATCTTTGCAGTTCTAGATTCAGACTATGCTCTAGATAAATGTTCAATCCATTCGGGTTCTTTCGCATCTCTCTTGCGCCTCAACCCGAGATACATGTAACTGACTTCCCCAAAGCTTCGCAGCTGGTCTGGGGTCTGGCATCCTCTCCGCAGTCCTCCTCCAACCCGCCGACCTCCTCAAGACCCGAGTCCAGCAATCAGGGCACAGCTCCCTCCTAGCCACGATCCGCGAGATCTCCCAGTCCCCGAACTCGATCCGATCATTCTGGCGAGGAACCCTCCCCTCCGCCCTACGAACTGGTTTCGGGTCCGCTATCTATTTCACCAGTCTCAACGCCTTACGACAGAATGTCGCTCGTTCGAACCTCCTCCGCTCCATAGGAGCTATAGACAAGAATGGCCTCCCGAGCCACTCGTCCGCCCTGCCGAAACTGTCGAACCTCGCGAACCTGACGACAGGGGCGGTTGCGAGAGCCGGGGCGGGGTTGATATTGATGCCTATGACTGTCATCAAGGTGCGATACGAATCGAGTTACTACGCATATAAATCGATTGCTGGAGCTGGGAGGGACATCTTCAAAACAGAGGGCTTGAAAGGCTTCTTCGCGGGCTTTGGAGCAACTGCTATACGAGACGCGCCATACGCAGGACTATACGTCGTCTTCTACGAGCAATCGAAAAAGCGGCTCAGTCTCCTCGTGCACAAAGTGCCCATCGCCGGCGAGTTATCGAAGGGCATGAAAGGGTCGACATCAGCATCTATAAATTTTGGGTCTGGGATCCTGGCTGCTGGGCTAGCTACGGCTCTTACGAATCCTTTCGATGCGATCAAAACTAGGATCCAGCTGCAGCCGAGGGAATACCACAATATTGTCCATGCGGGACGGAAGATGGTGAGGGAGGATGGGTTTAAGTCGCTCTTTGATGGATTGGGAATCAGGATGGGGAGGAAAGCTGTTAGTTCAGCACTGGCGTGGACGTTGTATGAGGAGCTTATTAGGAGGGCGGAGCACGTCTGGACGCAGACGGAGGCTCGCGCTTTGTAAAAATCACCACTACTTTGTATAACAACCAAAGATACTGCTCACAAAAGCCGCGGATAGTAAAGCCTTTAGTGAGGCCGATGCTGGAGATCTAGAATGTATATCAGAACATCACGATTGTTTCGCTTGATATGTTTCTTCTTCTTTTTTAACGAGTTTCCATTTCATATTGAGTGGGTATTTCAAAGCCAGGAAGATTGCAAAACATCAAGGCAACAAGACGAGAAAATCAGAACAAAACTCCAACTCCAAACCAATCTCCCTAACCATTCCAAACCAGGAAGGAACCAAGCACGTATTTTCTCTCTTTCCAACCAGTTGTCTCTCTACCGCTTGCCACCCGCCAAGAAAGTCAGCAGCGGGGAAGGCGAAGGCTTCCTCTCATGCTTCTTCTTCCGCACCAACTCGAATTCAGTCTCGTGATGGTGGTGTTTCTTGCCCTCGATAGACAACATAACGGGCTGTCTGCGCTCCCTGATCTCCCTAGTATGAGACCACAGGAAATCCTGTTCATATTCGGGGACCCAGCGCTTGATCAGGACGTAATCGGGATCCTGAATTTTCATGTCAGTTCTCATCCGCGTACTACGACGGGGAAATCTTACCTGGTCAAATTCGTAGTCGATTCTGTACCGGTTGAGCGTCTCGATGGAGAGATGTCGGCGGGACATTCTAGTGTATGTTGGTCTATTCGGATCGACCCCCGTATCCTTCTTGAGAACCACAGAAATCTGCCTCTCGTCCATGCCAGACTTGCGCAGATCCTCCTGTAGTCGCTTCTGGTACTCCTCTTCCCTCTCAGCCTTCTCCTTCTTAGCCTTAGCAGCCTTCTCCGCCTCCTCGATCTTATACTTCTCAATCGCCGCGTCTGCCTCCTTCTTGAGACGTTTTTTCTCCTCGTCCGCCTTCTTCTCGTCGCGGAGACGCTGCAATTCCAACTCCTTCTTCACGCGCTTCTCCTCGGCCTCCCTCTCCTTCGCCGCCTTGAACTCCTGGAGTTCCTTGCGCGTCTTCTCCAGCTCGATGTCCTCCTTCGTGGCTGCGATCTGCTTCTTAATCCGATCATCCTCCTTCTGACGATCCTTTTCAATCTTATACAGTTCGAGTTCCCGGCGAGTCTTCTCCATCTCATACTCATCACGCGTATGAACTGCTCTATATGCCTCTAGTTCCCGACGCACTTTGTCCTTCTCCTGCTGATCCTTCGCTAGTCGGTAAGCCTCGAGTTCTCGACGCGACCGGTCCATCTCATACTCATCCCTACTATGCACCGCTCTGTACGACTCCAGCTCCCTCCGAGTCCTATCCAACTCATACTGGTCCCGAGGATCCTGCACGAAAGAGCTCGGTCGAGAGCGGGAGCGAGAGCGTTGTCGCTGTGGTGGAGCGAGGCCCATGTAGTCATCGTCCTCGTAGTCGTTGTAGATGCGGTTGTTGATCACTATCGGTGCTTGTGGAGCTGGAGATGGAGGGCTGATAGGTCGTCGGTGACCAGTCGATCGTGATCTATGCACTCCACCTACGCTGACTGCAGGCACGAGGTAGGAACTCCCAGAGTCGTAGTAGGGACGGGGAGCTGGTCGGTAGCGATGCTCGGGGAAGACCACTGGTTGGGGTGATACTCGTCCGCGACGGACGCGGATGTCCACCTCGTCTTCGTCGTCGTAATGATAACTCATTTTAGCTCGGCGAGGCTACAGAAAAATCGGATTTTGGATTTGGCCGGCGCAAGGCTATAAATTCGTACTTTTTTTTCTTATCTGTCTCTGGTCGGGCGTCGTGGAGCAAGGCTGTCCTGTCCTGGATCTGTCGAAAAACACCCCGCACTGACTGTGGGTTTGGACCGAGCGACGATCTCAACACGATAGGCGAAGGGGGTTCGTCGAACTTTATTTATTCCTGAAGTGCTATATTGACGTGCACAACGAATGCTGGAGTTGCGCACTGTGATGGAGAATAGCGACGACTGACTGACTGGGTTGACAGGAAGTGAGAGTGAGAGAGTGAGAAATGAAGAGAGAGAAAGTCGGTGTCAGCAGGAGTGGGCATGGGCTGATATTAAGGTGAGACTACCACCACTACCGCCGCCTACTAATGGAGGGGTCAACAGTAAAATGGCTAACACAAGACTGTAACCTGTCCCTCCTCCTTACCTTAACCTGACCTGACCGGATGCAGGAGCTGGCTGATCTGGCGTCTCGATCCATGCCCGTGGACACTTGATTGTTCCGTGTTTAGACGCAGTGCAGGGCAGCAGGGCCGTGTGGGTGAGTGAGCACTTGACCTGACCCGACCTGGTCCAGCCACCAGCTGTTGGTGCAGTGCAGTGCAGTGCAGGGGACCAGACAAGGACCAGGACCAGAATCAGACCTCATGCCGCTGTATGGAGAGAGGTGGTTAGCACCACTCCACCTATCTCTGTGACCTCTCCTTTCGTCGTCGCCCGGACGGTTGGAGAGATGGAGGCCAAAGCCAGGCAAAGGAAAAGATGCCACCACAAACAAACTGTGCGGAAAGAAGTGCGATGCGAATCTCCGATGCAGTTCCCAGGCCTTGGATGTGGCACGGCTAGTGCATATCAAAACTATCAAGCACCCTCCACCTCTTCAGACCTGGAACTCTCATAGGCCAGCCCTAAGGGAAATGATATCCACCTTTAGTCTTCTTGCATTTCATGTCGGGTTCCCAGCCTCTCAACTTGGCGGACGGTAGTAGGTAGTGGGACTACTCCAGAGGCATGCCCTGGCCTGGACATGCTGCAGCTAGCTCTTGAGTCTCGTAAAGCGAACCTAACGGGTTGCTCTGTCCTTACTAGGGACTTCCCTAGGGAACTCCGAGAGCGCACAATTACCCAAGTACGGTATGGTTAATGGAGCATCAAAAAGTTTACTGCTTTTGCATATGCAGTTACCGGTGCATGGAAAGTTGGAAACAAACCCATTCGGCTGCCCCGCTCGTGCAGTGAAGATGTCGCGGGGCAGCCGAACATACTTCGCATGATGTGAAGTTCAAAAAATATCCTCTCTCCTTCCTTCGAAAGGGGGATACCACCAAAAAAAAGAGCACAGATGTTGAGACGCCGATCTCATAGATATTTCATATTCCCGCGATACGCTCACGGGGATCGGGCCGCATAACGTTTTAGTTTTGGGGGAAAGCAGCGGCCGGTCGGTGGGGGAAGGAAAATGGCACAGTCAGTCGGGGGAGACCTCGATGATGACCCCTCCTTCTGTGGGTCCTTGGAAAACGGCCCCCAAACCTTCGAACCGCTACTATGGGGAATCTGTCCAAAGAACGAGGAGGTTTCAAAGTCCCTACAATTTAGCAGGGCAATTCATTACCTTCTCGGACCCGTTTACACCGTCTTTTTTGGTGGGTTTTTGGTGGACTTGTGGATTTTTGGGGGGGTTTGACTTGGATTTGAGTGAGTTGTTGGGAGAGAGTGTGTGCGAGTGGGAGAGCAGTGATGACTGAGCAGCGTTACGCGGAAAAAGAAACGCGCGCCTGTGCTACTGTAACACCAACGGAGGTCGGGGTTTGGGCTTGGGGAGTTGCCTGGCTGGCTGTAGTCATTGTGCTTGCTTGCTTGCCTCCCTTCACCGAGTAGGTAAATGGTCTCGGGTTTGAGTTTGATGCTGATGAATACTGTAATCACGAAGATGGAGAAAATTTTCTTCTCTTAGCTTTCTCGCATTTTCCACGATGATTGACACTCCGTTTGATTTGATTTGTTTCGATTCGATTTCCCGTTCCGCATCACTCACCAGCCAGTAAATTCCCCAACAACCCCCAGCTGAACAACCCATGCCCTCTTCTCTCCAGCCCACGATTCAGCCCCCAAACCCCCTCGAAATCTCGATGGCGAATCTCACTGCCGACACACACAATGACGAAGCAAGATGAAACAAAACGGCAATATGCTTATGTAGGTATTCTATTTTTGGGATGATCGGTTTTTCCCGTGCTGCTTTTAAAGGGTTCCAGATACCCCCATTTGCATTCCTTCCTTCCCTCCCTCCTTGTTTCGTCTGAGCCAGCTGTTGGGACGGGCTATGCTGTTGGTAGGTGTGGCTATTGGTAGATAGGTAGCTAGCAAATCCCAAAGAATAGACTGACCCTCCATCCCCACACGATCTGTGGTCCTGAGCGACCCTGACCCAGATCCAAGGAATATCTCAAAATAACCCACCCGCCTTGACGGACATGACAAGACAAGTAAGTACCACTGAGGCAAAGCAACACACCCGCGACGGCTCCTCCCATCCCCCTCTCATGCACGCCCTCCGCTCTTAAAGATCTGATCCATATGCTCCCTGCTATTCTTGAACGTCGTCTCGAGATACTGGAGTCGCTTGCCCAGATTCTCAACTTCCGACGAGAGCGTGCGTGTCTCGGTCGTCAGGCGGGAGTTTACGTCGCTCGTAGGGCTGAAGACGAACCTATTTGGCCAATCAGGATTAGTATCGGAATACTAGTTTGAGAATGTGTAGGCGTGCACGAGGTACTCTTTGCTTTTTTTTCCTGAGAACTTGAGAGGGTCTCGTGATCATGTGCGTGATTGAGAATGACTCCGAATTCCGGTTGGGCTTGTGGTGTGTGCCCACGTGCAGAGGGGAGATGGGATGATGACGAGGAGATACAGAAAGGAGTGTGAGGATGAACGAATGTATGTGAAGGGAACATGAACGGACTTACATCTTGCCTACTCCCTCATACATGTTGGTATCGGACGGTAGCTCAGATACCTCCTTTGCGGTCAACTCAAGCTTGCGGATCTCACGTTGCTTGATGGCGATTTGAGATCTGACGATGCCGATTTGTTGCTGTGACTGGATGGCTTGGTTCTCGATTTCTTGTACCAGCTAGAGGAGTTATGGCATTAGCAAGATTTCATGGAGAAAGCGAGGTGGTGGAGTGACACGCTGGGAGTCTGGGACTGGCTGGAAGGGCCGAAGGTTGAGTCTGTATCATAGGATGTAAGTGATGTATATACCTTTTGGAGAGCTTCGTTTGAGATAGACATCTTGAAAGGCTTGATACTCTGTATGAGTTCAAAGCCGGAAGTATCTCAAAGTCCAGTGTTGTTGCCTCGAACTCTCCCTCTACCTCTCGCTTGATGAAATCTCGCGACGATGTTCTTGGTTTCGGTACGCAGTCATGTGGTGATAAGAGGAAGAAAAGAAGATTTGCACGTGGTGATTAGGAATTGGTCAGCGTCAGCATCAGCGTCAGCTTCAGCCTTGGATGCTCCTCGGCTCCCTCGTCACGTCTCGTGGAGGCTCCTGGATGGCTGTTGGCTTTCTGCAGTTGCCCGAAGAGGACTGGCCAATCGGTGATAGTAGATGCCCCACCCGCGGTTTAATTGGTCATGATCCATCGGGGGTTTGCTCCGGACTTTTGAGCTAGGAATGCTCCTCAAGATGTTGCAGTTAAAGCTTTTGCTTGTGAAAGTTTCAAGAACCAAGGGGGAGTTATTCCAAGCAACTCGACTCAGACTGAGTCTGGGCCAGGAACTAATACTGCCAAGTCCGGGAGTGGTTGTTCCTATTTCTAAGCTGAATATCTATACTTACTCCGTAGAGAATCCCACACCGTTGTTCTGTCAGCAAATAATGGATATGCGGCATCGCCAAGTCGCTCGTGGAGATCCTTGTCAAAGATTTGAGGCACATCTTGATAACGCCCTCTAGTGCCCGAAGATTCCGTAGATGCCTACCGAGGAGTGCATCCCGGTGGTGTTACGAAGACTTGAGCGAAGCTCTTCTTTCAAATGGGTTTGTCAGAAGTCATTGTCTGCACCTGACAGAAGTAAGAAGTATGCAAAAGTACCACGGTTCGATGGGCATTTGACTAGAGCCCCTGGACACTTGAACCCGAGTACATATATTCCAACTTAGCTGCGAGGATGCCGGCAATGGAGGGGTCGAATCGAAGTCTGGAGGAGGGGAGGGGCTCCATCTCCTCCACCTAGTTCGACGGATGCATGACGTTGCAGGACATGGCTTCATCGAGGTGCAGGGGTCGGGTCTTCAGTGTTTTTCCATGTCAGGCCCGGCCAGTCAAGGTGGTGTGGTGTGGTCCAGCGCATTCGAGGCAAGGTCGTATCTCACTTCAATAAGTAGGAAGGACTTCCCTTCCACCGTTTTCTTCTCTTTCCCCCCCTCCTCCTCCTCCTCCTCCTCCTTTCCTTGCCCTTCCATACCTGTTCCAGAAGTATCCATGTGGCGCCTTCCCGACCGACTCATCTTCAAACGTTAGGCTCGAGAAACATCTGTGTGTAGCTTTCCACGCCCAGCTTTTCTACAGCCTACGTTTGAAAGGACATCCCCAGCATTTTCTAGCTCGCCTCAGGAACACAAGAATAAGGAGGGCCAGTGATAATTCCTAAGCTGTGTTATTTTTGGAAAATCATTCCCCATCTCATCTTTACAGCGACTTTCGCAATGGGCTTCTCTCTACCGTCGATCAAGTATCCGCCAGCCCGGCCAAATGAGGGATACTGGAACCCTATCACTTCGACAATTAACTGGTGTGAAGGTCGGAAATACTTATCCAATGTGTGATTTGATTCTGACCTTTACTTATAGAGGACTATTACGCTACCATCTACTCAGCCGAGATCGTCAACACTCTCACCAACTTGCTATTTATTGCTCTGGGCATTAAAGGCATCCGAAACTGCCTGAAGTATGGCCATGAT
The DNA here is from genome assembly GCA_020746875.1 of Rhexocercosporidium sp. MPI-PUGE-AT-0058. Taxonomy (NCBI): domain Eukaryota; kingdom Fungi; phylum Ascomycota; class Leotiomycetes; order Helotiales; genus Rhexocercosporidium; species Rhexocercosporidium sp. MPI-PUGE-AT-0058. The sequence goes on along the minus strand of JAGTJL010000014.1, from coordinate 945,421 downwards.
AGTATTTTTATCGTCTCCTTCTGCGGGTGTAAGCAAGCATTCAAAATTATGCCAAGGTTGAGTCGCTACTAATTTTAGCAGATCTCTTGGTTGGAAGCGGCTCATTTGCATTTCACAGCACACTGAAGTGTAAGTCACCAAGTACCTCCCCCCAAAATTCCAATATATTAACTCAAAGATTAGACCCGATGCAACTGTTGGATGAGCTCTCGATGATTTACACTGCAACCATCATGTGTTATGCGACTTTCTCGTTTTCACAATCCAGACTTGTTCGCCAATTTCTGGGCGTCGGATTGGTTGGTCTGGCAGTGTTCATTACGGTTGGTCTTCTTTCCGAGAGAATTCGGAACGTCTACTTATATCTGGCTGCCAGCTCTACTACCACTACCTCCAAGATCCAGACTTCCACCAGAATGCATTTGGGCTTCTTCTGATCGTCATAATGGCCCGAAGTACGTATGTAATGGAAGTCAACATCCGACCATCTCTGAAGGAAAAGTACGGCATGAAATCCCACAAGGGAGTCGATTCTGGATCTGTCAATGCAGCTGATCGCTTGGAGAACGACAATAGGGACAGGGCTATTCTCAAGAATATGTGGGCGATGGTTATTCTTGGATTGGCTATTTTCTTAGGTGGTTTTGGGATTTGGAACTTGGACAATCATTACTGCTCAACCCTCCGCACTTGGAGACATCAGGTTGGATTGCCTTGGGGTATCATTCTCGAAGGACACGGTTGGTGGTAAGTTTAGCTTTACAGATTTCCTTTTTCTGAATTTCATTTACTGACAGAATCAGGCACTTAATGACAGGAGTTGGTGCGTACTACTACATTGTTTGGGCTGTCTGGCTACGACACTGCCTAAATGAGCGACAAGACGAATTTGTGTTGAACTGGCCATCCGTTTTCTCACTCCCGGAAGTCATTTCTGTGGAAGATTCGGAGAAGAAGACAGCCCACAAGTGGACGAATGGCTACTGCAACGGACATGCTCGAAGCAATGGAAAGACGCATGCCAATGGGAACGGAAATGGACATGGCCATGGAACTCGAGAAGACCGAAAGTCTGTTTAGGAAGGAAGATTGACGGCTACTCTTTTGGATGAACATAGAACGAAGACTTGTGCATAGAATTATACCCCTTCTGTCTGGCCCTTACGATAGTTTTGCGAGTTAATAGAAAGCTTTTCCTTTGCGCAAAAGTTCGTCATCGTGGTTACTTGGGAACAGTTCCAAAAAATAATTTAATGCAATGTCAAGTCCTTACTATGAAACTCGCAAAACCAACCTCTTGAATGAAATTCATCTCAAAAACCAACAAGGCCGAACTTCTGCCTCAAAGCATAGACACCTAGCTAGCCTTGCGAGCTGTCCCGTCGTAGCCTCGTGGGGGTGGTGGACGAACCCTTGATCTGCAAGCTGCAGCCCAGACTTAGCGCATTCGTGGCATTTCCAAATATGCACGCATGCTTCACCACGCAATAGGAAACATACTACCTCGTATCGCTCCAACATCTGCTGCGCCGCTCCTTTCCAAGGCTCCAGGCTGTCCTCCACGTACTCATATGTCTAGAATGATTACCCTCGAGTGAATCCGGATTGTGCGAAAAAAGAATTGGGTGAAACTCGAGCTCTCTACTTTAGCTGCGTCTCCAAATGTCCGCGCGATAACGAAGTACCCCGATTTTGAACGAACGAGCAGGCATTCTTCCACGCGACTGGACGCGACAACCCCTTGACCATCTGCAGTTGCAGAACGACTTCGAAGAGCGGGGTAGTGAAAGAGAATCATGGCAGCGCCTGCGAAACAAACGTCCAGATGGGGGAACTTCCTTCAACAAGCTGTTGCCGGGGTGGAATCGAGGCTGGATAATATTCTGGCTGAGGGTGTCGAGGAACAAACACAACAAGCTGGGCAGAAGAAAACGGGGACACCTACGCTGCCTGCGTCGCCTTCCAAGGTAGATGGAGGTCCGTATTACATATCTCGGGGAGTGCAGTTCGAGGGCGAGAGAGCAAGGGTGTTTGCTAATTCTATTGGTGTTATAGCTGTTTCCAGGACGGCTTCTACGAGCAATAGAGCAAACGACCGATTACAAGAACGTCTGGCACGAGCTATAGCTGCGAAGAACTCGGCGCAGAAACCTGAACGACCTGATTCCCTGGCCCTCTCGTCCGGCGTGCCATCTCGGACAGGCAGTCCTATTACTGTTAACAGTAGTCCCAGACAAAGCATCGATGCGCCTGTCCCTGTACCTGCACCGAAGGTAGAAGACAAGGATGTTGGACAAGAGACAGCTTCACGTCCATCGGTTGACGAAGGTGGTGGACAGAAACCGGTGCAGGCTGAAGCCCCGTCGATTGCTGTGCAACCTGGAAGTCCAGTCGTTAATCCCAATCTGAAATCACATCAAGAACCCAATGGACTCGTGCTTAACTCTGAAGCGGAGGCTTCCCCGCGGCCCTCGGCTGAATCAACAAGATCCAGTATACCTCGAGACTCGATAGATTCAGTTAGACAGCCTAGCTTACGACCTTCCATGGAGATACCATCTGGAGAACGGCCGGATCTGGGACTGCCGACGACCAAAACACCAGCAGAGTACGAAGCTCTTCTTAAGCAACTGCAGTCAGACCATGAGACCTCTGAGCTACAACGACAGGAAGAAGTACATGGGTATATCGAAAGGATAGATGCTCTACAGTCTAAATTGCAATATCTAGCGAAGGAGGGTGCTGAAGCAGCACGGAAAGCAAGCGGATCTGCCCCAAGTGGTAGCTTAGAGAAGAAGCTCGCGGACAAGGAAGAACAGGTTGCTCTCTTGATGGAGGAAGGCCAGAAGCTCTCCAAGAAGGAACTCAACCAACTCACAACTATCAAGAAACTACGAATGAAGATCCAGGAAGACAGTAAACTGATTGAAGAGGCCAAGAGGAAACAGGAGGTAGCAGAGAGAGATGTCACGATCCTCACTGGACGATGGAAGAGAGCCCAAGCGTTTGAGAAGCGACTGAATGACAAGCAAAAAGAATTTCAGCAGTTGCAGAAAGATATCGAGACTCTCAAGGCCGCCAATGAGCTCAAAGACTCGGCTATTATGGAGCTGGAAGCGGAGCTAGATGAAGCTATCGCTCAAGGAAAACAAGCTGAAATCAAAATTGCTAATGAGGCTCTGGATGCAGAGAAGAAGCGAGCTGCTGAGCTCGAAGATGACATTGCAAATCTTAAGATCGAGAAGAACTTGGTGGCTGATAGAGCACAAGCTCAGATCAAGGAGCTGAGAGAGAAGATGGATAAGGATCTTGAGAAAGCTCGTATGGCGGAACTGGAGATGAAGTCCGAGCAGCAAATGTTGGAGAGCAAGTTGGAAGTTATGAGAGCAAGAGCAGAGGAGGTGTCTTCTGGGGCTACAGGTGATGCTCAGGCGAAATTGCTGCGACAGATTGAAACTTTGCAGACTCAGTATGCGGTTGCAAGTGAGAATTGGCAGGGTATCGAAGCTTCGCTCATTGCACGAGCTACGAATCTTGAGAAGGAGAGGGATGAGGCTACTCGGAGAGAAGCTGATATTAGGAAGAAAGCTCGAGAAGTGGTTTGTTTGACCGAATCGTGTGTATTGCAATCCCTGCTAACATTTTACAGACGTTGAAAGCGAAACGCAATGAAGACGAACTTGAAGAGTCAAGATCGAAAATGCCTAGCTTTCAGCAAGAACTAGCGGAACACAAAGCCAAATTAGACACACTACAGCAGAGAGCTGAAGCTGCAGAAAGAGCTTTGATCGAAGCCAAAGTTTCATTCGAGCAAGAGAAGCAAGCCTGGAAATCAGAGATGCAGAATCGCATTGATGAGGAGAGGCAGAAGTGGCAAGAAGAGTCACATACCTCTGGCTCATTCGCCTACAATAGAGCAGACTCGCCCGTAGCATCCTCACGAAGAGGCCTGACGTCCGAATATCTCGGACTCCAAAACCTCCAAATCAGACGAGCATCCGCCCGCTCAGTAAACAACGACGTCCCTTCAACAGCCGGCTTCCTAGCCCGCCGACCCTCCACCCAACCCCTCGGAAAATCCTCAGGAAACGGCACCCCAATCCGACAAGATTCCATGCAATCCCTCAAAGAAAACATCAACGGCGGCGACTCTCAATCCATCCACACCGATCACGACGATTTTTTCGAACAGACAGCCTCCCCCTCCTCTCCTCACCAGACCATCAACGACCTCATATCCGTCTCCACCGCCGGCGCAGGTCCCTCCGTCCAACTCGTCGAACGCATGTCATCTGCAGTCCGCCGTCTCGAGAGCGAGAAAGTCGCTACCAAAGAAGATCTCGCGCGCTTGTCTGCCCAGCGGGACGAGGCGCGCGCGGAGATCGTAGCCCTCATGAAAGAAGTCGAGCAGAAGCGCGCGGTAGATAAGCAGGTTGAGGTACTACAGAAGGAAGTCGACGAGTTGAATGAAAGGTACCAGACTACGCTTGAGATGTTAGGGGAGAAGAGCGAGATGGTCGATGAATTGAAGAGTGATATCGAGGATATCAAGGCAATGTATCGGGAGTTGGTTGAGAGGACTGTGAAATAGTGCACAGATGCCAGTGAAGCTTGGAGATGCTCACGAACGAGAAGTAGTACCGAAGGTACGTTTTCGAAACTAGAGGGCACAGGATTGGAGGAATTTCTCTAGAAGACTTTTGCTTTAGACACTACTTACGCTTGACACGATATGAACGGATGCATTGGCGTTTTACTTTCACAGAAAATTAGGGAACTTTGAAATTGGTCGTGTTTATTTTTAGCACTTCATCATCTCTCGGCGCTTTTTCCTTCTTTGCCATGGCTTTCAATTTCATGGTTTGCGATTTGCACTTGACTTTGTACTTGCAGCATCTTTTACGCTCACCATGTAAGATTACAGGCTACGGATGTTCGGAGAAGAGGGAGATACTGGTGCAGTCTGGTGATGGTGGTTGCTGTGTGTTTCTCGGTTTTTTAGAGTAAGAGTACAATAGGTAGATTGATACAAAGCTTCATGCTATTCCATTCCATCTCTAGTGCCTTGCATCTTGCATCTTGCGGTTTGCTGTGCTCCCACAATGCGAACTAGAGCTCAAGCCAGAGTTCCAACATGCATAATAGAGAAACAGAGAGTGAAAAGCAGACTAGATCTCAATACCCTCCATCTCAGCCGCTTTCAGGATATACTTCTTCACCTGCGAGTCCGGCGCTAGATCTAGAGCCAGGAAGCCATCGTTGTCTTTCTTCTCTGTGTCGGCGCCGGCTTTGAGGAGGGCTACTGCTGTATCGCCTGTGTGTTTAATTAGTCATTGTGTTTTGAGATGATTTTGACTAGAGTGAAGGAGGTATGAGGTATCCATCCGGTGTAAATCATGGGGAGAGCTATGGTTTTTTGAATGAGAGTTGAAGTATATAAGAGTAGAAACGAGAATAGAAGTAGAAGATAGAAAGACATACCATGCCCCTCAGCAACAGCATGATGCAACGGTGTCTGTCCCGCAACATCGCTCGCATTCAACGGACTCTTGTTCTTGATCAGCAACTCGACGATAGGGACTGAGCCCACGGCTGCAGCGCGGTGGATGGCATATTGCCCTCGCTTGTCTTTGACGCGTGCTGAGGCTGGTGGTTTGTGGTCAAGGAGCCGTCGCGCGAGGTCGATGTTTTTCTTCGAGGAGACGAAGTGGAGCGCTGTCTGCGGCGGATGTTAGGAATGAGTGGCGAGTTGGGAAGGGTTAGAGGGGAGGTGGGAAGGGATGTACTTGGCCGGTGAAATCTGAGGGTTTGTTAGTACTGATTCTTTGAAAAGTGAATAGGATGAGATAGAGGGATGTAGAACTTACTTTTTGCGTTGACGTCGGCATCTTTCCTCAAAAGTAGGTCAACGAGCTCTTCACCATCTTTCAAGCTGACGGCTATCATCAACGGTGTCCATCCTGATCCATCCTATTCGTATCGAAATACACTATCAGCCTCGTGTGACTTCTCCGCTCCTCCATATCCAGCTCATAGTCCGAAGAGCTTCGCCACCTTCCTCTTCCAAACCCATAACACGAAACAAAGACAATTATTCATACCTGAACATCAGCATCAAAGTCTTTTGTCGCAGCCAACAATTTCGCAATATCAAGATGGTTATATGAAACGGCCCAGTGCAGCGGCAAACGGCCATCATCATCAACTCGTTGGGCTAGCTTGGGGTTGGCCTATCACAGAATCCTGTTTCAGCACAGGATCTCCATTTCATCTCATGTGAGAGTTCGAAATATCTGGAATGCAGAAGCTAATCTTACAGCTAACAGCGATTCCACGACTTGAGCTGTGAGGAAGTCAGTTGGAGTGTTTGCACGTGGCGGGGTAGTGAGGAGGGGTCGAAGAGCTTACTTCTGCCATCTCGAGCTGCTTCGTGGATGGCGAATTTGGAGGGTTCTTCTGGTTGGGACATGGCCTCGTTCTTTGGATGGGAATGAGATGGATGTTTTTTTAAGGGTCAAAGTGAGTTTGGAATGTGTTGTTTTTTGTGTTGATTTGGAAGGCGTCGTCTTCGGCTAGGTAGCCTGATTTTCGGGCCTGAGGCAAGGGAGGCGGGGTGGTGGAGAAAATGGACGTTAAGTGAAGTGGAATATTGATCAGTAGTCAAAATGTACAATATGGAGGAAGAATGATCTCGTCAGTCATGAGAGCAATATGAGACAATTATGTAGTTTGAGGTGAAGTAAAATGGGAATGTAAATTTGATTTGAAATATACCGCTGGGTCATATAAAATCAGAAACTGATAGTAACTAACGGAAATGAGAAAGAACACGTACACACTCTGCGATCAGAAGTTTCCGACTTACAGGCAATTTTCACAAACAGATTATCTGACATTGTCTTGTATTTAAAAGATTCAGCATCCTTTCTGATGGTGTTCAAGTCGGGTAGGGTAGTGTAGATAAACAGGGGCTCGCTAGATACGCTAGCTTCGCGAGGCGCGACCAAAAAATCGCCAACCAGCCTCGCAGGACAACTTCAACAAGCCATCTTCATCTCCCTCGATTCCTCAATTATGGCAACCACCGCGTCCAAACCTGCCACGTTGGCGCCATCTCGCGACGAAAACTACGAACCACCATCCCTTGAAACGCTTCTCATCGAAAACAGAAAACGATCAAGAGCTCAATTCGAGGCCGGCGCATTGAATGACGATTTCGACGGCGGAGCAAGCAAGAACGCCCTCGCAGCTAGAGTGCTCTCCGAATACGCCTCAATAGTACCAGCGCCTATCCCAGAACCGAAATCGAAATCGAAAGCGCCGCAGAATGGATCCTCGACAGCTCTTGTACGGACCGGAAAGGCCAAACCCTCAACTACCACTCCACAAGCTGGATCTTCTACGAGTTTGATCCATAGGCCATTACCGCAGAAGGACCTCCCTGGATCGAGCATGGTCCGGAAGCAGAATATCGTTCAGCAGAAGCCGGAATGGCATGCGCCATGGAAGTTGATGCGGGTTATCTCTGGACATTTGGGTTGGGTTCGCGCATTGGCAGTTGAGCCTGAGAATAAGTGGTTTGCAAGCGGAGCTGGGGACCGAACTATCAAGATCTGGGATCTAGCGACGGGAAACCTGAAGCTTACGTTGACGGGACATATCTCGACTGTGAGGGGTCTTGCGGTATCGCCTCGACATCCGTACCTTTTCTCCTGTGGTGAAGATAAGATGGTGAAGTGCTGGGATTTGGAGACGAATAAGGTCATCAGACATTATCATGGTCATCTGAGTGGAGTGTATACTTTGGCACTTCACCCTACTCTAGATGTGTTGGTTACTGGTGGGCGGGATGGTGTGGCTCGAGTTTGGGATATGCGGACGAGAAGCAATATCCACGTTTTGGCTGGACACAAGGGCACGGTTTCGGAGCTTAAGTGTCAAGAAGCAGATCCGCAAGTCATCACAGCATCCCTCGATTCGACTGTACGCCTGTGGGATCTTGCGGCAGGTAAGACGATGGGAGTTCTGACACATCACAAGAAGGGTGTTCGAGCTTTGGCTGTACATCCGAAGGAATTTACCTTCGCAACTGGAAGCACGGGAAGTATCAAGCAATGGAAGTGTCCCGAGGGTGCATTTATGCAGAATTTTGAAGGGCAGAACTCCATTATTAATACCATGTCTGTCAACGAGGACAATGTTCTATTCTCAGGTGGTATGTACATCCTTTCGAATGCACGTGGAAACTCAGCTAACGAAAAACAGGCGATAATGGATCAATGAGTTTCTGGGACTGGAAGACAGGTCACAGATTCCAAGCCTTAGACACTACTGCTCAACCTGGTTCACTAGACGCTGAAGCAGGTCTCATGAGTTCTACGTTCGATAAGACCGGCCTCCGATTGATTTGTGGAGAAGCAGACAAGACCAGTAGGTTTTCTCTTTACGTACCACAGATTTTTTTCCACTTGCTAACAGCTCTACAGTCAAAGTATGGAAGCAAGACGAAGCAGCAACACCAGAGACCCACCCTCTAGAGTGGAAGCCAACATTAGGCAGACAAAAGTTTTAGTGTAAAGATTTCAAGAGTGGATTTAGGACGCATTGCATGGCGAACGGCGTCTGAGGATATGGGGTCAGTCATCCATTTCAGGAATGACAATTTGTATGGTATACCTATCTACTTCTCATCCAGAGTCTTGATCAAAATCCAAGATTCTTGACTTCTGGATCATCTTTGAAAGCTTGCTTGACATCTTCCTCGCCAATGCTCAATCGAATTTTGCCCGTGCGATCTGCCCTCCTAGCTTCCAAGCCGATGATCCCAGCTTCCATGAGATCGACGGCCGAAGAACCCATAGCCAGTAACCGCGGCGTTTTGTGAGGTTGTCTGGATACCTGCATACCCATCCCTTTACTCAAAACATGATTATCCCTGAGCAGAAACTCAATCATCTGACTTCCTGTATCCATCTTCGCCATCCTCTTTGCCTCGTCCATAACCTCTCCCAAAATGCTCTCAGCAATCCCCGTCCTCCTCGTCTTAGCCAATAAAGCCGCAAGTAGAACCTTAGCCGCCAATGGCAAGCCCCTCAGATACTGCTGCAGCGGACTCGTCGTCGCTTCATTAATCGCTCTCTTCACAGTCGCTATGGTGACCTTCCCGAAGCCTCGCGAGATCTTCTCGTTTCTACCGCTTTTGCTGGGTGTGTTGGGCGCTGGCTGGGATAGCACATCTGATTCTGCGAGCTCGACTGCTCGGCGGCAGATGTCGAGGGCTCGACGGGCGTCGCCGCTCACGGCTGCTACTTTTCGGCTGGCGAATTGAACGGCGTCCGACTCGACGATATCGCCTGGGACGCCTTCGAGGCGGGATTGGATGATTTTCATGAGCTGTTCATGGGTGTAGCCGGGGAAGGTGATTCTCGTTAGACCTGGAAACCATCAGTTTTGGTAGTTTGCGTGGAGTAGGAGGTGTTCTTACCAAGTCGACTGCTGATCTTGTTACTTAATGTACGCTCTGGCAAATCCATAGTGTTTGCAACAGCAAGCACAATCAGCCTACTATGTCGCAGACCTGGCCAATTAAAGAAATTGTACATGACGCTTTGGTTCTTAGTGACGAGTTGATCCAGCTCATCCATCAATACCACACAAGGTACTCTCCGGGGACTCGGATGGTTAAATTCTCTCTCCAGGAGATCCAGAGCATGCGTAGGACTTACACGTTCTCCTTTCAAAGCCTCCCATAGCAGAGAGTATGACTGATGTGGATCCGTGACCTTCATACCGTTAATCTCAACGAATATGAAATCGTCCAGCTCGTCGGCCATAACCGATGCATTGAGCTGGGCCACGACTTCTCGAACAGTTGCTGTCTTGCCAGTTCCTGGGGTTCCTGAGATGTAGATACAGGCTCCCGTACCCTCGACAATAGCAGCTTCGAGATGCGAATACACCGAGGCAAATTCATCTTCTCGGCAAGGCAAACTGGTGGGAACTGATGAGACATGTAATCTGGAGCGCGCTGTTTGGAAAGGGGAAGATTCAACGTGTTCTGGGTCAAGCATTCGAGTACCAAGAGGTGTAAACTCGAGAGGCTTCTTGATGACAACCCTACAGTCTGTCAGCAAGGTTACATGTATCAGATACGGGAAGCGTACCTTTTGTGACTTGGCGTTAACAATTTCGACGGAGTACGAGGCTTCTTCGGTGTGGATACCGTAGAAAATTTCTGCTTCTTCCTTGGTGTGTGCGTCTCCAACTCATCCTCGTCGACAAAGCCTCCCTTGAAGTCATCATCTCTCCTCGTACGCTTCTGATACTTCCTCTTCTTTGTTGACTTGGTCTCTGATTCTATTCGTACTAATAAGTCGTTCACCTGGTCTTCGTTACTGTGCTGAATATCCTCCCATATGAATTCGTCGGTGTATTTGGCGGTCCGAGTATCGCAGCCTCTCCGACAAATGAACGTCTTGCCAAGTTCTCGAGAATGCTTGGGGATTTTGCCAGTTGGGTATTTCTTGTTGAAGGCTTTCTCGGACATCACATACGCGGTGCCGTTGATGGATTCAAGGGGGTTGATATCGGTATCCGGCGTGAGGTACAGCTCATTCTATTTACATTAGCTCGTATCCCTCGACATAACAGTGTTCTCTTACACTTAGAAAATCAGATCTCTTCTTCTCCTTCAGCTGTGGTCGAATTTCTTTCTCGTTGGCAAACCCTGAGTGTATTAGCTAGGACCCGTAACATACATCCAGACTCAGACCTACACAGGAAATTCGCAGACTTGTCTCCATCTTCATCTTCCAAGAATTGATGTATGATCCCTACCCAAGACTGATTCTGTCCCTCCGCCTTCAACAAAACTGTATCCCCAATCCTGCACTTGAATGTCCCCATCCTAGCCCCTATAATTGCGCCTTGCGATCGCACAGAATTACGAGCCTTCCTCCTCCTCGGCATCATCGCAGCTTTCTCCTCATCCGCAGACTCATCCTCATCGTCGTCATCTTGCGGCTTCTTCCCATTCTTCTCATAGATCCATTCCCAGGGGTGCTCATCGGTGCCCAGCTCGTCGTCCGAGTCCTCTCTCCTCAGCGTCGCGCCTGCAAGCAGTTTCCGCGCGCGCTCTGCTTTGTCCGCGCGCTTCTGACGTGGCGTCAAGGTAATCGATCCGGGTCCCATTTCGTACTGATGCCGTGGCGCTGGTGCGCTGACTTTGCGCTGATGGTGAAGGATCTCGACGTTGATAAAGTGCTTGCATTAGTGACTTTTGCAGGCGACGCGACCCGCGACTTTTCGTGTTGGGCGGCAATCGAGTTTCAGGGGTTCGCTTGAGAAATCCATCAACAATCATTATTAAATTGATGACTACCAGGTTAATTTCTACAAGCACTAACAAGTGAACTTTGTAATTAGGAATTTCTTCTTCTTCTTCTTCTTCTTTAGCAGAGATAAGATCAGGAAAATCATATTCCTAGAATCTCTGCCCGGCCTAATAGAAGGAGGGAAGTAGCAGCAAGTTCTTTGATTTCACCCTATATTTGCAGCGACTTGAGTGCAGATGGATCTTTATCAATGAATGCAAGGCAATACAAAGTTCATAAGACCATACGCCAATCAATGATCAGTTCCATGTTACAGTCAGGTCTTGACGACAGAATTGTGAATGTAAACAAAGAGACCCCACCCCTGCGTATCTCCTCGTGATCTCGGCAAAGCCCACCAGCCGATTAGATTCGAAGCCCACCTCATCTTCAGCAGCTAAACTCCTTGAACCTTCACCACCAACCCAAGACAATCATAGCACAGCACAGTGCAGCACAGAGATGTCTTCTCCAAAGGGACAACAAGGTCGGCCAATCCAATCTAATACAATCTAAAGCATTCTGCAGATCTCAGAATGAGAAGAAAGGAGTACAACAAAAAGACTCAAGAGCTAACCAGAGACCCAACCAGTTGACCTCGCAAGCCTCTCAACCCAACAACTCAGCTCGGTCAAAAAGCAACTCGACGACGAAATCGAGCACCTCACAAACTCACACTCGCAGCTCCGCGCCGCCCAGGCCAAATTCCGGGAATGCATCCGCTCGATTGCTGGTGGTGTAAACCCAAAGCTTGATGGTACTCGCCCCTCCATATTATACGCTGCAGAATATGGAAAAGGGATGTGGCTGATTTTATAAAACAGGCAAGCCAATCCTGGTACCTTTGACAACTTCGCTCTACGTTCCAGGAACTTTGGCGGATCCGGATAATGTTATTGTGGATGTTGGTACTGGGTTTTATGTTGAGAAGGTTCGTGGCATACTCTCGTCTGGAAGGCTTATTGCTGACGCCTTCTAGACCACGAAGGATGCTACGAAGTTCTACGAGGCGAAGGTTGAGGAGTTGGGTAGCAATCTGAAGGGCTTGGAAGCTATAGTGCAAGGGAAGTCGAAGAACCTGTCAGTCGTGGAAGATGGTAAGTCAAATTTCAGAAAGGACTGGAGTTTTACTGATGGGTCATTCTAGTTTTAAGGGAGAAGGTGCTCAGTAGCCCGGCTCCTTCCGCATCTGCATCTACGGCTTGATCATTCCAAGCGTCTACAAAGGACGCAATGAACGCACCAAGGGTCAAATACCCATCCGATGAGAAATCCCAAACGATCTCAGCATTCTCCAAATGCACCAAACATTCAGCATCGAATCATGAGCATTCAAGAACGTGCATACGAGCTAAGGTCCGAGATGAAAAACTTTGTTGGCAGGAAATGAAAAGTGCTCAGGCGAAGAATGCGATGGACAGCGCCAAATTCTTCCCCTTTTCTGCTTTTGGGGTTAGGGAACTCAAACATGCTCATGGACGGTTTCGGACAAGCTATGGCACTGTCAGGAACCTGAATCTTCAATCGAATGCAGAATGCTATTGACGTACCTCTGATTTCGTGGGATTCATTGTTAAGCCTTAGGACCATATTGAGCCATTAATTCCTTAGCAGCCCGAACAGGAGCAGCGACAGCTCGATCAACAGCCACTTGAATCTTCAGAGCTGCCTCCGCCTTGAGAGCCCTAGCCACGTCGACCAAGAGACCTTGAGTAAAGGCAATCTCGTCGAGGAAGGGTACAAGCCACTCTGTTTGATAGTTGAATAAGTTGGCCAAGCCTGGACCGAAGTCGCGAATCCGGGTGGTGTGCTCAATGGACTCCATATGTGTGTCCCATTCAGGATGGAACATAGATACACTGGCTTTCATTATTGGTTCACCCGTGGTGTTTGCTCCATCCCATTCTCGAAAGATGGCGAGCTCAACGAAGAAGTCAGAGTCAAGGAACTTGTACTGAATGACACTACGGACCACAACAGTCTCAATGCGGAAGTCGGACTTGTTGTATTTTGATGGTGTTACTTCTGGATACTCCAAGCCATGACAATCTTTGCGAACTTTGGATTTGACCGAGATTGACTCCTTAATGAGGGCGTACAATGGGGATGGCACTTCGAATTGTTCACTGTCTGTGATAACCTCCAGTTGCCAATCCAGTTGTCTAGGAAGGATTAGCATCAGTCAAACTTCCAGAAATCTAGCTGTTTTTGTCACATACCTCTCGACATCAATGACGGTGATATTGAGGCTCCTATGAGTCTTCTCCTTGATAAAGAGCCGCACAGAGCCAGCCTGGAACTCGCTCTGCTCCTGTTCATACAGGCGATCAATCTCTGCCTCTAGACGAAGCTCCTGACCGGTATTTGTCTTGATGAAGAGAATAGCAGTATCCTTGAACTTGACATCGCTCAGTGATTTGGTGCGACCGTTAGCTGGTACGAATTTGGCAGGCCAACCGACAATTTTGTCACACAGCTTGATAGCAGTTTCAGAACCCCCAATCCTGCAACGCCATTAGTAGTTGAACGTTGCGGGCTTCTAGAGTCGAGGAATGAACTCACTTCTTCTCAAAGACACTATCCTGGCGTGGGTGGTCCACCATCTTGACGAATTGCTCGAAGGAGTACTGGCCATCGGCGAATGGAGTTTGGAACTTCTTCACTTCGACATGGCCGAAAGTAACTCGCATTCTCATCCAGCCCTTAAGTGGCTCGAGATTCTTTAGTCCTGCAATCAATGTGGTCTGTAGTAGTTGTTGGTTCTTTGCAACCATACCAGGGCGATCCAATTGCCAACTCAATCTCTCCTGTGGGGGCAGAAAGTCACCAGACAGCACAAAGTCTTTTGCTTTCATAGGATACAATGTCTGATACACTTCAGGGCGCACTATCTTTCGCATGGCTTTCGCAGTCGGTGGGACAAAGATGAAGGTGGGACTCGCCGAAATCTTTCTCGCCTTCGCATCTTGTACAGCTCTGCGAATACCATCGAAGACTGGCGTAAGATCTGCCTTGCAGTCTCTTGAGCTTACACGCAAGTACTGGATGTTATCGGGGGTGGTAACGCTCTGGATGAATATCTGGTACTCTCTTCGGACTGCGGCCAATGGAGCAAGCTTAGAGCCAAACAAGTCGATGGGAGTTTGTTTGCGATAAGGCCAGATGTATATGCCCTGCGAGCATCGACATGTCAGCTCTATCTCTTTGGTAATTCAGGCCGAGAGACTCACAGTTGATGGGAAGCTCTCATCAGCAGGAGGTGGACGCAAGTACTGTTCACGCTCTTGTGTGGTTCTTGTAGTGTACTCGTTATAGGCAGCACGCTTAGTTGTTACGAGACCTACAGGTTCGGCCCACAGGTCTTTGGCAAGAGGCCGGGTCGATAAAGTCCTAGCTCGAGCACTTTCCCGTAAGGTGCCTGCTTGCGTTGCGGCGCGGTTACGTCCTAGAACGCGTCAGTATCTTGTATTTCTGGTCGCCATACGGTTACATACCCTTGTTCGTATCACCCTGTGGCTGCCACCGGCTTCTTGGATCAACATTCTCACCTGAATCCGCCGAGCTTTCGCCACTACCTGTACCATTATTGACCCGACTGCGTCGGTTGCCCATCTGAGGATTGCTGGTCGATCTAGGAAAGGGGCTGGACAAGCCAGCAGGAGGAAGATACGGACGAGCAGCAGCGCTGGCGTTAGGAAGCGTGCCAATTATGGATGGTCCTCGGCGAGAGGCAGCAGATTGAGAGGCAGTGTTTCGGACTTCGTGGGATGGATTGAGAATCTGCGAGGTGGTTGGACGAAGTGGCGACTGGGCTGGTCCCGTCACTTCTAACGCGGCTGGTGTCGTTACCAATGTACTCTCATCTAGAGCATCTAATGAATGTGCTCCATCCTCAGTTGGGTCAGACACGATCGAGTCGGTGTCGTTGAGCCAACCTGGAGTCTGTTAGCAAGAGTTAAGCGTCCTCTGCAGGGCACACGTACTCCGCGCATTTCTGCTCTCCCAGCTATGCGACGTTAGCAATTGAACTGGCAATGGTACCCAAAAGCTGAGCGACTTACTCTTTCATTGTGTTCTTGCGGATATGTCCGGTCGTGCAAAGCTATTGTGTGTTTGGAGATAGCCAGAGTCGAAGGAAGAGAATAAGGCGAGCTCGTTGTTGTGGGCTGTGACCGTGCAGAGAAGCGAGCAGTTTTTGTTTGTTTGTTGACTCCGCGATAACGATATCAGGTTCACAGACAAGCTTGCCGCGCTAGTCAATCCCACCGCTCGCTATACTGGTTTGAACATGAAAGTGAAGACGAAGATGAAAATGAAATGAAAATGAGGTTCCATGCACAATCGTAGGGTAGCCCTTGCCCAAGTGAGTTCCCATTTGAGTTGAGAGGAATGAGTTGGCAATCCCCCAAGCTGGGAAAGAGCACATTGAGACTGTTGCATTGTTGAAGTACGTGTATGAAGAAGCTGGTTTCTCTACCTTGAACAGATTTTGTACTATTGGGTCACTCTATTAAGCGCTTCCTTGTGCCATATATAGTTGAGTTGGAATTCGTCATGTTCGGCGTTTAGAAGTTTAATCGACTCAATTCAAGAGAAGGCTTCCGGACCTATTCCTGCTCCTGTAGCTAGGCATTATGACGAGCTTACAGATACAGAGCATTCAAAATCTATCCCTTTGTATACGTAGCTGCTGATTCTATGGTGATGCCATTATTTGCAAGTCAACTCGGGGCTCGTTTTCCTACAAGATTAGAAAAAGACTTTAGAAATCTTAGGCATATAGTAATATCTGGGACTATTTAAAAGATAAATAAAATTACAAAGTGTGACCTAATATCTTTTGAAGATGCATGGATACCAACCCTTGCCTTGATGACCTCGACATAAGATAAAATAAAGATTGTCTCTAAGAGTAACCGCTCTTATCTACATTTCTCTACACTGGAGATGATCTTAGTCCTTGATAGGCCCTTTCTCCTAACCAGCAAACCTACTTCCAAGAAGTCGGTGGCTTTGAGTCTGTAGATCATCATATTGTAACATAGCTCCCGAAAATAATCTGGACTTCTAAAGTGTTACTGGATGTCACCTTTACAAGAACTATAGACATTTCCACAAGGATTTCTCCTGAGCATATGGAGACGAGGTATTGTATGCTTCGGAGACGGCTATCACATCAAATACGGGGCAGAGCTCGTTATTTGAACCAGACGTTCACTTTTAGACCTTCTGACTTCAGAATTGTGTTTCTCAACTGCCTACTATGATAAACTGAGCACGTCACCTTCTGTCCTTCATGAAGGACCGCTGTTCAAGATTTTGACTTCGACATAATTACATAGCGCTTTCAAAAGACAAAGAGAAGACACTGGACTGTGAGACAAGGCTACACTGTCAGAAGTTAATCTCTACTACAGTCGATTACGGCACTATAACCGTGCCGACGCCGAACATCATCAAAAGAGAAGATGAGATGTTTGCTGACGACAAAAGTGGTAAGGCAAAACTCTGTTCTAATTTGAAATGTCTATAGTTCATCTAATCCTTCTGTTGCAGAAGCCGCACCAGCAGTACATCATTTATCGCCCTTCCCAAACAATTTCGTACAAAAGCATTTCACACACGCTGTCCAACAATCATAATACAGTCTAATCCACAACCTCTACTCAAATGACAGAATGTCCTTGCGGGCCCCCTCTACGCCAGTCCTTTTCCGCCTGGTCACTCGCACTATCCGTGGTGACCCTCGACACAGCCCTCGGCTCCCCAGGCTTGTAGCTCTCATATGTCTCCTGTATGTCCCACTCCGTCGTCTGCCTAATAATCATACTATCACTCTCAATTGAGCTCCTAGCTTGGTTCTCCTCCGGAGTCGACCTCCCAATCCGCGTAAAATTCGTTCCTTTATCTGGTCTCAGCGGTCCAATATCATCTCTCCTCTGTTCCTGGAGCCCGAAGTGGAAGCCATCGTCTGATGAGCCATCACGTATAGGTACGGTGTCTTTGATATTACGGGAACGAGTTGAGCTGCTTGGATTCGTGGTTCGAGATTCGCTCAGACTGTCGAGTTTGATGCTGCCTTTTAGCTTCGTTGCTTTGCGGCTTGTGTCCCCTGAATGCGAGTTCAGCTTACTCCCGGCGCCGTACGATGAGTCCATCGGAGCCGCGGAAGCGATGTAAGAGCCTGAGTTCATGCTTTCCATGAAGGGCTTCAGGAAAGGTATGCAAGCTGCGACAATGGCGAAGTTGAGTTGGACTGTTGTGGCTAAGTATGCCCGATATAAATGGAGAATTTGGTCGACGACTGAGGGTCTGGCATCGGTATTGAGGATTTGAAGTCGCCAGATTGTCAGAGGGATGATGCTGGTGCTGTTAGAAATGATCATTGAGGTATGTTGTTTGGGCAGAAGATTACAATACTCTGAATCCGAAGACAATCACTACCAGCGCTTTCTTCGAGGTTGGCATCTGCACACGCCAGACCAGATATGCTGGTAGAATTATGATAGCGATATCCGTGATGATGTCCAAGACGCCTGTAACGTTCCAGAATATAACCTTCATCTCAAGTCAGCTTCGACCCAGTTTTGAAGATCATGCCTATATTACCGTGTTGAAACACTTAGATGTGATAGTAGCCCAAGGTGTGGGAAGGGCGCATTGAAATGCAATAGCGAACTCCGTCACAAACGCCCACAGCACCACAAACGCCTCAATTATCTGGTTGACGATAGCAAAGCGTGCGACAGGCGATAGAGCTCTGAGGTATACTACTGTCGAAAGCTTTCCTAGAGCAAGTGCTAGTATGTAAAGTAGCTGTGAGGTGTAGCCGAACTAGTGATTGTGATGTCAACATTGGCTCCGTCAACTTGGGAGTTCGAAGGTCCAAACATACTTTCTCAACACTGATCAACTCGTTGTCAGAGAGTGTTGACTGTGGCGTTCCGAGTCCGTTCGCTACCATAGAAGACAACATGATTGTATGTAAGCCAGCAATTACCTGGTAGATGAATTAGCTGCCGAGCAAGTTAGAAACCAAAGCTTGTTTACCATTGTCGCTAGAATCAAGCCATCATCAACAGTGGCTCGTCGAACAATCGTATACTTGGAAATGACGCGAGTAAGTACACAAAGTACCATAACAGTCATTCCAATCCATGCTGCGATATTGACGATGGGTCCTTGGTTTTCATCTGAAATGATGACTTGTCGAGTCAAAACAGTGCTCCTTGGCTGAATCATATCGATAGCAAGCTTTTGACAGAGGTTAACTTCTTCACACGAATCTTGAATTTGTTGATCTTTCCTTCACGCAGTCCATGGGGAAACTGTGGAGTATAAACCGTTTCCCACAGCATTTCTCACTGCCGGTGGGCGTCTGGGATGGCATCCAGCCTCCTCCAAGATTGGGCGATATTCGGTAACAACAGAATGCCCCTGATGTGAAGTTCGATAACGTCCTGCCCAGAGAACCAGTTTTGTCTCCCAAACCAAACTCGAGAAGTGCAGGGGCTGCAGGCCCGAATGAAAATACCAGTGTTAGGGATATAAAACCACAACAGATTACTTTTTCATTCCCCTGTGCCAGGGGGTCGACGAAAGGATCAACTGTCAAAGCCAACCAGCATTGAGGAAGATTGGATGTCGGGGTTCTCGAAGGAGTTGAGGTAGGCTGTGAGCGTAATGCAGCGTCACACTAGATGCTATTGCACATCGGGCCTAAGTCACAACGAGCTTATGAGCTACAGGCGTGAGGCGTGAGACCATTGTTACTTGGAACAACTTTATCCCTGAACATTGGCCCTGCTTCATACGCCTTCGCCCGCAATCATTGCCATGCCATGTCTAGGTTACGCCTCCACGAGTCCACATTTCTGTTCCACGATAATGGTCAGGATCTGCAGAGAATTGCAAGGGAATCATATACTTTTACTTTCTGCCACAAACGCCCTATTTGCCTTTAAATTTTCAGAACTTGACAGTCAAGACTGGACAAATTCTGCGAATCAATCACTCGTGATAAGTACTAAGCAACATATTCAGGGCAAAAACAGAGAGACATCTCGCCCAGCTTATTGGAATGACAGGCTGACACGGGTTCATAAAGCGAAGTGCCCGTGCCGTAGAGGTGTTTCAGAGACCAATCAATCCTCGAATGATACTGTCCAATTCGCATAAGCAGGGCCTAACTCGGTAAAGAAATTTCCGTATGAGTTTTGTCTTTTAGTACTTGGGTATCGTGAGACTTGGAGCAGAGTGTGGCTTGCGTTTTTCGGGAAAAGTAAAAGTGACTGGCCGAGTCTAGACTCAAGAAGTTCTTGATTCTCGAAGCCACTCAAGGTTCAACAGTCCAACAGTCCAAATGGTTGGGTTCTGGGATCAGTTTTATCACAAAAAACAGAATGATACATGGATAAATGGCACCCTTGCTCGGTTGAGTCTTGCTGCAGCTTACCCACCTGATAATGATTGGGTCGGATGCGATCCTGATGCCAAAGTCGGGCGGGCATGAGGGCGGGGCTATATAACCATTCTGTGGCACGGCATTTGTTCTGTATCGCTCGATTCAGTCATTTCATATAATTCTGCAGGTGCAGGTGCAGAGAGTAGTCAGAATCCAGCTCAAGAGCATAAAAAGCACAAAGGGCACAAAACGGCATGTCGTCCAAAAAGGGTTGAACTTGCCCGCTTCCACTTGCCCGAAAACGGAATGGCGTTTTGTCTACCGCCTCAAAAAAAACAATGCAATTTATTATTGGACTGTTCTGTCTGTACTTTTATTAGACGGCCTAGCACGGCATTTGCACGGGCATTCGGTTGCGGGACGAGCCTTCGTTCCCTTCTCCTCCTCCCCACGCCCCATCCTCCCGCGTCGGTAGCGGTGAAGCCAATAAAGGGGACTCGACATTCCCACCAAGCTTTAAATGCTTGCGAGTACTCCACTAGATAACGGCATGGCTCTTGATCTGCTTCCTGCTGTTATCGTGGCCGCAATTGTTGATCTTCTCCTTTTATTCGGTTCTGTCGTCAAAATATAAAAAGCACAACTGCAAGTGCAAAAGCCCAAGACAATCAGGTCTTACCTCTCTCACATTTTCTGTTCGTGATGGTGGCATATACAGTAAGTAGCAGCAGGGGCCTACTGATACCAGTCATTACCCTGACCACCTGGCTCGTTCACTGCCCAGCCTCGGAAGGATTGGATACTGGTTACAGCTGCATCAATGCTGCAGAACACGGCAGGTGAAATGAATTTCAAGGTTCACTCGGCCATTGCTTGATCGGGACATAACTCCCTAGCTTCATCAGACAATGCAGGGTGGTTCTAGCCAGGCTCTCATTTGATAGCAACAAGTAGTGGGATGACTGCAGCAGAGCATTAGCGATGTAGCACTATCTATGTAGGTAGCTTCTGCAGATCTCAATTCTTCCGTCTTTCCTTCTGCTCCATCCCCATCGTTCTTCTTGGTTTATTTCCACACAGGTCAACTAGAACAACAGACCGCAAATCGGACAAGATGGACGACAAGAATGTTGAAATGAAGGCTTATGGTGTCCCAGATGATTCGGATCAGAGCCATCAGCATGTTAGCGAAGGAACTACGACTGTTAGAGGACGGCGAGGAGGAACAGCCCGAGATGAACAGGAGATGGCATACTTCGGCAAAGAACAACAGTTGAAGGTACTCCATCATATTTTCTAGAACTGTCAGTGAAGTGATGAGTTCGAAATCGCGCAACGACGGAGTGAGAAGTTTCGCCTCACTGCATGGAAGCGTCCCGCAGCTCGCCTGGGTCTCAAACTCTGTTTCTATCACAGACCACCAAGTGTCGTTCGTCGCCATGGAATTTGAACTGACATGGCTTAGCGCAACTTCGGTTTCTGGTCCATCGCCGGCTTCGTTTGCAGTCTGCTCTCTACATGGGAAGGCTTGTTTGCAGCTTTCTTGTATGGATTTCAGAATGGTGGTCCAGGTGAAAAAATATTCTGGAGAATTTCTCAAAACTGTAATTCTAACTTGTGGTGTACCAGCTGGGCTTGTGTATGGATTCATCTTCGCTTGGCTTGGATCACTCGCTGTCGTGGCCTCGCTTGCCGAAATGGCGTCAATGTGAGTGAATCGAGCGTTGTCATGATCATACAAGGCTGACCGAATCAATAGGATGCCATTATCAGGAGGTCAATATCATTGGGTATCTATCTTGGCTCCAGGACGTTGGGCGAAATTCTTGAGCTATAGCACAGGTAAGAACCTTTGCGTCAGCAAGGGAACTTCAGCTAACCATCCTTTCCAGGTTGGCTCACTGTGATTGCATGGCAGGCAGGCCAGGCCAGTGTTGCATTTCTCGCTGCGTCTATAATACAAGGGATGGTTGTCCTAAATCATGACAGCTATGTGCCAACCCGATGGCAGGGAACCCTCATATTCTACGCACTTATCTTCGTAATTGTGTTCATCAACACTTTCCTCGCAAGATGGCTACCTAAGATCGAGGGATTGATCTTGATCTTCCACGTCCTCGGATTCTTTGCAATCATGATCCCCTTAGTCTATCTTGCACCACACGGCTCTGCAAAGGATGTATTCGTTACATTCATCAACGCTGGAGACTGGTCCTCTGACGGACTTTCTTGGTTTGTTGGAATTGTCACCAGCGTATTTGCTTTCCTCGGTGCGGATTCCGCATGCCACATGTCGGAGGAGATTCATAACGCTTCGACCGTTGTCCCCAATGTCATGATGTTCTCGTTATTGCTGAATGGAGTCCTCGGGTTTGCAATGCTGGTATACAACCCAATATCTGTACATGTTTTCGCAATTTGTCTAACGGAATTTTAGATCGCCATTCTCTTCTGCCTTGGAAGCATCGACGATGCTCTTGCCACTCCGACTGGTTTCCCTTTTATCGAAATTTTCCTCCAGGCTACAAACAGCAGAGGTGGCGCTACGGCGATGACATGCATTGTCATGCTTCTTATGGCTGCTGCTTCCATTGGAGTTATGGCTACAGCTTCTCGAATGCTTTGGGCCTTTGCTCGCGACAACGGTGTTCCGTTCAGCAACCAGATTGGCCGAGTAAGTGGAAGCACGCCAGGTCGACTTTACATAGCTGACAAAATACAGGTTCACGAGTCGTCCGCGCTTCCTTTGTACTCCATCCTCGTTTGTACTATTACATCCCTCCTCCTTGCCCTAATCAACATCGGTAGCAGCGCGGCCTTCAACGCTATCGTATCAATTACCACAGCTTCGTTCTTCACGTCTTACGCAATCCCAACTGGCCTGCTGCTCCACAAACGACTCCGAAATGATCCCGTCAAGGATAACATTCATTGGGGTCCATGGAAGATGGGTCCTATTCTCGGTCCCATCGTTAATGTGTGTGCTTTGATCTACTCGGCCATTGCCATGTTCTTCAGCTTCTGGCCATCGACTGCGACGGTTACACTTCAAAGTATGAACTGGTCTGCTCTCATCTGGGGTGGGGTAATCATATTCAGTGTTGTCTTCTACATCGTCAGAGGCAGACACAACTACAAGTGGCCAATTGTCGACCCTATTCGACGAAACCAATAGATGACGAAAGTGCAGTCGCGCGCTGTTTGAGACGTAATTCAGAATGTTGATCTGGAAATCATAGATACGCGTATTGTAGTTATTCTGAAGTAAAGTCATGTAACTTCCACATGCTTACCATAGACAATGAGTGCGATAGCTTGTTTACATATCTTATTTCCAAAAATTCCAACCAGACATTTGACTATTGACAGCATTTCATCTTCTCTAGGCCATCAGAACAAGCAAACAATTCAATAGAACCTACGACACAAGCTCTCCCAAGATCTACCGACTCCTACGTCAAGCATTTGCGGTCCTTCCCCCAAGTTCCTGGTAAGTATCCACAACAGCAACCCACGTCCCCATGAAAATCTCACGTCTCACAACACGGTCCAGGTCCATGGTCAAGGACGCCGGGGATGTTCTCCAATTGGCAAACCCGTAATGACACAAAAGCTACCCCGGTAGGGGAGCACTCTACCCACGTCGTTTCCCTCGCTCGGTAACCCCCACGGACCACTGACACATTCCAAGCAATTCGCATCAACAAAAAGGAAGAAACCTCTCCACTCAACCCCACCCCCGGCCGCACGAGATGGATCCTCAAAGACAAACGGGACGGGGATGCAAATCCCGTACTTTGCTAGTCACGCCGTAGCGTTGCTGCAGGAATATATTGAAGATAAGCAGGGGATATCCCCAGGTCTAGAACCTCGATTCTCAGAAATCATCCCCTGTAGAACCTCAATCGCACTCTAGACACTGCAATGTTCGCATGGAAACACGCCACGTTCTAGCTGCAACAGTGATCCTTGCAGGCTCCGATACAATATCTCTGTAGCTAGTTTGCTAGCTGTGCCTTCTCGTTACTCCCTTTATTCAGTGGTCTGAAAATGGGCCCTCTCCCCTGCAAGGATATCCGACGAATCAATTAGTCTCCTTTACCGTAGCTAGCCCCATTTTCAGTCTACTGAATAAAGGGAGTACGATTGGGTTTACTTCCTGTTCGCCTGTTGTCTTTGCTCGGATCAAGGGTTTCGGGATCACTTCCCCGTTTTTGGCAGACGGGGGGTGGGTTGGTATGGATCCTAGATCCTAGCGCAATAGACTATCTGCGGAGGATATACCGGTATTTGATGGCAGGCTTTTGGTCCTGCTTTTCGGAGTCAGGGGAACCCGCGAAGGAGCGAAACCGAGCAAGCTCTCTTTTGACAGCTGTCCGATGAGACTCCTTGGGAGCACCGCTATCAAGCCATTGACTAAAGAGGCGCGACTATTCTTGAGGAAAACATAGGAGTTCACATCTTGGCTCTATGCCGGTTGCACTACTTCTATTTATGCACTTGCAACTCGCGACCCGTCAGAGATAGGATTTCTACTGAGCCTGGTCGCTTCCAAGATCTGTCGCGCGCGATTTGTTGAGTTCCCGAAGACCAACAAGTTCTCTCTAATAAAGATCTCAAAATTGGTGCTACTATACCAGATACAACGCAAAGCTTGTGGTCCATAGAACAAACTTGAGCAACAGTTGTAAATATGGGGAAGCTCATGTTGCTTCCTGCCGAGGTATCCGATCTCCCAGAGATTTTGGAAGGCCAACGGCTTGCTTTCAGCGATCCTGTAGAGCCTTTCTTCTTTGCTCTGTTCCCTGAGACGGAGAAGAAGGAGAATTTTGAACAGCAGGTCAAGAGGACCGAGACTTGGTGGGTGAGTGATCCAAGTGCGAAATATATGAAGGTTGTTGATGAAGAGACGGGTAAGTATAATTCAGACTGGACCTGCCTCAGTTGTGTCGAAGTTGACTCACGGAACGCAAGCAGTTTTTGTACAAGAATAATGCTGACAATCACTAACAGGGAAAATCGTCAGCGCAGCAAAATGGTGTATCTACGAAACACCTCTCACTGAGGAGCAGATGCACGAGGAGTTAGTGGTGGACTGGCATCCCGACGAGAAATCTAATCAGTGGGCTCAGCATATCATACATAGTGTTCACTCCCATCGCCTGCGACGTACTAACGGTGGAGTCTGCTGTGGTATGTCTCTTCTCCGCCCTCCGCATCGCGTCGAAACTAACTTACCCCAGTTCTCGACATGATGTCCACGCATCCCGACCACCACCGACGCGGAGCAGGAAAGATGCTCGTACAATGGGGCTGTGACATAGCAGATAAGATGGGCGTCGAGGCTTTCATCGAGGGGACGTCCATCGCTAGACGTCTATATGAGAGTTGTGGATTCGTTGCAACGCCAACGGATTGGGTGTTTGTGGATGTACCAGGGAAGTGGAAGGATATGCCGCAAATCAAGTACTACTTCTTTGAAAGACAACCGAGAGAGAAAGCTGTGGATGCTGCGAAGAATGTGGTTAAGGTAGAGCTTAGGGAAGCTGTTGTGGAGGAGGTTTCTTAATAGAAAGCTTCATACACTACCATGACCCGAATAGAACACGTAGAATACCAATATGCAATATGTCCTCTTATCAGTATCGTTCGAGATTTCCTTTACATCTGTGATGCTCCTGCCAGGCATTCAGTCTCTTTTAGAACTCTGTGACCATGAAGTTTGGAATGCCGAAGATACCCCCGAATCGCTTCGGGGATTTTTGCTTAATTAATCCAACTCCACAACAAACAACCCATCGCGCTAGAAACAGTAGACAAAAAAAACCTTGACATATCTCCGGGCACCTAAACTTCATGCCTATGCTTGATCTATAGGAAGCCGATAAGTAATCATTTTGAGTGGAGACTTGCCTTGGCTTTCATTAGTCGTCATCCTCAATTTATTCAAAATGCTGTAGATATCCATCTGCCACCAGAGAATACAAAACCACTGGGATACCGAGGATGAATAACCAGCATGTTCAGGCATATGATTGTTACAATTGTGTTTGGTGTTTGGACAAAGAAAGGAACGTAGTAGATACAGGATCCAAAGACGTGCAAAGATAAAGACAGCGATCGGACGGTAATGACATGAGCGAGATCCGATTTTTCAGGCAAATGTCTCAAGCACCCCGCTTGACCTCACAGAGCACGCTTGTATAATCGCTGGAACCTAACGTAGGAATGAGCATAACCTCAAGTGAGACCTAATAGAGTAAAGGTTAATTAATCATACTTGCTGTAAAGTAGCACGTATCAAACGCAAAGCACGGAGAAACGTGGAGACTGATCTGCTGACGAAGTACTTCTAATGACAATAATGTATGCACGTACAGGCCTAAATACACCACTGAGTGACATACCATATTGTCTATTGATAAACTACATCTACAACGCCATAACATGATCCTAGATTTCCTCTCGACGAATGCCTAGCGGATCCCGATACCAAACCCAATATTCACATTCATGACGGAAGCATGTGGTAGAATTCCCGTGTTGTAGACGTCCATTTAAAGTTAACAGAGGACGATTTGTACTATATACAGTACGATCCATTGCTGTAGTTTCCGACATTCGTTAGAGCTTCTCTACTTTCTACTTGCTTGGCATTTGCACTGTTGCTCTGATCCTTCCGCTCAAGCCTTCCAAGCCTTATGAGGAAGTTGCTATCCTTCACGAGCCTCCAAGTCCACTAATGCGTCTGAACATGGCCTTCTCAGCCGCGGCTTGGGCGTCGTCCAACTGGCGTGAGGATACGGTAGGACTTGTATGTGCGATCATGGCTGCGAGGTCTGCATTGCCTCCCTATGACATGTTAGATTTCAAAATCTATGACTTGATGAATATGGGAGGTTCTACATTGTATCTTTGCTCCAAATGTTCTGTTGCTGTTGGCCGGCCGGAAACAAGTTGAA
The DNA here is from genome assembly GCA_020746875.1 of Rhexocercosporidium sp. MPI-PUGE-AT-0058. Lineage (NCBI taxonomy): Eukaryota > Fungi > Ascomycota > Leotiomycetes > Helotiales > Rhexocercosporidium > Rhexocercosporidium sp. MPI-PUGE-AT-0058. The sequence goes on along the minus strand of JAGTJL010000014.1, from coordinate 918,683 downwards.
TGGCAAAGGCCAGACTGAGGAAGAATGTAGCGACGTGCATTCTGGATGTACGAGTGTTGACTGGCCAGCAGATAATTGATCAAACTCACAGAGCTGGGAAAATATCCAAATTAGAAGTAACGAAGGGAGGACAGATGATGAAAAAGAAAGGGATTGATGGACGTAGGAGCTGATATAAAACTACCCATCTATGTCGTCGTGATGGGCTAAAGTTCTCGTCTCAGCCTCGGTGGATCTCTATGAGGAAGACTATTTAGGGAGAGCGATCGACATGAACATCGAGCAATTCCCTGCGAGTAAAAAATATAAATCCAGGGGTGATGCCACCAGACTGGCAAGAATACACTTCCGACTGGGCATCAGCTCCACTAAGAAGCTGTCATTGCGGGATTTTGTGAGACGATTAATGCTTGATTGACGATGCAGACATGGAGCCGCAGATCAAGTCCCGAACTGCATTCTGGGCACGTCTGATGTTTCTAGATACAAATTTAGAATGCATCGGAATTCATTAAAAATTTGTCTCGCAAACCGTACCGGATCCTCAAAGAAGCTAAGAGTTTCTGCGACGGTTCTATCGATTCCATCGACTCCGAGAATTATTTTCAAGCTGTCTTGGTCAGACAAATTTTTCAGACACCAAAGCTTGTGCGTCTTTTGGTCCCAATGATGCGTCGAGTCCCACTTCAAGTCGTAACGTCCGATGATTCGGTGTCTGAGACATCGAACACTCAACGAGTTTGTTTCAGTGACTTGATAGCCTAGGAGCAAATCGTGTAGATGATGACTAGTTGAATCGTCGATTCGTCAAACAAGTTCTGAAAAGCGCTTTTAACTTTGGCTCCAGAATGTATGATCGTCGATTAACGGGTGCATTCAACCTCGAGTACTTAGGTTTGCGATATCCTCGAAATTACATTCAGCATGGTAGTTAGTATCGTATTAGCCTTCTGATGGCTCTGATCAAGAAGAGCTGGAATGCTAGAATAACAGAATGCTAGCGGAAGATGAGGCCGGTTTGCCATATTGGTAGTCACAGGTCTCAAAATCCCGGCAGAATGGTAGGATTACTCTAACTCCTCATAAGTGTCGTTGCAGAGTTTCTTTGTCTTTGAAGACACACACAGTCAGTCGTCGGGTAGTAGTATTAATTCTCAGTAAGATCCGACCCAGCCGTTGCCATCAACCCTTGGCTCGGCTCCCTCGCTTCAATGCAAAACACCATCATCGGTCCTCGATTCCTTACACTGACTGTATGTTAGCCGAAAATTTAAGTCATGGCCTTCCGATAGGCTTGATGCGGCCTGATACAAACTTTGTACCCGGATGTAAGACCAATCTTCTCTCTTCCGTGCAAATGTGACGAGCCTTCCCACTCGAGCGCGTTTTACCCCGCTTAACCCCACCTTCAACCCTCCGGCCTATTTCCGAATTATTTTTGACATCACAATTTTGGTTCACTTCATCTCTTCTTTGTTCATTTAAAACTTACAATTGTTGATTCCAAGAAGCAAAAACCCTTATTAAAGATACCATACTTCTGCAACAATGGCCACTAAACTCCCCTTCCAGGTATGTAAATGAGCCGTGGGTGCGAATGCAAGGCTACACAAGGCTGATAAATGCAGATCAATAACCCTGCCATCTTCAAGGACAAGTCCCTTGTAAACGGCGAGTGGGTTGAAGCCAAATCCGGAAAGAGATTCGATGTTATAGGCAAGTCTTTTCGCTCCTTGACGATTCTGTCAAAACACAAACTGACTGTCATTCAGATCCTGGAAATGGCAAAGTCTGGGCGACAGCACCAGACAACAATGCTGATGATGTTGATGCTGCTGTCAAAGGAGCCCACGAAGCATTCAAGACTTACAGCAAAGTCAACCCCAGAACCAGAGCACAGTGGCTCCTTAAGTGGGATGCTCTCATACGTGAGAACAGAGATGATATTGCCAATATCGTTACATACGAAACCGGAAAGCCTCTTTTCGAGTCTCAAGGTGAACTGGACTATGCTCTAGGTTTCACATGGTGGTTTGCGGGCGAAGCAGAAAGAGTCACGGGAACCATCCAAACCCCGGCTGCGCCAGGACGAAGAGTCTTCACCGTCAAGCAGCCGATCGGAGTTACCGCAGCTCTGGTACCATGGAACTTCCCAATTGCCATGATTCTGCGAAAGGCCAGCGCTGCGTTTGCTGCTGGATGCACGATGATTGTCAAGCCTTCCCCGGAAACCCCTCTTTCGGTCCTGGCTTTGGCAAATCTTGCTCAGCAGGCTGGGTTCCCAAAGGGTGTTTTCAGTGTTCTGACTACGAGTTTGGAGAATACTCCACCCTTGAGCGAAGCCCTTTGCCGTCACCCACTTGTCAAGAAAGTCACCTTCACCGGTTCTGTAAGTCCGCAAGTGTCGATAGTTTTAATTCAGAGCTGATGATTCCTTAGACCAGAGTTGGAAAGTTGGTCGCAAAGCATTGTTCCGATGGATTGAAGAAGGTTACCCTTGAGTTGGGTGGAAACTGTCCTTTCTTGATTTTTGATGATGCAGATTTGAACCAGGCAGCAGATGGTAAGCGAATATGCTCTCCGAATATGCTTTCGAACAAGTACTCACGTTCGTCTAGCGCTTATGGCTCTGAAGTGGCGCCATGCTGGTCAAGCTTGTATCACCGCCAATCGTGTTTACGTGCAAGCTGGCGTCTATGACAAATTCGCCGAAATCTTCAAGGAGAAGACTTCTAAGTTAGTCGTGGGACATGGTGCGGAGAAGGGAACGACCATGGGGCCTGTTACCACCGAGAGAAGTCTCGACAAGGCTCTCAACCAAGTCAACGATGCCAAGAAACATGGAGGTCAAGTTGTGCTTGGGGGCGGTAAGGTCTCTGGTACTTCCGGATACTTCTTTGAACCAACCATCATTTTGAAGGCGAAGAAGGAGATGTTGATCACCGAGGAGGAAACATTCGCTCCTGTTTTGGCCCTGTACTCATTCGAGACTGAACAAGAGGCTGTTGACGCTGCCAACAACACCAGCGTAAGTTTCAGGCTCGGACTATCAAAGTACCGAATCTCACTAACAGTAACGATACAGATGGGCCTCGCTTCGTACTTCTTCACCAAGAACGTCGACCGCACCTGGAGACTTTTGGAGAATCTGGAGGCAGGTATGATCGGCATGAACACAGGTATGTTTCCTAGTCTAAACCCATAATATATTAGTTCTAAACACATGCTACAGGTAACTCCTCGGCAGCTGAATCACCATTTGGGGGTATCAAGGAGTCGGGATATGGAAAAGAGTCTGGAAAGGACGTTGCCATCAATGAGTACTTGATCACAAAGACTGGTACTTTAACTCTCGACGGGCACTTCTAAGTAGTTGATCGATGGAAGAACATGTTTCCATGATGTTTTGCTATTGGTATATATGAATAATGGCTATAGCTTCTGTATGAATTGCGTCACTATCGCTTCTTCTGCGAGCTCTAACGACGCGTGTTGTTCTAAGACTCATGTGAAAGGGGTTCTCGGTTTTCCTTTAAACTCTCGGTATGTTGATCTGAAGCATACGAGTATGGAAATGCCTCGGCTCATAAACAAGACTGAGAGATCTCATTGGTCCAAAAGCTCACGATCAGGAGCTTATTCGCATGACGAGCTCCCCTGTCACCCCGCGTACCCACTAAATTCAAGCCGCGGCAGATCCGACACTCTTGACTCTATTCGGCATCCTTGACGCAGCTCATAGATATCAGCTCCAAAATATCTATAAACTGATCTCTCTCTCACTTCCTTGGTTACAGGCCTCTCTTTCTTTCATTATATAACCCTACGGTTCATCATGGCATCGTCAAAGCTCTCACCAGTACGACTCCTCACTACCCCAATTCGGTTCACGCTCTTCGACCCCCGCGTAACAGCAGCCCTCCTCATAGCCGCTATTTACTATCCCGACAAGCTTCGAAGTATACTTCCCACATACTTCCACTCATGGATATCCTCGCCAGGCTTCGTGAAGGCCCTAACAGCTTTCCTCGGTCTCGGCGTTGTGCGTGGCTTGAACAGCAAGCTCTCTCAATACGTCTCGAATAACTGGAAAGGCAGTGCAAAGTTTCTCAAGAGCCAGGAAGTGGTATTGATAACTGGAGGCTCGAGCGGAATCGGAGAGCTGATGGCGCAAGATTTTGCTAAGCGGGGTGTTAAAGTTGTCGTTATGGACCTTCGTCCGCCCAAGAACCCTTTCCGTAAGTTTGCGGCCGGATGATACGGGTAGAGAACCCCATACTAACTGCAGTCATTGAAGCTTCCGGCATTCATTTCTATCAATGCGATGTTACCTCTTCTTCCGATATTAAGGCTGCTGCGTCGGAAATCAGAAAGGCACATGGCGATCCTACTGTTCTCATCAATAATGCTGGCATCGGCACGGGTCAAACCATCTTGGACGAGTCGGAGGAGAGAATTAGATTGACTTTCGAGGTTAATACTATGGCCCACTTCTGGATGACGAAGGAGTTCCTCCCCGCGATGATCAAGAAGAACCATGGCCATGTAGTCACCATTGCGTCGATGGCTAGTAAGTGACTTCTCATCCGCCCAAAAGAAATCTGGACGATATAGGCCCTTGGTCAAATAGCTGCTTACTTGCATGTCAGGTTATCTCGTCCATGCCCAAAACGTTGATTACTCCTGTTCAAAAGCAAGTGCTCTTGCTTTCCACGAAGGTCTGGCATCAGAGCTACGATCTCGCTACAAGGCGCCAAATGTGCGCACCACGTAAGTCAAACACAGCATCTGGGCCGACCTCTTTTAATAGAGTTTCTAGTGTTGTCAATCCAGGTTGGATTAGAACGCCACTTATCGAGAAATTGACATCCGACCCGAGATTTACCGATCCAGTCCTCGAGGCAGAGGATGTCTCGAGTACTATTGTCGCCCAGGTCATCAGCGGCCGCGGAGGGCAGCTAGTCTTGCCCAAGAGCTTTAACGTAGCGACCACTATCCGCGCATGGCCCTCATGGCTTCAAACTTTGCTCAGAAATGTTCTGGCTGATCGCTTGATGGATGAGGACTTCCACGGCCTCCAGTGAGTAGATACAGAGACGAGGATTGGACTTGATTAAAGTTTTAAGTTTGGCGAATGCTGCCGGTTCACATGCATTTATCGACTTAGACAAATCATAATAATAGATGGGTTACCCGGGTGCGTCAAGCCAGTCTGATATCAAAGCTCCTGATTATCGGCCAGTAGGCCTGGTGCAAACAAACAGATTTGACTGGCCTTCATACAAACAGAGTTGGCAAAGCTTGAACTAAGTCTGATGCGTGTTTCGAATTCTTGTGAGATTGAACGGACACCTCCGACCCGACTCTCAATCTGACCTCCGACTGCCTGGTCGGGTAACTGGACTGGGTGTTGGTCTTGGCCTCCTCGTGGCACGAATACAGTTCAACAAAAGCCTATTTCTAAAGCTCGATTCCGGAATGCCCTCATGCAGATCCGGAGGCACGCGTACCTCCCAAGACAGGGTCTGCATAGCGGGGTTGGATCGGAGACTGCTGTGAGGGAACGGAACCTCTCCGGAGTAGAGTTTCGACAGGCTCGCATCAGATTGCCTTTGAGCCCACCAGAAGAAACGATGAGATCATGCAAGGATGCACGACCTCCCTTCCTTATCTCACCGAGACAGGTCTCTGGGTCAGCCAATCAAAGTCCGTATGTTGATATTCTCCTCAGCCCTCAAGATGCCAGAGCAACCGTGCCCTTCAGTCCATGCCTCGCTAAGCTGACAAAAAGTGACAGGCAAGCAGGGTTGGGTCCTCAACCTCAACTTCACATCGCGCGTTTGCCGCGATTTTATATTGAAACCCAGCAGACCTTGCCAAATCCACAAAGTCTCGACTGCCACTGTTCTACATTTCGTCGACAACTTCCTAGTACCGTACAAAGTTTTGATTGTCTTGCAATTAGCCTTGACGTGGCTAATTTGGGAGGACTTTTCTCTTGATGATGATTTGCCGCTGATAATGCAGAGATGTTTCTCCTCTGCTTAGCCTTAGCCTCGCTACAAGGAGGATGCAGGCTTACAAGCGTGAGCCGCGATATGCAGGAACCTCCCTCGTATGGTCTCTGCTCTCGACGCCCAGAGCGTTCGAATGGGAATGCGTGAACCCCATCCGAGCCCATCCTTGCTGATCCCAACAGCCAATTTGGGTTCAAGCTCCACTGGTACTGTCATCGCGTCCTTTTTGTATTTGTATCATCGTTTCGTTGGAAGTGGGCTTCCACTCGGAATCGTTTCCTGGTAGTCAGGAACTTGGAGTCTTGGGAGCTGAACCTGTTCCAACGGTGTCGGAAGGTGAGCCGGGCGTGAGTGTGATAAGCCGCCTGAAAGGCAGTATGCTCATATACCCCGACGGCGCTCATCGGCACATTGGAGGTGCGGTGTTGTCTCTCTATCCTGCAAAAGAGTTTGAGACAACAGAAACTTTGCCCTTATGTTACTTTCTAGCATCCTAAATCACTCTTTCCCTCTAGCCAGACAGAATGAATAACTTCTCAGGCACGAACTTACTTGATCCCCTCCTCCCACGGCAAGTTGATAAGGACCTGAGATCTCACCTCAAAACCTTCATCATGGCCAACAAAGCTCTCTCCAACATCCAAGAACATCTCGTCACATACTCCTCTCTACCTACCATCAACATGGCATTCATCCCGGCGATTTTCTTACTTATCCTAGCTTTATCCTTCATTCTTGCTACTCGACATATCTCCTCCCTCCGCCCATGGGCACGATACTGGCAACGGACCTCGCTCCGAACAACTAAACAGCTACCGTGTGACGCTGAGACCAAAATCCTCCAAGATGTCAAGCCCTACCAATTCCCCGCCCTGAAAGAGCGCACTCACTCGCGAGTAGCCATGGGACTCAAGCGTCTGGACGAATCAAACTGGCTCACACTCGATTCAAATTACCTACCAGAACACACTCTTCGTCTCAACCTCCTTGCAACTCAACATCCAAATGTCATAGAATGCCTGCCAGGCTCTGAAGCCGCTTGTCAGGAAGTTCTCAACATCGTCACTTCCTTCCTGTCAACACGATTTCCACAGCACTTCGCCATTATCTCTTCGCAATCAGGACCAAAGATCATCAACCACCTCACAGATGAAATATATCCCATTGGCCCCTCATGTCCTAACCCCTTAGAGATCGCCGCGAAGCTCTCAATGGAAGACTTCAATATTCTCTTGAGAAATCCCGAGACCGGCGATTATCACCTTCAGGCTTCAGCCACGCTATTTCCAGCTGGATGGAAATTGCAGGAGAGGATCGGCACGACCATGGCAAATTTACATAAGCCCGTTCCGGGATGGAAGCAGAATCTCGGGAGCAGCGTAAACAGGTTCGTCAAACACGCCTTCCATTTCGCAAATATTCATTAATAGCGATATTAGGTATTTTGATCATCTCTCCCACAAAACAGCCATGGAAAGAACCAATGTCTTCATACAAACAACACCGCACCTCTTCCAAGACGCTCCCGAGAGCGCCCCAGTTACCGTCCTCACCATGGATGACCTGACGATCCGGAGAGAGCGCCAGACTTTCACACGGCTAGAACACAGTGGAGCTGTACTATTCACAGTCAGGACTTTCATGGAGCCGTTGACTCAGTTGGGAGATGATGAGTTGAGGGCTCTGAGAAGCCAGGTGTTGGGCTGGGAGGAGGAGGTTAGGGTTTACAAGGGTGGTGATATTTGGGGTTCGCTGTTGATGGAGTTGTGTGAGGAGAGATTGGGTTCCGTTGAGGTTAAGACGGAGTGTTGATATTTATGAGCGTAAGATAGGCGTTCCGGAAAATGGGTTTTGGGATGATTATGAGTTCATGGGAACCAGGCCCAGAGAGAGAACCATTTTACCACCAGTTGATTTTTGGTCAAAAAGGGGGACTTCAAAAAGGACAAAACAAAACAGGGTTTGTAAAATATACTTAGAGCGTTCGATGAGTTTTAGAAATAATCCAGCAATGGTTTCTCAAATTTTTCAATAGACTCAAATGCCGTACTGCTTGCTGTGTCTGTATTCTCCGGAACTACAGTATTGCTGGCGAGAGTCTCAAAGCGATCCTACTGATTGGCAAGTCTGGTAAACAATGCCATCCCCGAGTCCTTAACCACTCAATCGTGCATGAACACCGAACGAGGAAGAACCTCTGCCCCTGAAACAAATAGCTCCCCACAAAATCCCGCAAAATCCAGGATGAAGCTCCCAGCTCTCTCGTCGCTCACAGAACTGTCAAAGCCCCCAGCTTCCAGCACCAATAGCCCTGTCGCGGGGTCGATACCAGGTTCCCCGCCAGGAAAGTTTACCGAGCTGCGCTCACTCAACCCCTCGTTTACTTGAAGCCGAGGGAAGCCGGCAACGTATGTAAACTTTATACTCGAGCATCATGCTGGTTGATTACATCTGAAACAATCCCACTTCTTGTCTCGCACCTGATACTATAGATACCTTCCTTGAATATTGCTATTCGTGTCTAAGACAGGCAAGCATTACATTATTGATTAATTTGTGAACGAACACGAAAGAGGTCGCCGTGCTACAGTACAGGCAGGCATTTGACTCGTTACACGTTACTACGTACCACCTGACAATACGGTCAAAATGAGACACCAAGATCGGAATAGAGCAATTCGGATAGCAGGTTTGTGACCAGTCAATATTTCATATAGCTAAGCAAAAGATAGATCTTTCGGGAATTATCGTAATAACAGCCCAAAAACAGGAGCATCAGGCAGTGCCTCCGACCGCCGCCATGCCTTCGCCTCCCTAGCAGCAAACCACCCCTCTGATCCAGTAGATGTAATAATCGGGGATGCAAGTTCTTCCTCCCCTTACACCGAGCCTACTTAGCTAATGATCGCTTTAAAGTGGATGTCTGAAGCGAACATGACTTCGTTGGCAATGAAATCTTCCTCGGCAAACTCGGGCTCAGGCTCGGGTTCAAATACCGGAGAAGTAGCTTACGAGCGTACATTCCTCTCTTCTCTCTCATCTGCTTTAGGCGATATCTTGAAATATGGTATCAAAGTCGCAGTTAATGCTGGTGGGTCAGATACCGAAGGTTTGTGGAGGGAGGTTGTGCAGATGGTGAGGAAGAGGGGAATGGAGGGACAGATGAATGTTGCGTGGATCGAGGGCGATAATGTACTTGATGTTGTGAAAGAGAAGATGAAACAGTCCACGCGAGGGAAGGAGAGGAAAGAAGAGAGTAAATGGAAGAGGATGCGAAATGCTGAGATCAAAGAGGGGAGACTGAAGGGCTGGACGGTGTATGATGCGTGGATGGAGGGTGTGGATGTCGGGGATGAGGTGAGGGCTTTTCTTGAGGAGGACAAAGCGAAGGAGAGAGAGGAGAATGGGAGAGGAGGGAGTGGGAGTGATGATTTTGAGAACCTCTGCACGGGAGAAAAACTCCGGGACTGGGCGTTTAAGGATGAGATCATTGGCGCGCAAGCGTATCTCGGTGGGATGGGTATTGCGAAGGCGTTTAGAGAGGGTGCAGATATTGTCATTTGTGGGAGAGTTTCGGATGCAAGTCCTGTTATTGGTGCTGCTGCTTGGTGGCATGGATGGGAGGCTGATGAGTTCGATGCGTTAGCCAAGGCTTTGGTTGCTGGGCATATGATTGAATGCTCGACTTACGTATGTGGTGGGAACTTCAGCGGTTTCCGAGATCTGAAAACAAGTGGTAATGGGGGGTGGTTGAATATTGGGTTTCCTATTGCCGAGATTGGGAAAGGGGGCGAGGTGGTGATCACGAAACAAAAAGGGACGGGGGGAACAGTGAGTGTGGATACATGCAAAGCACAGCTACTGTATGAGATTCAAGGGCCATGGTACTTTAACAGTGATGTCACGGCTGTGTTGGAAGACATTGTATTTGAGCAGCTTAGTACGGATCGTGTTGCCCTGACAGGCATAAAAGCTCACCCTCCTCCACAAACGACAAAAATCGGCATTACTGCGAAAGGTGGTTTCCAGGCCGAGGTGCATTATTTATTGGTTGGGCTTGATATTACAACCAAAGCTGAGATGCTGGAAAGGCAGATACGGGATGCTTTGGGAAACACAAGCAGGTTCCACGTCCTAAAGTTTACCTTGAACGGTACGGCGGCGGAGAATCCAACGGACCAGAATTCAGCCACTGTCGATTTTAGAATTTTTGCACAGGCTAGGAAGATGGAAGATATCTCGACTGACAAATTCCTCAGGCCGGTGATCGATCTGATCATGAGCACGTATCCTGGAGCGACGTTCCATCTCGACATTCGTCAGGGTTTTCCTAAGCCAGTCCAAGAGTATCACGTAGCTTTATTGGCACAATCTAATATCCGCCAATTCGTGCACATGCACGATGGAAAGAATTTTAGAATCGAGCCTCCGAGAACAACCAAAGTGTTCCCAGCACAGCAGCCGAGTCAGGCTTTGACTGCAGTATCCAGGAGGGATTTTGGTGAGACTATTCGTGGACCATTAGGCTGGATAGTAAATGCAAGGTCTGGTGACAAAGGTTCCAATGCGAATGTCGGGTTTTGGGTAAGACACCAAGATGAGTACGACTGGCTCCGATCGTTGTTGAGTGTGGATACCGTGAAGGAGCTTTTGGCGAAGGAATACAATGGGAAGAGGATCGTGAGTCGCTCCTCGCTTGCAATCCAATAGTGCTGATTAGGAATTGCAGGACCGATTCGAGCTGCCTAAAATCTGGGCCGTCCATTTCCTACTCCATGATCACCTCGATCGAGGAGTGAGTTGCTCAAGTACATATGATTTCTTAGCGAAGAATGTTGCCGAGTTCCTACGAAGTCGATACGTCGATCTGCCAAAACGGTTTCTGAACCGCGGAAAGCTATAAATGCATCGGATTGCGAGCAGGCTCCAAAGAAAGGTTCCTGAAATACACCCCGTCAATGCTTCTCTGACACAAGGGTTGCCGTGTCACTATCCGGAAGGCTCTCCGCGTACGGATTGTCAAGGTCGCTCTTGGCGAGGCTGATCACGAATCCTTGTACGCCCATAGCAATCCGATATCCAGCCAGCCCAATCAAGGCGATTATGACCAAGATGAGGTTTATTATCGCTAAAAGTACCAAAGGGATGGTATGCCATAGCTGAACCCGTCTTAGAGGGCAGCCTCTCGGTTTTGTGGCATCGGCATCGCCTTCGGATTCGAACATCCCGGTCATGATGAAGCGTAATGGACATTTCTTATGCGCAGGAGGCGGAACAACAACGGTCTCTGTTGAGGACGATGATACTGATTCGGAGTCGGTGTCTTTCTCTTTCTTGCTCTTCTTGCTCTGCGAGATGATAATGTCCGAATGCCTCCTGGCACGGGAGTTGGCGTAGTGCTTTTCTTTCTTGGACGAGGCCATGCTTGAACTTAAAAGACCGTACATCTAACGTGCTCTCGGACGTAGGTAAATGGGAGTGATATAGCCAGTAATGAGCTCCGTAGCTTGCTATGAGTTCAACTGCGGGGTTGTCGGGTGATACGAGCAGGCGCATTATATAAGACTCGGACTATCATTAGGTCTTAGTCTGATGATACCTGAAACAAAAGAAGCCAAGTCCAGTGACCACCCAGATTCCATAAGGCTGTCACAATGTAATCTTGTGTGTGAGATAGCCAGACTCCAACCAGGTCCTAGATAAGCGGCCTGGGAAGTGGTATGCGACGTGGCAGCAGTCGATCAGTTTTCCACACACCATCAGAGCATTTCGAGCTCGTGAAGATGTTTCAGCAACAGTTCGATCAAGCTCGAGATCCTGAAAAGTTGCAGCCCCCAGGTCCCGGAGGCTTGCAGCGACCAATAATCGGGAAGGCAATGGAATAATGGTGAGAGCTGCTGCAAGCCTTCGATTGGGCTCTCCAACAATAGCTGCCCAACCATATGACTCCATATTTATTCAAGGTACCTCAACACCACTATTCGACAATGGATGAAGGTGGGTAAGAGCTGTAGCCCACTCGGACTGCTCCCCATAATCGTGCAGGATGGAGGCGGCTTGAAGAGCTGACGCTTTGGAATCGTAGAGGGGAATGTGGCTTGATTGCTGAGAAACCAGGCTGCTGGGATGTGCCAATGCCCATGGAATGAGAAGCTCTGTAGCCTGCCTTGCAACCAATCTGTTAAGTGAGAGTGGTGATGTTCCCCTGATCACTCATTCCCGGCTTATTCTCGGAGGAAGTGGCTGAAATGAAAGTCCAGCAATAGCATAGGCAGAGAAATACTTATGAGAGAGAGGAATAATGCAGACACCTTAGAACATATAAAGCATACTAATAACTGAAATGACTGCACATGTTTGCAGGAGGAAGGAAGTGTTTGTTTTGTTTCCTTCGCGATGTTAAAGCAGAAAGCTCAGGCCACCCAACGGTCCTTGCTTCGGCAGTCAGGGACGTCACTGAGCTTGAGCTTGAGCTTGAGCTTCAGCACCAACCCCTCATGAGGAATTCTTCAGTCCCAGGAAAACGACGACGACAATACTTCCACAATTATACTAAAACCGCACTGCTCCGGCAGAGCATACAAGCCTCAATATGGTCCTTGAAAACGCCTCCGCAGCAAGTGGACAGGATTCGTTCCAAGATAGTGCACCCTCATCGGACAACGACCCATACGCCAGCTCGGATTCCGGCGGGCAGAGCATAGCCAGCACCTATAAAGTCGATACCAGCAATCTGCCTAGACCTTTGCCATTCATTGGTGCATTAGTTGGCTATAACGATGAGTTGATGTCGAAGGCTCTTACAGCGAAGATAGCAAACGGTTCACAAATTCTTCACCGGCCTCTCTCACAGGAGGAAGTCGATGCATTCGCCTACTGGACTGCGAAGCAGGTATCGATACTGTCATACGGGGTTCCCTTTGGAGTAGGCGGAGGGTTATGGAGATGTTATACTACGGCGGATACATTTCGAATGCCATTCTACAAACCGAATCTCGAGACGTTCAATTCGCAAGCTTTCCCTCCAAAAATGGCTATTCTGAAGGGCAACAATGCATTCTACGCATGGCATGCTGTCAGAATGGTCTTGTATGGCGGACTGGGAAATCTACTTGGACAATTGTTCTTTGGTTCATATTCTATGACCGTTGCCACTGTTGGGGAAATGGGGGACAAGAGACTGAAGCCTTTCATTGATGAGGTCAAGTCACAGGCTGCGAAACAGAGGGGTTCCTTACCAAATGCTTCAGGACAGCCTAGGATGGGACAACAGCAAAGTGCGGGTGTACAGAGCAGCCAGCAAGATGATGCAAGTCCGGGGAGCATGCCAGCAGGAGAGCAAAGCCCTGACCCAAGCTGGGGAAGCATGAGTGAGAGCAAGGCACCAGCAGCACAGCCCAAACGATGGCCTTCGTCAAGACCTGCACCAGCGCCAACACCAGTTGAAGAGAGCTCTGATCAACCCTTTGGCATATTTGACGATGCTTCACCTACAGGTGGACAGGGCGTACAGGCAGATATAAGAGCAGCGCCAGTAACATCACAAAGTGGCTCTGCATGGGACAGGATACGGAGAGGCGAGCAGTCTAAGAGCCAGACATCCAGTCCCAATACTGGCGCCCAACAAGCATCTAATCGGAATGCGTGGTCAAGAGTGCAAAAGGATGGATCGGCGACGAATGATGGGTTTTCATACGCCAAGACCAATGATGGGGATTTTTCCAAGGGAGAGGCGCAGAAGGACTTTGATGCGAGAATCGAGCGCGAGAGAAGGGGTGGCGATTTCGCTAAAGAAAATGGAGACCAAAAGCGATGGTAGTGGTCCTATGTATAATACGATTTGTTCACAGTAAGTGGCGTATGGCTGGAGTCCGGGGTTGCAAATGAAAATGCATTGGTTTCTTCTCACCTACTATGAAGACTTTTACTCTCGTTCAGCTCTTTCTTCTTGCCCCCTCCCCCTTCTGGATCAACTCAAAGCTACCAACCAAAAGCACTCCACCCTGCCCTTCCAATCGCCCTAGACATTATCCGGAGAATGTCCATTGGCATAATATTCCACCTCCTAAATGATAGCCCAAGCAATACCGACTACCAACGCCTGGAAAAGCACCATCATCCATAATCTTTCACGCCGCCTTTCTCTCATCACAATAGCCCCCAGAAACATTAACGATATAAAAGAAGAGAAGAGCATGCAAAGCATGGAGAAGAACAAAAAGCCTTGATGTACCTGCAAGCGGCGAGGCCCCGATGTGAAGATGCCACACTGATCTGGAATCTTGAGATACTTCGTACGCCCTTGGGCCGATTGGGAGGAGAGTCGGGATTAGAGTGTTGGAGGCGATTACTTGAGGCTTGGAATTTTCTTGGAGGGTATAGAGGATGTTGTGCAGGAGACTGAGGACTATTCTTTCTGATTTTTGATCTTGATGGCCCGTTTTTGGTTGCTCATTGCGGTTGGAGCATGAGGGAGGGTTTACTTTATGATGAGCTCTAGAGATGACTGTGGGATGTGGACGGGAATGGGCCAGCTCTGGGTTATAGATCGGTTATAGGATTGTGAGGGAGTATTTGGTAGCGAATTGCCGTGGTATGTTAGGTACGGATCACACTCTAAGGTCCATATTTCAGCACAACCCGATACTTACTTATATGTACCAAGCAGGACGATCCCATGAACGGCACTGTACTAGCAAAATTAAGATGCTCAAACTCTTCGCCTATCCATGGCATCCACACAGGGTCCTGATGAGTATTTAGTGTACCCTCTACTTCTGAACATCGCTTCCTATTTGTGACAAACACCAGGTTTTTTTTTTCTTTGGAAATACCATGAATTTTTCTATACATGTAAGTCGAGTTCATGTCTTGTTTGAGGTTCAGGTGTTCTTTGAGCAGAATGCTGATGCCATCTCACCGAATATGAAATTTTTGCTCGATCAGGTGCTGGCGATCCAACGCTTCGCCATACATAATCCCATTGATGAAGCATTCCCCCACAAGTTGGTAGCAGTCTCCATCTTCCCTAAGAAGAAACGGCACTATGCCACCTTTCAATATACACACCAAGTCTCCAGGATGGGTTCCAAACGGCACCTGACCAAGATCACCTCTCACAGTCGCACAAACACTTCTCCCAGACCCAAACGAAGCGATGGGGTTCGTAATCTCCTCCATCTTGACACCCACCGGCTTCGTGGATTCCATCTCCTGCCGAAGAGCTTTCATCTCCTCCGGATCTTCTGGCAACGGCTGCAACACATATGTCTGCATTGTTTTGATGGCCCATTGGTGGACTTGATGAGCACGATCAATGTTAGCCCTCTCACCCGTCATGAGCAAATCACAGCACATTGTCCTTGCCAACTCCCTGTCTCGAGTGAGACCTTCCTCGTACTTAAAAGCGGATTTTGCCGGTTCGAGACAGTTCAAGAGACTGCCAGTCATCCAAACAGCTCGCTCTTGGTCCTCTTCCCTGGTTAGCCAGACTAGTGGCCCTGTTTGTAATCTGATCGCCTTCGGTATGGATTGCGCGACCTCTGGAGCTACAATAGCGATGCTGTCCACAATGTACCCTTCAATTGTGAGCACTCGTTTGTCGTCGGACACAACTATCGGACCCTTCATGTCTCTTGATGCTCTGAAATGCTCCTTGCCATGAAGTGCAAGGCAGGCGCCACCAAAGTCTTCGTAGTTTGCGACCCAAGACTGTGAATTCTTCAACGAGGACCGAGTCCCTGCGTTGGACAAACACAAGAGATTCCGGTGCACAGTCAAGTTGTGCAGAGCCAGCGTCTCCCAGACTTTGAATGGCTCATTCTCAAGCGAGTAATCGATTTGAACCCCCACATGTTCTGCATTCGATGCTAGATTTATAAGTGCAAAGACCCTATCTACCTCCTTTGTCGCCTTGTAGCCACTTGTCTTCACGAGAAGTGAGATAAGGTCTATGCCCTCCTCTTCCTTCAGATCTGTCATGACGTTGACCGAACTAATGCCAGGTGCCGAGCCGTTGTATTCTAAATTCCCAAGACAGCCACCCTTCTGCACACTCCTTGCAAGATTTCTGACAATTTCCCAATCGATTCTTGCCGTCCCACAAGCAAGGATGGCTTTTTTTGCATTGACAACTTCCTGAATTATCCAGATTCTCTCGAAGTATGGCTTGGAAAACACCCGTGACAGCCGAACCCAGTCCGCTGACTGGGTGCGTGGTAACCCATAGCCTGGACATGGATCACCATGAGGCCCAGTAAGCTGGAAGTCAAGATCAACAAGTCCGTGTACGTCGAAGACTTTTTGAATCTGCCTGAGAAGAGCGAAAGCGGCGCGCTCAGTCGAGATGCCGTCGATCGTTATTTCTTCCCCCAACCACACGATCACCAGTCCGGCATTTCGATAGATATCGGCCATCATATTGACCTGGGATGTACGTTCTTGTGGATCCTTTTGATTAATACAGATAGCGTCTATCCATATTGTACGTGCTTGGCCGTCGACACGTCGGAGATGCTTCAGCGCGACATAGAGATTCGATGTAACGGGATAGGGCTCCCCGCTGAGAATGACTCCAAATTCCAAGTCTTGACTTCCCCATGAGTAAGACAGTGCTTCATACTTTTGCGCAAGGGAGGTCAGCGTTACTACTTGAAGATCGCATGTGATCTCTAGCCCGGCTCCTGGTTGGATGTGAAGAAGTCGGATCTGCCCTTGATCAAGCGGTTCGAACATGGTGAGGCTTGACTACAAACTTGCGAAGTACACCTCAAACTTAGTTACGATGTTATGTCTTCAACTGTTCAAATTCGTCTCCGGTGAAGCGAGCGCTTTGGCCACCCAAAAAATGTCGCTTCACCGGTCACGAAATCGACCCGCCTCGACCTGGCCGCATCGGGCATGAAATGTGTCTTTCGTGAAATTATGACCAAATTCGATTGAATATCGCTAGAGCTGAGGCTTATACAAGGCTATGACAGTGCCGACTCAACTACCTCCATACTCAGCAGAGACTCTGATTGAAATAAATGCTGCCATGGAAGCAGAAAACAACCAAGTCGCTGCTACCAAGGAATGTCTGTTTCGATTGCCCTCGGAGCATGAAAACTGGAAGGGACCAGATGATGAGAGTAGGTAGTTGATATTGGAGAAGAGTAAGAATAAGAAGAAGAAGAGTTGAAAACGTGTACTGGATTAAATGACTTGATTGACAACACAATAACAAAGAAGTGCCCTTGAAGCACTTGGCCTTATGGACAACTTTCTATTTCGCAGAAAAGTGAAGAGTACAACTGAGGAACGTGTACCTGAATTGGAAGGTTTATACATATAGGAGAACAGCAAGTGACAAGGATATAACCTACGTGTTTGCACGGCTGAGAATATCTATACAAATCAACTCAGTCTTACCATCCCAAGATGATGAGAGGGGGTGGAGAAGCAATCTTAGTACTTCACGAATCGTCAGCGGAAATTAAGAACACAGAGACGCAAGTTTAGAAATGAATTGAGGTATTTGCTCAGTCCAAGGAAGGTCAGGAACGCTCATCGCTGCCTATAAAAGGTTCTTTGGCGACAGCTTACGTGGAAACTGCGAAGTAGAAACCGCTTCATCATGGCAAAAGATTGGGAAAGATTCGAAAAGAAATTTAAGGGCTTACCATGTGCATCTTCGGTGACAAAAGGGAGTTGAGATTTACTGGAGCATAAGTTGTAATTTCTTTTTGCAGAATTCAACAGTCCGTCGATGATGTGAAATTCTTTTGTGAAATAATGCTTCGGCCTACTGTGCTTTTCATGTTCAGGGTAAATAAATTAGCCGAATTTCCCACTTCCCCCCCCCCCCCCCCCTTTTTCGATTTTTGACCCCTCTCTTATCTTTAAACATCTACTTACAGCTCTACGATAACACGTTTAAAATCAAATCAAGTGCACGAAGAAGTATATCAAATATTTTAATTCATTTCTAGTATTATATGTTTAATTTAATATAATATTTGTTGAGTTATAAGCCGATTAAGCAAATCCTCATACAAATCGTCAGGAACATCAAAATCTTGCTTTTTAAGACTCCCTTATAATACCACGAGTATAAAACTGCACTTTAATCTAAAAGGCGGAATTACTCCTTAGAATTATACTATTATTTTAACGTATCGTACGCGTAATTTGGAGTTGAATTGATATAGTTATTAATTTAATAAAATTGAAGAAGACCTCTTGGTTTTTGAGGGGGTTAAAGTCAGAAAATCGGCCAATTTACCCTGAACGTGAAAGGCACAGTAGCGCCAAGACACTCCAGCTTAGGCAACGATCCAAGGGCCACCTGCACCTTCCTAGCTTTCAGTGGGGCCATGTTTGACATGTTTGCATTCTCCGCGATTGGAGTTCCTCTCAGCAATAATACGACTTCCACCATACCAGAGATGGCCGACGACAGCAGATCTTACAGAGCAAGTGATCGCATACGAGATGAGCGATCTCGGTCCCCTCGAAGACACCAGTCACACTCCCACAGAGCACGCTCCCCTCATAGACACCATCACAGGCGCAAACGCTCCCCAGCTGAGGCTGCTAAAGCCCTCCCATATGGCTCCAGGGAACTAGGAAAACGAGACTACGATGCCTTCAAACCTATGTTTGCGACCTATCTCGACATCCAGAAGCAGAAGGTCTTGGAGGATATGGACGATACTGAAGTGAGGGGTAGATGGAAGAGTTTTGTAGGCAAATGGTAAAGATTCCCTCGTCTCCGAGTTTGAAAGGAGAATGGGACGCGGCTAACTTGTGTGAGGAATCGTGGAGAGCTTTCAGAGGGATGGTATGACCCTGCTACCTTTCAGAGAGCTATTGAATCAGCCGCCGAGTACGAATTGAATCGACGAGAGGAACAACCGAAGCCCAAAGCAGCGCCAGCCCAAATTGAGAGACCAACTTCTAAACCGTCTGCAAGAGAGGTTGAGGAGGACAGTGAAAGCGATGATTCGATTGGGCCAGCCTTACCGGGACAAGAGAGCAAACCTAGAGGAAGTAGAAAAGGGCCTAGCATACCTAATATGCAGGATTTAGAGCTCAAGAGAGGTAGATTCCTCGAGATGTATTCCGGACTTTTTCTAATCAATGTGGCAGAAATGGATGCCGAAGATGGTCTTGCTCGACGAGATGATATAAGATTTGCTCGCAAAGTCGACCGGAAAGAACAGAAGGAAGCCTTGGATGAACTCGTTCCCCGAGCAGAAGCTGGCACACGAGAGCGTCAATTGGAAAAGAAAAAAGAAGTCAACGAGAAAATGAAGTCGTTCAGGGAGAAGTCCCCAGGTGCAGCTGAAGTTCCAGATACTGAGTTGATGGGTGGCGGTGATGGGATCGAGAGCTTTAAGCAGGAGAAGGAGAAGTTCGAAAGGAAGAAGAACGAGAGAGAGTTACGGAAGGAGGAGATGCTGAGAGCGAGAATGGCAGAGAGAGATGAGAGACTTCAGGAGTATCGGGCGAAGGAAGAGGGGACAATGGCTATGCTAAAAGCACTCGCGAAGCAGAATTTTGGTTGAGTGCCCTGAAGCCTTCATTAGGTAGGAGTCTTTTACAGATATCCAATACCAAGGAAATCTCACATGGCACTGGGGGCATAGGCAATGGACAGTCTCTTTCAACATATCAAGTATTTGGGGAGAGTTGTTGTACAAGCTACTTGTCGTGCCAACTTTAATAGAGTGATGTAAGACTGGTCTTGTTATTTATAAAGCAAGACGATTTGACAATCCAGTTCCGCTTCCTTTGATTTGATAACAATACCAATGAGCGAGCGCAACAACAAATATTTCGGTATCTGGGACCAAAGTTGCCTCTCAGCCTTGCTCGTAGCCTTGCATGAAACCCTCGACGCTAAAGTTCAATTGATAACAACCATCATCCATTCTACCAGCCAGCACCTCTCAATCAACACTTGGTAGGGGGCAAACTGAGTCTTCTTTTCCAATTTCCACAGATTCGGCTTCGACCTTGGTTCCCCAGGCTACTTCACGACACAATTGATGCTCCGCCGAGCGGAGCGGTATCAGTGTCTTGTTGAGCAACAGCTTCAAGCTTTAATGTGCTGAGATACCCCAAAACGAGACGCAACATGGATAATTTATGTCGGAGCGCCCTTTATGGCAGCTTGAGATTCAATGGATCTATATCGCGACGACGTTTTGTTCGTTATGAGTGTCAGAGGAACCTCAGCACAACTGTCTCTTTGAAGGCCGCGAAACCCCCGAAGAGAAAACCAAAGCCTGATACGCCTCACAAATCCTCAACCACTACTACGCCGAAAGCTCGTCATGAACACAAGTCCGCTAAATCTGGCGCATTAGATGTGTCATATAGCTAACACTCTAACAGACCATACACTCTCAGAGTCAACACTACAAAGCCAGGACCGACCAGCTCGAACCCTGAGCCCAAATCGAACCCCTTCCGACACCGAATAATACCTATCTTCTTCGGAAGCATAGCTCTGGTTGGCTTCTCAGGAGGGATGTCGTACTACTATGTCATGTTCAATCAAGACGCAGATGGGCCTCGCAAGACAACACCAGCCATACAAGAAGATGTTTCAAAAAGGTACGACCAAATCGCAACCACTTTCGACAATACAGTAGATTCCACTGAGTCAATGATGGGCATTTCTTCTCTACGGCGTAAATTAGCATCCCAGGCAGTAGGCGACGTCCTCGAAGTCTCTATTGGGACTGGTCGGAATCTTGAGTTCTACTCGTGGGATTTTAAGGGATATCAAGGTGTTGGAAAGGTTGACGAGAGAGGATTTATCAAGAAGGGGAAGGTCAGGAGTTTTACGGCTGTGGATAAAAGTGCAGAGATGTTGGAGATTGCACATGAGAAGTTTGGGAAGATGTTCCCTGGGATATTGGGCGTGAGGTGGATTATCGCTGATGCGGCAGAGAAAGGAGCTATTCCTGGGCCGCCGAGGAGTGCGAATGAGATGAGTGGGAATCTAGAGAAGAAGTATGATACTGTTGTACAAACTATGGGATTGTGCTCGGTTAGTGATCCGGTGGCGTTATTGAGGAATCTGGGGGAGTGTGTGAAAGAGGATGAGGGGAGGATATTGCTCTTGGAGCATGGGAGAGGAAAGTGGGAATGGCTGAACAAGTATTTGGACAGGTCCGCAGAAAGCCATGCCAAGCTATATGGGTGTTGGTGGAACCGGGATATGAGAAGTATTGTTGAGGAGAGTGGGTTGGAGGTTGTGAAGATCGAGACGCCAAAGTGGTGGCATGGTGGTACGACCTGGTGGATCGAATTGAAGAAGCCAATTGCTCAGTCAAAGATCGTGGAGGCACAGCAGAAGATCAAGCTAGCTTCATCGGCAGTTGAATCAGAGAAGAAGGAAGAGCCACTTCCTTTGACTGCCAAGTCAAAGAAGAAGGGATGGTGGTAAGCATATTTGAGTGGAAAAGTAGGATGCCCGGCTTGTAAGATGTGGTTACAAAAGTGCTTTGGTTATACCAGACATCTAGTTGACTATCAACGCCTCTTCGTTACTCCAATTATCTTTACGCCTCCCAGGTTTTTTTTTTCATAGAGGAACAGGAACCTCTTTGCACTCCTACATGGAATTCTCTGCCGTTTTTTGCATCGAATATCCGTGAGGTTCTTTCTTGAAAATCCTTCATCAGAGAAACAGCTTTACTTAGGGCCGCCGAGATAAAAAGTAGCCCCTTCATAACTGGGAGACAATTCCCTCAACCACTAGAATTTGGTCGAGGCGGTGGACTGCATGAAGCCACAAGGAGATGAGCAAACATTATCTGCCACGGACTTCATGAACAGAGAAGGGAATTGCGAACCTGGCTTCCAGATCACATGTGAAACTCCAATCATTTCCCAGCTAGTTATCTACTCCTTTAATCAAGAGAACTCTCTTGTACAACACCGCTCCAAGCATTCCATTCTTAGCCCTATTTGAACCACTTCACTGTTTTCACGAAATAAAGATAACAACACAATCACGTAACCGGAATAATTTCCGCCTGAGTCATTAAGTTAAGAATGCTTCATATCACATTTCATATCGTTTCGTTAGAAAGCAAACAATATTGGGATGCAAGTCCACCTATTCTTTATAGCTGGCGCCTTACATCCCCTGAGCCAGGCGGAAAGGGGGACTTATGTAAGAGATCTTCAGAGTCCAATACGCGGCCGTGCAGCATGGAATTTATCTGTGTTTGGGGCATTTTGCGCCGGCTTTCAGTGTGCGTTCATTGTAGGGCTCTTAATACACTGTAATTATAGGACTGGCACACCTTTCACCTTCGTGAGCTCAACTCTGTGCCTCTCAGTTGCGATTTTATTGGTCTTGCCCGTATACATTTACTTCAATGCTGGCCAACTTCTGTTGTTTACAAGTTTACCGAGATCAGCCAAGACCCTACACAACACAATGCCGCCCTCAATTCCAACGAAGAGAGGTGATGCCTACCTTACGCCATACATTAGACTATCAGTGAAGAGTTCCACGCCAGTCAAGCGTACTTCCATTCCATCCTCGCCAGCAGAGCAGACCAAAACGCCTGCCACAATCATTTCGCCTGCATCCTCATCATTAGAGATGGCTACCACACCTGACCAAAGCCCATCCATTCCACTTTCGATCGAAACACGTGATAGCTCCCTCATAGCTCCCCTAGCAAGCCAAATAAGCCATATGTTGTGGAACTTCGGCAAACACAATGGGAGAACCTTATCTCAGATCGCCAACGGCTACATCGTTTGGTTGAAGACTAAGATTCGGGGCGGGTTGTTTTCTCAAGAACGCTTTGACGAACTTAGAGTGGCATCAGAAGATGATGATGATGATGACTCCAAATCGGGCGTCATATCAGGGCCACTATCCATAGGCTATAAGTATCCCAAGTTTCACTGAACTCTTCCCTAGACATCGAATTTCCAGCACGCGTTTTTCACACTATCCATCCACCATATCAGCTTAAGCAGTTCCGGATTTCTTTTCTATTAGGGGAACCTCCAACTCTCGGATTTGCACCCTACATCTTCCCCGAAGATAGGACTTGCAGTCCTCTCTAGATCTCTGAGAATGATGTTGAACAATACTTCAAGCTTGGCAGCCAGTACCTTGAGAACCTTCCCAAAGTAGCTGTGGGCAGCTATGGACTCATCTGCAAGGCTAAAGCGCGATATTATCTTTTACATATCTATTACTTGGTTAAGATTCATAGTTCGAAAGCAGTGGCTGATAGAGCTCTTGCAAGGTTCTTTCAGAAGAATGAGGACAGGACGCAAGACATATATAGAATGTTAGGTCTTAGGGCTAGGAAATGTTTCTGGTGATGGTAGGGAAATAAGTTCGCTATGATTATGGCCTGCGTTCGTGTTTGGTTTTGTTTGAGGTTACTTGCTGGAAGCCACCGGGATGAAGGGTTTGGATACTTTTGGAGACCTTTTTTTGGGCTACAATTGCTACGTTCGGGTAATGCCATTTATTTTGAGCATTGAAAAAAGTCTACTGGACCTCTCCAAATTTCAAAAGGTACGTCGCATCCATGGCTTCCGGAACCCTACGTTGTTGCTGTGCAACAGTACCCTTCATTGAAATTCAATGTTTACATCTCGCTTCGTTTGACAACAGCGTCATGACGACTTAATTAACTTCGTCTGCGTTGACACTGACTTGTGCGACGAGTAATCTGCATTAATATGAACATTGTACGAGGAGATGTACCTAGGTCAAGAATGGTTTGCCCACAAAGAGCCATATCATTCCGTTTTCGGCTCCGATGGGGATTTCTTTCATGTCATATCATGCTTTGTCTGAGCAGCCAACTGCCTCTCCACCTTTGTTCGCAACCTAAATAAAACAATTTCATTGAAGCCTTATCCTACGCAATTTTCTTTTGTGTGAATAATTGCAGTGGTGATTTCGGAGCCAACCAACAAGCGGTACTAAGTGTGTTGGGAGTTCGAAAGCACTCTACTAAAATAATCCCCATTTAAATTAGAGCGAAGATTTAGATCCATTTGCCATGGGGTATATATACAAACGCACAAAGTTGTCCCCCGCAGAGACGAGAGAGCTCGAAAGACAGCAATTCAATGAGCTCGACAGCGAAGACAAGATCAAGCTCGAAGCAATGAACGAGCGGGTCGGAGGTGATAGATGGTTGGCAGACAATTCCGAATTTTCAAGAGAGGGAGTTGGTTCCACGGTGGTAGATACAGATCATGTCAAGTTAAGTATGACCAACATGAGATCTCTGATAGGAAGAACTAAAAGCCCAGAAACCGGAGATGAAGTTATCAGAGGGGCGCTTGAAGATGCCGTCATCGACCAGTACATAGCCATGATTTGTCGATATATTAATGAGATACGAAGGAAGAAATCGGATCATCTTGTTTCGGCGCATGAACAGTCTTCACGCCCAGAATACGACTACAGATCACATTCGCCAGAACCACCTCTGACCGAAACGCCTGAACCGTATTATCCAAGCTGTCGTTACATCTCCACGTCCGTACTCCGGGATTTGGCAGAGAAAGAGGACGAAGATAATGCGATGGACACTGCACCAGCTCCCACGCTCATAAGACAGGCAACCAAGATCTTGAAAGACATGGATTGCACGGGAGAAAAGTTCTTCAAACTGGATTACCTATTTATCGTTTACACGGATGGGGGACACTATCGAGTTTTAGGATTGGCTCCGAAACAGAAATACGCTTTCAGTATTGATAGTGTTCAAGATTATTGGGATGAAGGAAGGACTATTGATAAGAGATTTATCATGGCTGTCCTTCTATCGCAAATGCCGGGGCCAGATACTTGGCCGATTTATGGACAATGGGCTTGTGAGTACTACTTTCTACGACCCTTTCTCGAAAGAAAGATGCTAAGGTTGAGTGAGATTAGATAGAGGAGATGATAAGTACGATGGCAGTCCAAACTGCTGCCGGCAAGGCGATGATTATAATTGCGGGACAATGACCGTCACCAATGCATTCTGCTTGGCGTTTGGTTTCGACTTACTATGCTATCGACAAAGAGACATAGATACCCTCAAGCGACCACGTATGTTTGCGGAAATGAGTAATGGCGGTTTCTCTGGGAAGTATGCTGTAAGTGATCGCTCTAGAATGACCTCGACCTGCCCGATGTATGTCGATACCCTGGTTAAAGACTAATTATCTCAATTTGTGAGATAGTATGATATGTTGGATATTCCGAATCAGCCAGAATTCACTGAAAGTCGAGAGCGTTATCCTCGAACAGATCTGCCTGACACTATTATAACCCCCGACACAAACTCCACTGCGGATCACGGGAATGAGGAGAGACTGGCCGATGACAGCAAGGAGTTAATTGAAGCAGCGAATACGTCAAGGGAAGAGGACGCAGATGAGGAAGATATAGAAGACCCGCTTCACGAAGCAAGAGGCGTTCTAAGCAAAAGAACATCAAAAGGCAGGATACTGCCAGATTTCTTGTTCGCAAATCGAGAAGGGAATCCTGCATCAAGACTTTCCATCGCAGCACAAATAGGCGAAAAACTGGGAAAGCGCCCGGTACGACTCAGACGAGAATCTGAAATGGAACGTCGTGTTTTCCCACCTCAATTTGATCCAAAGTACTTCCGGAAAGAAGGTTTTCTATATGGAAGTACATTGGGTCACCCTATCTTGCAGGGTCGCACAAAAAATGAACTCGCTGCTGTCTTGATAGATTCGCTGATAGCGAAAAATGAGGAAATTGCTGAGTGGAGTATGGAGTCAAATGAGATTTTTGGAAAGTGGGCGGAGAATAAGATTTTGGGTTTTCTGGCGCGATTACTCGATGAAAGTGTGAGGCCTTTTGGGGGTCTTGTAGAAGGCTTTGGCGAGTGGTTGGAGAAGTATAGAAACTAGCGAAGTTTTGGCGAAGGTACTTAAGGAGTAGCGAGGCAGTTGAGGATAAGTGTAATCAGACTTCACTTCGATAAATTGCAAGTTCAATAACAGTAAAAACCAAACTGGAAGCAGGGCTACATTGTGGTGAAGTCTATCAAAGGGTACTAGAACCTTGTGCAAAGCAAAATACGGAATGTTCCACTGCTCCAGGCATTTCCCCGGGCGATCCTGCTATCCTACATGGAAGTACGAGGCCAAATATTTCTGGGATCTACTTGGTCATGAATTTAAATTAGTATTCTATGTGCATCTATTACATTTTACTTCCTTTCTTCAGCTCTTCTTCCAATATTAAACCAGATCGCCCCCCTCGGCTGCCGTCCATGGTAACAACATGCTCAACAGCGTCCGAAGGCCAAGCCCATTTCTCTTTGAACTCCTCTGGGCACTTTCCCTCAAGACAGTCAACAATACGATCTCCGATAACCGGGAGAAACTTATAACCATGTCCACTCCCCCCAGTGGCCAGAAATAAGCCTTCATACTCCGGGTGGTATGCGATGATGAAATCTCCATTAGGGGTATCCGTGTACCAGCAAATCTTGCTTTTGGTAAATGGTCGCTCGGCGAGTGACGGAATCATTTCTCGCAGGGCTTTGCGGCAGTCTCTCTCGCCCTCGCTTGGTACCCAGAGATTCGGGTCGTCATGAGTAGTTTTTGGAAGGGAAATAGTGATGTTATGGGACGGGTCCTCCGGACATGGGATTGTGGTAGGGTTTGAAAGGCCGTAACCATGTCGTGCTACCTTGAGGACCCCATTGGAAGGAGGAATGATAAACATTCCGGTGCTCATGTTCAGAAGCACTGGACATTTCGAGAGCTTTTTTTGCTCTTCTGCAGTGATATCCAGGTAACACAGCACTTGCCCAGTGGCTTGAGCCCTTCCTCGGATATCGACAAGCTTTCCAGACCATGCTCCTGTGGCTACAATAACCAGGTCCGCACTCTCAACCTTCCCAGATGTCAATGTGGCACCTGTGACTTTCTTGCCAGCTTTGACAAGAGAAGTAACTTCGCCCTGTTTGAACTCCACCCTTCCAGTCTCTTCGACCTTTTTCCTTAGCCAGAGCATACCAGCTTCAGCATCCGCCCAGCCACTTCTTCGATTGATGTAACCCCAATCTCCACTCCCCCCTCCTGCCCCAACAGCCTCTTCAATTTCGGCTCTGAGCTTAAGTTCCTGGACAGCACTATCGTCCCCAAGACCTTTTGCTATCCTAGCCACATTATTCAAACTCCCTCTCACGTATTCTTCTCCCTGCTCGCCCTTGTTTGCAACTATTACCAAACCACTTTCGATATATCTGCCCTCGCCTCCCAAATCATTCGGTCCTTGTTGGCGCCAGATTTCTTGCGCGGCTTCAGCAAGAGCTGCATAGGCGGCGTCATGGTAGTCCGCGCGAACGATGCGAGAGGAGTCGATAGAGGATCCGTCGGGGGAAGGGAAGGTCGAACGGTCGAGGAGAGTGATGCTTGTGTCGGCAAAGGAGGGTCGAAGAGCGAGGGCGTAGGCTGTTGAGAGTCCAAAAACACCATGCCCCAGAATGAGGATGGACTTGGGATGAGAAGATGAAGCCATTGTATAGCAAATATGCTAATAGAAGGCAATGAGAGAGCAATAGTGCTTGTGCCCAGACTAGAGATAAATATACAGAGGGAAGGGGAGGACAGTGTCTGCAGTATCTGAAGCCACTGCAGATGTTCTGGGAGAATATGTGAAAATAATTCAAGGATATGACTCAATTGGAGATATACGGGGAAATGAACTGATACAGATGGCGAAAATACTAACCGTGCCTGGTGGGTTGAAAGGTGGGGTAGAGTAGCTCGAGTTGATATTCCGTTTGTGAAATAGCGGAAGTCAAAAATCGAGCAACAGGGCGTCTTGGATGTCTTGGCGCTCAGATGTGAAAGTTCTCGCCGCGAACCGATCAACAATCCGACGGGTATGAATATCGATATAGTTTTTCTTCCCGTCAATAGATACTGGACAGGCTGATTTGACCCTATATGCTAGGAACAAGCAATTCGAGCAAAATGGCCAATCTCGACGGACGAATTTCGACAAACGCATATGATCGTCGAAGAGCATTGTGCCTACTTGAGCCAAATGCTTGAAGACGGGGATTCTCAAGGGAGCGAAAGCAGAATAGTTACAATGCTATGTTAGAAGTCCATTAGCAACACATTCCATGGTTCTCAAATCCGATATTCTGAGGGGGGACGCTATGAAGGTAGGTTGCTGCTGAGCCTCTGGCACGTCCATTACTCGGCCGCGTCTGTGGCTTTGTACAGGTGCACGATATATGGTATTTCATTCTACTTTATAACGAGCATTCTTGTACGCAGATCATCGATACAAAACATTTCTGAGCATAGCTTCGAATCTGGTTTTGATATGCTGAGGCAATTGAAAAGTTTTCATTTCATTTCTTTATTGATCCTTCTGCTCTTTGTGAAATCCTATACGCGGTTTCCGGAGCTCTCAATCCGACTTGTTGTTCTCTCCTGATGGCGAAATCACATTCCAGTAATGGGAGTTGTCGTTCACAATTACACGTTTGATCAGTGATGATTGGCGGATCCATGCCACTCGCCAAGACGATCTGCCAATCCTACTGTGGCTGGTGTTGTAACTTGGATGCTGTGCCCCAATAAGCTTACCCTTCGGCGGTTCCTGACAGAACTCGCCCCTGCAAAGTATAAGCTTGCCAATCAAGGACTTCATACCGTACTCGATCTTCAAAGTTTGACCCCGGGAATGACGTTCTTCTCCTATTTTGCACTTGCCTTGGCGAAATCATGCATCACAACCCAAGCTTCCAATCAAGGTTTGGCTGCGCGAACATGTCAATCCCTTGAATATGCTAACCACTTGTGCTACTAGTAGGTCAATGTAGGATCAGATTTGACAAAAGAGTTCTAGACAAATGATATTTTTAAAGATGCTGAGCGGCACAGTTCTTGGGCCGTCATTGAAGGGGGGGAGGGAGATATAAAGAGATGTGGTCTGCGAATGAACCTGACGAATACACACCACTTCACTTCTTCAGTCAGCAACAGTCAAATATGCTAAAGTCGTCCAACATGTCCTTTCAACGGCAGTACGCCACCCTTTTGTTGGTATTCGGTGCCTTACTTCTCTGCCTTGTGGACTACACCTCGGCGACAAAGATTAGAGGTGGAGCCGATCCAACAATAATGAAAATTGGGGATACATATTATTCCGCTGAGTCTGCAGGCGGAATCTATGTGCGTGCGGCATCATCACTCGAAGGTCTCGGTGCAGCAGACGTTCGACGTGAGAAAGTCTGGTCTGATACCATAGGTGACGTATGGGCTCCTGAAATCACCACGGACCTGGGGAGGACTTTTATACACTTCTCTGCGGGCAAAGATGCTGCCCACCGAATGTACGTTATCAGTGCCGATTCGCCTTTGGGCTCATACTCGGCCGCGGAGAAATTGGCTTTGCCAGATGATCAGGTATGCATGTTCTCTCATCCTCATAGTTTCGCAGAAAAATAAGAGAATAGTGAATTGAGCCGTGCTAACTTTCATCCTAGTGGGCTATCGATGGCACATTCTTTGTTTTCGAGGGACTAGGGTGGTTTGTCTGGTCCGGTTGGGCAAGCGAAAGCCAGAACTCAGAGCAGAACCTCTACATCTGCCGTATGGACAGCCCCTCCAAACCAATCGGCCAACGATACATCATCTCGCAACCCCGAGAAGGATGGGAGAAAGGTGATAGCCCGGCCATCAACGAAGGACCAGAAGCAATTGTAGATCCAAACGGACAACTACACATCGTCTACTCAGCAAATGGCAGTTGGAACAACAAATACTGCCTCGCAGATCTCCGCCTTCGCAAGGGAGGTAATCCTCAGTATGTTTGGGATTGGTATAAATCGAACGGATGTCTCTTTGGATCTCATCAAGACAGGATGATGAAGGGCTGGGATGCGACTCTGTATATCGATGGACCTGGACACCACACCTTCGCCTTGCCCAACGGCGCTGTGAACGATAGTCCAGGTGGGACTTCCGCCATTCCATTCGTGTTCCATGGTGTTGAGAAGGGAACTGAATACAACTGGGGGAATCGTGCTTGGTTTACGGGCAGTTTCGTGTGGTGGAGCAAGACTACGTACAGTCGAAAGAATGTACCAGGGGACTCGACCAATGAGGGGTATAGCTTCAAGTTTTTTGAGTGATTGGCGGATTGATGGCTGTGTGTACATGTGGGAACGGCGTTCTGTATACCTTATTGTTTTTGCAACGCTAGACTAATCCAGCACTATTGATGTACTTTTACTTCTGTTTTGTGGTTCAAGAGACAACCGCCTGTCCGAAAACGCCATCCACAAGAGATTATTCCTACGTTAGACTTTTCATGGCCCTTACCTGAGACCATTTTCATGTTCAATGTGAGCGGGTGTTACAGGTGATATCACATCGACGCACTATACGTCAATAACAGTATATGATGCAAGCGTTTGTTGTCTTTCTGTGCAAGTGGTAGTCCCACCAAAAATTACCGTCATTGACATCTACTCATCGAAACTATTTCCAGTCTGTCGTATATGTTGAAAAGTCTCCTATAAGTACTAAAGCATGTGTAGCTTTTCTCACTTAAATCATGGTATAAAACAGCCTGTTGTTCTTCATTTGATCACAATGCTAGCTTATCACTGAGTGCAAGACCTCGAGTCTGATCCAAACTCGCTTAGAAGAATGGCCAAATCTCAAAGTCTCCATACCTTCCCATATTACTGATAAATTTGATAATTCCGATACTGATTGCCCAACTGCGTGATGCATCATCCTCTTATATACCCGTAAGCGTTGCAACGATCTGATGTAACGGTACTAGCTCATGTACTATAGGTCAATGGATTGAGCATGGCAACGCTTACTCGATCTCACCAATCAGTTTCCTAGCTCCGTCAAAGTCGTGTAACATATAATTGAGGAATAGATCCACTGCTGCACTGCGCAACAATGAGATAATATTGGCCAGACATCAATGAATCATGATCTTACGATTCTTTGGATTCGATCGTTTTATAAACGACGGATGGCATGATGGATGG
This sequence comes from Rhexocercosporidium sp. MPI-PUGE-AT-0058, assembly GCA_020746875.1. NCBI lineage: Eukaryota > Fungi > Ascomycota > Leotiomycetes > Helotiales > Rhexocercosporidium > Rhexocercosporidium sp. MPI-PUGE-AT-0058. Next base: position 887,614 of record JAGTJL010000014.1, on the reverse strand, counting down.
CACGGCGTACTTATTGTGTACAGCAAAAGTCATCATCACCAAGAGATGGCAAGGAGGAAACCGAATCTAGATAAACAGGAAGAGAAGACTCAACCACAACTCACGATGGTGCTAATGTAATTGGATGTCTCGAGAAATGATTTGACTTCAAGGATAGTCTTTACGAGACCTTGGCGTGAATGTAATCTTACCCTGCCAGCGCTGCGTCTACCATGAATCAGGCTTAAGAGTTGAACTAGGAGAGCTTTCAATGAGAGCAGATAAGTATATAAAACCCCCCAAGAGCGCTCATTCATCTCTATCTTGCTTCATCAACAAGCGCTTCAACTTCAGATCTCAAAACAGATAAATCACATCACCAAGCTCCAAACCAACCCTCCACTTCACGCCATTTCCTCAAAATGCAATTCCTCATCACCATCCAACTTCTCGCTCTCCTCACCGCCGGTACACTTGCTATGCCCAACGATGTCGAAGCCCGTGACTCCATCATCGAGGCACGAGTTGACTGCAGTAGAATCCGTGAGTGATTTTAACTTCCAACATTTCACGTCGTATACTTATGTCTTTCTTTAGTACCGGCCTGTAATGGTGGTCACATCGTTGGCCAAACCAACTGCCGCTGCAGAGGTCAGAAGGAGACCTGCGATCTCTGGACTTGCCCCGGTGGATCTCCCAATGTGGTAAGCACTTCTTTGTTTTGCTGCTGCGCTAGCCTTCATATCAAGATAGAGCTTCCTCCTTGAGCTTTTATATATCTAGAGACCATCTACTAAGACTTTTGTACTTTTCACAGATGGTTTGCGGACAAGCTAGCACTGGATGCGTTTGGATCTAAGGTTTCGCCCGAGACTTCAAAGCGTATATTGTACAATGGTTGGAACATCAACCACGAGCATATGCCACAACACAAACAGCACCCCTCTTTCCTAAATTCTCGACTGATTTTCTTGAATGTCTCTGAAGATGTATGGTGCATATAGTTACGTACATAGCCACTCCTTATAAATGAAAACCAAACTTGCCCGGGCCCGGGCATAATCTGAATTTCTCCTCACAGCTTGATCTCAGTGATAACATGTAGCTGGTCAGCTTTAATAACCTTTAAATTCATCATGATTTGTTTTTACTGGTAGACAGGGCCAATTAGACCATTGACGTCCTCCCAGAAAGTATTGCGACTCTCTAGTCTCTGACACGTTGGCTACCTTCCCATAACTTCCAAAAATTTCAGCCGTTGATTTTGCCACTAGAAAGAGTCTCAAAAACTGGGGATACATAAACTACTACTGAAAACCTCCTTGGATTAGTTCACCTTGATTTCCTCATAACCCTTCAACCGAAAGATTTCCATGCTGTACCGTTGTTTTGAGCTCGCTTGAAGGCCAACTTTAGAGTAACCAATTAGCGCTGACCCTAGTGGCTGATAGCTCTAACCTGACAACCAAAGCCACGCTTCGACACAAGCACTCAAACCACAACCAATTCCCCCAACTCCTGCGCCGACAGAACATATCCCCGACCAATATCCAGCGACGATGTAACAATGTCTTCCGACAAGAAAATCCTCGAATTCCCCCACGCAGAAAACAAGCTCCAAGCCCCCTCCAAAAAGTCCCTCTTCGAGCGCCAGAAAGCAGAACAGGAAGCCAAGCGTCTACGAGAAGAAGCCGAGACCAAAGCTGTGTACGAGGACTTCGTGAAGAGCTTCGATGACGAGGATGAGCCTTCTGCAGGCGCATCGGGATTTGGGCGCGATGAGGGACAGCGATTTGGGGGAGGATTCAGCGGGGGTGCGCCCAAGAGGCATTTTGCGCCGAGTGGACCTGCGGCTGGGAGAGGATACGGAGGAGGCCCAGAGAGAGGAGGTAGGATACCGAGTGGAGTGGGAAGTCTAGGACCGCCGCCTACTCTGGCGAAGAAGAGGACATATGAGGGGTTTCAGCGAGGGGAGAGGAGGGATGACCGGGGATTGCTAGCTTTTGATGATTATGAGTATGAGGATAGGGCGCCGAAGAGGGCGTTGAATATTGAGGATGATTACGAAGATGCGAGGGAGGCGGAGAGGGAGGAGGAGAGAGCTATACCTAAGCCGACTTTGAGGCTAGCTTCGCTACCGCCGGGGACGTCTCCTGCTGTTATAAAGGCATTACTGCCTGCGAACCTGAAGGTTGATTCTGTGAGAATTTTGCCACCTTCTGGACCAGTAGTCTATACGGAAAGGAAGAGCATGTCTGCCATTGTCACGCTGGCAAAGGATACAGCCGCGAATGATATCGACACGGCTGTCAATGGGTTGCAGAATAGGTATCTCGGCTACGGATACTATCTCAACCTTCATCGCCATCTATCTTCAGCAGCAATATCAAGCTCGTCAACTGTTCCAACTCTAGGGACTTCTGGGGCCTCACAACCATTCGGCGCAAAGGCAGTAGATATCGCATCAGCAGGTAGAGGTCATGCTCCACCCCCACACCAAAGAGGATTCGCTCCTCCAACATCCTACGGACCTCCAGCACCCCAAATGAACCGTGGGCCCCTTCTCCACGTCCCTGTTCAAGCACCACGAGACATCAAAGAACTAAAACTTATCCACAAAGTGATCGAAAACCTCCTTACCCATGGCCCAGAATTCGAGGCTCTCCTAATGAGCAGACCCGACGTCCAGCGCGAAGAAAAATGGTCATGGATCTGGGACCCCAGAAGTACAGGCGGAGTATGGTACCGCTGGCGACTCTGGGAAGTCCTAACGGGCTCGACGACCAAACGCGGTCAAGGCAAATACTTACCTCTTTTCGAAGGCTCCTCAGCATGGAAATCACCAGACCAGCCACTAGCATACGAATACACGACTCAACTCTCAGAATTCGTCTCGGACTCCGAATACAACTCTTCAGATGACGACGAATCCGGAGATGAAGGCGGAGCCCGCCGCCAGAATCAGAACCACGGTGCTGGTGGACCGCCCGATCCAAGTTCTCTTGTCGATGACGGGAAAGCCTACTTAAATCCTCTCGAGAAAGCAAAATTCACACACCTCCTCTCCCGCCTCCCAACAAGCACAGGGAAACTACGCAAGGGCGACGTCGCTCGCGTCACTGCCTTCGCTATATCTCATGCTGGCCGTGGCGCAGATGAAGTCGTATCCATGATCCTATCCAACATCTCCAAACCATTCGCATACACATCCGCCAACCCGTCGTCACGCAAAGATAAAGTCGAGCGTGAAGCTGAGAAGGAAGGGGGCGGCGGTGAAGACGACGAAGAAGACACCAGTGCCGCATCCCTCATCGGCTTATACCTCATCAGCGACATCCTCTCCTCATCATCCACCTCTGGCGTCCGCCACGCATGGCGCTATCGCTCTCTCTTCGAAAACGCTTTGAAAGCCCGGCACACATTCGAGGAACTTGGACGTATGGAAAGAAAGATGTCATGGGGCAAACTTAAAGCCGAGAAGTGGAAACGGAGCGTGGGGATGGTGCTTAGTCTCTGGGAAGGCTGGTGCGTGTTCCCTGTCGAGAGCCAGGAGGGGTTCGTGAAGGCATTTAATGAGCCACCGAGGACGAAGAGGGAGGAGAGTGAGGCGAGACGTAGGGAAGAGGAGGATAGAGAGGGGGAGAGGAGGGAGGAGAGTAAGCGATGGAAGGCGGTCGAGGTTGCGCCTGCTAAGAGGCCTTCCGATGAGGATGGGCCTGGAGATGGGGAGGAGGAAGATGTCGATGGGGAACCAATGGATGAGGATGGTGATCTGGACGGGGAACCTATGCAAGATGATGATGAGGATGTTGATGGTGTGCCTATGGATGAAGATGATTTCGATGGCGAGCCTATGGCTGAAGACTCCGCTCCACCTCCACCACCACCACCTCCTCCTGAATCTACATCTACATCTACGTCTGTACCTGTACCAGCAGCGAAAGAGCCAGATGAGAAGAAAGATACGTCCGGGGATATAGCACAGCCTGTATCTCTCTCAGGACAAGGAGGGCAGCAGCGGAGGCCGAGGCCGAGAGCGGTAGATATGTTTGCTGATTCCGATGATGAGTAATAAACCTCTCATACCATACGATGAGAGCCGTATCTTTGTATAGCCTAGCCTAGCACAGTGCCTATGTAGGAACATGTAATGAATACTTCTCACTACAATTGCTTCTCCGAACGAGTGACGAGTAGCGCCGTGCTGAATTGGATATACACCTGCACCTGCTACTACTTAACGTGCTTTCTAACTAAAACGCCCCTTTTAGGCTTGACTGAACTCCCGCTCTCTTCATTTCCTATCGATACCAGAACATAGTCACACTCATGCCTCTTCACTACAGTCTAGACTCCTAGCGGGGAATAATACCAATCAATACACAAACCTATATATGGGGCAGGTATGAAGCAAGTAGCTAGCCTCTCAATTAAGGAGGGTGATTCGCTGGTACGATTGCCATTTAGACGTCTAGAGATGCCGTGGTTAGAGGGAGGCAATCACGACTCTGGCGATGAGAGGGGCTGATTCACATTATCTTGAAGGTAGTGACAGTACGGAGGGAAGTGGATCGGTCAACAAGGGTTGATTTTCGAGGAGGTAACGTACATCTATCTCCCTTGACAGAAATCTTAATCAAGGTCGCTGTATTTCCAGACAAGTCACTTCACATCACGTCACATTAAGCAGACAAGAGAGTATTATCTATCGTGTTGAATTAGTCTATCTATGAAGATTCGCCGAATTCCTCAATCGACAGCCCAGACCATTAGCACAAGCCAGCTACTGAAAGCCACGCGAGTACACCTTGACCAAAGTAGGTCCTCGGGTCTGCCACCACGATGTGTAAAAAAAGAAAAAGGGTCAGCTCGACATCAAAACGTCTGTCTGTATCGCTGCCCTAGCGAAGAATCCCGCCTGAGATCTCCTGATCAGCAACCGGAGCTGGCTGTCAAGAGAAAGAAAAAGGCTTTGACCATTGAAGGCCAGAAGCAATTATTGACGGCATCTTCGTCCGGCGCACATGCCATCGCTTATGGGTGTGCAATCTATGTTCTTTGCAAAAAAAAACAAGTAGCATGCTAAAAAATCAAATGTAAAGAGCCTTTCTGGACTCTTTTTCCCCGGACGCCGTTGCAATGCAGTGGAATGTGTATGGCAGCAGATGACTGAAGCAAGACTGTAGGCTTTGAGGGACAGTCTGCAATGCTCGTCAAGAGTGCACAGCTTTTGGAGAAGGTTTCGTGGATATCGTAAATCGACAATACTTGTACAGTTGGTATTGGGGAGGTGTTGGTACATCGCGGTGTGTGTAGGTCGAGTGATCGTACCGCTGATGCAGATCGTGGCAGAGCCAGATCAGACTTTCTTGAAATCTGGAAATGGTCAGCACGCGTCGAGAGAGGATAGCATAGTACAACGAACCTTGAAGCACAGGGTAGATCATCTCAAAGGCTTGATAAATCTCTTCACGGACTTTCGCACCGGTGAGGACAATCTTGCCACTAACGAATATGAGGAGCACAATCTTGGGCTTAATCATTCGGTAGATGAGACCAGGGAACAACTCAGGCTCGTAAGAGCTGAAATTATGATGGCGCGAAGCAAGACCTTCCAAGCGAATGGGGAACTTGATGTCGCAGGAGCCAACGATGTTCTGGATCTTGAAGTCCGTGAACTTTGCGTTGAAACCGAGCTTTTGGATGATGCGAGCATACTTGCGAGATGCAAGCTTGGAATCATCCTCTGACTTGGCTCCGGTGACGACCATCTTGCCTGATGCAAAGATCAAAGCAGTTGTCTTTGGCTCACGAATACGCATGATGACGGCGGCGAAACGCTGCGAAGGTCAGTACGAACGTAAGGGTATAGCAAGCCTAGAGTCAGCAAGTACCTTAGGATTGTATTCAGCATTTCTGGCATGAAGGGCGATCGTCTTGAGGTCCAGTCGGCAATCGAGATTGACCGTGGCAACGATGTTTCTTTTCATGCAAGATAAGCCTCATGATCAAGACGAGGCTTCAGGGGCATACATACTGTAGAGTAGGAACGATACCACTGACACCAGTCGTCGTCGCACCAGGGGTCGCAGCAGGCGTCGCAGGAGTCACCCCGTTACCGTTTTGGCCTTGAGCACCCTGCTGTGGACCACCGTTCATCTGACCAGGTCTCTGCACATTTTGTTTGTCTGCCTCGGAGGATGGAGGAGTCAATTCACCAGCACCACCTGGGAATGACAGAGAGCCGGGGGCGATGAAGGTTTTGGCCTGGGCGGCGTTCGATGGGTGGGTTTGAATCTGATCCATCTTGAAGGTATGCGCTTCTGTGTTTGATAGATCGGTTGTGAGAGGAGCAGGTCTGAAGAGTAAGATGTCAGATCGAGAATGTGGGGAAGAGCGACGATGACGTTCGAGAGCGTTTGATGGCGACTCGAAGTCGAAGGTGAGGAGATGGAGTGTGAAAGAGGAGAAGGTGAAGATTGTTTTGTTTGTCTGTCGGAAGGTGAGGTCGTACCGTTTGGAGGAGAAGAACAAATCAATGTCTCCCCTACAGTGCGCTGCTCGACGAGAGAATCGGATCGCTATTGACGATGACCGACAACAATATTAAGAGGGAGGAAGGATGTGTATAGTAATTGTGGAGAGGGGTAGAGGAGCTGCTGCAGTCCTATGCTATCCTGTCCAGACCGTGCGGGCGCAAAGAAGGATGCGACTGCGGGTGGATCTCCGAATTCGAGATCGCGAACGGGCGCAAGCAAGTGCGCAGTACCTGATTTTGGACGGGGAACCTTGGAAAGTCGATTCGCACAATCGCCTGGATCAATGAATGTATTGAGCAGGGCACAGTAGACGGTGCGCTGTTCGTTGCGATGCGATGGAAAGGGGATGGGGGTTGGGATGTGTGGGTGGGTGGTGGTTGCTTGAAAATAGACGACCTCCGGATACGCGCGCGAGAGGCTTTTCAAAAGTTCGGGGGAAGGAGGAGCATTTATACCTCCAGCCGAGCGAGAAAAGTGGCGGCCTGGTGGCAAGAGTGGAGCGGCCAGGCCACCAGCCTTCTCTTAGCGTGGCATTTTTACCTGCCTAGCGTGCAAAAGGAGGACTCACTTGGACCAATCACAATGCCGCATGCACTGACTGAAACCCGGCGGCCCACCCTGGTCTGCAAGCAACGAACGAACGGCAAGAGCTGGTGAGGAGAGAGCGATAACGCGTCAGGGATACTAATATGACCAGTGCGCGCACGACTGGGATGGGATGGGATAGGGAGAAAAGGGGGTGGATGGAGAGGTGGAAAGGACCGAGAGAGTGAGACTTGAGACCTTCCAGAAAACATCGCAGCTTCGTCCTCGATTGCAGCTTTTGCTTCTATCTTCTTCTTCTTCTTCTTCTCCTTCTACCTTTTCCCTGTCTCGTGACTGGATGACGGCGATCCTGCTTCATTCGCCATGTCAATACCTATATATTCATCTCGACCCGACCGGAGCCCTCCCTGGATGATTCACTCACTACACACCAGGTGAATGCCGCCATATATCAAGTCTTCGTCCGTGAGAGGAGATTGATTGTCACCAACCAACAACGTCGAAAGAAGCAGCGACGAGGGAGCTCACGCACTCAATCCCGATCAGGTCGGATCGGATCAGATCAGATCAGATAGATCTCTGCTTCCTTCTCGTCTCCTGCCCCCTACAGTCCAGTCCAGTCCAGTACTCGTACCATGCATGCATCATGGAACAAGGAGAACACCTGTCATCGCATCGCCATCAGATTCTTCTCTTTTCTTCTTCTCTCTCTACGTTCGGTCGGTACTGTACGCACGCACGCACGCACGCACACGCGCACCTACAACGATCAAACAAACACCCAAGCCCAAGCTCATGCCCAACTCGACTCGACTCGACTTTCGCAACACGACAGGTACCACGATGCGACAAATCAAGAACCATCATCCATCCCATCCATGCCCTCCCGCCTGTCTCCCCTACTCTAGCACGACCTGCGCATTGAGAGAAGGCTGAGATTTTATGGTTATGGCACAGGATGATACAGTCAGTACTCCGTCGATAGTAACAGTACGTACTTACCGTATGTGCAGGACGCGCGGATTCGGCTGCATGGGTGCGTGCGTACGGTATTCATTCTTATGCATTGCAAGCGGCTGGCTCTGGCTGGTCTGGTCTGGTCTGGGTAGGGATAGGGATAGGGGTCTGGGTATGGCAGGCAGGTCTCAGAACTCTGAGGAGAAGAGAAGCGAAGCGAAGGTTGGAATGACTCACTCACTCACTGTCTCCGTCCTCCGTGCTTCACCAACAACCAACACTCTCCACCCTCCTCACGCCACCACTCCACACACCGAATGCCGATGTCTAGCACTCACTACTCAGGAGAGGAGAGGCTGCGCTCGCTGCTGAGACAAGGACAGGGATCCTGCAAACCCAAGCATTTCTTCCCCCAGCCCGCCCAGGGTAGTCCAGTCACTAGTCCTGCAGCAGCCCAGCCAGACAAGCCAGACCAGACCAACCAACCAACCAACCAACTAACCCTGATCGACGACGAAGAAGATTGCTCGAAAAGTCAAAGCCTCAAAGGCTGCCTAAAACGCCAGAAGCGCCACAACAAACAACCATTCCCTTGACTCAAACAAACAATGCGATACGAGACCTCATGCGAGGGATAAAGAAAGGGATACGAAGGGTTTCGAGGCAATTCCGACCTTCATCCGTGGAGTTTATTACAAGTATTACGATTGCTATATTTGTGTCGTGTTATTAATATGACGGCCACAGATTGCGACGACTCTCTGCCGTCTACCAACGGAATTAGACTCCAACCACCGCCAAGTGTCAGCACAACCCCCCCTCCTCGATTCCTGCGGCTCCAAATTGATCCCACTTTTCACCCAGATCGCGATGTTCAACTCCACCGAGAAAAAAAAAAGTTCCACCCACAAACTCTATCGTTGCGGCCCCCCGAGGTCTTACCAGACACCCCTCATCTCACCGTCTATGTTAAACAGGAAACATATCAACACACATCCCCGCAGTCTGGACCTCATGTTCCAGGTAGTGACGCGAATGAAATCGAGATGAAGCCGGTGTCGGACTCTATTGGTGTATGCTAGGCCTGTTAGGCCGCACACAAGCGCTGGCTCACTACGCTTGCCGTCATCACATGCCAGTCTTCGGCCGCAAACTGGTCACCGAGTATTTCCACAATGAGATGAGGCTGAACTTCGAATATGGGACCGAGGGGAGATAGGCATGGGAAGAGTGCCTTGGGATTGATATTATCATGATATCAGTTTTGATGATATCCTCAGATGTACTGAGGACGAGTGCATCTGCCAAATCATCCTTCCACAAGGCTGCGCTGGACAGTGATGGAATGAGGATTTCGGCTCACAGCGGAGCCTGATTATCACTGCACCCCAGCCTGCGCCATGATGCGAGAATAACCCCTCAGTGGGGTGGGCAAGGCTGATTGAATGGTCAAATTTGCAGCCTTTCACACTGGAATCAGGATTCCGCTTCAGGTGGAGAAGTAACAGCCTGGTTCTTGCCAGCTGCAGCAGTGGTCGCTCACGATTAGCACAGCGGAAGCCAGCTCGGATCACGCCTTCCCGTGTGTGAACTTCAGCTCCAAGTGGTGATCACAGGGCCTTGTGGTTGCGCTGTGGGTTTACAGTCTGAAGAGAAGAGTTTGCATTGCAGCCATGGCACATTCAGCTGGACTAGCGCTATGGTGGATATCGCGCAGCCTGATCCTGCAAGGTGGAAATTCGACAGAGGAGTGGCGAGACTCATCGAAGACCCTGGACCTTATCTCGAACTTGCAAGGCTGCACCATATTCTTTCTTCTCTTAGTGGGTTCTCAGGAGCTTGCTGCTTCGACAAATTCTTGGGAGCGGATCTCAGCTCTAGCAGTGACTTGAACCTCAGACCGATGCCGAAGTCGGAACTGATCGAGATCGGATTTGACAGGTCCAAGTCGAAGAAACCCATGTGAGTGCATATCAACCTCGACAGCTCACAAAAGTTTGTTGCTTCGAATAGCTAATGTGGTTGCGTCGTCGGGATTCTTCCAACGCCCTGGACGAGGTAAAATCACTCAATCTCCATGAGACAAGGCTGAGTTTCAATTTATTATATTATACACAAATTTTGTTTTCGTGTACATTTCGTTATCTCTTTTCTTCAATGTACCAAATGCTTCTTAATTCTCTAGATCGGCATTGTATCAGAATTCCCTTGCTTAGACATGCTTCGTGGCAAGTCGAGGAATGCCGGCCTTGGATTTTATACTTTTTCACCATCCAAAAAGAACTTTGCACTCTGATTCTCCCTTTCTCGGCATGGTCTCCTCACACTCCAATAGAATTGCAAATAAGGCCCAGATCACACTTCATCAATTGACTCCTTTCCATACCTTTCTCTCAAAGTCTCCCCTTCTCTATCCCTACCTTCCCCTCCTTCTCATCATCATCAAACCGAATTCCCCATCTCTCTAGTAACTGCCCAACCCTCTCAACATCCAACGCCTCAGTCCTCCTCCCCTTCCACCCCACCAACGTCTCTGCCCTACACAGCGCATTCAGAATCGCCTCCTCAGTCGCCTCGCTCACAGCATAGAACAACGAATCCATCGTCTCATTCTTGACCGTCTCGACACCTTGCGTCTCGAGAGGTGGCAGGTACTCCATTCCTGAGCTGGTGGATGAAAGTTCCGAGGGGGAGGTCCCGGTGCTGAGGGCGAGGAAGATTTCGCCGCTGAAGTTGCGGCCTGCGGAATGCCCGCCGACTTGTGTTATCCCCATGCCGGCGTGCTGGGCTAGACGGCGGAGTTGGTGAGGGAGGAGGGGGGCGTCGGTGCTGTGTGTTCTGTCAGCTCAGACCATTTCTCCATTTTCCATCTCATCTCATCCAGACCAATCCACAAAGGAGAATACGCACATAATCAACACCAAAATACTTCCCTCCGCGGCTTTACCGCCTACTGGCAATGGCTTCACTATCTCTTTCTCGGCAGAGGCAAAGGCTACCCGCGCTTTCTTCTCCTCCCGAGCGAGGAATTCTCCGATGGGGACGTTCGCGATCCGCATATCGGCTTTCTGTCCGTGATTGGCTTGGACGAGGACGCCAAGTGTAAATTCCTTTTTGTCGCCGGGGATGATTCTATGTGCGTTAGTTGATTTGATCTTAGCCCTCTGATCGGAACAGCACTCGCGATCGGAGAAAAGAGTAGTGCCTTGCCTCGTCTGGAAATTTGAGGTCGAAGACTCTAAGAATACAAAGGCAGTGGAGGAGTAACAGGAGGAAACCATCTCTATGGAGAAGAACAGATTTCGAAAGCAGACGCATACTCACCGAGAAGAAGTCCCAGTTCCGCCTTTATACCCATGACAGCGCATCGCCGTACCGCCACCGTAGTTCCCCTCTTGCACTTCGGTCTGTGTCTCTGCCCGTGCAAGGGCGAGGTCGACGTGTTCTTTTGAGAGGTAAGAGAGGGAAATGTCGTTTAGGAGACCGTCGTACTATTAAGTTCGAGGTGTCAGTCATGTGGGATAAATGAAAGGAACAGGAATGTTAGATTCCTTGCGAGGAGATGTCAGGCCAAAACATATTTTGGAGACTCAATAGTAAGTAAGGCTAGGTTGGATTTCGACTTTGCAATCCCCGTATTGGATATGCTATGATTCTCCTCGAAGATTGGCATTCGACATCTCATCTTTGAAGCTGGGGATTTGGGTCTGTCTTCAAATATTCAGAGCTACTCCGGCTCTAAGTTCTATATCGGAACTTCCGTCCTCGCAATCAAAAAGGTTGACATTACACTTAGCTTCGGAGTATCACTCGTCTGGCCTGAGATTTGAAATTGAAGTCAAGATACACAAGCACAACATCATGCGCGTGTTTGTAAGACATCGCAACAAAGCGCAGAATCAGAAGAAAAACAATATCACGTACCGTCTCTCCCACAATCGGAATCCCAAACCGGCGGAGCAGTTCGAGGTCGTCTTCACCTCGAGCATTGGCTTCAGCGATTTGGTAGCGGAAAATAGCGTCGTACACTTTGCCGACTGAGAGGGTGTTGGTGAAAGCTATTGGCTTTAGGGAGGGTGTGTTAGATGGACGAGGTGAAAGTCGGAGTTGATGAGAGGAGATGAAGAGACGAAGGGGAATAAAGGGAGGGGCTTACGGAAGTGCTGAATCCCCATTCATTCTACGGAGCAGAATGTTGTTAGCGTATCTCTCATAAAAAAACATCCATTCAACTTCAACTTGAATGTCCCAAAGCATTCCTTCACGTTCATTTCCAAACATCTTTCCCGCGGCCCTCCCTCTCAATCCCACAACAGCTAAAAATAATATATAAAAAACCCACCAATGCATGCGTCCCTGTCATCTCACCCATCCCATTCAAATCATGCGTCGCGCCATAGCACGGCAGGAGCGGCGTGTCCTTCCTCCCTCGAGGCAGGATGACCGTCACGCCCGTGTGGACGTCACCTTCGTGGATAGTCACTTGGCCGACTTGGACGCCTATTAATGTATTCAATATGGAACATTTCGTTTCCCAAGAGATATGGATGGGGATAGGGATATGGATAAGGGGAACTTGAAGAAATCAGTACCTTTAACATCTAAGATCGAGTTCTTGGGTCCAGGAGCGAACTTCCCTGGTTTGTAGCCCAGGTCGCGGATGCGCGGGCGCTGGCGGGGGTGGAGGTGTTGGTTTGGTATTGACATTTTTTTTCTTTTTCTTTTACCTTCAGCTCGTTCTTTTGTTCTCTGTTTCGAAGGTTTTCTAGGGTCTGTGGGGGAGGGGGAGAGGTTTGTATTGTCCTTGGATTGGTATAAGTTTGGTTGAGGAGGGGAGGGTGGGTAGGTAGGGTAGGTATTGATGTTTATGAATGTAGGCTGTAGGTAAGCACTTGTTGCCAAACCCGAGATGAGAGTCGAGAGCCGGCGGGTGTTTAAGCGAAAGCCGAAAGAGGGACTGGGGGAGGCTCGTGTGAGAAGGTGGGGTTTGGGGTATGGAGAAGGGAGTAGGCTATGGGGATGTTGATGCAGGATGGTTGGGTTTCCTTGATTTTTGGGAGATTCTGACATGGGATTGCTAAATTTGGACGGAAGACATGCTGGTTGGTATATATGGACGGAGTTCAGTCTTGGAAAGGGTGCTCGGATTTGGGATGGTGTTGAGCTTGACGTTGGAATTGGAATTGGAATTGGAATTTAGGGTTAATATGCTCGGAGTGGGGGTGGGGTGATGGAATATATGCTTTGCTTTGAGCTTGAAGTGGGCGACTTTTGTAAAAGTTAATTAACTGGTGATCGTGGAGTGCTAGTTCTCATAAGTGAAAATATTATTCTCGAGAAGTGAGTACTCTTCAAGTATATGGCCTATGTAAAGTCTGAACCTTAGTATCAGCACCGAGCTGCTTTATATAGAGCCTACAGGAGTTGTAAAAGCTGGCCCAAGCACGCCATGTACGGGGCAAACGAAGACAAGGACACTGATCTTCGAGGAGCGCTAACTTTCTTGATACATAGGGTTTCGTTCGGTACTGGGAGGGGAGTTCAACACTTACGGAGATTGCCTCATGATAATGTGGTCAAAAGGCTGCAAAACTTCATGAAATGATCAAAGTCGATGCTTCTGCCGCTCAATGATTGCTGCTGATAGTGATCCAGAAAGTGACAGCGGGCATTAACACTCGAAATGAGCAAGTTACAGTACTTTACCTTGGCTCACAGCACCCTATTCTCTCTCTCTCTCTCTCTCTCTCTCTCTCTCTCTCTCTCTCTCTCTCTCTCTCTCTCTCTCTCTCCCTCTCCCCCCCCCTTTTTTTTAGGCTAATCTCAACATTGAATGTAAAAGCTATTTGTGAGCCAGTTGCGATTGCTCCCCAGTCTTAATAAATCCATGTGAACTTGTCTAATGGTGCAATGAGAATCTTTCTGGAGCCAACACCTCTCTTAATACCTGGGTAGTTTCAGACACGTCTCCTAAGCTCCCTCGGCAGTTCCGAAGCTCAAAGCGTCGAGAGAGAATATTTCGAGTAAGCATCGTCCTAGTATATAAAGTTGAACACCCTCTTCAAGACACAATGACCCGTCCTTTCCGCTTTCACGTAACTAATTGATCAATGTAGAGAGTCGCCGAGAAGTAAATTGCAGTTGCTTCAGTTGTGTAACTATAAAAAAAAATCTTGTCATATCGCCGAAATTCCAACATATATGTCGACTTGTCTCTCACTTGTCTCCTGTGTTGGCTCGCTTCTTCTTATAGGTCGCTGGCCAAGAAACAATTGTTGTCATTTCTACATCTTAGCTACTTCCTCCTCTTTAATACTGTATAATTGTATGATTTCCTCTCGCGCAAAGCAGCCGGAACTACTACATGAAAATCTCGAAGCTGCAGCAACAACTCCTTTCCTACTTCAATGCCCTCTGCAGTTCTTCCTCGCGTGTCAGTCTACTTGCTATGCTTCAAGATGTGTAGCCGCTTCTGCTGGGCGGATAGCTAGTGATATACGCTTTGCGAGATCGACAATCGAGCGAATGTCTGAAACTCCTTCCACGCTAACCCCTGTTTGTGGAGGTATTGAATCTCTTCATCCCTGATGAATTAAGAATGGTATTATATAGGTGATGCTGTTCAATTCTCATTTCACTGGTCTGGGGAAGAGTATCGACGAGCTTGCTATAGCTTATCTTCATTTCTTAAGTGAATACACAGTGCTCGCCTAAATAGCCTATAATGGTGGAAAATTCAAACAGAACACCCTGAAAGCCAGATTTTTTTTGGTTTTGTAGTCGTGTTGAGCCGCTTACCTTGCTAGGTCCGCTCGCATATATCTGTGTATATATCTCTAGAGCATCTTCAGACCTGAGTAAAACATTGACGACCAAGCATTTCGTGGCCGATGAATGCAGCTGTCAAAGTAGCTTCCTACATGAGCAGCAATACTGATACATTATTTAGGTTCTGAGGCTTAATTGAGATCTTGATATCGATCAAGATCCACAATTGGCGGGTTCATTTACCGTTCCTCGCTTAACAGACCAGCTATTGTCAACAAACCTCATGTTGTCATTAATTTACTTGCTTTCAATAGGCCAGTAGTGAACTTTTTAGAGACGCACGGAGTGGTTTTTGAGGTGACTGCTCGATCCGTCGTCTAGATTTGGAAGGGGCCTCGTTCTAGCCGCGAGGATATATCTCAGACTGACGAATGGGAAAAGTAGCGGCCGTGTTGAGCTCTGAGGCAGCAGAGGAGCGTAATTTGCAGACGCCACTTCTGCAACTTGACATGATATGAGAGGTGTTCATTCGCCTCCTGGCGAGCCCTTATATTCAATGTTCTACTTCGTTTCATGAAGAGCTACTTTTCATATCTCAAATATTAGCTTCTGAATCTAGGTCTTTTCGTTCTATCTTAACATTTCCACCTTGGCGACAAAACAAAACATTCGAGTCACGAAATTTGACAAGCCTTCCAGGACTGAACGGTCTGTGGGACTTGTGAAGCACACTTAATAGGCTCGTAAAGTTAAGTCTAAAATATCACGAATGAAGAGGTGTACGAATACTGTATGGCTGCTAGTCTTCTTGTGAGTCATTCTGCTTCTTCTGAAATGGAACAAATCCCCTTAAGTACTCCCTGCTCGCGGAAAAAGACTTTTATTCCATCTTAGAACTGTGTTCTCCGGTTCAATGTTAAGCAGTTTTGGGAATCTCTAATCCATGGAGGCTGGGGTAAAATTAGTGGCCGGAATAAAGCAAACATGGAGTTGTTGACATCTGTCATTGTAGAGCCTTAAAAGAGAGCAATCGCAAGAATTATGCAGCTGCCAAAGGTCGCAAGAATATGGAAAGTCATGGCAACTACCCGTACAGTGAGTTGAACATGACTATTGCACTAGATGCTGGTGATGCTTTTTTATGCTTCCTAGAACATTCTACGCTCTATTGTCGATCACAAACCATAGCTTCTGTGGCCGGATTTTCTGGTGTCACCGGATGAACTCTTGTCGAATCTTCACTGCCGCCAACCCGACTTGAAATCCGGAGACTTTCTTCTGTATCGAGGAGTTGGAGCTTAATTAGGACACCGGGGAGACAGGTGCTGACTCTGAATATTGATATCAACGAGATCACAGTAAAAATAAAAATAAATGGGGCTCTAGGGGTGCATGCATGTGTCATAGTAGATTCCACTGCCTTTGCCAATAGACAGTGTGGCATGCGAATATGTGCTTCGTGAGCTGCATGCACCAACATGATCCCCAACTCCTCAATATTATCATCTAAAATTCTGCCTTGAATCTGGAACGCGTTATTCATAAAGCGGATCAATACCGGGTTTCAATTTTCATTCAACGATTCCCGAGCTTGAACCTCATTCACCCCCTTTCGATTCACGTAATGCGGTTACTTCATATATAAACCCCTCTCCTGTAGCAACTTGAAAACGGTCCATTGTGCTGACTTTCTCATCGTCACCGACTTATCCTTCTTTGGGAAGAAGGGACGCGATCGCGAATCATTCCTAGTCAAGCTTCTTTGCTCACTTAGTCTACAGACGTTAACTGCTAAGAGGACAATATGAAGTTCAATGCTTCGGTTACTCAAGAATATCACGAATGCACATTGTCATATTCAAGAATCACTACCGCCTGAACTGTCACTGTCAAGTTCCTCTACCGCAAGATTCGAAATTTTTCGAACCCGGTTATGCTGAGCCAAAGCTTCTTCCCGTTGCGAATATTTCAGCTGAAGCTTAGAAAGAAGCTTAGCATCAATTAGGAATGTGACTGGGAAAAAAGAAGTGGAATCAGAAACCGACCACTGTTCTCTGCTCCAACAGTGTTTTCTCCGAGAAGAACAGCAATGGAGTGGACTAAGCTTTTATCTCCTAGGTAATCTTACGTAGGAGAAAAATTAGCAGCAAGCTCTCGAGCACATTTCTACTCAGGATAAACGATAAGCAGGAAATCTCACTTCTATGTCTGGGGATTCGTCTTGAAAAGCCGGCTTTGAAGCTCATGAAATATTGATGTTGTCAGATAAGAACTGGTCATGCATTCACGATTCTCGGATCATTTCGCTCCATGTACTAGGTGAGAAGTGTATATAAGCAACCAAGACGAGAGAAGTCTCTTATCAGACACCACTAAAGTAAAATCATCAAGACTCAGGCCGAAGGTACATCGCAGTAAGAGCCGCTAAAGAGGATATCGAATTCTGCTGTGCTTTAGGCAAATAAATCTCCACATAAGAAGAATACAACCTCAGCATATCCCATGTTCACTTAATCCATGAAGTGAAGCCCTCACAAATTCCCTTTCTGTTGTCCAAATCGATCGTACAATTAGGTGGATGGTGATAATGTCCCGGAGCCTAGTGATTTTCGCTAGCTTGTACAATACTGTGAAGGTATCGAAGTGCAAGAATGAGATGATTGACTACTTAGCGGTGTTGGCCTTGGACGTTGGCTCTAGGGAAACATCTAAGGGGTTGAAGTAGGAACTCCTCCCCCTTCTGACAGTCACTAGACATCACCCTACCCTCTCACTACTTCACCAAGGCATTTCGAATCTCAGGGGCACAAATTACATGAAATTATTTGCTACAGAGAGATGTATGGGCATTTGAAGTTTTATTGTTCCATTTATCAATTCCCCTCATCTCAAAATTCACAAATCCCAACCGAGCTCATTCCTGACTCTGACAAACTGTAATCGCTCGTAAATCCACCAACCATAACACGCGAGATCCCAAATCATAGCAATCATTTATAGACAAACACAACCAAAATGTCCAGACCCTCTCCAAGTCCACAGCGAAACATGCTTAGCAGTTCTGGAGGTAATTACTCGGTACCAGACCTGGTCTGCCATTCTTTCCTGCAACTTCAGCCTCCCACCAACCGTCATCTTGAAGTCTCAAAACAGCAAGAATGTCTCCTTTTGCGAAGCTCAACTCCTCTGGGATAGCTGCTTGATACATGTACATCGCACGAGCTAGTAGATGGTTAGTCATGGTGTGAAACCTGAGGGTAGAAACAAACTTACCAAAATGGAGAATTGGGCGTCCTTCTCTGTTGAATTGTCTGACATCTGCAACACTCTTACTTCGCTGTCGAGAAGCTAGTTGCTGACCTCCTTGACTTCCGGCTTGGCTACCTCCATAGTAGCTCATGGTTCTTGAGTTTGCTGATCCACCAGACCTGCTACCTCGTTGAGATCCATAACCTTCTTCAGGCGCTGGAGCAAGCTGCATTTGCATAGACATGTCGTTGTTTACATGGCTGCTGTTTGGCCTCTCCTGATCGCGGAATGGGGCAGGAGAGACAGCGCGAGCAACGTCGTTTGGTGAGTTGTGGCGGTAGTAGCCTTGATCAGACCCACGCTTTTGAGGCGTAGAAGATTGAGCACGAGCCCGCTGACTGCCAGCATAGGGATTTGGAGAAGCAGATCGGTATGATTGTCTTGCGTCTGGTTGCATCACTGGACGAGGAGAGACACTGCGTGGTGGTGCTGGTGAGGTAGCCCGTGGCATGTCGCTGCCTCGGGTACCTGGACGCGATTGTGATTGAGATCCTCCGTAGCCACCCTGAGAATCCGGCCTGGATTGGGCACTAAACATGGTTTGAGTCTGGTCAACATACTTTTGGCGAGTTTGCTGCATCGCCTTTGAAGTAAAGGCCGGTTGCGGCAGTCCAAGTCTCTGCACTGGTTGATCGTAGGATGGAGGTGGAGTTCCTCGCATACCTGCCATCAAAGCGCCGTTTGCCATCTGAGATCCTATGGGCCGAGAGCCAGGTGTTGCTCCCGGTGCCGGGGTGGGGATACCATGATAGATATCTGCTGACATTCTGGTCGAAGAAGCCTTAGTCACACCCTTCAACTCCGCTAGCGCCTGAGCAATTGGATCTAAGTCCTCCTCCTCTTGTGGTGCTTTATTTTGAGGAACCTTTGCTTTCCTGTCAGGTGTTGCAACGTCAAAGACGTTGTTGCCAACATTCAGCTGGAAACTGGCGCGAGGATCAATTGGCTCGGGGCTGCGGCTGGGTCTGTCGCTAATCATATTCTGTGAATCTTGGCCGTAGGCCTGAGGTCGTTTAGTTGGGCTGCTTTGCCCACTGGTTGTGGTCCTGGAAGACCAGGTGTTGCGGTTCGAAGGCGTTATGGCTGTGTGATCTTTGTCTTTGTTACTCTTGCGTCTGAATGGACTGTGGCCTTGGAAGAATCCACTTTTCTTCTTCAACACCTGCTTCTCGACTGGAGCTATGACCTGCTTGACTGGAGATGTCTTGCCACTCACTGGATCGCGGCTTGAAAATGAAGTTGGGTTGGAATATTCGCTATTGGAGTCACGGCTTGAAGGTCTAGCACCACTATGCGCAGAGCTAAGCTCCGAAGGTGGACCTGTCCGACAAAGCATGGTCATTCCATCCATCGGATAAGGATCGTGAGGTACGGCAGCTAGAGGTCCATGTTGAGATTGCTCGTATTTGAGTCTGTTTTGCTGGGGTTCCTGCGGTTGCCGGGATTGAGGCTGATAGTCGAGCTGCTGTCTGGATGCCTGTCTCGCTTGTGGCTGCTGCTCAAGCTGTCTGGGCTGTTTTGGTTGGTACTCGGGCTGTGGCTGCTGCTCAAGCTGTCTAGGCTGCTTTGGTTGATACTCGGGCTGTGGCTGTCTGACCGGTGGAGGTTGGTAATCCTCGACATGTGCTTGTCTGGATCTGTCTGCCAAAACCTTCTGTGGAGTTAGAGTAGCCTCACGACTGTGTGTCTCGGGCTCATGAGCGAGATCCTTGGCGAGAGCAGACTGAGGGTCGTGATGGGATTCGAAAACAGAGGGTTGAGGCGAGGAGCTTCTATAAGCAGGATTGATAGTGCGTGGGAATTGTGCAACTGAATAGTTGTCGTCCTCCGAGGCTTCGGATTGTGTGTCGCTAACATCTCCACGACAGAAGTTGATGTATTTTGGTGGATCTGGAATCTCTTGTCCCGTACCGCGCTCTTTGATGAATGAAGCAATGTCCTTTTCAACCTCGCAATTCTCCAATGACAGCCGAACCTTCTCGCATGATGCATCATCACTGACACAGACCGTCGAAGCGATGTTGGCAAAGCTCCAAAGACTACTCTTCATGAAGTCTAAACGTTCCTCCTCTAGGTCTTGGAATTTGTCTGCGGCAGCCTTCCAGTCTCTGTTCCATCTCCCTGTCGTCTCTTCGAGTGCCTTCACAGCATTTTCGTACTCTGTATTGGATGTGGCGAGGTTGATTTGAGTCTTCTCGAGCTTGGCCTTGTTCTTCCTCTCTTCTTGACCCATAACCATATGACCCTGTGCCAAATACCCCTTGATTTTTAGACACTCTTGCTCATATCTGTCTCTCGTCTGCGACTGTTAGTCGGGTAGTTGGGCAAGTATGGCATTACTTACCTTATTAACAAGCTGTGTTTGCTGAACCTTAACCTTCAGTACTTTCTCGATGCCGCCTTGGACAATCTTTCTCCGCTCCTTCATAGCACCTGCAAATGCCGCCAGCGGCTCCTCCAACTCGGTCTTCATCTGACTGGCAATGTTCTGGTGTGATTTTCCCATCTGCTCGACCTCCCCTCGTAGCACATCCAGCGACGCCCGGAGGGTGCCTGCCTCCTGAGACCCAAGAGGTTTTCGTGATAGTGAGAGTAGCTTTCTTGCATATTCGTCTTCGAGAGCTGCCCGGGCTTTGGAGGTTTAGTATTAGGCAAGTAAACAGAGCTCTCCAAGGAGTATTGCATACCGGTATAGAATGACTTTAACTCGTCGCATGTCTGCTTTGCATTGTGCATCCGCTGCATCAAAGGGTCGACACCAGCATCATCTTTGCCCCAGAAGTTGTTTGCAAAGCTCATGGACACCGATGGCCCTTCAGACACAACTGAAGGCATCTTGCCCAGCCTGTTTTGGTATGTTGACTTGAAAGGATAGTCGCGTTGCTGAGCTCGAGTACCAGAATTACAGTCGCACTTGGTCTCCGGAAAGGGAATGGATAATTAGGAAGACGAAGGACGAAGTGATTCGGGTGAAGATGGAATAGCTGGAATGGACCTGATAATGTCCAGGGTTGTCATATCTGAAAAGCGGAGGCGCAAATAAACATCCGAGCCGGTGGGCGTTGGCATGGCAATTGCAATCCCCGCCACAGCTTTCCAGCCTTGCCCGATTCAGCCCCGCCTTAGGTTCACCACACGTCTACGTTGTACAAACCAACCCAACCTCCAGCAAGAACTTGGCTCAAATGAATTTCGGATACGGAACATTGCAGCGAATGGAATATTCTGCATTGAAACAGACAGCCAAGGCGTTCCTATCAGCTAATGCTTCTTGCTTTTCCCAGGCTGGCCCATGAGCTTACGGATTAGAACACTTCAGTCGAGCGTTATATGTATAACCTTAGCTTGTGCGGCAGAAAAGTATGATAAATAACGATGAATTAACAATCGAGACACTACCATCCTTATGGACAGAGCTTGCCGGAGGTTGGGCTTGAGAAGGGTTTAACTGATAGTAGTTCGCATGGCTATTCATAGCGTAGGTAATCATGGAAATGAGTATGCGAGATTCGAGAACAAGGCGGATTATATCATGGTCTGTTCTCTTCTTCTGCTCACTGACACCCTGTCATATCGTATGCATTTAATGCTGTAAGCAAGATCCGGGTTGGCAATGTAATAGAGGGAAGGAATTCAAGTTACAATGTGCCAAGCAAGGTCTTGTTGTCCCCCTCCCCAATACAGTTAGAAATACAGACTGGAAGAGGTGCATACATAATCGTTCTTATATCCAGCCATCGCAGACGTACAATTTCCCGGGAAATGGTAAGGTAAATTGGTACCTAGGTAGAAAGTAACCCCCTTTGCCACTTCACCAGATCTCGTGTTAGCCGCTATCAAGGAGCTTTATGACCCCTGGCCCTCCCGTACCTGCAGTGAAAGCTGCCTTTGCTTGAGAATGTCTCTTCCACCACGGGATGCAAAAACCCGAAGCCAATAGAATCCAGAAACCAAACAAATACCGCGCAATTATGGCATTGCCTTAGGCAGAATAGTGTAAGGTCACGTCAACAAGCTGCTTGTGTCCTCCCATCACATAGGTAGAGCCTGCTCGGCCACGTTGGGCTTAGCGCCTTAGCCTGACGAGCTGTCGACCGCGACCTCATCTTTCGCTCGACCTACTTCCATCACACACACTCACCACCACCGGAACTCCATCACCACATCTTCCCCCCTTGCAACACTGCACTCAAACCCAGCCAATGCTCATACCGCCCCGATAGATCTTCTTTCGTCCTCCGAGATCGAGAGATAGCTCTGCGGAGTGGGTCTGCGCAAGAATATCAACATCTTCGATGGTCAACTCAAGAGGGGGGACTTTCACACCTTCGCAACAAACCATCGTCACAGGTGTTAGCCATTCACCACACGGCTCCCATCACAGTACCTTTAGTGCTGGCGCCAGCCCAAGCACAAATAGCCCCACGGGTTCAAACTCTCTCACGAAAATCGTCGTGGCCCAAGTCTACCTCCTTCTCAGCACGATCAAGGAGGACAATAAGGATCGCACTAAGTGGGAACAACAAGCTGAGCAGCTCAGAAAGGTAGGCTGGTAAATCGCCACTGCGGTTGGTGTCTGCTAACGACGTCGCGTAGCTGATCGATGAACACGGCATGGAAGTATTCCAGAAATACTTCAGCCGTCTTGTGGTTGGCAATGCTCCTACAATCTTCCCAGGTATCAATCGCCCGGTAGCAAACCCTGCGACCTATCCCATTCTCCATGATGAGGTTGGTAAGATATCGCATGATGTAGACCAAGCACGTAGGATTGCAGAGTCAATAGAGACGGCGAACGAGGACATATTCCGGGACTTTGATCTTTCCACATTCATGGATCATTTCAAGCTAGACGCGCTCGAGAAGACAATTCTAGCTCTCGCCTTCAAGACGGGCTCAAGGTCAGATTTGAAGACCAAAGGTGAGTTGCTAGGTGTCACGGTCGCAGGAGTCAACTAACGCGCAGTAGCCGATGCCATCATATCTGCGAACTATCCGCAATTCCTCCAGTCTCTTGTGAACCCAGGCCCTGGCCACGAGGACATGTCAACCGAATTTCTGGCCCTCATAGTCGACCGATTCATCCAAGAACACCCACCGAACTTTGATGAGCCTGCGCAACGAGATCTCATAATGGCACTCCAATTTCGATATCAGAATCAGAGTCAAGAGAAGGATACAGTCCCAACAACGGTTCTTGCAGCGGTATACTTGATGCATGCATTGAACAGTAGAAATCCGCTGGTGGCATTCCTGCAAAGAGTTGGCTCGGCATTTACAACTGATGAAGAATCGTGCCGGGGATATTTGAGAAGCGGAAATATTGGTCTCAACGAGGAGGTGGTTGCCGGTGCAATAATTTACACAACGCTCAGCCGGAGTATACCCTTTTCCACCGATAATCTGATCAACAGCTTGCGGATGGAAGTATCACCCAACTTTAATTGGCAGAGAGTCATCGGATATTTTGACCAGGACCAGCTGCGGATTTCGAAGGATCAATTTCTGGCTTTGTACAAATCATTCCGACCTCTGGCAGTTGACGGCTTGATTGATATACAACAACTATGGGGCGGAACCTGGCAGTACTCTGAGACGCAATTATCATTCATCAGTGCTTATGCATCTCTGTATGACACCGAACTTGATGCGACAACTATCCCGGGTCTCGAACCAGCGTTCACACTCGAGGATTTCGAGGGCGCGGATGACGAAATTCGCCAGCGTGCTGCA
Organism: Rhexocercosporidium sp. MPI-PUGE-AT-0058; assembly: GCA_020746875.1. NCBI lineage: Eukaryota > Fungi > Ascomycota > Leotiomycetes > Helotiales > Rhexocercosporidium > Rhexocercosporidium sp. MPI-PUGE-AT-0058. The sequence continues at coordinate 863,783 of JAGTJL010000014.1, read as the reverse complement.
CAGGCCATCAAACACCCTCTGGTATCTGTGGTTGCGTTATCTTCCATGTTCCATGTGGCCTTACACACCACTACAGCATCGGATACAGTCGAGGCCAAGAGACTGTTCCAGGAAGTCGTCGTGCCGAACTTGGACGTTTTCTTGGTTTCCGCATTTGGCGTACCCAAGCCGTGGCCAGAATTAGCAACTGATACCATTAACAACTTGTTCGACCGCTTCTTATACAAGTATGACCCTAACTACGACTTTGTTCTGGAAGGCTTGTGGCGTAAGGACAAGCAATGGGTAGCTCAGAGACTTGTTGAAGCGCATGCCAAGGTTCCTATGGAGCTACCCACTATCCTAGATCATGCCTTGAGACATCACTGGCTTGATGATCTTGCTTCCATCCCCAACGGTTTTGGCCTGGATCTTGTAGCAGTTGCTAGTGCTCGTGGTTTCTTAGACCTTGACAGATGGGCAGCAAGCAACTTGGCAAGGATACCAGACCTTCCACATTCGCTTCTCACTTTTCTCAACATCAAAGCAGAGCATGAGCTTGCATACCAACGGCAAAAGCATTTACACAGTGTGATGCTTCCAGTCAAGACAATCGCCAAATTGCTGCAAGCCCTAGAGGACGCCATGCCTAGGGTTCCATCCAACGAACTAATACTTGTCCAGCGAGCATGCATCACGGCATATCCTCGTTTGATCAATTATGGGGAGGGATTCGACGATATCATTGATGCCAATGGTGCGGAGAGCAATTCTTTGCCCAAGGAAGCCAATGAGAAGATGGAAGCACACTACAAGCAGATGTACAGTGATGAGGTGCAGGTCCGTAGTATCGTGGAAGCGCTTGAGAGATACAAGCACTCCCGCGACCCTGCTGACCAAGACGTGTTCGCATGCATGATTCATGGACTCTTCGACGAATACGCCCTTTACCAAACCTATCCCTTGGAAGCCCTGGCTACAACCGCTGTGCTATTTGGAGGAATTATCTCCCAAAAGCTGATCTCCGAGCTACCTCTCAAAATTGGACTGGGCATGATCCTAGAGGCAGTCAAAGACTACTCTCCTCAGGACTCCATGTACAAGTTTGGTCTTCAGGCTCTCATGCAGCTCTTCAGTCGATTGCGCGAGTGGCCCGGTTTCTGCAAGCGCTTACTGGAGGTACCAGGACTGCAAAATACAGAGGCTTGGGGCAAGGCCGAAGATGTCGTTCGTGCTGAACAGGATGCCCGCGTCTTCTCCCCGGTCAATGGCCTTAATGGAGGAGAGTTGAAAACCCCGCCACCACCAGCCTTCAACGCCCTCCGTGTTGACCCGCCTCGTTACCAACTTCCTGTCCCTGATGAGGAGATTACAGACAAGATTCAATTTGTTCTGAACAATATCAGCATTGAGAACATTGAGAGCAAGTTCAATGAACTTCAAGAATTGGTCACTGAGGAAGGCCAGCATTGGTTTGCTACGCATTTGGTGCAAGAGAGAGCTAGGATGCAGCCGAATTACCACAATGTGTATCTCGACACGATCAAACTCTTCGGAAGGAAAACTCTCTGGGCAGACATATTGCGGGAAACTTACGTCAGCACGTTTAGAACCCTCAATTCCGAGTCAACGATGCAGAATGCACTCGAGCGAACACATCTCAAGAATTTAGCTACCTGGCTTGGATCTCTGACTTTAGCACGCGACAAGCCGATAAAACACCGCAACATTGCTTTCAAGCAACTTCTGATTGAGGGTTACGAGTCTCACCGGCTTCTTGTCGTGATTCCATTCGTCTGCAAAGTACTCGCCCAGGGAAAATACTCCACGGTCTTCAAACCGCCCAATCCTTGGGTCATGGACATCATCAAAGCTCTCATGGAATTGTACAACAAGGCCGACCTCAAGCTCAATCTTCGATTTGAGATCGAGGTTCTTTGCGGAGAGCTAGATCTGGACCACAAGAGCATCGTGCCTTCTGATGAAATCATGAACCGTATCTCGCATATCGAAGAAGCGACAGAAGTCATGGCGCCTGAAGTTATGGACAGATTCGATAATCTTTCATTGAACGGAATGGCTGGCGGAGTAGGTGGAAGGTTCTCTCCCCACGAAATCACAGCCTCCATTCCAGACCTTGGTCCGCTCTTGCAATACCCTCCAGTCAACGACATGGTCAATCAAGGTCGCCTACAAGACATCATGAAAGCTGCAATTACCCGAGCTGTTCATGAAATCATCTCTCCAGTCGTGGAACGTTCAGTTACCATTGCCGCCATATCTACTGCTCAGATGATACACAAGGATTTCGCGACCGAGCCAAACGAGGCAAGAGTTCGGGCTGCCGCGATTAACATGGTCAAGAAGACTGCAGGAGCTCTCGCTTTGGTCACATCCAAAGAGCCATTGCGAGCTAGCATGACAAACTATATCCGAGCTTTGTCAGGGGAACTTCCCCAAGGTCTTCCAGAAGGAACTATCATTATGTGTGTTACATCAAACCTAGACTTGGCTTGTAGTCAGGTTGAAAAGAAAGCAGAAGAGCGTGCAGTTCCTGAGATTGAGGAGATGATTGAGTCGGAGCTTGAAGCCCGTCGCCATCACAAGATGACTAGACCAGACGAGCCCTACGTCGATCCTGGATTGAGCCGCTGGTCTTGGACGATACCAGATCCATTCAAGCTATCACCAGCTCTAGGTGGTCTGAATCAGTCACAAATGGCCATCTACGACGAATTTGCCAGACAACCACGCGCGCAGGCAGCTCTTCCTGGACCAACCCACATCCCATCATCATCAGACGCTACGAGAACGATGGCCAACGAAATCTTGCAGGATTCTTATCCTCCAGTTCCGAATCTCCCAACACCTGCGGAGCCACCAGCGATGCCACATCTTCCTACCCAACAGCCTGCGTACACTCAACAAAACAACGCAGCGGCTAATGGGAGATTAGCTAACATGCAGATGGATCCAAGAATGCTGGCAGAAAGGGTTGAGAAAGCATTGGTAGAGCTTGAGCGTGTAGCTGCTGATACCCCTGAGCAGCACGTCGCTGATCTCCCGCGACCTCATGCGGTGCTTGACACATTGGACGCTCTGTACGGCTTGATATTCAGAAGCTCGCAAGGACCTGATCATTACGACTACTACATCGTTGACCACATATGTAACATGCTATTCAATGGTCCCGAGCAAGACCTCGTCATGGAGTGTCTAGTTCAAGTCTTGGAAAACATCTGTAGGATGGCGGGAAGAACTGCCAATCGTGTGTTTGATGTGATCTCACAACGATCCGGCGACTCTTTCTTTCGTGTTCCTCTCATTGTCTGTCTGACCAAGGCTCATCTGCTGGAATGGGGCCGCATCGATTTGGAGATCTCTAGAGTCATCTCACAACGCAAGGATGGATCACTTCAGTTCTTCTTGTCACTTTTGGAGACTGTTCTTCTGAACGATCGTCCTGTGGCTCTGTATGCCGACTTTGCGAAGAGCTTGGAGATTGCTTGGTTATGGATCACAGAAGAGCCCGACTTGGAAGTTGGTCAGCAGCTCAAACAAAAATTGTCGAGCTCTGGCCTCCCTGAACCTCGCCCTCAAATAACCAATGACCGTAAACAGGACCAATTGCTGTACATCTTCGAAGAGTGGGTTCGCCTTTGCAGCAATCCAAACGCTTCCGAGAATGCTCCTGCCCAGTTCATTGCCCAAATGTACAACAGGCAACAAATCAACAATAGGGAAGATCTTCACATGTTCCTTCGATTAGCCATCGATAACTCGGTCGATCGGTTTGAGCAGCACCTTCAAAACGACAGCCCTATCAACGAGGCATACTCCGCAACAGATTCCCTGGCCAAGCTCATTGCTTTGTTAGTCAAGGGCCACGAACAAGACGGTGCAGTCAAGACTGACAAGGCTGCATACCTCAACTCCATCTTATCTTTGACCATTCTCGTTTTGAATCATCACCATGTGCTCCGCGGCGATAGCTTTAATCAGAAGCCCTTCTACAGGTTGTATTCTACAATTCTTTGCGAATTGGACGCAATTGAGGAAGGCCTGTCCGAGGAAGAGCGCCAGGAAATTACGCTTGTCTTTGCCCGAATCTTCCTCAAGATCCCGCCAACTCACTTCCCTGGCTTCATGACTAGTTGGATGGGCTTGATCTCACACCGGAAGTTTATGCCTGTCGTGTTGGGATTTCCGAAGCAAGCGGGTTGGGGTCTATTCGCTGACATCATGGAGACATTGCTGTTCTACGTTGGAGAGCTGCTCAAACCAGTTATTCATCTCGACCCGACCACCAGCCAGCTATATCGGGCTGTTGTTAAGCTAGTCATCATACTTCACCATGATTTCCCAGAGTTCCTGTCGGCGAACCATTCCAAGCTTTGTGTCCATGTCCCCAGCTACTCGACCCAGCTCAACAACTTGATCTTGAGCGCAACTCCGCCTCAAAATGCAGACATGCCAAATCCCATGCAACCAGGGTTGAAGATCGACCGCGTAGGCGAAATTCGGCAATCACCAGAGAGCATGAATGATGTGGAGGGACCCTTGCGAGACTCAGGATTGTTTGACCTCGTTGAGCAAGCCTTGGAACATGGCCCTTCAGAAGATGCAGTCGCTCACATTGCACACGAAATTCAGCGGAAGAAGACCCGCCAATCTGGTTCGGGCTTATTGCCTGTCGATGCTGACCGAAAGTTGATTGATTCTCTGGTTCTCTATGTTGGCACAAATGCCATCGCCAGATCCGAGCACAAAGGAGCTCCATTATTCAGCCCTGGAACTCCAGACCTCAAATTGCTGTCCATGCTTGTCCATGAGCTCCGCCCAGCCACAAGATTTGTCTTTCTTGGCAGTATCGTCAATCAACTTCGCTTCCCCAACACTCAAACCCACTACTTCAATCAGGCTCTTCTTGAACTGTTTGGCAGTGATGCTAACGATCAAGAGGAGCTAGAAATTCGCGAACAAATCACTCGGATTCTGCTTGAACGATCGATTGGCCAATGGCCGCAACCATGGGGTCTTCTTGTTGTGATTCAAGAGTTGGTCAAGAACAAAAAGTATATGTTCTTTGATCTGCCATTTATCAAATCTGCGCCAGAGGTGAGTCACTACCTCTCGATCTCTTTTCTAGCTAATGCTAACATCTCAGCAGGTTGGCGAACGCTTCCTTGCCCTGGTCCAGGCCGGTCCAGTTCAATAACTGAATGTGACCGATTCGACGGAATCTGAATGATTGCTGTCCACTACATTTATCCTACACAAACTCCTAACCCGCTTCCTAGAGCCGCAAGTGTCACCAAGGCCCGGTTCCTAATTGTTACATAATCTATCGAGTCACAAACGGCGTTCTTTATACCTCAGCATCATTGAGGATCTGTTCTCTGCATAGCGAGCGATGGTTGGGTTTTCACGGTTTTGCAACACTTGGGTGGTGCAGGGCGCGAAGAGTTTTTCCTAATTAATGCATCCTACACGATAATGTTTCGGCCCTGCCGTCAAGAGGGAGGGCAAAAGATGACATTGGGAGGCTTTGGGAAAACAGTCATATGGCGTGGAAATGGTTTTGCTTATGCTGTCAACAGGAGACGGCTACTTTGTATCATAAAATGGAGTCTTGTGGTTTATCAGGCCGTGGTTCCACTGAATAAGTTCCATGCCCTTGATTGCAGAAGTTTAACCTGACTGACTGACTGGCCGTCACTGGTCCCTGCGCGTTCCTTGATTCGAGATCCTTTGCTCGTTGATTCAGCGTCATTGTTGCCCCGCAAGCTAATTCCTTTCAGGCCGAGGGACAAATCTGGATACTTCCCGTCCATTTAGAATACGGCGATCATGATTAGCCCAACAATGGCGTTAAAGATCTGATGGCGGGGAGATCTACCAGCCTAAGAACTAAATTCTCAAGATCCAGACACTAGGGACGGTATTTGTCGATCCGCTCTCCACGCCGAGGTGGACAGAGGGGAAGGGAACCATTCGCACCAAATATAGACAAGCCCTAGGAAGGATAAGATGATATTCTTCTTGCTGTTTGTTTTAGTTTCTCTACATCTCAAAACTCTTATTAACGCTTCATGATGTTTTCTTCTTCGCTAATCCTTTCGTCCCTCCTGACGCTCGCTTCCTCTCAAAGCTTCACAACATGGACTCCCCCTGGACCAAACGACTTCCGTTCGCCCTGTCCTGGTCTCAATAGTCTCGCAAACCACGGCTTTCTCCCCCATAATGGGCAAGATCTCACGATCCCCATCCTCATCAAAGGACTGAAGGATGGCTTGAACGTCGGTGCTGACTTTTCAACTGCTATTGGTGGCGCTGGACTACTTTCCGTACCCAACAACGCCCTTGCCACATCTTTCACCCTCAAAGATATCCGCAAGCATAATTTTCCTATCGAGCATGATGCCAGTTTAAGTCGAGCGGACTTCAACTTGGATAATGGTGACAACTGGATGTTCAACCAGAGTATTTTCGATACGGTCTTACGGTATTATGATGGTATGAGCGAGACGAGTATTCCAGTTGCATCAGCTGCAAAGTAGGTTTCACCTACCATGATATGACATGGATAGAATTGTTGCTAAATAAATGAAGGTACAACCGCGTCCAGACCGAACTAGCAAGGGATCCAAAGTTCACGTATACTCCGCAGCAGTACGTTCTTTCTTACGGAGAGACTGCCCTGTACCTGTCTACTATGGGAAACCCAACCACGGGTGTTGCACCTGTGGAATATGTCAAGGTCCTTTTCGGTATGTCCCTGCGCTGCCCTATTTCCCCCCTCGTTTCAAGAATTGGCGGTATGCTGACCGGCTTGTAGAGGAAGAGAGGTTACCTTATAACGAGGGGTGGAGACCGACAGCTCAAGAGACGAACTTATTCACGCTGGGCGGAATGATTCTTCAGCTCGTTGCGGCGAATAAGGAGGTTTTGCCTGAAGGCTTGGTGATTACTACCAATACGCTGAAGCTTGCTTTTGGTGGGTACAATCCTATCACGGGTCTGTTGCAGCACATTTTGTGAGAGCAAGAGACTATGTTAAGAGGATCAAGAATCCCACCCATACTAATATGTGGTAATGAACTTTGCGAATTGTAAATATGATGACGATTCAAGATGACAGTATGCTTTCTGCATATATTGGCTTACTTCTTGACATCGAGCGTGGATCGTCACTGTGATGCTCGAGATTCATTGACTTTCTTCAACGCCTGTCGCCCTTTCCTCACCATAATCTCATTGTCCTCCAACGTATCCTCCTCCCATCCATTCAATGTAGAATCAATCAGCACAGCTGCAATCTCATCCAAGGAAATAGACGCCTTAGAACCCATCATCCAACCCACAATATCCCTCGGACTCCTCCCCTCCTTCGACGTCACAAACCCGGCCTTAACAATCAGAGTCTCCCACACTCCTTGCGTTTCGCTTGTCTTCGCAAAGTCCAACATGTTCTGTTCCGCTTGTCCCTAAATGACAAGATTCAGGCATCTAGAAATAGATGGAAGAGCCGATGATCTTACCTTGAGCCTCCGGAGATCTCCTTTGAACCATAAAGGTTTGTCTTGGTCTCGCACGGATAAGCCACCACTGAGGTGGATGTAGCGGAACTTGGTTCTGGATTGTGGGAAGGTGGATGTGATGGCTTTGGCGAATGCGAGTGGGTAGTCGATTTCGAGGACTTTGTCTCCGGCGGTTGTTCCCATACACCTAGTTGATAAGAAGTTCAATGTTAAGAGATGTTCAAGTATCAAACCGAATATTAATTCTCAAACCAAATCGTCAAATCCCTCGATGTCACCATTTGGCGTCCTGGAACCAGGAGAAATACACTAACCAGATACAAGCGTCCGCCCCGGTTAACACCTTCAACGTAGACTCTGGGTATGTTTTGAAGTCCTCGACAACGATAGATGTTACTTTAGCATTGTTGATGATAGAATCCGCAAGCTTGCGGCGGGAGAGCGTGATAATAGATGAGATGGCTGGATTCCGGAGAGCTTGAAAAAGGACCTCGCCACCAATGAAACCAGTGCAGCCCGTTAATATCAACTTCATATTTCAATCGTGGGTGTTACCGAGAATATGGTTAGGTAGTTTAACTTGGAAAAAACTGGACAGAAGGACAAGACTAATATAAAGATGTGTCTCCTCATGTGTAAAATCCGCTAACTCCGATGGGTTGGGTGTTACAAGGGTTGGTTTGTCAATCGACACACCATAACGTACAAGAACAATATCAGGAAAACATCTTAGAGAATTGCTTATAAGAAATTACAGAAGCTTCCATGTCATGATCCCAAACGACGTCTTTGGACTAGATTCTCAAAAGGCCAACATTCATGTCACACTCCACTTAGGATTCTGTTTTGACTTACCGTTCGTTTGTACACTACCAGTATCCTTTCCTAAGAACTAGATTCCTCCTTACAATTAACATGCTAGTACTAAATATATTAGATAGTCTGCTTGTCGTGCCCCAAACTTGTGCTCAAGGTTTATTGGCAAATCATGAAGTTGGTGAGCTGGGGAACATCTTAGCTAAAGTCAAGGATAAAATAAGAGAGGGGGAAAAAATACTAAGGCATGATACAATAGTACATACCAATCTACTATGAGGATGAATGGAATTACATGCTATCCTTATTGTTCGGGTTGAGCCTGTAAACTGGCTGTGATTTGAAGTAGGGTTCTTCACCAGTTGGTTGGAGGCATCAATGTTCGCGGACTTTTAACATTTGCAACGGGACTAGTAAGACATATCTTGCAGATTATGTGAATACAAAGACAACTATAGTCTCTTTAAGTCATGGGTGTCATAGGAGCTAGCTACTAGTCTATGGCACAATAAGTGTTCAGAGTACCAAGGATCAACGGAATCTCGGTTAGTTAAAATGCAAACAAACAGCCTCAAACTATTCTAGCTATACATAGGCAAAGAACTACTATGCACTAAGCATTTAGTAAGTAAGCGGATATCTTGATATACTTTTCCAAACTTGAGCTTGAGCTAATGAGTAATAAATCGAGCATAACCGTCGGGCGATTGGCCCCAATAAAGGTTGAAGTCTCGCGACTTCTATTATATTTCGGAAGCATCACCCGCACTCCAATTCGATATCTTTCTTACTGCAGCACTCGCTCAAGCAAAGCGTACTTGCAACAGTACATTATTTTACTTCATTGCTTTCTCCTCCCTTCCGCAAAACCATGGCCAAACCCACCCCAGCGCCTTCAAGATGGAACCAGAACGAGGAAAGTCACGTAAAAGGAAGAGGTTAGATATCGCAAGGACATCACAAGCCTGAAGATTCTGAAGCTTATCTACAAAGGAAGATCAAACTATCTTCAGAGCAAGAACTGTATCGGTGTAGCTCAGGAGGGAGCCAGCCAGCACGGCTAGGGCGCTCCTGAAATCCAAGCCAACCAAGGAGGAGCGTTGCCCGACAAACTTTCTACGAGCAAGCCTTGCAGACCGCATGGCCTTTGCAATGACCTCAAGGAACAGAAGAGGGGAACAACAATCTTCTAGCCCTGATCGACGCCAAAATCGCTATCTCGATCAAGGATACATATTGCCCATGCATCTGTGTGTTCGAGCATGGACGTGGTCGCTGTAAGTTTCGCGAATCTCAACTGGCAGAATACACACTAATCAAATTGAACGTAGGCGAAGATGCACCGAGACGATAGAACTTCTTCGGAAATTAGGAGGCAGATATGGTGAAGAGTGGTAGCTGGACTGAAAGAACCAAGGGCTTGCAGAAGGTCTCCATGTGCCGCGTTCGTCTAGCGGGGATCATACGTATGGCCCTCTTCAAAACATGAAAAGAATAGCGGCTAATTGCATATAGACTAACCTAGACTACTCCAAAGTCACCATTTGGGATGTTCTCCACCAGGAGCCTACGGTCATGTTGAAGCAAATCTTCAGAGCTTGGAAGTATCACGAAGCTAGGTACAATAGTTCAATCAACGCAACAGAGGACAAGTGGAAAAACATCGCCAAGCTCGCCCACGTCAACGTCAGACTACTTGGGTTCATTCTCAGCACGCTTGTGGTTGAGAAGAACCAAGTCATGTTCTACAGGGAGCGTTTTGCAGCGGATAAGGTCCAGATCATGAAATCGGCCTTGGTTGAATACACAACGTTTTTGGCAGAGGTAGACGGCAGATATCCAGAGTTGAAGCACTAGACGTTGTTAAATCTTCCAAATCCACCTAGTGGAGATTACGCTGAGGCAGAATGTGTGGAGGAGAGGAGAACAAAATGGATTGCATGGGAAGAAACATGGAACGGTATTCTACCGCTTCTTCACAAATTCAGAAACAAGGTTGTGCCTCAATAAACTCAACTACAGACCATCATGTTTGTCCCGTACCTTGATGCTAACCCCAATAGGGGCCTAAACTTGGAATCAAGTAACTTCTCAACGTCTTCATAACTGGTCACTTACTTCTCACTTCTGACGTGGGTCCTTTCAACACTGGAGCTATCCTTCTCAACCGACCGTCCGCTGCTCGTTGCATACTTCTTTCCAGTGACATCATGTACAGTGTCCCACTCCGGAATCTTCTCCAACGGCACGTTGACCAAATGATGAGTTGTTTCTCCAGTCTCCAGGACAATAAGTTCCTGCCTGATCGCATAGCCGCGATGTTTCGGCAACACCTTGATCCAGACGTAGTAGTACAGAGCGCAAAGAATAAGACTTCAAACGTCAGCAAATCGATATCAATGAACAGCAGGGGCTACATACAGGCCGAGCCCAGTAATAATGGCAGTTGCGTAGAAAAATGTGACGTTTCCTGCGTAGATCCCGCCTTTCGGAGGAATCCATGGCATGACGAGTAGGAAAGCCTGGACTGCGATGTAGAATCCGACGACGACGTCCCATGCGCGGAACTCTGAAGGGCCAACGTTGATACGCTTTCGCTGGTGACGTATAGTGTAGATACCGACTGCCATCAAGAGAGAAAATACAGCACCTGGGTAAGAGGCGAGATCGACAGCTAGACGTCGGCATTAGCTTAGGTCTCGTCTGTCTAGAGGGGACGTACCGAAGTTGAAAGCGTCGCCGAATGGTGGAGCGAGAATCATTATAATTGTCATCACGTACTTGAGGGCATAGGGGCCCAGAGGGGTACCAAACGGTTGGGTGGATGCCCAGAACCGTGGGAATGGAAGAACACCTTGCCTTCCACACTCTCGAATCATACGAGATTGACCAATGAGAACACTGACCTAGAGCGCAGGGGATTCATGTCAGCTTGTTGTTTTCGGTTAATTAAATAGAGGGAAGCTTCATTATTAGGTAACGTTGAGCTGAAGATTAGGTCTGCAGGCGCTAGATAACTGGCCAAGAGACCAAAAATGAAACACCGAACTTACAAGGTTGCCGAAAGCACTCAGAAGGATGAGGATGTTGAGACTCCTGGCTGCAGTTCCACTTCCGAACACCTTTGCGAAGAAGAGACTAGCAGCAATCGTATTTGCGCCCACGATTTCTTGTTTGGGAACTTAATGATATTCATTAGCATAGCGCTTAGCAGATGTCTGAGATAACCTACGAGCAGCAAAGTACGCCAGATTAACGAACATGTAGAGAACTGCAATGATTGCAAGTGAAGCTGGACCAGCCCATCTCACAGTCCTGATTGGTTTCTGTCCGAAAGTCAGTTCAAGTTAAGTAAGGCTACGGTGACTACACTGACTTTAATCTCAGCAACGACGTTGAAGCAATTTTCCCAGCCAGCATATGCGAAGTTGATTCTCACGAGTGCGTTGGTGATTCCGTAGGCATCGCTCGTTGTTCCAGAGAAAGAATCGCGAAAGTTAAACCCTGGGTCCGGGACAGCGGAAATGCCACCACCTAGAACGACGAAACCTGTGATGCTGATGAATACCAGAGTGAGGAGCTTGACGATTGATATTCCGTTCGCAAACCACAGCGACCATTTATTAGAGATAATCACAACTAGGAAGGGTGCATCAGATACCGCGACTTAATTTAGGATCTCTAACTTACTTGCGGTAGCAACCGTGTATCCTGCGATCGCGACACCCTTCGATTGCCATTCTGTGGGAGTTACTCCTGCTGTGCGGTAGAGATAGGTAGAAAGAACTGCAACATGTTAGGACGATGGTAAAAGTACAGTTAGGAAGGAGATCTTACCAATGGCATTGCTACTGCTAAAAGAGAACAGCACTTTGAATGCAGCAAACGCAGTTGGAAGAAAATACTTTGGTCTTGGCCATCCCTGCTCCAGATAGACAACCTCGGCACCAGATCGATTAGGGAAGTATGACGCCAGTTCTAGGTAGACTGAGAGGCCCGATATAGCGATGACTAGACCAAGGACCCAATAAAGAAGACTCAGGCCAACAGATCCGAGATTCTTCAGGATTGAGCCGGCTACGTAAAGTCAACATGGGAGTCTCAATGACAACAGGGTTTATTATACGTGTGGAGAATACTCCAGTCCCGACCATTTGGCCAACGTTCAGAAGAATCACCGTAAACCATGAGACCTCATACCCAAGAGGTGACTCTGTCTCGACAGGAGCACCGGAAGCCTCTGTTGTTAAACGTCAGAAAGATCGCTTACAACCGTCAGTACGCGAGATACATACCTTGGTAGGACGGTTGCGAATCATTTCCACCCTTTTCCTGCGTGTAGTCTAGATTCCCTTCACGAATGACATTCTCGGTCGAGGCACTTTCAGGGGCATGAATAGTCGCAACAGTAGCCGGGCCCTTCAAATTAGCCAAGAAAGTCTGAAACCTCATGATTGATGTTACCGCTTAAAAGTACGGATAGTGCAGATATTGGAAGGCTAATTGAACTAGCTGCCCTTCAAAGGGCGTACAGCAGCATATAAGTGAGTAAGACGGCCGAATTGCCGCCTGAACTGCTATGGTGCTATCTTCGCCATGCATAGCGAATATTATGGCATGCAAGATATTTGAGACATTGCGACGTGAAGCGATAAGCAATCTTGATCTCCAAGAAAGTAATGTAGCATTGAAGTGTTCATTCTGGTGCAAAATTACCGCCAACCATTGCGTCACCTGCTGCATCGAGCACGAGCAAGGCTTGGAGGCTGTCGCAAAGTCAGGGGTTTATGTTGACATTCGCTAATCGTGGGAATGGGATTGGTCAGGAACATAAAATGCCAGTCAATCTGTTTACCCTAGGAGCAGTGGTTGATAGGAAGTACCCAACGAGAAGAGATCAACGTTTCTGATGTGGAGAAAGCTGTTTAGGGTTTCTTCTTATAGGCAGTAAAGTGGCCATTCCAACTGCAGCTGCAGTAAGTAGCAAGAACTTATCGGCTTCTCCGAGTCCGTAAACGGACCGGGCGGGTACAGTAGCTAGAATTAGGTTAACGCTTGGTTTTTTGGAGCCCCCTTCGAAGTTTCGATAAATAAGATATGTTTTCATTACTCTCTGTCGCTTTCTCCGCGGGACCCAAAGTGCTAGAGTAAAAATACAGAACTACGGCCTATCAGAAGCACTACATTTATAATGCGGATTGAGTTCGTCCGCCGAAGAAAGCGAAGACATTATGTGAAAATCAACTACATCATACAAGAACTATACTGGTCATGAACAATTTAAGGGTCGCGCAAGAATAGCCTATTCTGTAGTGTTTTGTTGGCACGCGAGCAGAGTTGATTATGATAAATGTGACCAGTAATGACTTATAAGCAAGCATAACCTCGCACCACGAATTGACTGAATATTGCACTTTTGACAAGTCACCATCGACCAGTCAAGTCCAATAATATCTGTTTTCCAGCGAGCCGAGGGCCTGAAGAACTAATACTACGTAGGAGGTGATAGCACGGATTAGCCAATGCTGAAAACTTCCGTGAATGGAAACTCCTTCCTATTTTGAATCCTCCGACCTCGAAAGTTTGAAGACAGGTCTCGCTTTCTTGATGATAAAGGTGACCTGGCCTACGACCTTAGGAAGGCATGAAATTGAAAATATGTTCAGTCAGTGCTCGCCAACCTCCCCTTTCTCCAAACAGGTTTCCGGCAAGTTTCTTTTCTACCATCATCTTTGCAGTCAAGTTCTATTTGCTATCCTCCTACTTGAAAAAGATCTTCTTGAATACTGAAACAGATTTGAACTCTTCTGGTGTTACAGAGATGGAATAGAGGAAGCTGCTGTGCGTAAGAGCAAAACACTTTGGAACCCTCTACGTTCTCCATCAGATCCTCCATCTCTCCTATGGCACTGTACATCGGCGGTTCATTGATGTACAACATGGATACTACTACTAGGGGCTTGTGCTGAAGGTTGGGTCTCTCTGAGATATCTCATACAGCTGTCAGATCTTGAGCTTCAATGCTTACTTCAATGGCTGAGAACGGCCGCTAGTCCTACATCAACAGGAGGGGTTTCGGGCCAACGGCCACAATCATGCTTCTGATCTGAAGAGACAACTTTAACATTTGAGATTGGAAAAATTTAAAAATCCTATCAGTTTATTCTACTTGCAAGTAAGCAAATTTTGGAACAACCTCCGTCATCTCAGAAAGAGTCTTTGTCCTCCAAAATGACAATAATCCAGCACATCACCAACAAAGCCTCACACTCCCACTTCACCTCAACCGCCGAATCAATAGGCCTCCCCTCCGTCCTCTACGTATACAACTCCTCCCTCCCAGCCTGCAAGATCTTCACACCAGAATACGAAAAGCTAGCTGCTCGCTACACCTCCGAGAACGAGGGCAAGATCACGTTCGCGCAGATAGGTTTCACGTCCGAAACGAGTATGCTGTTTAAGTTTTCGCCGAACCAGTTGCCACTTCTGACGCTGATATGTAGGCAGTGTAAGAAAGGGGGGGGATCTGTGGGCGAAGACGGTTATGGGTGCGGATTTGGGGGAGCTGGAGAGGGGGATTGGGAAGTGAAGTTTGGGCTCTTGTATTGGGTATGACGTGTTCGAAACGTGTAGGACTTAATCTGTATGAGCAAAGGAATAAATTAAAAAGAAAGTTCGAGTTCAGAGCTTGGAAAGTGGTTCAAAATGAGGAAAGTGGATTCAGTGTAGATAAACCCCAGAATTACCCCACCTTAAATACAGTAGTAAATTCGGATTAACTTCTCTCCGAAAGCTCTCTCCAGGATAAAAGCATGTCATGTTCCTTTTCATAATCGATTCCATTTCCTTAACTCAAGTATATAAGAATGAACGAAAACATACCAGGCACACCAACCGAGATTCCCCTCTCAGGTATCTGGAGAACCGATGATGTGAACTCGCAGCTCCCCAGATTTCGCTTGATCCCGCCTCCATTCGACAACCACAACCACAACGACGACCATCCCGAACCCCCCTCCTCAGGGAAACTCACACAGTCAACACAGCAAGCCACACAATCGCAACCCCAACACATCGACAAAATGGGCGCGCAGAAAGACATGCAAGACCTACTCCGCCTACTAACAACAGGCCGGAATAAAATCCCCATGCTCGCAGCAATGGGACGCGTCAAAGCTCTGCAAACCGCGAATCTGCGTAGGTGGGTCCCATCTCCCCATCCGACTTACATGCACGAGTACTGATACACAACAGCATAACAGATATAGCTGCAATCGATCTATCTACCTTAGCTACAGCTCTATCCACCGACGAAAAGACCGCCAAAGCCCTCCTCGCCGCTTGTAAATCCCATCTCAAATCCACATCCAGCACAGCAGGTAGTAAACGCGCCGCATCAGATACCTCCACAAACCCCTCCTCCACCAAACGCCCCAGGTCCGCCTACGAGCTCTCCCAAGAGCCTCAAACACCCGCTGAGCTCGAAGCCTCGCTCGCACTGCCCCAGCCCTCAGCTGACGAGGAAGCTATAGAGAAATGCGTGGTGTATACGAACCGCGCGCCGCTGGTGCTGGTTTTCGCGGAGAGGTTGTTGAAATATACGATGCCAGAGCAGCCGTTGAGTGGGCGATTGAGTCTAGCGCAGGCGGTGGTAAGTGCGAATTCGAGGAGTAAGGCGGTTAGTATTGGGATTGAGAAGGGGAAGGGGGCGGAAGAGGAGGGGTGGGGGTTAGGACAGCCCAAGGTGAGGATTTTGGGGAGGGAGGTTAGCGTTTTGAAAAGGAGTGGGTATGAGTGGAAGGAGGAGGTGAAAGAGGAGAGTTCTGGGGCTGTGGAGGATGTAGGAGGGGAGAGTTCGGCGGCGAGCGAGCGGACGGTGAAAGAGGAGAGTTCGGATGCGGATGGGATTACAAATGGGGATGTGGAAAGTCAAGCAGCTGCAGACTCGAATGGATGGACAGTCTCCTCTCCCGTGACAGTCAAGCAATCCACTTTCATCGCCCGATCCATCACAATCACCAGTCCCTCAGACGCCACTTCCGCCCTACAAACACTCCTATCACAAAACAAAGACCTCCGCGAAGCAAGCCACAACATCTCAGCCTGGCGCGTCCAAGGTTCTCACGGCGTCCTCGAGTCCAGTAACGACGACGGCGAATCCGGAGGCGGTCGTCACATCCTAGGTCTCATGCAAGCAGATAACATCGTCGGCGTGTTACTCGTGGTCACGAGATGGTACGGTGGCGTCATGCTCGGTCCTGATCGATGGAGGATCATGAGTATGGTCTCACGAGATGCTATTTCTCAACGTCTGAGGATAGCAGGGACTGTTGGGCAAGACGCGCTGTGGGGATTGGATTTAGAGGGGATGAAGAAGGCGAATTCCGCCGTTGTTGGAGGTGCGGGTGGGAGTGGGATGCCGATTCATAGGCCGGAGGGGGCGAGGGCTTATATTTTGAAGGCATTTTCTTCGCCTGAGCCGCTGGCGGGTGGAGGGAAGAAGAAGATTTCTGGTGTGGCGCTGGATAGGGAGAGGGAGGCGAATTTAGGATTGTTGCTGGGGGCATTGGATATCGTGTTCAAGTCTTGGGATGGACATGTTTCGAGGGAGGAACTGGATAGGAAGGCCTGGGCTTGGTATGTACAGGTTAGACCTGATGTTGCTGGTGGAGTCGCAGGATGGGGTGGAAAGGGGTTGGTTAAGCTGAGTGATATCTTGAAGTTGAGAAGGAAGGATTGAAGGACGGCACATCTTCTTTCGACCTGTGTTGGCAAGTACTTTTTTGTAATCCATTATGTACAATACAGCTCATGAGCTTCAAATCCGCTCAAACCAAACCCTACCTTCCAAACCCATCTCAGGCTCCACAGCCATTCCCAACGACTTCGGCACACCATCACTCCCAACTCTGAACTCAGCAGCCATAGCCTCCTTGAACACAAATCCCGGCGCAACTGTGGAGTCCACAAAAGCCATGAAGTAGTCCCCAGAAACATGCTCGAAATCAACAGCCAGTTTCCACGAGACGTCTTGCCTGTCAGCATGCAGCGCACCGTCCTTCTTCTCGTAGATCGTGAAGTTACGGTACGCGGGGTGGAAGTAGGTACCGCTGTATTTGCTGATTGGGAGAGTGGGAGGGAGTGTTGGTGAGGGGAGGGAAGGGTAGAATGCTTTGGTGCTGTTGGAGTAGTCTGAAGTCTTTCCTTTGAAAGCTCGCTTGAATCTGGAAGTGTGTCAATAACATGGCCCACTGATTACTCCGTACATCCAGAGCAGGAAGCACGGTAGCTGAGGAAAGGAGGTTAAAACTTACTTCGCATTCCAGTCGAACCTCTCCTGTTCTGGGACGCCGAGTTTCTCGTCGATGAGATGCCATATTGCTATCAACTCAGCTACATTCGAAGTCACCGCCGTATTGCCAAAGGCACAGAGTCCGTATTTCAACTCCGGGAAGAAAATAATATGAGCCCCGAACGCCTCTACGCCACCACTATGCTCGTAGAATTGGTAGCCTTTATAAGTTGAGGTTTCCCAGCCAAGACCATATGACATGGGACCAGTGTAGGGGACATCACCGGAGTCGTGGAGCGTGTGTGGTGTGAAGAGGGCTTTGTAGGCTTCCTTTGGGATGGGAGATGAGGTGTGTAGGAGTGCGTGGAGCCATTTGGAGTAATCGAGGACGTTGGATATGATGGACCCAGCTGCAGCGTTGGTTACAAGGTCGTCTTCGTAGGGGACGGGGAGATATTCATCTTTGTAGTAGACGTATCCTTGGGCGAAGTGGTCGGGACCTGAGATGGCGTCTGAGTTTGAGAAAGACTGTATTTTGTTAATCAAGTGCCCTGTACACTTAATAAAGGGAGTGATCATTTGTGGAGTTTTTGGCTTTTACATGAAACTCAAAATTTCTTGAGTCGAAGTCATCATCTCCAGTCTCTTCGCTGTCACGGATATGAAAAAGTTGGGAAGAGACTCTAACTTACTGTAGACTTCATTCCCAGTGGCTGCCATATCCTCTCTTTCAAGAATTTCTCAAGGGAACCTCCCGTCAAGGTTTCGATAACATACCCAGCAACCACATACATCATATTGCAGTACCTAGACAAACAAAGCATTAGTAGAGATTCTTCTAAAAGCAGTTAAACAGTGTTAGGTGGCTTCCACAGGCGGTCAATCTCAAAACAAAGCGTCCTTTGGACAAGGAAAAGCACTTACTGGTACCTAACCCTCGGCTCCTCAGTCACAGGCAAGTACCTCAACGCCCTCACCACATCTCTCGGCGTAGAATTCCTCCCCTCATACGTCCCTCCATAACTCAAATCATGCCTCGGCATTCCCGTGCGATGGGAAAGGATATCCTCAATAGTGAGATGATCCGTCGCCCACGCATCCTCAAGAACGAAGTCATCGGGAATGAGAGATGAGACGGGCGTTTTCCACGTGAGGGATGTGAAATTTGACGGGTCAGTGACGAGCAGTGACATCCCGGCTGCGGTGAAGGCTTTGGTGGTGCTGGCGCCGTAGAAGAGCGTAGAGGGCGTGACGGGTGTGTTGGGGAAGGTTGCAATGCCGTAGCCCTGGGAGATTGTAAGTCAGGTGTTCTTCCTATCTTCTAAATTTGAGTTACAGACTGGGAGGGATATTTCTAGCCTCCAATCATACAGGAAATATTTGATCCAGGAATCAGGAAAGGCACATTTGAAAGTAAAAGTAGGAAATGGTATCAAGAGACATATCTTACCTCAGCCCACATATCATCCCCATCAACAACCCCAATAGAAAGACCAGGTACATGCCATTCTTCCAAACTATCCTTCACCAACTCCGCCAATTTCGCATCAAGCGGACTGGATTTCTCGCTTTCCTCTAAGGGTTTCTGCTCAAGAGCAAGCGAGCCAGGTAGATACTGAAGCAGACATAAACTGGGCAGTAATTGAACGAGCATTTTGAATGTGATTGGGGTTTGAATTGGGACTGGAATTGAAGAGATGTGTACTGTCGAAGAAAGTGGGGTTGTACGTAAACATGCAAATAATGAACGAAGCCCTTTTAAAATAGGTGGTTATTGTCTTCAAGTGTAGGAGCAGCTTCAAAAGTATTTAAGCCTGTGGTTGCCTAGGCGAGACACGATTGAAGGATCGGGATTGGTACAGAGCGAAGCGTTGAACGGAGAATAAAGCTGCAAGGAACGGTGTTGAACTCCGAGATGTCAGATTGTTGGAGAGGAGTTCAAGGGGTCGATGTTCAGAAGAAGCATTTGATCCGAAAGCCCCCCTTCGCCTACGCCTCAACCCCGCAGGTTTGAGGCTTTGGAACCTTATTTGGACTGGGGCTTACTTACCATAGAGAAGTACCCCTGTTTAATCGTCTAGCTTTTGTTTTGTTATGTCTACATCTTTCATATGTTTAGTCATGGCTCTGGTTCATGTGAAGATTTCAGTAATATATGGCAGTTTCACGCTGGAGATATCCATATGAGAAGATGAGACAAAATCATTCATGAGTGGGTTTTCCATTACCAAGTGAACCCGGACGCTAAATATCACCCCAAGCGGATGCTTTTGCTCCTGGGTATTGTAAAGTTAGTTTTCGTTACAAGGGGGCCGTTTATGTGCAGCTTTCTCTTTTGAGTGCACATTTCGTAGCCACAAGAATCGCTCGCTCGTTCGTTCGCCATAGTCCGATCGATCCTCTTAGCAGGAAAATCAATACCACATCTAAATGTGAGCTTTCCAATCTCTCTGCCTGTGCATTTAAACCAAGCAAGAAATGGCTAGTACTGTCGGTTCAATGCTGCGCCTTAGGGATCTTCTCCGTCTCCACTTTCACAGCTCCTCGTCGTCCATCTTGTTGTCAACAGCGGGGAGAGACTTCTGAGCTGCTTCAGCTGCTGCTACAATGTCTCCTCCCGATGAGGTGAAGCCGGTACCAAGGCGTTTCTGCATCGTCTCGTTGTCGATATCATACAGACTAGCCCTGTGCTTCTTGAGAGGACTGCCGACAATGGAATCATCTGGTAGGCCACCAAATACGTTGTTTGGGAGAAGTTGAGGTTGAGCGGAGATTGGTGCAGCTTCAGCAGGAGGCGTTGCTCCAACGGAGGTAGATGCTGATGCTGGTGATTTGCGCGAATTGGAGTTCATAGGCTCGGCGGAATGCTGACGCTTCAGCTGTTTCTGAGTTAGTAAATTACAATCAGAAGCAGAGAACTGATGGATACCTTGATTCTGCCAACTCCATCTGCCAGCTCGCCCGAAAACTTGGCATCCTCAGGACTCAACATGGTCTTCACATCCTTGTCTTCGATATCCTCCATCTTTCCTACAATATTGGCATCATCCTCATCTTCGTCACTGTCTTCAACGGTCGCACCAGCACCAAGGCTACCATTACTTTTCTTTCTACTCTTGTTCCGGCGAGCGGAAGGATCATTGTCTCTGAAAGAAGAAAATCCAACAGTTCCACCTTGCTTCAACGGAGCTAGATTTGAGAAATCGAGTTGAGTAGATCGGCGCTTGGTAGGAGCTACAACACCCTTAGATGGCTTTGGAGTCAAGATGCCCATCTTTTGTAGTTGTCCTGAAGGCAGGAGATTAGCACGGTACTGGTAAAATTTTGAAGATACTTACTCTCTCCACGATAGAAGAATGTGAAAACTGCAAAAGGCTTATCTGGTCCATCAATGCCCGTGACTGTCTGAGTGCTGATCGACTTGGGATCTAAGGTCTTTGGCTTTGCGAAACTGGTAGTGTGATCAATATCTGCCTCCTCACCATTACCCTTATCCTCATCGTCGTCGTGAGCATCAAACTGTGGAGAGTATTCGCCTCTTTTGATCTCCCCAGATGCTAGTACACGGAACATTGCGACCTTGATCTGTCCAGCAGCCTCTGGCAAGTCATCATCGGAGTCTGAGCTGAGGTCGTCATCATCCAAATCCGCCAATTTCTCGACTGGGGATTGCGCATCGTCACCATATCTCAGTACTTCTCTTCCACCATACTTAGATGCGGCTGAGCCGTTGCCGGTCAGGTCTAGGTCTTCGTCGCTTCCGTTTGTCTCTCTCCTACGTCTGCGACGCTTCTCAAACTTCTGTCTACGCTTCTCAATCTTGGCTGCGGCGTCATTTCCGTCCAGATCCAGACCATTCAACCATCTCTCAAGTCCAACCTCGCGGAACAGGAACTCTCTCTCGGCAAGACCACCACCCTCAGCAGCAGGAACCTGAACCCATCGTGAGTTTACCCAAGTCTCCTCACCAGGTCGCAACAGTGTAGCAACCTCTTCCTTAGCTCGACCATCAAAGTAGATGTAGGCAGCAATAGTCTCATTCTCTGACTTTGTGATGGGTATGTAGGGGCTAGTACTTCCACCATAGCTCGATCGCTGTGATCCGCTCGCGCCGGGAAGACCGCCGACAATTTGGGCTTGAGGGTGTGGGTTTTCGGGGGTGGGTTTTGGGGTTGAGTATGGGACGGAGAGGCCAGGAACGAGGAGGGTGATGGAGATGGCGAATTTGGATGGCTCTGCCTTGTCGGAGGAGGCATCCTTGGGGATCTTGGGCTTGGGCACGGGGATGTAAGTGTTGACGCGCGAGACTCTGGACTGCTTCTGCACCGAATACTCTGGGAGCGGAGCGCCCTCAGCATGGACGCTCACGGCGATACCTTTGAAGCAAGGCATTTTGAGTCAGCTTACTGCAAGGGAAGCTGCAGAGCTGTATGATAGTATCGGTATCGTTGATCGAGTCTGCAAAGCGCTCAAAGGACGTGGGGATGTTGGGAGGGTGTTCTGAGGGAGGTGGAGGTGGGTGACGAGGGAAGAGGGCTGAAGGTGGAGATTGAGGTCGACAGGTAGTAGGTAGGTAGGGAACGTCGAGATGGTCAGAAGATTGATTTGCTGCAGTGTTAGTGCCCCAGCTCAAGCGGAGATGCTTCACGCGCAGCCTCTCAAGTGATTGTGTGTGAATCTGCAAAAGCAAAGGTGAGGTCCAAAAGTCGGGGAGGTTACGAGATGTTCCAGAGCCGGTCCGTCAAAGGCTCTCGCTCTTGTCTTTCGCGAGCGAGCTTGAGGCGGCCCGGGCACGGACGGCCCAAGGAGCCAGAATTCGGGTAACACCCAGAAGACAAAGTACGACAGGGCAAAGGAAAATCCAGGAACAAACCAATAACGTTGGTTAATTCATTCACAGCTACATGGTTGACACGTCTCAAATGTACGGATGAAAGGCAGGGCTATGATCTCTTTCATTTCTTGAGTCTCTCTATCACTGTCCTGACTATAGGTCCCCGTACAGCTTGCCTTCCTTTGATAAGAAACACCTCCCTAGGTACAAATGAACGAGCGTTCTACCAAAGAAAAGCTGGCCAGATGTCTCACTGCGTGTCAACCTGCACCTGAGACTATTGTCATATCCGCACGTCTTCCAAGACGGCCCAAATAAATGATCTTCTCGCCGTTTGCTCTCCCTTTGATCTGTCGAACTGAGTTAGCGACAGCTCCTGCAATATCACAGACAGCTAGAAGTATAGCAGCGATGTAGGGTTCTCAGACTGTTGAGCTTGATGTATTTTGGATCAACATGAAGTTTCAGTTGGCCGTTCTTAAGGCAGAAGTGTAGTCATCATAGTAGCAGGAGAGGGGGTTGAGGAATTGTAAGAGATTGAAACGTACCAGAAGAAGCTGTGCGGACCGGGACCTAGAATTAGTAGAGTCGCAGACAATATGTATAGAAGCCATTGCATGTGAAGGACAAAGGACGGTGCATTGCCCTCATGCAGCGCCTTCATGCTGGATGGTTCTTGGGTCTGGATGGAGGAGAAAATGTCGGATTGAATTTATAAATTTGCGAGACTTCCAGAGATACGCTAAGAAATTAGCGCTAATGTAACCACGTGACCTAGGCACAAATTACCCCACCAACCCGCCAGACGGCAGAACAACACAAGACCCCTCAACCGCAACTCGAAATCACTATCAGAACATTAAACCCAGACAACCGGCAAGATGGCAAGTATGTAACATGTCCTGTTCCCTGTGATAATTACGACGAGCTTCTTTTGCAGCTTGTTCATAGCTTTCCAACGCGATAGTGGGTTCTTTGCTAACATGTTATGATAGACTTCGCAGATATCGCAAGTAAGTTTTTACCACACCTTTGAGACGACTACCCTCCTAGGCATGGTTAGAAGACCGCTGCGACAGAAACGATGAGGCTAGATATCTGCGAATACTGGCAGATAGGGCTGACTCTTTTGATTTACAGAGCAGTTCGTTGAGTTCTACTACAACCAGTTTGATCAGGATAGGAAGCAGTTGGCTCCTCTCTACGTGAGTCCCCGGAAAATGTTTACCAGAAGATGAATTACTAAAGTTTTACCTAGCGCGACAACTCCATGTTGACTTTCGAGTCAGCATCTGTCGCTGGTTCTGCTGGAATTGTCGAGAAGCTCTCAGTAAGATGATCAAGGCTGCTCAACTCCAGCCAGCCTGCTAATTTTATATTACAAATAGGGCCTTCCATTCCAGAAAGTCAAGCACGCAGTCTCTACACTCGATGCCCAACCCTCCGGAGAGCACGGTGGAATCCTGATCCTCGTCACTGGTGCGCTGTTGGTATGGTTACATGGACAACACCGCGCTTCAGAATGATTGGCTGACGTATAAACACCTCTAGGTCGACGATGAGCAGAGACCGATGAACTACAGCCAGGCCTTCCAACTCCTCCCCGATGGGCAAGGAAGCTACTTCATCTTCAACGATGTCTTCAAGCTAGTGTTTGGTTGAGTTGGGTTGATACCATGAGAGGTTGGTCCATAAAATATTGGAATGGAATACGAGGGGAATGTGGAACGATTGATGGACGATGGATGGATTGACGATTTGTCTGTTTCGACGCATTATACCGACTTCTAGAGAGGCTAGATAAATGTGACAGTGATGTGGCTGGCATGATGGATTTGCCAGCTTCGTAATTCTAGCTCTGGCTTTTCGAAGCTTTTTTTTTTATTGTGCATTGTCGCTCGGGTTGTGTACCTGACAGCATGCTCCTTCGTGAGCAGAGCCTTGAGCTTGGTTTGCCGTGCATTGCATTTCAAACCGTCTTGGGAATTGTAGGAAAGTTCTACTTTTATTTTATTTTAGTTTACTAGACATTCTTTGCGAACCCCCTAGGAGATTGTAGGAAAGTTCCTCTCTCGCGGATAGAGTATTTTATCTTGACTCGGTACATATACTTATACAAGAGTGTTAGCCAAAGTAGATCAGTACTGACAGTGAACGTGGCCAGTAAAGCCAGAGAGAGGTTGCCTTGCGACGGTAGACGTCCATACAGAAACCAACATCTGCAGCATCTCATCTCATCTTCATATACAGTGCAGTACAGACAGAAGTAATCTTACAACACAACGCAGGAAAGCAGTAGTATGAGCAAACAAGAGACAGCAAAGAATCCAAACTTGCTCGCAGCATCGCCGGCACCTCCAAGAGTTTTGTACTGTACAACCACACACCGAGCACGACAGCTAATCCTACCAACCTTGATGACGGAAACACGTCCTGCTCACCGCCAAGCCTTACTCACATCCACCTCACTTCTCGCATACATTTCCCCTTCTGGCTGAGATCAAAGATGCGATCCCGCACGTATCTTACAACCCACATCACGAGCATCTCACTCTTGCTGCATGAAAGCCCAAGGATACGGTCACGGCATCGTCACAGTTCGACAGCACACTACGAACTCCAACGCGCCAAGGGAAAGAATACGGGGAAAAGCTGAGAGAGGCAGCTAAGTGGAAAAAGGAAAAGGAAAAAGAGGAAGAGAGAGAAAAGTATGACTGGCAGCAGGTACAAAACCGAACCCGACGCATGACGGACATGGTTCTCGATGCGGGGGAGAGGAAGGGAAGGAGGACCCTGGGGAGTTAGAGGAGATGAAAGCGGGATGGCGCAAGGGGCAGAAAAGGTCAGGTTTGGGTCAGTCAGGTGGTGTTGCAGAGTTTTGGAAGTTGGAGGGAGAGCTTTGGTCGTTTTTAGGGTCTAAGTGGTAAGTAAGAGGCTTTTTCTTCTTCTTTTTCGTGGGGTCTTTGCTGGGTGTCACTTGCGCTGGCTTTGAGAGGGTTTGGACTGTACGGCAGAGCCGAGAATCCGAGAGGGATGATGTCTTGATGTCTGGATGTCTTGCAGGAGAGGAGGCGGTCGGAAATGCCATGGCGCTGCTGAGGGGTTTTGGAGAGGAAAGCTTGGAAAGCGGGAAGGGGGAGGTCTGGAAGCCGCTGATCGTTTTCCTTTGAGAGGAGAAATGATGGAAGAAATAACGCAAGAGACGCGATAGCTACGTCGGTTCCTTGCTAGGCGGCCTTTTACACCGTGGTTCTTCGTACTTACAGCACAGCTCATACAGGAGGACAATGAGAGATGATAAATGAAGCCTTCGTCAACTTATTGCTCAAGTAATGTACTGTAGTCGTCGTTGATATACGATTTATCTACGAGGATGTCTGTTTCTTTTGCTGAAGTGAGACCACCAAGGCGTTGGTTCCCATCGTTCTGGAAGTTCTAGTTTTGCATCTAAGCGGGGCAGCATGGAGGGGGGAGAAAAACTTGCAGGCTGGTCGGGTCAGGGCGGGCGGCCAGAGAGGCGAATCAGACCTGCGCCATAGTGGTGGTGGTGGTGGGGTTCTGGCGGTGCAGAGATCTCCAATCAGAGACATGGGATTGGAGAGCTGAGGAATGCCCTCTGGTTGGAGTGATCATGTGCATTGCATTGCATTGAGTGGAGCTGCGGTGGAGTGACGAGGGAGATAGATGTTTCTTGTTGAAGAGAGGAAGAGACGAGGGTGAGGAGGAAGAGAGACGGAAGTACATTTATAGTTACGAGTCAACGAGATAACAAGAACCGTCCTACAATACAGCAGAATCAATGATACAGTACGGTATAGTACGGTATGTACATGTACTTAAATGCATCGTGGCTTGGTGTCGTGCCGTTTCTTTCACGGGTCCAGCCAGCCAGCTATTGTTTTGACGATGCGCTAAGTTCGTCATGGGCCGCGCGAAATGGATCGTGAACCAAGAAAGGTGAGAAAGTGAGTGGAGCAATCTGGGCCCTCGCCTGCGTTCGCTCGTTCACCTGGGAAAACGAACATCCAGGTCAGGGCAGGTCAGGTCAGGTTGTGCTCTGCTTTTAGAATAGCTGTTTAGAGCAATATGACATGGCTTTTCCCCAGCTTCGTTCGTTCTCTGTCCTGTTCATCTGACAACATCTCACACACCTCAAACTTCAAACTTCTATTATACACACACAACTCGAAGCTATTCTCTAGCTTCAATGATTGAGCTCTGAATAGCGTCCTATTGCCAAAGCACAAAGCACCCACCCACCACCACGAGTAAGTCCGTCTGCATTATTATCCATGCATCTTCATTTTACCCCTCCCCTGCAGCTACTATTACTGTACTGCAAATACTCGAGACGTGTTGGGTCACAAACGGCCTTGAGCCGAATAGCGGTCTGGTATCACAGTATCACAGCTGCATCTGCATCCAGCAAGTCGGCTCTCGTCAGTCATTGGCAAAGAAGAACCACCTACCTACCTTCTCAACACGCCACCAGGGAACGGGGGGTAAGCTGCAGAGCCCAATCAATCTAGATAAACAGCTCAGCACACCCTCGCATACCTCTCCCAAGCAGGGTGGTCAGAAAAGCCAGCCTCGTTTTTCATCAATCTATCTATCTGCACAGCCTTGAGCCGGCATCGCCCTCACCCAACCCGTCCAATCTACAAAATCACTCACTCGCTCACTCTTACTCTTACAGCTACTGCTGCTCGCTTCAGATTCGGGCCCAGCAGATTAAGTACTAACCCAACGCCAGAAAACCAAAACCCGCGAATCTGCCACACCCGTTCAACTGAGAACCCTCCACAATGTCGACCGCCATGCCACAAGTACCTCCTCGTCCCACCAGGACGAACCAGCAAGACCAGTCTGCTGGAGCTGGCAACTCCCTTGGCAGCGATCTCCCCAAAGTCCCTCCACGCCCGGCCAATCGACGACTTGACCGCTCACCTTCGAGAGAGAGCTATGCTCGATCCCCTCTCAACGAAACTCCCTTCCTCGCAAACCACGGCAATACCAGCAAATCCTCTCTACACTCCAGCGAGAGTCTTTCTGCGGCAGATCTACCCCGTCGTCCTCCCAGCGTCACTCTGCCATCCATTGGGCAGGAGGGGAATGAATATGCCGACTTCTCGACACCCTCGGAGGAAGAATTGGGCACATCACCTACACAAACTCGCAATGTAGCCAATGATCTGAAGCTACATGCCCCGAAACCATCTCTGCCAGTCTCCAGCGCGAAGGCTAGAGTCTCGACCGTCACTCGTACCGATTCTGGTCAGGCTGCTGCGTTTGGCATTGGCAAGCCGACTGGAGATGACAAGGAGCCTCAAGCCAGATCATTGAAGGCCAAGGCTAGTTTTGCGAGTCAAACCTCAGTTGGTGGCACCGAACGCCCTCCCTCCAGCGCTGAAAGCGAACATGGCATTCCTGAGATTGGACAGCGTGTGCCAATGTATCCGAACGCTGGTGATGTGCAAGCTCCATCACCTGCGCCATTCGCACAACCATACGCTCCTGGCATTGGGTTCCACAATGATGGGTCGAAACCCAGACATCATGGCCGAAAGACTAGTTCGCGGGGTCATGATATCCCACCTGATGCATAGTAAGAATCACTGGTCGGTTTTTTGGCAGAGTCTTCTCTGCTGAAGACTAAGTCAAATGTCGAGCCTCTGCTAATTGTCACTTAGTGGTCGTTACGGACACGGAGTCATCCCCCACGATCGATTCGAGAAGGCATACTACGAAAAGCACCCAGAACTCTTCAAGAAAGAGCTTGGACAATATGGAGAGGGCAGACCGGAATGGGCCATGAGCAGTGATGACTTGAACAAGATTGTTCGAGATACCGCCAGCCGTGGGGCTGGATCTGGTAAGGAATACAATTTTGTGCTATGCACATAAAATCGCCCAACAATCTAATGACATTTAGGATCGCACAATCTTATTGGAACTCCATCTGAACAAATCGGATTCCAAGCCAGCGAGGAATACGCTTCAAGAATGTCTTCTCCACGACCACAATCCGGATACCATGTTTCACATTCGAACACCTCCGATACACATGTGGATTCGCCATTAAGAAAGACGTCAGTTGCAGAACCACCAAGTAAAGCTGATTTCGAGGGAACTTTATCCAGAAGTCTCAATGCTCCCTCCGATACTGCGTTGGAGAGTGAGGTTGAGGATGATGTTATCCACGTAGACAAGCCCGGACGCCGTTCCAGCAGAATCTACGGAGCCGATTACGCTGAGTCTACCGAAGAACTTGAGCGCCAAATTAGCCACGGCGGTGAAGAAGAGTACAGTGCACCTATTCTTGCCTCTGATGAGGTTGCTAAAGAGCCATTTGGATATGATCTCGAGCCCGCGGTGTCACCTATGAACGAGCGCCGAGGAAATCCGTACGAAGAAAGTGGTTTCCACTACAGATCTGGCAGCGCATCGAGTGCCAATAACAGCAGACCGTCAAGTCGACCTGGAAGCATACACGGAGCTATGCCGGGCCTTCGCTTACCAGGTGCCCATCTTGAGGATCTGGACGAGTATGAGCCCTTGTTCCCGGAGGAAGAGAAAAATGCTGCAAGCAAACAGAAGCCTTTGACTGCTGCCGACAGACTCAAGGGGCGTCCCGAGCTGAAGAATCGCAAGTTCCCATCGCAAGATATCTGTAGGTACTCCGAGATCTCGGTCTGGCATGATTAAGAGCGACCAACTCAAAAAAGACCACTTTTAATTTGTGCCTTGGTGGCTTTTGCTAACCTAACTTCAGGGGAGGACACGCCCAACAGTCTGCAATATACAGCCACGGTCTCGACACCTCAATTGCCCGAAGAGCAAGAGATAGAGCCAAAGGACAGCCCAGAGGAGGAAAACTCTGCCCATGCTTTTGCTAGGAGACAGGAAGAACTTGCTGAGAAAGAGTCGATATCCCCAGACAGTTTCTTACTTCACGAGAAGAAGCCATGGGCTCACAAGCCTCACCTCGCAACTGAGACAAGACCAAATCTAAAGCAACGCTTCCCGTCTCGGGATATCTGGGAAGACACTCCTGATAGTCTACAACTACAGACTACCGTTGCCAGTCCCCAGGTGGATGAGAAGGAACTCATAAGCCCACCAGACGACCAATCAGTAACATCGCCAATCAACATTGCAGCGGTTGCGAAGCCACAAATTCCTGCCCGTCCAGCTAAATCAAAATTGTCAGAATCGCCAGAAAAGGCACAACCAGAAATTCCAGAGAGGCCCCGTCCAAAACAGGCTGATGCAACCTCGCCCCCTGTGCCCATGAAGGCAAAGCCCCAAGTTCCCGCCAGACCAGCCAAGCCAATCACTCGGGAATCAACAGAGAATGTCCCTCTCACTACTGTACTATCAAATTCTTCCGCGAAATCAGTCGGTTCAGATCAAGGAGCGGCTGCAGCCGCGAAGCCCAAGCCCCCCGTTCCCTCCAGGCCTTTGGGAAGTAAAATTGCTGCTCTTCAGGGAGGTTTCATGGCCGATTTGAACAAGCGCCTGCAACTCGGCGCTCAAGCACCTAAGAAGGACGAGCCTGCACCTGAGGAGGAGGAAGTCAAAGAAAAGGCTCCTCTAGTCGATGCCCGAAAAGGAAGAGCACGTGGACCAGCGCGCAGAGCGCCCGCGAAGAGCCCAGCTCCTGCTGCCGTCTCGGAACCAACAAGTTCTCTGGCTTTCTCGATGCCAGCTACCTTGTGGCAAATTGATCCAGATGAAGATGATGTCCTCGTGGGTTCCTACGAAGAGACATCCGCTCCAGCCCCATTAGAAACTAAAGCCGCCGAGTCGGAAACACCTACGCTCGCCACGAACACCGCAGGTATCTCCATTCACGAGCCATCGGAAGTCGCTCCAGAAGCAGAGAAAGCCTCGCCTCCGCAATCCGCTGTCGAGGATTACCACGCCTCGCAAGCGGAGGAGGCGGAGAAAGCTCTGTTGGTCGCTCAGACGGAAGACGGCAATAGCCAAGTCGAGCCTGTTAAAGCTAGTGGTGAGCCGTACATCATCCAGGAGACTGAGCCTAAGGATACCAAGGATACCAAGGATACTCTGGCTGTAGGCGAAGAAGAGGATTTGTCTGCTTCAACAGCGACTTTGAAACCTGGCGAGAAGGAGACTGTTGCTGCGGAGAAGGAGAGTGTAGAGTAAATAGGCGAGAAGATTGGGGGGATCTGGCGTACTCTTCAGGATGTGTTTTGTTCGCTTAGTTTTTGTTTTTTTTACTAACTCCAGTTGATCGGAGATGTGTTCGTACCCCTTTGTTGAGGGGGTGGTGGAGAGGATTAGGGTGAACTGAGAGGGTTCGTTTTTAGAGAAATGCATTGATTCATTCGTTGGCGGCAGGTTTTTAGACCTAGCTGATTGGCCGCTCAACTTGCAGCTCTCTTCTTCTCTTCATTTCACATTTTCCCTCGAGTGTGTATGTGATATGTATGTTCTTCCACCCACCAGCCCTGTTACCGTCTTTTGGTATGAGGTAGGTAGCTGGGTCTGTTGTCTGTGGTGGTGTGCTGTGCCCACCTGGGATGCTATATTGAGAGGGAGGGTGGAAGTGCTGTCTGTTTGTTTTCTTATTCTCGCTTCGGCTCTTCAAGAGGCGTGATGTATATATATAAATATATATGTGTGTGTGTGTGCGTGTTAGGTGGATGGTTGATCAGGAAAGAATGACTGAACAATGTTTTCTAATCTTCTTTTTCTTTCTCTTGAGCTTGAGAACTCGCTCACTCACTATGAGCCGGAAAGTAGTAGATACTGGCTCTCTCTCCTATCAGACACCGACTCTCAACGCCGACTCTCTAATAAATGTCAAGCCAAGCCAACCCAAGCCAACCCAAATGCACCAGACAAGCCAAAACCTAGACCAGAAAACACCGATCCAGCCACAGCCCCCAGGCGCCGAGTAGCAAAGCAGAGAACAACAAGAGCGAATCACTCCCTCACAATATCCAGATCATCATCCGAGTCATTCAAGTCATTACCCACCCCATCGAAAGGCATCTTCCCCACAACCTCACCGCCAAAACTCTCCCTCCCCGCCTCTCTAATCCCCTTCTCCGTCACAAAGCGCGTCTTCTTCTTCTTAACAGGCGGCTGGCCCTCCTTACTAACGTTCTCGCCATTCTTCATCTTGCCCAGCTGCTTCGTCAGATCCGACCCCCAGCCTATAGCCGCCGAGCTCGAGACCGTATTGGTCCGTTTGCGTTTAATTGGGCTGAGCGCTACATCTTGGGCTTTTCCGCCTAGGAGACCGAGTTTCCCTGCGTCGCGGGGAGGTTCGACTTGTGATGAGGAGCTGTAGAGCTCACCGCGTGATGGAGCGGCAGGATCGCGGCGGCGCATGTACTCCGCACCCTGTCCGCTTCCCATATTCCCGAGTTTGCGTTCCAATTCGCGCTCTTTCTCCTGGGCGAGGATGCGGCGCGTCATGCGCTCCTCTTTGGTAGAGCCGCGGTGGAAGGCGTCGGGGTCGAAATCGACGTCGTCGAGCATGCTGACTGTGCTTTTCTTGCCAATGTAAATCTGGGAGTGGCTGCTCTTGTCGTAGCGGGTGGTCTTCTCGTCTTCTTTCTCTTGCTTGCTCTTGTATCGGAAATGAGATGTTGAGTCTTGGGTAAACTTGCCGCTTCCTCCTCCTCCTCCGCCTCCTCCGCCACCACCTCCATACCGACCTTTGCCGAAGCCCATAGTATTGACCTCCATACGATTGGTGTGGGTCTTGTTGAGAGTGAGATTGACGTGGAAATCACAGAATTCGGTATGTCTCTTGTCCACCCAGGAATCACAGGTCTTGCCATCCTTTTTGACACTTTTACAATATCCCAGATCTCTGGCTGTCCCGACCTCCAGAACCGTATCCGCGTTTGAGTTCAACGTCAGGCTGAATTTCCCCGTCGCCTCTTTACCCTTTTGCGGAGGCATAAATTGAGGATTGAGAATCGCTATGATAGTGCCAGGTGTGTATTTCCAGAACTTTTCGAAAGCAGTATCAAACAAAAACAGATCAAGCTCCCATTTGAGATCTGTTAAGGCCATCACCATGAATTTGCCCCTGTTTTGGTTCTTGGCATTGACATTCGGTTGATGTGCTTTCGGCTCTGTTTTCCTTGAGATTATCCCGAACACAACCATATCCTCCTCTATGTCTGGACCTGTGAAATCCGGACCTTTTACAGTCCTTAAAAGATCTGGGATTAGAAATGTCTTCTTTCCGGTGAGTATTCGTGTAAGTTCAGCGTGCGGGATGATTCGTTTCGACAGATGTTGGGCTGAGTATGGCTCAAACTGAGACGCATCTGCTTCAGACTCTGTGACTTCTTGCGGATTCTTTGCCACTTCCGGTGCTTTCCTTGAAGGCGGTTTTGACGAGGTGGCAGACGTTCTTGAGTCCGACCTGCCTTGGAAAGAGCCTGTAGTATCTATACTTGTACTCCTCATAGCTGAACGCAGACTTGGGGCACTTCTGCTGGGTGTCAATCCAGGTTTGGTGCCTAATACTTCGTCTCTCGTAAACTCTGGTGCCACCCGAGAGTTGTCTGGAAGCTCAACAGCATTCTCTTTGAATTTTTGCATCCTCTGGTGGTCGATGTCAAAACCCGTGCTTCGATTCTTCCTGATACGTTCCTGCCTTTCCTGTCTCTCGAGCTCCTCAGACCTCACAGCAGCCATCCTTTCACTGAATGACTTCGGGCGGTCATCGTTCGAGATGTTGTTTGAAGGTGTAGCGGTTCCCTGTGTACGACTACCTGCTTGTGAGCCAGCTCTTTGTAGAAATGGCCCTACCAGCCTCTCCTGTGATATTTCATCCCTCTTCTTCAGACTTGGCGCACGTTTCAACGATATGTCACTCCCTCGTAGCCCCTTGTCTATTCCCAACAAAACCCTTCCTGGCGATCTTTGGACATTCGGCGGTTGTGCTCTTCGTATGGGGGATACCGGTACATGTATCTCGGGTTGTGCCCTCGCCTTTTCCAGTCGTTCTTCACGCAATCCTGCTATCCTCGACTGTGCCCGACTTGCTGCCGCTGAGTGCGCTCTCTTGAGTTGTGCTGAATCGGACCGTGATGTCTCGTTCTCTGATTCGGATGCCTGCTTTGCCTTCTTCTGTAGCTTCTTGAGTTTTAACCGCGCCTGTATCTCTTGCAACTGAAGTTGTAGGGTCTCCTCGTCCTCCTCGTCATCTTCGTCCTCCATATCTGATTTCATAAGCTCTTTGGCTCTATTTCGCATGGATGCCGAGCGCTTTACTGGCGAGGGTGATGGAGAGGCGCGTTCTGCCAGACGTCGAAGTCGATCGCGGCCTCCAGGTGTGCTGAGGAGGACATCATGAGGAGATCTCGGAGGCCATTCTGGATTTGCCATGGCTGGACAGATGCGGTCAGTCGCCGGTCTGTAGGACTTCGAAAGTAATGTACTTACGTTGAGACATCGCAGGTGCTCGGTCGGGCCATCAGGTAAATATGCTGCCCTCCGTATGCAAGACTTCAGATGTTATGAAGGATGCATTTATCTCCTTGCAGGGATTGAAGTATATTAATCCATGCGTTAATTCTGCAAGTAAGGAATCTACGCAAGACGAAAGTTTTGCTTAGGAAAAACTCAAGGAGGTCGTCCTTTCCGTATGGGATGTTTTAGTATTCCTTCTAGGGGTAGCACAGTCCAGATCTCGTTGTGATATTGAAATATTCAAGAGTTGAGGTTGTAGTACTTTTTCCCAATTTAGCGACGCGTTTTGACACGCTTTTGACGCGTCGCCCAGGGTGTCACTCAAGCACTGTATTCTGTCCATCTTCAACATTTTAGAAACCTCACACCCTCACTAACACCACAACTTTTGGACTCGGATTTTGGACGAAATGAAGACTCGGGGAAGGCCATCAACTAAGTCTGCAAAGGCAGCACCCGATCCCAAAGTCCCTGAATCGACTGCTGCAAAAGTCCAATTAAGCATCGAGTCAACCAATCCTCCCCACCTATTCATTCTTCCGAAAGACATCAGCAAAGATGCACGGATAGTCACTCTGGAAAACCCGAGATACTTCAGCGATGATCGATATGTTATCTGCCCGGAGCGCGGGTTTTACGAGTTTACCAAAGTTGCTGCACCGAGGACGTCTCCAAGAAGTTGGTTGTTGTCAGCGAAGGAAGAAATAGAGGATGGAAAGGAGGCAGAGGAAGATGAGGACAAAAGCTCGAAAGCGGAAGGTTATGTTATGAAGACCGCAAGTCTTCTTGTTGCGACTCCAATCGATCCGCTGTTCATGGTTCTATCAGCACTTTCTCCATTACCAACCACGAAATCCTCGGAACCTACAAAGAAGTTATTCCTATCTGGCTACGACTACTTCGAGAAGATGTCTAATGTCTCTCCGCATTTTGCGAGCTTCTCTAGGATCGAGTCAATACGGCAATTGTTGGAGAGCAGGATGTGTGCTGTCTGTGATACTGTGGAAGCTGGAGATGAGACCATGTATCGGTTGAACGAGGAGAAACTTCTAGGAGAACTTTTGAAGAAGGCCAAAAAGATGATCGAGAACGGATTGCCCGCCAGCATGGAGGAGAAGCTCGTGAGAAAAGCCTTGGATCCACCAATGCTCAGCATAAAACGAGACGACAGTTCGCTGTCTGAGCCAGCCAAAGAGGATGACGCAGACACTCCAGATACCCAGACAACTACATCTGATATAGCTACGAGCTCCTTTTCAGAAGCGTCAACAGCAGCAACCTCATTTTCCGGAGACTCGCAAGTTACCATCACGGTGGATAAGCCGCTGGAGCTATCTCCAATAGATGCCCCAGAGGGAGTGGCGGAGCTTCTTCGGCTTCGCACAGCACTGTTCTTTATTTTCTCGGTGTACCTCGCGCCTTATATCACCGAGAGCCTCAAGAAGTTACTTCCGGTTTCGACATCAGATGTTGACTTTGCACCTCTGGATACACATCTCACTCATTTGGCCAAATTGAGACAGGATGCTCTTGCTTCAAGATCACTTGGTGATTTCTCGAGGAAACGCTCATTGGTAGCTGAAGATGGAGAGACTTGTGCTGAGAAGAAGAGGAAAGAGGATGAGGATGAAAAGAGGAAGAAGGCCAACCAAAGCAGAGGTGTCCAGGCTCTTAAGAAGGTCAATGTGTCTGGGATGAAGAAAATGAGTGATTTCTTCAAAAAGAAATGAGTTGTATAAGTTGTGTTTAGCTTTGGGTATTGCAAGGGTATGGCGTCCTGGGATGGAGTAGGATATGGAATCGAATTGTGGTTACAATTCCGAGATTTGGGGGCAGGGGGCAGTTGAATATTGTCTGCAAATAGTGCACCAGACTCCTTCCAATTGTAACACAAGAATCCGCCGAAATAACACTCGCTTATCAGAAACATGCAAGTACGTCGTTTGTTTCGATTCTTCCAATCGAGCAATCCGACTGTACATTTTCTGTTTCATGAACGTCAAAGTTAATTGCGGTGCTTCAGAATTTTTGTATTTGCATACCTCATCACTCATCTCACCCCCCTCGCTCTCCCCCTCGTACCTCCAAGTCCCCTCCCTATACCTGTCCCAATCCGACCAGTCTGAGACGAACCCCTACTCGAACCTGTCAAACTACCACTAGCAACGTAACCAGTTCCACCAACACTACCCCTTCCAGTTCCTCTACCTCGACCTCGCCCCCGCGTACCCCGCACAGTCGTCCCAGCTTGTCTCTGCCTCTCCTCATCCTCAGCTCTCCGCCTGGCCTCATCCCTCCTCCTCTCTTCCTCTGCTGCTCTCCTCTCGGCTGCTTGTGCTTTCAGTACCGTCTCGTTCTCCATATCCGTCACATCTTGGCTCGCGCCTTGCCAATTGGGATTCAGTATCAGCCGTTGATTATGTTCTGTTTGTGACAGGATCCGGATCCAGGTGTTGAGGAGGGTGGATGCTGATGTGACTGTACGTGATACCGTCTGCCACCAATCGATTAGTATGCTACGCAATGCAATATCAGGAGGTGTAATTGCCATACATCCATATTCCCCTTTGCCGTCTCGAGACTGGATACAACCCCCTCTATAACCTCATTGATACTCCTTACGCTCTCCAACTCCCTCTGCAGAGTAGCCTCCCGCGCCTGCTCGGTATCATATTTCGATTCGCCGTTCCTCTGGGCTGGCGCATTGCTTTCTGCCGATTTGGTGGGGAGTTTCTGGGTGCTTTTGGAAGGGCGGGAGGGTGATGCAAAGAGATCTTCGTTGTCTGCGTCGGAGTCGGAAAGGTCAAGCTTGCCAATATCGGGAGTAGACATCTTCACGGGATGTCAAAAGTATCTCTTGTTATTGTTGCGTTTCGAGAGAGGCCCGAATAGGAAAAAGTGACGCGTTTGGACGCGGTACGGTATTTGTGAATGTGGTGTTGACAGCCCGCCCGCTTCGAGGGGCACGGTCCACGTCGGCACTGCTAGCCTTGTTCTTGTTCTTTGTTGTTCGCTAACGCTAGTGGCAGCCAGCCCCAGCCTCTTCTCTTCTCAAGTCAACTTCAACCTCTTGAATTTCCATCTCCCACCTCCCACCTCCCACCTCCATCATAGCACCACCACATCGCATTTTTGCCGACTTTCCATGCCCTGCAACTAACTGGCGACAATTGCAAATCGCATTCCCACGCTGCCATCGCATCATTATTACGATTACCCAGCTCTTGATTTACCATTTGCGCTCATTTGCCCAATACCCCATCCCTCGTCTTGACGGGTTTCCTTTGGTACCAGCCAGGATACGATACGATACGATACCAAAGGCACCCTTCCCAGGGACCCCGACCACCATTTCAATCTCTGAATTGCTTCGCGCACTCTATCCAGACCTATCAACAACCCATACATCTGCCCAGAATGGCAACAGCTTTCCATTCAAGAACTCCAGAACCTCCTTCCTCGATCCGTACACCAGGAACTCCGAGATTGGGCTACGACGACAACTACCAACCATACACACCTCGAAAGTCTGCCCGGGTCCAGCAGAGATCTCGAGATGCGCAGACTCCTCCACCTCCTACCCGTCGTACCCATTCTTCGAATCATGCTTCTACTCCAAAATTAAGCACCTTACCTTCATCTCCCCAGACCGCATCCAAAAAGCGAACTCCAAGAAATTCACTTTCAACCGGCGGACGACGTGTTTCTGGCGCGCTCACCTTTGATTCTATGAATACGGCTGCAGCCTCGCTTGGCCTTCCTACACCAACCACCGTAAGAAAGACAAATGCTGAATCTTCTTCTGCTCTTCGCAACAACGGCATGCTCCCAACCCCCGCAAAGACACCAAACGAACGGCCAACACAAATTGCTCCAGCTGTGCGCTCCATCGCTCGCAACTTGTTCCCCACTCGCTCTGGCTCCGACGAAGAAATCATGCCTTCCTTGAAGAAGAAGGGTCGCAAGTACAAGGGTTTCACTTTGGACAGCTTTGAGGCCGACGAAGACTCCACTCAAATCCAAATCTTCACCGACTCCCACGACCGCGTTCCCGAGGTTGATCTGAGCCCTGAGAATCCATTCTATGGCGAGTCCAGTCGGTCCATCCCTGAGCCTACGAAGCGTTCCAGCAAGCGCAGAAAGGTTACTGTTCCCGGCGAGGGTGAACATACTGTTGAGGAGCTCGAGCACCGCGAGGATGGCCTGGTCTACGTATTGTAAGTCTTTCGATCTTCAGACTAAATTTTCGTTACTAACACTTCACCTTCTAGCCGTGGCAAGAAATTCTTCCGCAAATTTGGTGATGGTGATGATGAGTTGAAAGAGACCAGTTCCCTCATCGACGAGTCCGAATCAGAAGAGGAAGTTGAAGGAGACCAAACTCTGACTAGCAATCTCCGTCGTCCCTTGACTCGATCATCTATCAAGCCCCGTCTTCTATTCCCCACTGCTGAGCAGTCGAGGGTCAGAGAGACGCGCTCCCACAACACCGAGGACGAGGAAGCCGATACCGACATCGAAGAGCCAATGAACGGTGCTTCCACCCCCTTTGATCAGATCGACGAGTTCGCTGCTACGCCAAAGGCACCCAGATTTGGTCCTGTCACCCCACCTACAACCACCCGTGCTACTCGATCCAAGAAGGTCGAGGTTTACAGTTCCCCTGCTGGCCCAACCAGCGATGATGAGTCCGCATCCACCTCTCCAATGCTCCGAAGTCACCGAACCGCCAGCACCAAAGTCAGCCCCTTCGACCAATGGCAACGCGTTAAGCCAGTCAAGCCATCGCCAGCCAAGGGAAAGAAGAGAGAAGGCGAGACTATGACTCGAGGCACCGAGAAGAAGCTTCGTGGACGTGTGTGAAGGGTTTTAGGGAGTTTTTGTGATCTTCGATCTTGTTTTAGTAGTACATTCGGAAGCGTTAATCGACCTTTATTATGATCTGGGGGCGTCACTTGAGTTGGTTGTCACATGCACTCATGAGAGTTCATGAATTGGGGAAGCGCTTGGAGATATCACTTTGAGAAATGAGGGCCTTGGAGGGTGGTGGCATGGACATTGGGAAATGACGACTATTAAGGTGTGATGACTTTGGGGGAGGGGTTATTCAACGAGTACAGGTTCTTCTGCCACGTTAGACTTGTTACTTAGCTACAGGCTCTCTACCTGGGAATTAGTACATTAAGAAATTATTATAATATGCGCCTGAGTCTTCTGCTCGCTTGAACTGTGACACAGTCCTCACTTTTTTTTTTGGGGGGGGGGGGGGGGGACCTTAGAGGAAAATGCCCAATCTCCCTCCAATATCCATGTGTTGTCAACCCATACAACCCCACGTACGTTGGTGCAATGTCTTGGCTGAAGGGTCGATGATGCTTTCTATTTCTATTTTCTTCTTACTGAAGATGGCTATTTCTTTAGGCCCTCCTTTCCTCAGAAGTGAGTTTCAAACATACTAATCTATTCACGAAACAGTTAAAGAAAAATCCGAGAAGTTCTCATAGAGTTTCATGACTTACTTGCCTTCGATTGCAGCCAGCATTTTGAAATCCCCATGTCAAATTCCGCATCGGCCACCGCCCGACCCCACCAAAGTCAACGCCCGACCCCGCCAAAGAAAACATCCCGGGCGAGCGAGGCTGTCGAGCGTTCCACAACTTCACTTCAAACTTGATACCCCCTCTCCCGGCCATTTTCTCTACAAAGACACAGCCAACCCAGTTTATTTTTCACTTCGGATTTTGGAGATAATTCTCAGTTAAGATGCATATCCTCGTAAGTCCTCACAACATGCTCCAACTTCTCCTCGAGAAGAATACAAGAAACTAACATATTCCCAGGTAGTAAACGACGACGGTCCTCCCTCGAACCAATCCTCCCCTTACGTCCACTCACTCGTGAAATCCCTCCAAGAAGCAGGACACGTTGTCTCCGTGGTCCTGCCACACACGCAACGCTCCTGGATCGGCAAAGCGCACATCATCGGGCAGACCGTCAAGCCAACATATTTCCGCCCTGGAACCCTCCACCAAGATGACGGCACGACACACTCTCGACCCCTAGCAGCCGGTGCAAAGGAAGAGGAGGAATGGGTTCTCGTAGACGGAACGCCAGCTTCCTGCGTACAGATCGGCCTGTACCATTTCTTCCAGGATCGCGGCCCAATCGACCTCGTTGTCAGCGGTCCGAACTACGGCAGGAACAGCACAGCGGTATTCAGTCTCTCGAGCGGGACACTTGGTGGTGCGTTAGAAGCCGCGGTATGCAAGAGGAGAGCAATTGCGCTATCTTATGCGTTTTTCTCGCGGAATCACGACCCGGAGATCATTGCTGGGGCGTCGAAGTTGTCGGTCAAGCTGATCGATTACTTGTATACGAATTGGGGGAAAGAGGTTGATCTTTACAGTGTCAATGTTCCCCTCGTGGAAGGAGTGGAGGGTAATAAGATTATGTGGACGGATATGCTGCAGAATTACTGGGCCGAGGGGAGTTGTTTCCAGGAGGTTACTGATGAGGAGGGAGATGCAGATGAGGAGGAGCAGAAGTTGCGGGAGAGTGAGGGGCAGAACGGGCGTGTGGAGGAGGAGAGTGCAAATGGTGAGGGCGAGAAGGTGATGAGACATAAGCATAAGCATTTCAAGTGGGCGCCACGCTTTACGGATGTCTATAAGAGTGTTGAAGATGCTCCTCCCGGGAATGACGGTTGGGCTGTGAAGGAAGGATACACGAGGTACGTTTTCCGTGTTCTGATTTATCTCAAAATTAATGCTGATAAACATGAGCAGCGTCACGCCATTAAAGGCCAATTTCATGCATGCGGCCGCGCAGACGCAAGGAGAGTTGAAGCTGTGAGTGTGGTGATGCATAGCGTTGGAGCATTTAGACAATGTTTAGACCAATACAAGACCATTCATTCTTCACCGAGCACTTCGCCAGTAACTTGTAGTACACTTCTGACGAGGAATCCCAGGCCATCAACTACACTTCCAGCTGTAGATACCCTCTCACTATCCGAATCTCAGCCAACTAAGTCAAAGAAGCATTTTCATGCTCTGATCAACTACGAAGACGCTTATGTCCAACCACTCGTTCTGGAAGCACTCAAATCTCGCTTCACTCCAGACTCATATACTCTCATAAACTCACTCTCCGAGCTCCCAACCCCCTCAACGCCCTTCCTCCAAATCAGCTCCTACGAAACCCTGCCTTTCGAACACACCCTCTCGCACCCCTCAACCTCCCTCATAAACGCCTACATAATCCGCAAAGCGCTCATCCGGAAACATTACCTCAGCACCACAGCCTACAACTGGACGACCAAGAACCCATCGTCCATCCTAGCGACCAACATCAAGCCGGCCTGCGAGTTCGAGGTCGATTACGCGGAGTTTCTGGATGATGCACTGGTTGAGGCGTGGGAGTTGCAGGAGAGTTGGAGGAAGGGGGAGGGGTTGAGTAGGGAGGAGAGGGAGTGGTGGATTTTGAAGCCGGGGATGAGTGATAGGGGGCAAGGCATTCGGTTGTTTAGTAGTGAGGAGGAATTGCAGGGGATTTTCGATGAGTGGGAGGCTGAGAGGCCGGACTCGGATGATGAGGACGAAGACGAGGACGAGGACGAGGACGGAAACAAGAATGAAGAGACGACGACTGGCAAAATCAGTAAAGAAGAAGGGACAGAGGAGAAGGAGGAAAAAGAAGGCAATTTCATAGTAACATCCCACCTCCGCCACTTCATCGCCCAGCCATACATCCACCCACCCCTCCTCCTCCCAGGAAACCCCCGCAAATTCCACATCAGAACCTACGTCCTCGCAATCGGCTCTCTAAAAGTCTACGTCTACAAACCAATGCTCGCCCTCTTCGCCGCTACACCGTACGTTCCTCCCTGGTCCAGCACCTCCACATCTTCATCCACCACAACTGACCTGTCACCACACCTAACAAACACCTGTCTCCAAACCGGCTTCCACCACGGCTCCGTCCACTCCTTCTTCTCCCTCCCCATCTCGCAACTGCCCAGCTCCCAAAAAGAAGCTATCTTCGCCCAGATCTGCGCCACGACAGGCGAAGTCTTCGAAGCGGCCGCGCGGGGGATGAGCGTGCATTTCCAGACGCTGCCGAATGCGTTTGAGGTCTTTGGGTTGGATTTCTTGGTGGATGAGCGGGGGACCGCGTGGTTGTTGGAGTGTAATGCTTTTCCGGATTTTAGGCAGACGGGGGAGGAGCTGAAGGGGTTGGTGGGGGGCTGTGGAGGGGAGTTTTGGGTGTTGCTGTGGGGGGTTTCTTTGGTGTTGAGGGAGAAGGGGAGGGAGAGGGAGAGAGTGGTGAGGAGGGGAATATGGTGCTTGTTAGGGATCTTGATTTGGGGAGGAGGTAGATGAAGTTTGGCTTTGATAGAGGGATGGATGTAGATGAAGTATTCTTGTACAGGAATGGCTTCTACTGGGTGAACCTAGATATTGACATAAAAGCATCTTCTTTTCTTCCAATCGCCCGGTTCTAAGCGAGACTCTTTGTTTTGAAATACTAAGAAGTCTGTAACCGAAATATCTTGTTGGAAAATGTGGTGCGTGCGTCTCCTCCTCAAAGGAGGAAGTGAAACGTAGGCGAGGTGAGGTGGAAGGATTGGAAGAAAAAGAAGAGAGTTGTTTATGTGTTTTCCGTGACTAATGGTGCTCGACTTAGCTTTTACAACATATTCAGTGCTTCGTTGACTTTTCTTCATCAAAAGACATTCATGCATAGAGTACCGTAGGTAACAAGAACGATGTATCAAACTGACTTCACTTCGCCATTTAGTGTCTTCAACCTGAGGGAAGAGTGAAAAGTGAAGAAGCCGCCCCAGATTCATTTCACAGCTTCTCGTCAATCGCAAAAATTTACTCACTACTCACTACTCACTTCTCGCTTATAGTTACTTATTATCTTACTTCCCAATCGCACCATGAATAAAAAAAAGTATATAAACCCACCCATCTCCTCTGATTAGGATTTCATGTCACAACTCAACATGATTGGAAGAAACTATGCTATGCGAGAGAGCGTCTTTAGTAAGGAATGCGTCTGCGATTTTAGAACCATACATTACTTTAGGTCACCAAGCAATATCTTAGCTTATCCTTGATTTGTACAAGAGGAGGTTTTAGGATGTGTAGAATTCGAGTTGTGAAGTAGAGTATTGCCAACGATATTTATTCAATCGTTATATTTCCTGAGGAGTAATGAAGCCCGAGGTATAATCTGCAGGTCGTCTCATAATATTGTGATGGATTGTCGTCCTGACAGTGTAAAATATTCTGACAACAGGAATATTGAGCAAGAGAATTATGTCCTATGCTACGTACGCAAACGGCATTGATTTGTGAGTAGGCATGTTGAAAAGTTCGTCCCGGATGGGATGGAGATGATATAGTAGATGGTTTAAAGTCATGTAAATAAGAACAGCGACGCGAAGCGAGTATGGTAGTCAAATAAGGAGTTCGAGGCGCTGGCCCGGCACATCCGTAGTGATCAACATGTGGATCCATTCGAATGGATAACAAGCGATTATAGGCGAGAATGCAAAGGGGCAATAATCACAGATTGCTTCGAATCCAAGCGAAGAAGTCACATATCATGAAACAAGTGAGACAAAATTCTGCAGAAATCTTTCGTGTATGTAAGCACCGAGTACCAAAGAAAAAAGCATATCATAAAGCGGAAAAGACAAATAAGGTAGCCAGTAGAACGACACTCAGAAGCATGGAATCCCCTATCCATTCCTCATTCCCATGTTCTCCCAGATAGCATGTACCAGTCGTG
Source organism: Rhexocercosporidium sp. MPI-PUGE-AT-0058 (assembly GCA_020746875.1). Taxonomy (NCBI): domain Eukaryota; kingdom Fungi; phylum Ascomycota; class Leotiomycetes; order Helotiales; genus Rhexocercosporidium; species Rhexocercosporidium sp. MPI-PUGE-AT-0058. The sequence continues at coordinate 820,054 of JAGTJL010000014.1, read as the reverse complement.
TGCATACCATTAAATCCCTCGATACAACCCCTTCCCTTGCCTTCCTTCCCAGATAACGAACTCCTCGAACGCCAAAGTTCTGCTTCAGCTAGCATGACAAGAGACAAAGGGTATATAGGTGCGTGAGTCATTCCAGTGAAGATGTGTAGACTGGTGGTGACGGGTGATGTCTTTGTCAAGATCCGTGCTGGTGTTGCAGAGTCATTTTTCGTGGAGTCATTTACTTCTTCTTGGTGGCGACCACCTTCGTCTTTGGCTTAGAGCCATCGGTACCTTTGATCTTCTTGGTACCAGCAGCCTATGGGAAGTATAAATTAGTATGATAATGTATAGCAATGCGAGTGCACAGTCTGTATATGAAGGGAAAGGAACGATATTGGCATGGCTGGAAAGGACGAGATCGAGATTACAAAAACAATGTGCATGAACAGCTTTCCTTAACACTTGAGAAGGATTGCATAGCACTTGTGAAGTGTTTTGGGTAGTGGCTTTCGAGACAGGGGTCTTCGACGCGTCTGTTGAGGATCATAACAAAACCTCGCGGAAACGTACCTTCTTTGCTGGGTTTCCTGTAACAGCTCCTTCGGCTTTCTTGACAACACCCTTGACCTGTAGAGTACATAAGCAACATGTGGAAGAATTGTGGGTGAGAACCTTACCTTTGCAGCAACAGAAGTCTTCTTTGCTGGCGCAGCCTTCTTCACACCCACTGGCTTGGACGCCTTGGTAGCGGTGGCCTTTTTTGGTCCTCTCTTCGCACCTGTATTGGCTGTAGCACGCTTCGTGGTGGTAGTCTCGGTGACTGTTGGGAAGATTCTGGGCTTGGAGTTTCCTAGATATGCGGTTCAGCGAAGCTCGACGAGGTTTACGCGCTGAGCCATATCAAGCTCCTGGTAGCAGCAGCAGAGGGCTTCGGTGAAAACTGACCGGTCGCTGAACGAGTTCCTTCGCGCGCCATTGCTTCCTGAAAAGATATTAGCATGAATCTATGTGGTTGAGGTTTGCGCTGAATTGGCGCATCTCGAGGACGCGTCTCAAGTGGGCGGTAATGCGACAAGGAACTTGGAATATACTTACGGTGTGGAGTGGGATTGGCTTAGGGGGAGTTGAAATTGATGGAAGTGTTGTCGCGGGGGACGAAATGATCTGGAAATGTAGTTGAAAAGGTGGTTGGAGTGTTGTTGGTGGTGGATTGTGGTTGAGAAGGAAGGAAGAGGGCGGAGGTGTGTTGTTGTGCAGCCATCTGGGAAACCCACTAGCCGGGGCTGCGTCTGGAGCGGATAAAGCGAACAACCTCGATTTCAAAAAACTCCCAAAATTTATTTCAGATTTTGAGTAAGCGGATTTAGAAATATCTATTTGATTCGTTATCGACCATCTTCTTGCTCGAATTCTGCTTGTTGTTGTTCTTCTCTGTTTCTATTTATATCACGTGTGAGGCCTGTTTTCTAGCCCCCCTTCAAGCGAGTTTCATAGTTGTTGTGATTGCGCATGTCTAATGAATCTCGGGAGATTACATGGTTAGTTGAAATACTCTATTCACGTTCAACTTACTATCGTCTCGATGAAATATGAAGCATACAGAAGGAGAAACTGTATAGTGACCATTCGCTACAGAGAGTTGGGGGTTGTATCTCACGCTTCATCTAATTTGGCTATGAAGCCATTATACCACCTGAAATATGATGGATAGATTTGAGAAAGTCTAGCGGTTACAAAGGAGGACTGACACCATCAAGCTAGGCTTATGCAACCTCCATCATTACCTCTGGCCTTTATTAGCAGTTAATTCGGTTACTTCAACGTATGCTTGACGCTGATGTCGTATTGCGGAGCCCAAATCTGAATAGAAGGTGATCATTCCGGATGTCCCACTGTTTAGATTAAGAATATGAGTATTCTGGTAGACAAATAAGACATTGCATCTCGAAATAGTCCAGCTCTCCGATTTTAAATTCGTCTGAGTAGCGGCGGAGCAATGCCTCAGCACGACAGAGTTCGTTTTTTGTTTCGATTTTGCCAAAGTGCCTAATTACTCAATCATACTGTGGTATGATGTTGGACACATACCCTCTGTGCGAAAAGGGTGAGAAAAGGTACCGATAAAAGTCTTGGAGAGCCTACAGATAGGTACCCATCAACAATTTCAAAGACGAGAGAAGCTGAACAACATAGAGAGCTTACGCGAGTTTTGTGTGTTGTGCAGAGCAGTCCACTTTGCCACTGGTGCCTTCTCGTGCTTAAGAGTAGAGTCGTAGAACCGGAATTCGAAAATGTGAAGAGAAAGCGAGAGCTTGAAACGCAAAAGACGGAGCACAGAAGTGTATAATCTCTGGACCTCAACTTGCACTAATGGTAACAAAGCTAGCTCGGAAGATACTTGCAATGGAAATCTTGTTTTCTTTCTGAAAATTGAAGAATCTAACCCTGTAATGCGACCCGTCTTGACTCTCCAATGCTCTAACCATGTGCATTAAAAGTACAGGGGATCATCCGTGAAATTCAACTATGCGGCAAACGAAATGTCCAATCGTGTTTTTACTCGGCCTTGATCTTCTTGAAGAAATCCATGACCCCGGTGAACACCACGAGCAAGATACCTCCACCTGGTCCTAATCTGAGAACCTTTGGCAAGAAACCCTTATAAAGAGCACCAAATCCTTCCTCTTTGAAGACGGTACCAACGGCTGGCCAAGCCCAGTTGTATTTGGGGATTGAGCCAGCTACTTTTGGACTGTTTTGAATACGGGACTTGACCACATCCATGGGTGTGTTGACGATCGTACCAACAGTTCCTCCGGTTGCACCAGAGAGCAAATCGAAGCCCATTTGGGTAGTCTTGTTCTCGGTTTTTGGAAGTAGCTCCCGAACTTGGAAGATGCAGCCGAAGTAACCGGCGTTCCACAGAATGTGTCTCCACATGGTACTCTCGAGTCCATTGTACAACGCGAGTGGCCCCTCAGTCTTCACTGTCTTGATCACAACATCCATCATTCCCTTGTATTGCGAAGTTCGGTCTTGAAGACGAATTTTGACCAGCTCAAAAGGGACGACGACCAGCGCCTCGGTTGCTCCAGCAGTTGCTCCAGTAAGGACTGAGAGAGATTGGTTCATCTTGGCCACTCCGAAAGATTCGCGGTAGAACTTGCCCCAGGCATCGTTGGCAGCGAATTTGGTTGCACGCTTGGGGGCTTCCATGAGGATAGGAGCCTCAATACCACGGTACAGGCGAGAAAAGCTGGGCCATTGTCAGTTATGAATTCCTCCTCCCAGGAGACAAACGTGCCCTTCATTTCTGACGATCTTCCTGAAACAATCCATCATGCCACTGTATGCATCTTCTCCAACGGCCGTTCCAGATTGCAGTTGTCTGCCAATTGGTCAATCTCTTTGGTTCTTGTTCATGTCGATAACTTTGCGCTTACATTCTGGTCTTGACAACGTCCAAAGGGTACCTGCAGGACTAAGTCAGCTCTAAACCAAATTGTCGCATGGCACAAAGATGGGGGAACTTACATCACTAGGATCTGGTCAAGGCACGCAATTTAGCTCTTGATCTATTCCGTATACTTTCGACTAGGGGTACCTACTTCAGAGACACCAGCGACCGCACCTGCACATCCTGTGAGCTTCAATTGGTACTTGCGACGGGCTGGGGAGGAGCTTACCTGCGGCGAACTGGTAGATGAACGGCAAAGGTTTGTCTTGAGACATTGCGGCGGTAGCTCTATAGCAGATTAGTGATTGATCCAGACGAGGGGAACATAGAAACACATCTGAGAAGGTGCATGTTTACCTAGGGACTGAACTGTTTTTGTGGTGTTGCGGGGAAGCGGAAGCTTCAAAAACGATATCAATGGAACCTGCCCTGGCCTGGCCTGGATATGTAATGGGCCTCGAAGCTCGGGATCTAGACGAGCTAGGGGATGGGCCCCACATCGAGCTAGCTCGTGCTTGCCCTTTCCCCATTGGGCGTCGGGAGTGAGCAGAGCAGATGGGGGTGAGTCTATCAATGCGGGCAAGTGCCAAGACAAACGCGGTCGCGTAAGTGGCAGCCGCGTTCGTGTGTCGTGGAGTGTTTACTGACGATAACCACTTACACTTCTCGAATCAGTTGTTTTGGTCCAACTTCAATTTTGGGCTTCTGCAGCAGCGACAACAAAAACAACAGCACAAAAGGCAGTGAATAGAATGCCGCCTCTTCAGAAATCATTCTCTGACCAGAACCACTCGGCAAAAGCAAGAGTATGTTATTATCCCATTTTTCCTTTCGCAGAATTTGGTCCTGACTGTTCATGAAGCAGCAGCCTCGAGGACAATGGAATAGGAACAAGAGTTTTCAAGGCCCACAAACCACAACAACCGAGGCAAAACCATTGCAAGAGAAGCCCCCGATTCCGGTATCTACAGCCACGAAGAATAAGCTCAGCGTATTCCAATTCGGCGGAAATAGCAAGAAAGATGCCACAAAGTCGGTCATAAGTCTGCTCTCGGACGACGAGAAGGAGAACGAGGGGGCAAAAGCCAAGAATCCGGCCGCGAAGACACAACATGGAGAACCAAAAGGATCCCAGGAGCAACCAGCGTTACCCACATCGGCGAGAAAGCCTGTACCGTCCACACCAGCAGGCAGATTGGCCTTACCAGACCTGATTGGAATGGGCGATGTTCGACGACCTGTACAGAGCGTCTCACCGGATGAGCGTATAGAATGGGACCAGAAGGAGAAAGGTAGCGGGTCGGGACCGTTTGGAGGCATTCGCAGAGCAAATAAACGAGCACGAAGTTCTTCACCAACTGGATCCTCGCCTGCTCGAGCTCTGCACCCCCAACTTGACCCCGGATCCGAACTATGGGGCCGATATTCCTTCGGCGGATCCAATGCCCCAACACCTCAAGGGCCATCGGTTCCTGCCCTCGCCCACCTCATGCAAACTTCGTCCCCTCAGCCCACGAAGGAAGGCGTGACTCCCCGGTCAGGAAGTGGACTGAGAAGAGCCAACAGTTGCGGTAACCAATTCCCCAAGCGAAGAAGAATTGGGTGTTCTCAGAGTGACGATGTCTTCACTGAGTCTGCCTCGATCGGTCCATCTAAGCTGTCCGTCTTGATTGAGAGAGTGGCGGAAGGTCTGTCACAGCCAAAGCGATCAATTACACCTCAAAACGGAAAAGTCATGTACAGCAACCGACAGCTCTCTGATGTCGAGGACGATTCGCCAATTCAACGAAGCCGCCTTCGGGAAAGCGAATCTGCGCCAATGGAATGTGACGAGGAGCCCATACCACAACCGGACACAGACACGCTTCCTCCTCTGCTAGAACATTCAGACTCTTCTGATTATGGAGATTTCGACGATGACGAATTCGATGATAGTTTGCTTGAGGTCTTTGACTCGATTGCACAAATGCAACCAGAACCTCCACTTCCTCCAGATCCACTGCTCCAGGTCCGTTCATCAGCCGGAATCGAGAAGAAGCCGCCGGCTGTGGTCCTATCCAGACCCTCTGAGCCTACTCATATTCTCCAGGCCGAGAAGGATGAGTTCGGCGACTCGGACGATGACATGTTTGAGGCTAGTTTAGAACAGATCGCATCCCAATTCGATCCTCAAATTTCGATCGTGAGGAAAGCGTCGCCGGTGGCGAAAGGGGCAAGTGGAATGGTTCGGCAGATGAGAAGAATACCTTCCAAAGCAGAATCAGAAGACGAATTTGGTGATGGAGGTCTAGATGATGGCGATTTTGAAGCCGCAGAAGCTACCGCAACTCAAGCCATCCAACAGACCGGCAACAGTCTTTTACCTGTACGTGCCAGATATTCATAGTAATATACTACTTTACTAAGGCCCTCTAGTCAACACAAAAAACAGCCATTCAAAGGTATCTTGTCACAACTATATTTGATAGCGAATTTGAAAATGTGAAGGGTCGTATGCAACAAGAAAAGGTAAATAGCCATCTCATAGATCAAAATGACGACTAATCCAATATTGTAGGTTCTTATTCTTCAAGCCGAGGGCTCTAAGATCACAAGAGCGGTCCATCTGAGAGGCATCTGGATCGAGACACCAGTAACACTTCAGGCTTTCGTTCACGTTATTGGCCTCTTCGACTCTTTTGGAAAGTGTGTTGTCGATGATAACGTCAACCTCTTGATTTTGCATCCAGACCATCTGATATCGTCGACTGTGGTTGCGGACTCTTTTGGATGTACTCGCCGAGCAGTGCTTCAGGATAGAGTGAAGGCGACGAGTGACTCCAGTGCTCCCTTGGTGTATGGTACAATACTCCATGAGATCTTCCAGGCAGCCATGCTCGAGAATCGATGGGACTCAGAATGGTTGGGTGAGCTCATCGAAAAGACAGCCACTCGCCATTTGGAGGACTTGTATAATATCAAGAAACAGGTGCCAGATGCTGTCGAACACTTGACAAGCAAGATGCTCGAGCTGCAGGGTTGGGCAGAACTGTTTATCTCGTCACAACCTAATGTATGTATCTCCGTTCCGCTATTCACGTCAGCATGCTAACGCTGCGCGGCCCGAGGCAAAAGTTAAAGCCGGGAATGGAGAGACAGCAACTATGTGTGTCAGTAAGCTTCTTGATGTGGAAGAGCATGTATGGTCTCCGATGTATGGCCTCAAAGGCAACATCGATGCTACGGTTCAAGTTACCATGCAAGATGGAAAGGAGCAACGAACTTTGACGGTACCATTCGAGGTAAAAACCGGAAAGAATCCGTCCGCAGCTCATCGTGCTCAGACGGCACTTTACAACTTGCTCCTCTCTGATCGGTATGATGTTGAGATTGCATACGGCATCCTGTATTACATGGAAACTTCGGAGACGATCCGAATTCCTGCAATCCGCCATGAGCTTCGACACATGATCATGCAACGGAACGAACTCGCTTGTTTTGTCCGCGAACGCCATGCCCAGCTTCCCCCTATGCTGAAGAAGGAGAATATGTGCAACAAATGCTACGCCAAAACTCCTTGCTTTATCTACCACAAACTCGCTGATGATGGGAATGGAGAGACCAGTGGCTTAAAGGCCAAGTTTGACGAGGTTGTCAAACATCTCACGCCAAAACACAAGGAGTTCTTTCTCAAATGGGACGATCTGCTTACCAAGGAAGAGAAGGAGAGTCTCAAGTTCCGGCGAGAACTTTGGACCATGCTCAGTTCTGAGCGAGAGAAGCTCGGCAGATGCTTCTCCAATGTCGTCATTGAGCCCAACTCGGCATACGAGGAGAAGGATAACCCAAAGATCAACCGATATAGATACAGTCTCGTCAAACCAGATCCACCATCCGGCTTCTCTTTTCTCGACTCGCAGATTACAGTTGGAGAGCCCATAGTTATCTCGGATGAAAAAGGCCATTTTGCTCTTGCAAATGGATTTGTCACCCATGTTCGTAAGAAGCGTGTCAGTGTTGCGGTCGATCGTCGATTGCATAATGCTCGTATCCGCCAGCCTGGATTTGATGAATTAGACAATCAGGTTTTTGCTAGCATCATGGAAGTGGCGCCTGAGGGCTCCTCAATGGAAGAGGCCAATGGTAAGATTCAGGAAGAGCCTATCAGATATCGACTCGATAAGGATGAATTCAGCAACGGCATGGCGACGGTTCGAAACAACCTTGTTCAGGTTATGTCAGACAGTGCCTTCGGCTCTAGACAAATCCGCGGCTTGGTTGTTGACCTCAACGCACCACGATTCAAGACTCAAGCAACAGCATATGTCTTGCAAGACCGTGAAAATATCAACGTTGATCAGAGAAGGGCGATTCAAAAAGTTATGAGTGCTGAGGACTATGCCCTCGTTCTTGGGATGCCAGGAACTGGCAAGACAACTACCATTGCCCACATCATTCGGGCTCTGGTATCCCAGGGCAAGACAGTTCTCCTCACGTCATACACTCATACCGCAGTTGACAACATCCTGTTGAAGTTAAAAGATGACAACATTCCCATTCTACGCTTAGGAGCTATTGCGAAGATCGCCATGGAAGTTCAGGAGTTTGCAACTCTGGCGGCGACTACCAAGACATCATTCGAAGAAATCCGGCATGCATGGCATGACACTCCCATCGTTGCTACCACTTGTCTTGGTATCAACCATGCTATCTTCAGCGAACGGACCTTCGACTACTGCATTGTAGATGAAGCCTCTCAAATCACCCTTCCCGTCTGCTTGGGGCCCATTCGTCTTGCTAAGACATTCATCCTTGTCGGGGATCACAACCAGCTTCCACCACTCGTGCAAAACAAAGAAGCACTCAATGGAGGTCTAGACATCAGTCTCTTCAAGCACCTTTCGGACATGCACCCCAGCTCCGTCGTCTACCTCGAACATCAGTACCGCATGTGCGAGGACGTAATGGCCCTCAGCAACAACCTCATATATCAAGGTCGTCTCAAATGCGGCAGTCAAGAAGTATCCAACAGCAGCATAACCATCCCATCCATCGACGCCCTCAAGAACCACCACTATACGCCCTCAACCCTCTCCATAGCACCGAAATCCATCTGCGCTAGCCCCGAACCCAACCGCTGCTGGATCCGACACCTCGTCGACCCCGACACAAAAGTATCCTTCATCAACACCGACCCGCTCCTCCCCCTCTCGCGTGAAGAAGCAAAAGGTAACCGCATCGTCAACCCCACCGAAGCAACCATCTGTACGCAACTCGTCGAGTCCCTCCTCACAGTCGGCGTCCCCGCCTCCAGCATCGGCATCATGACACACTACCGCTCACAACTCTCCCTCCTCAAACACAGCATGCGCGCACACCCCGAACTGGAAATGCACACCGCAGACCGCTTCCAGGGCCGCGACAAAGACGTCATCATCCTCTCCCTGGTACGTAGTAACGACGCTAGATCCATCGGCGAACTCCTCAAGGATTGGAGGAGGATCAATGTCGCCTTTACGCGAGCGAAAACGAAGCTGCTTGTTGTAGGGAGTAAGGAGACTCTTGGGGGTTTGGGGGGAAGAAGGAAGAAGAGGAGGAGATGGTGGGACGTTTTGTTAAGTTGATGGATGGGAAGGGCTGGATTTTTGATTTGCCGAAGGATGCGCTCACAGATCATCTTTTTGAGGTGGGGAGGACGCAGACTCAGACACAGGTTGGGAATAGGAGTGGGAGTCAGGGAGGACTTGTTGGTGTTAAGACTGAGCATTTGAGCGTGACTACTGGCGTTGGAGCTGGGAAGGCACTCACTGATGCGTTGGAGAGGAAGAGGAAGTGTTTGAGTGAGGGTCGTGGGAAGGAGAACACGAACCCGAATTCGAATTCAGGGCCAAAGACCTTTGGCAACGGGAATAGAAATGCCAGACCGCCCCTCGGACAGCTCAGGCAGCCGATGAAAAGAGTTTCTGGGATGAAGCCGTTCAAGCAGCCGAGTATGAGTACGACGATGGATATCATCAATGATGCGAGGTCTTGAATTTCGGCGTTGGATAAACTGCTGTTACTGTTGTTGGATTTGGTTTGGTTTAGTGCTGGAGTTTGTGGGTGTTGCAGTGTCGGTGCTGATTTCAGTATACTTGCGTGCATAGCGCTTTGTTGGAGTAGGATAGCATAGGATACGATGGTCTGTTACACACAAGCGGATTTGAGTTTTATGAGCGAGGCGTTCTGGGTATTCAAGCATTCATGCATTTATTCACTCATTGGGTTTTTTAGATTATAGCTAGCTGTGGTAGAAAGGAAGGGGACCATGATAAATGCATAGGATAGTTTGTATGTAAGCACGGGTTTGGCTTTTGCACGGGCAGGAAGCTAAATACAGTTGACGGAGCTAGGCTAGGCTAGGTAAATAGGTACTGTACAGAGAAAATTGTACGAGAGATCATACTAAGCCAGACCAGAGCTTGTTAATGCGGATGCGTGATGTCTTCGTATGAGTCTGCGTCGATGGGGTCAAATCTAGAGGAGAAATGAGTTAGCGAGATTTTGCATGGCAGTTGGGGGGGGCGGGTGGGTGTCAGTGTGAGGTTTTGTAACATTTGATCAGCTGGAAGAAAGGAAAGTAGAGAGGGGATGGGAATGACCAGCATTACTCTCTCTTTTATGAGAAGTGTGCTACTACATCTCATGATAAGTGTCAGGTCACCCCAACCCACAAATACAGCAAGTAGTGGATTGACAACCTCGCAGCAAAATTTCTCTCTTCCCATCCCATAAGAACAGGTATCGAGCTAGCCAGTCGAATGAATAGAAGGCCATCTTCAGAATATAGAGGAATCCTTTAACAGACGAAGGAGTGAGCGGATCCAGGATCCGACGAAAAATTGGAGAGGAAGAGAAATTAAAACATACCCTCTCTCCCCGACAATCTCCTTAGTATATTTCTGCAGCTGCTCTAGTTGCTGCACACATCCCGTCAGGCTCTGGCTGTACGAGTAGCTGTATATCTGTGACCATTTCCTGCTTTCACGCTCGAGTGTATCGACCCGAAGATCTTCGTGGATGTGGGCTGGGTTGTGATTGGGGACGGTGGTGGTGGTGCTGGTAGTGGTGGCGGCTCGAAGGGCTTCGAGTTCGGCCATATGTGAGAGGAGTCTTTTGCGGGCTGCGGCGGCGTTGGGAAGGTAGCGCTGGAGGTGGTGAGTAAGTGATAGCTTTTGAAGATTATCCAGCTAGCTGCTCTCAAAGCGAATAGAGCTAAATATGAGATGACGATGGAGTGGAGTGCACATACAGGTACCTTTTGACCTCCCCTCAACGCACCCGCAAGCAGATACAAATTCATCAGTATAGCAGCCACGGCATCACGACGATATGTGAGCAAACTCTCAACTGCCTGCTCGTCGTCGGATATGTAATGCGGGTGGAAGAAGAGAGAGGATTGCCGGACTGACACGAGGTATTCAAAGAAGTGCTCACAGCCGTCGATGAGGGCTGAGTAGGGGAGTGGATTAAAGGGACCACGGAGACGGATTTCGTGACGGGTTAGGGCCTGGATGTGTTAATTTAATTTGTCGAGGTAGGAGTATGAAAGAGGAGGGGGCAGACCATGAGTTGACGGATTCGGACGAAGCCTTCACGGAGACGACCTTCGAGCATTTCTGGGAGTGTGTTAGATACTTGAAGGGTAGGCTGATGGGGAGGGGTACTTACCTGATCGTGCTATATCTTCTTTGGTAGGCTCTTCTCCCTGCTCAAAGTACACATACTTGGCCACCACACCTCGATAGATAATACTCGAATATATCATCATAGCGGCCAACGCCTTCCTCAACTCATGCCTTGCTACAAATGGCCACAGCACCCAATTGACAACCACTGCAGCAACGACTCCAACTACGAAAGCCAGGCCCCGAGTCCAGGCAATATGAGCGGTTGATGGTAAGCCGTCGTTTGCTTTGGCGCTAAGTGATATGACTACGAAGGTGAGACAGCCAACGATGCCGGAACGAGGATGAGAACTTTGTGTGAAACGGTAGATCATGGGGAGCATGTATACGGCTGCGAAGACGGCCATCACGTAGGGATTCCCGTTATCTGCTCCGTAGGCTAGCCCGCCCCAGACTGCTCCGAGAATGCAGCATAGGCAGCGAGTGACGAGGTCTTGGAAGTTACCTGCAACTCGGGGGTGAGACATCACCCATACAACTGGAACTGAGTCAGTGTATGTCGTTGATCTCTTATCAATCGAGATTTGGGTTGGCGGTGATGGGGTTTCAATTGACAATTGGTGAGATGCAGTTGCTGAAGGAGATGAAAAGTTATGAACTTACCAACAACAGCCCACCAACTTTCATTCTCATTCCACCATCCTCTACTTTCATCAAGCCAAGCAGGTACTGATAAAAGGGAGGTCGTGATAGCAACTTTGAGAGCAAATCTCGTCTCGAAACCTTGGAGTCGGTGAAGACCCTCCCACAACCGGTATCTAAATCGCTTCTTCTTTGAACTTTTCGAGGCTTCCTTCTCTTCTTCATACTTCCCAATGGTATCACTTCTCGTGATGGTCTGTTTCGCTTCCTCTTTCTCGTTCTCACGTTTGGGCTGGCGAGGAAGTGGCTTATAAACATTGGCCATCCCTTGCATCGTTTTGGCAAGTTGATTCTGGCTCTGAAAGTAAAAACCCGCTGTCAGTCCACCACGGTCATGCCTGACCTGAGCATTAGTACGCTGTAGTGCTTTTCTCCAGGGGTAAGAAGGGAGGTAGAGTCTCCATCCTCTACGTCTCTGTTGCATTTCCATTACTTTCACTAGTAATGACTCTACAGTTCGAGCTGCCTGTCGTATAGGGTGCACGAAGAGAAATAGTTCCACGACTTCAGGGTGATCGGAGTATGTCGGAGGCAGATCTGGGTTGTCCATTAAAGACTCCTCTTCATCGTCATACTTGATGGTAGCTTTGCGAAGCTTCGTCAATGAGCCCAGGATGTCAGTGGAGATATCTTTGTCAGGGCCCAAATACTTTCGATATCCTGACATATCCATGAGAATTGCGTCGCACCGTGCCAGAGATCTTCTCATACACGATAGAAGCTTCGAAGTTGGATCTGCCAATCTGCTCGCTACAAGTCTGACAGCTCTTTCTCCAGTCGAAGTTCGGAACATTGCAGGATAGACTTCTGGCGTGTCGATGTCAATTACTGCATCTTGTCCACTCATTGGACTTCCGCTTGGCGTTTGACTGCTGGACATGTTCATGCCTGTCAGCCCGCGCTTCGGATCGGAAGATCTACCTTGACGTTCTATGTTTGGAGAACCCGTCGGGGGAGACTCAAAGTCCTCAAAGAGTTGAGTCTCCATCTTGAGTGAGAGCAGAGATCTTATGACACCCTGCATAAGATTTCGTAACGATGCGACATCTGACGGTCGGAAGCGAGTAATCGAAATATCTAACACTAGGTCTCGATGGGCTTGCGACAGGTTCACAAAAGTCCATGCCAGCTGTCGGTGTAGCATCAGTGGATCCGGTTGAGGCATGACAAGTCCATCATGCATCACGGCAAAAGCGTCATGCAGAGACACCGCCAGTGGCCTAGCTCCAGCATCAGGGAATACAGTGCAGCAGATCAACAAACAAATCGCCTGGCCAAATAGCCATGGGATTCCAAAGATGAAAAGTTTCTTCCAGTCAACCTCGTCGGCCGTATCTGCCAAGCATGTATAGCTGATTGCAATCCCAGCGCAGATCACGAGTTGGTAGAACCTCACCAGATAACATCTCAGTGCAGCAATCGAACCCATAAAAACCACAAGGAAAGCAGCTAGAATCCCGCCGTATCCTCTGCGGGCGACAGAAGTAGATGAAGAGAGCCAGAGTGCAAAGGCTCCCCATCCTAAACCTGTGGCTGAACCGATGATTGTGAGAAAAGCGCCGTCAACTTGCGCTCCTACTGTTCGTCCGGGATGATTGATAATGACAGAGATGACCATGATATAACTATATCGTCCTAACCACTCCCTGATGACTGGAACAAGGCATAATATGTACGCAATGAAAAATGCCAGGAAGGATTTGGTCAACTTGATTCCAGCTCTGGTTGTAGTCACAGCTGTGACCACGTCCCTGATACCATGCCATTGGCGAGGGAAGAAAGCCTTCGGAGACAGAGGATTGGTCTCCAGGAATGCTTCGGGAAGCGTATATTCTGCATCTCTCATAAGATTTTCGTGATTGACTTTCGGAGGCTTGAAGAAAGATGCGTCAAAAAAGCCATCTCGAGTTTCTTCCACTCCATACGTCTCAAGATCCAGGTCTAGGTCACGAAGGAGACTTTCCAGACGACTATGGCTCAAGCTCGTCCTCGGAGTAGCCGGAACAGAACTTGCTGGACTTCTCAGCGATCCTCTCGATTTCCTTGGTGTGTACGAGCCCATGTAGATGCTGGAAGCGGATGATCTTGGATCACCTGATTGCTCTGGAAGGCGGATGTGCTTTCCATGCTTGCCAGCCGAGCCAGAGCCAGAACCTGTTACATCATGATGACTCCCGTGGGATTTCCGTCGTCGATGCAGTCCGGGTCCGGGCCCTTTGTCTTGGGCATTCAGAGCGGTTGTCTGACGTCTCGGGCCGAATGCCGGAGGTGCGAAGAGCAATCGAGGAATCTCGCCTTCACCAGTGGTTTTCGAAGAGGCCATTAGCACGCGGTATATCAGACATGTTTCGGAGGATGGATGGATGGATGTTGTCAATATCGAACCCTTCGCAATCCTAGGATGTTCAAGAAGCTACTCGTCCCGAAAAGTAATAACCGCGCGTCAAAGCCGGCTGAGGTTGGAAAGTGGCGGCTAAGATGAACAAAGTAAGGCATGGCCAGGCAAGCAGGCAAAAGTAACGAGAACCTAACTAAGCCCAAGCGCAAGCTCAAACCCACGCTCAAGCTCGCCACCTGCACCAGCAAAAAAAGCCAAAGTCCCAAGCTAGTACTTATCCGACTGATCGGCTTCTCCTCGCTCCGATTAAATCTTAATCTCAATAATCCGCCGCCACTTACCAATCCCTTACTGTACAGTAAACTCAAACCTGGATCTTACCAGGATAGTGGGCGGTGGCAACAGCCGAGCTTCAACCTAACTTTTACACGCGACATCTCAACTCCTTTCCACTCTCCAGAGGTGGAGATCGAACGTTGTCGCATGTCAAGGGCAGCAGCACTCCACAACGCCGCAACTATGGACACCAGTCGAATTGGGTCCACGCCCTCTGGTAAGGCCGCTGTTGCGCAAGTCATCAAGCTGGACTCTGACAGTGAAAACGAAATTATGGACTCGCTCCAGGGGTCGCAACGTGGCAACGGTCTCAAGTTAGAGGGTCCCAAACTTGTTGAATATGTGGGGTCAGGTGACGACGGCGATCACGATCTCGAAATCGAAACCGAGCCAAAGAGTGACGATGATGATGATGGTGATGCATGGGACCTTGAGTCTGTTATTGAGATCGGAGAATCGTTGGAAGAGGTCAGCGATGAGAGTCTGGCCGGTGGTGGTGAGTTGACTCCTGAAACTGCGACTAGAGTTGAGCGGATCGCTAACTTAGACCCCAGACCATGAGTGCACCCTGACAGAAGCAATCGCATTCAGAAATCTACTACGAACAGTTGGCCCTGAAGAATTCTGTGCTCGAACTGTTGAAGCAGGCAATATTACGGCCAAAAAATTATTGACGGCCTTTCACGTTCGACCCCCTGCTGCCCTTGACGGTTACGATGATGAATCCTATTACACTCTTCTGGGCCTTGCCATCAGTCGGGAACTCTCAAAGAGAATCAAGCTACCGCAATACAACACAATAGACGATGCAGTATCCCTAATCAAGAAGGCGAGAAACATCATCGTTCTGACCGGCGCTGGTATCTCGACTTCGCTTGGTATCCCTGATTTCAGATCCAAGGATACAGGTTTATACTCCAAGCTCGCCCATCTTGGCCTGAACGATCCACAGGAAGTCTTTGATATCTCTATCTTCCGGGAGGACCCCTCCGTCTTCTTCTCCATCGCAAAGGACATCCTTCCAGATACGGAGCGCTTTACACCAACACACGCCTTCATCCATCTCCTCCAACAAAAAGGCAAGCTTCTCACCAACTACTCTCAAAACATCGATAACATCGAGTCCGTCGCTGGTATTCTCCCCGAGAAATTGATTCAATGCCACGGCTCTTTTGCCACCGCCACCTGCCAAGTTTGTGGCTACAAGGTCGATGGTCACCTAATCTTCCCCGACATCAGAGCCGGTCGCATCCCGCATTGTGATCGCTGCATCGCACAAGCTCGTCGACTCCGAGCACCTACAGCAATGAAACGCAAGCGTTCCAATCAAGGCCAAGACAAGAAGAAACGCCGCTTCGATCAAGATGGCGGAGACAGCTCCGAGGACGATAATTACGATGAGCCAGAATCTGGCGTCATGAAGCCAGACATCACGTTCTTCGGCGAGGCTCTCCCAGATCGCTTTTCCGACCGTCTCACCAACCATGATAAGGCTCTCGTTGACCTCGTCATCGTCATTGGTACCTCGTTGAAAGTCGCACCCGTCTCAGAAGTCGTGCCATATCTCCCATCACATATCCCACAGATGTACATCTCGCGTACGCCTGTCTCGCATGTCAACTTCGATATCGATATGCTCGGTGACTGTGATGTTGTGGTTGCAGAGTTGTGTCGACGTGCTGGCTGGGAGCTGAAGCATGAGATGTTGCCTGAGGATCAAAAGGTTGATGTTAAGCTGGATGAAGGATATGTCAGTCGACATGTGTTTACTGTCAAAGGCTAGAACGGATATCACGTGGCTTTAGTCTGGAGTATGAGTAATGCCTTATGAGGGGCGCATACGTTTGATGCCAAGCTGGCAACTCAACCTTTCCTTTGTGGTAGATCAATACCTGATTTCGGCATCATCGGCATAGCAAAGGGGGAGATAATTGCTTGCTTGCTTGTCTGTTTGCCTTATTTTGCTGGAGGTAGGAGCTGGCGTTTAGAGAGCGTTCGTTTATTGCTTCATCATGGTTTTTGAGCGAACTTGTCGTCCTTCTAGCATATCTCACTTCCTAAC
Source organism: Rhexocercosporidium sp. MPI-PUGE-AT-0058 (assembly GCA_020746875.1). Lineage (NCBI taxonomy): Eukaryota > Fungi > Ascomycota > Leotiomycetes > Helotiales > Rhexocercosporidium > Rhexocercosporidium sp. MPI-PUGE-AT-0058. Next base: position 803,531 of record JAGTJL010000014.1, on the reverse strand, counting down.
GCAGCTATTTCCTTCTACCATAGAGGACGGGAACCACAGAAGAGAGACCTTGATTACGGCCCATAATAATTGTATTTTTCTCTTGCGGGTGCATGGATTCCCTTCTCCATTGCATTTTCGTTCTGGCGACCTTTGTGTACTCTCTACGTGCATACATCTACTTTACTCCTGACTGACTCTTCGACATTGCGTTCCTTTTGTACGCTTTAGATCTCTTCATGGCTCTTTTCCCTTGCCTCTCTCATATCATGGCTTGGTTTGAGGGTCTTTCGCATTACATCGCGCAAACCAAATAGCATAGCATGAGAACAATGCAGACAAGTTGAACAAGTCACCGTGCACAACTCATCATCATCACCTACACCTCTGTCTGTTATTTATTTTTGCCTAAATAGGGTGCCAAGCCCCAAAAACAAACAACTACGCAGCGATCAATTCTTATTCTCCCCTCCCAAGAACAAAACCAAGACTTTTATACCGCCTGGGCACGCATATCCACTATCATTTCAAGTCACCAGCACACTCGAATACAGAACTCTGCTGCGGATAAATACACTCGAGAATCGAAGGGATCACAACGCTGCAGCTGTGCAGTAGTACAGAAGGAGCGGTATGATTCTGATCTACCATAGTATAGTACGTACGGTACTTATGAACATGCCATGCCTCGCAAGAATTACAGTATCGGCTCATGACATACTTCCAAGAGCCTAAGTATACGATACGCGTCGCTTGGCGGGCGTGGAAGACATCACTTCCAAGAGCTTTAGCGAGGCGGGAGCTGGCGATCACTTGCCTCGCTTTACTTGATTTTGACGATGATCTTCTTCCTGATGTGCCGAGTACAGTTCGATGATACTGCTATATATAGAGAGGGTGTTCCATGCTCCTGCTCTCCACTGGCTTCTGCTACATATTTCTTATTCTTTTTTGTAGTGAATCCTCGATAGGAATTTCAAGTCTTATATTTACTGACTTACGCGAGTCAAGTCATCTCAACTCACAACATACCATCCCAACCAGCTGTTTATTCACTCCCATCCGCCAGAATGCGTTTCTCACTCTCATTCACGACGCTACTCCTCTCCCTCACGCCCGTCCTAGCCAGTACGGTCCCAGTTGAAAGTCGACAGATAGATTGTTCAGTGTTCGTTGCCCTTCCCTTCTAGCCTAACTTAGCACAACCCAACCAAAAATCACAATATCCCCAACCCACGAGCAGTCATTGACATCGTGTCTCGTAAAATAGATACGATGAGTCTTTCCCAGGTCCCGTCTATACCGGTCCCTGCGAGTACGAGAACTGTGGTGCGAGGGGGCAGAATTGTAAGAAGACGGGGTGGTCGGGGTGTGTTATTGGTCCTGCGTGAGTGCTTTTCTTTCTCTCTCTTTGCTCTTGGGGTGGGGTCTGGAGGGTTGGAGGCGGGTGGGTTGAGTAAATGGGTGAATAGGTGGAAGGTTGTGTGGGAATGAAGAACGCGAGAGGATGGACAAGTTGGAGGTTATGAGATTAGAGTAATGCGAAAGGCGAGAGAGGTGCTGAGAGAAATCTACTAATTACTGAACGAATGATAGTTTCGGATGCCCGCCGAAGTTTTGCGCTTGCACGAACTACTAAAGACGTATTTGGACGAGCGTTGGAGGTGGGAGGGAGGGGGAGGGTTGGAATTGGAAAGTAGGATGTTGATGGCTACTGAGTTAAGTTGAGTTGAAGGAACCTTCTATAAATGTGCCGTGCCAGGCTATCGTCGTTCGATTGTTGTGTATATTTTTTGGGGGGTTTTCCTTGGCCACAACTTCCTTAAAATCCCGCTCTATAGTCCAAATTTTCCCAAAATCGAAGGGTTACTGCTTCTTCTCTGGGTGTTCTTTTGAAGAGTACTGTGGGCTGTTGTTTGAAAATCCGGATGTTGAATGTAGTCGTTCTGTAGCGAGACAACAACCACTCTTGTACCTAACTCAAACTCAATTCCCTGCCTTGTTCATCTTTCATCGTCCCTTTCCTTCTTCTTACTCTCTTCCAGAATCATCTCACGAAATCAACACAGCAGCCATCTATCCCCCTACTCTATCCCCTCTTCTACTCCCAGTCCCACGCACGCTCAAAAACTCAACTCACTCAAGTCACGGGGACATCACTCATGATTCAAACCCTCGAAGGAAGATGGTCAAATCAGTATCAATCCAATGCGATAGTCAGCAGAGGGTGACACCTTCATGGGACTTAAGGGAAAGTAAAGCGGATGTAGCCTTTCCGTGATCGAGGACGCGTAAGTGAGCAGTTGCAGAAACAACACAGCCTCAACACCGCGGGGGGTTGGATTCCCGAGATTGGGGGTTTGTTTTGAAGTGTGAAACAGTCCAGTTGGATTTGGGAAGTGTTCAAGTGACTTGTCTAAGTAGGCAGGAAAGCTTTTGACGTGCTTGCTTCGCGGCTGCGTCTCATCTCCTGGCATATCACCCACTCACTTTGTAATCCCTTTCCTTTCCGCTCTTACCAACTTACTTGCCTATCTATCTAATTGGTTACAACGAATCGCACAAAGCAACTTCCGCGCAAATGCAATAATTTTCAAAGCCTTACCAAGAAAAGAAAGAAAGCAGGAAGTGAGCATCTGAATGAAGTCTAGCCCATGTATTTAATTATCCCTCTCCAGGTAAATCGGTCCGCCTTCGCCTTGTCTACATTCCCAACCTACTCACTTACTTACCTATCCATCGTAAACTTACGAAAACGGCAAAATACGAAGCAAACAATAAAAGTCGTGGAATGCTGTGTTGAGAGAAGTACAGACTCAGCCAAAAATCGAGACTCAGCCCCTTTCTGCCTCACCTTACCTTCTCGATCAATAACTCGCTTATCGGGATAAATGAGGGTGAGAGTGAGCTAGAATGGAAAGGGATGGTGGTGGGGAAAGACGGGCTGGGCTTGCGCAGAGGAGGAAGGAAAAGCTGAAACAGAAACATAGGTTAATTAGATGTTTCGTGTTTGGAGTAATGATAGGATGGGGAGAAGCGATGATCAGAAGTCGAGCCATACTTCTTCTTGGGGTTCTCTGGCTTGGTTGGTTTAAGGATGTCTCTCCCCAGCTGGCTTTGGATGTTTCTTGAAGCTGGATCTTGATTTTGGAATCTTGGAAGTTTGCAAGTTTGGAGGTCTGGGTTTTTGGGTGGGGTCGTAATATGTGGGTTTTTCCGGTGGGGATATATTTTTAAGCGGAGAGCCAAGAGCAGCAATTTGATATGAAAGCCATGGGAGGGATCTCCCTTTCTCTCCTGTAAAGTAAAATCCCGCGGCACTTAGGTCAGTATAATAGCATTGTGGATATGAGGCCAAGAGATACCAAGAAGCATATTTCGATAAGAGTACGCAGGAAGGGGAAGGAGACTTCTGACTTTCTGACGTTTGACAGGAGAGGCAGGGAGACGGTGTGCTGCAATTTAGCTGTGACGATTTGTGAAGACGGTCCGATGGTACATTATCGGGATTTCTGATCTGACTCGGGAGGCTGCATATTTTCTGGAAGATCGGACGGCAAACTGCAGGCTCCGCCTCGTCTTGTGAAAAGAGACTCGACGGCGCTGGAATGATTGATTATGTGTTACAAAATTATTTGGTTTGCTGGGTCTCGTCGCCTGGTTTAGGTGTTCGCCTTGTGTTATGGTTGACGATGCTCTGAAAGAAGTAGGTAGGACAAATGCCGGTGTTAGTTCGCCTTGGAATCTACAGGTTGTCCTGGTGGTCTGGTTCTGGTCGAGCATGTGGTTGCATGGAAAGATCGGCGGATGTTGGCCACGACCGAAGACTAATCGCCACAAAAAGTGGAAAAGCATTGTGACATCTTGACACCAAGATATCATAACGGGAATGAACTGTTGGAAGTTGCCGCGGGTCGGGTTGGATGTCAGAACTCTATTTCATAAGTGGTGGGTTGCGGACATCATTTCGGTCTTGGCTTTTCTTGACAAACCTGCTTGCTGCTTACACAGGTCTTCTCTGTAAGGTTTTGGAGGCTTGCTGGTTCGAGTGGTGGGTGGTTAGTGAGGCCGGGTGTGTTCAATTGAAAGTCACGTCGTCTGTGAATGGACAATGGTATCTGCAAGTCCAGCATGGCAAGTTTGAGTTGACATCAATCGGATGCTCCCCGACCTGCCCTTCCTCCTTCCTACCCGACTCGAGAGGAGTGACTAGTAACATTTCCCTCTTTGGAAAAGATGCATAGGAAGTCTAGAATAGATGCCCACCTTGGGTAGCGGCCCGTATTGTTTGTTGCCCGAGACGAGGTATGGATAATAGCCGTACGACGGCAAAGGTGGAAGAAGATGTAATTGTGATAACTTCACAAGGGCGAGATCTGCAGGCTGAGCGTTCTGCTTTCTCCTTTTTTCAAAGCTCTCTGTCTTGCAGCTTTGGCCTCTTGAGAACTCCCGTTTCGCTAGAGAATCTACACTTTTCGGTGGTCATAGACTTGCTTGCACTAATTACAGCAGGACTCGGACTCTTGGTTGGTGCTTGGAGAAGGCCACGAATTATTCTGGTGGGCCCCAACGGACATGACCAGAGAGACGATGGAGACGCTGCGATATTCTTTGTTGCCCAGATCCTGGACGCGGCCACCAAGCTATTTGTAGTAAGGCCATTTATATCCTACCCTGCTTGCCCAGGGACTTACTGTACTTGCACTTATCTCATCTGACCCGCCGGCGTCAACATCGTCCTGTACGTACTTTATGTACCGGTAAGCGAGGGAGGAGTGCAATCCATGGCGAGCGACAAATCCAAATCCAACACCCCCCCAGCAATTACAAACAAGAATAAATATCAAAATGTGAATCCAACGCCCAGCACTTGGCCGGCACAAAAACACTTCTCCTTCCCGCATGTTTGAAGCCCTGACTTGCGTGGCGTGTCCATAGGCGCTGCAGGACTGCAAAAAAGTCGGATCAAGCAGCGTGCACGTCCACATCTTCCAGCACAGCCTCGTTGCTCGCGCTACCATCCTAACATCCCTTCCGCCTCTCCCTGCCTCTGCCTGCGAATGAATGTGCATCTATCGACAAGGGCCATGGTCTTACCCTTCTGCTCCCGGAGGACCAAGTTGTTGTCGAATGAAGCCCATCTCCGAAAAAAGAGAAGCACAGTGATTTTACTCCTGTTCTGCTGAGCTCGTCTTTGTTGTCTGTCTTGTGCTGATTTCTCGTGAACTTCAGTTTGGGTTCCTCTTCCTCTCCATCTTCGACCTTCTTCCCCGATCCATCGTTCTTGATCCTATCCTGCGATCCCTCGATAGACGCAGCAGACCCAATGGAACATCGGTGAAGGCGCATTGAATCCACGTCCGATCTCACCAGACTCGTAACTCGAAAGCCTCCGACCTCCTCGTCCCCCACAAGAACACCACAGGGTTTCCCAGGGTGGCGGCTGTTTGATGCGCAGAAAGACAGGTGAGATATCCAAAGAACTTCTCCCGCTGTCAAATAGCCCTTTCCTTGGGTCAGAGGCTGTTTCTCGTCGCGCATTTATTATGGCAACTAAACATTCCAACATGTGAATGTGAATGGGCCAACCCAAGCGGCCAAGAGCTCTCCAACGAATCTGCTGCAGATGGTGGCTTGGCTCATAACATTTACATTGCACTCAATCACGAACCACTTCTGCCCCTTTGTCAACAAATTCTTTCTACAATTGCGAGGGCCATGTACTAATACTTCTTCGAATAGCTCAGGGCTCCTCACTACCCAACGCAGCCTCTCTCGGATGCCGACAACCCTACAGCATTGCCCTCCATTCAAACACCTCCCAGGGTCCGCGCCTTGAGCTCAGTGTGCGAACGAACGATCCTTAACCTAGGAAACCAATAACATAGAAGATCCTGAATCATGGCAGATTCGAAGGGCGTCTCGCCCAAACCGTCACCGGGTGGCCGCAGGCAGAGAGCGTAAGCTTCCTCAGATGATATATAGGTGGATGTTCCACCTTGCTAACACCGTGTTGCAGGCCAACAATAACCATAGACACTTCAGCTGTCAGTAATATTAGCCCTCCTCAGTCCATGGACAGTGATGCAGTAGCTTTGAGAGCCATGCCTAACTCCCCATCAACACTACAGGGTGAACCAACAAGCCCTCTTGATACCGGTAGCCATCCCAATCGACCACAGCATTCCAGCCAGAACAGCACTTCGAGTCGGATATCAGTACCAGAACTTCGAGGCTCGGCTTCCTTTGAAAGTCGCGACAGCAGACCTACGTCGCCGCATAATGTATCTTCCCCAACGTCGAAAGGGGGTGATAAGACGGCCGGTGGATTTCTTGCTGTGCCAGGCTTGAGATCGAGACAAAACTCGATTGAATCGGATGAAGGAAATCATTCGAGCACGAATTACAGTGGAGAGACATTTGCAAACACCTCGCAGGCAGACAAGGATCGCGCCTTTGGAAAGGCACCTGGAAACAATGAGATTATGAACGATCCGGAGGCTTTAACACCAGACCCAGGACACGAGGACGATTTCGTATCCGACGACAGCAATTTTGCTTTCTCCCAAGGACAGCTGAACAAGCTCATCAATCCCAAGAGTTTGGCGGCTTTTTATGCATTGGGTGGTTTGGGTGGATTGGAGAAAGGTCTCCGGACAGATCGCAAGGCGGGATTGAGCATCGACGAGACTGATTTGGACGGAACGATATCATTCCAAGATGCGAAGTCTGCTGCAAGAAAGGAGCCGAAGAATATCAACGGTGACGATTCGAAGGCGCCAATCACCAGGGTAGACTCGAAGGAGTCGAGAGATACACCGGCCAGAGCTCCATCGGCTGAGGATGCTTATTTCGACAGAAAGCGCATATTCAAAGACAACCGACTGCCTGTGAAGAAGGGTAAGAGTTTGCTACAGCTTATGTGGATTACATACAACGACAAGGTCCTTATTTTACTCTCTATTGCAGCTGCGATCTCTCTGGCTGTCGGTATCTATCAAACGTTTGGTACGAAGCATGATGCAGAGCATCCCAAGATTGAGTGGGTTGAGGGAGTCGCTATTATCGTGGCTATCGTGATTGTGGTGGTAGTCGGATCCTTGAACGATTACCAAAAGGAACGCCAATTTGTCAAGTTGAATAAGAAAAAGCAGGATCGGGATGTCAATGTCATCAGATCAGGCCGCACCCGCGAAATATCCGTTTTTGACATTCTTGTCGGAGATGTAATGCATTTGGAACCTGGAGACATGATCCCTGTGGATGGTATATTCATCGATGGACACAATGTCAAATGCGACGAATCTCAGACTACTGGAGAATCCGACTTGATCCGCAAGCACCCAGCAGACCAGGTCTACGCAGCTATTGAAAATCACGAAAGCATCCGCAAACTCGATCCGTTCATCCTCTCTGGAGCCCAAGTCACCGAGGGTGTTGGCACATTCTTGGTTACATCCACTGGCGTCAATTCGAGTTACGGAAAGACTCTCATGTCACTGCGAGAAGATCCAGAAGTCACACCCCTCCAATCTAAATTGAACACTCTGGCCGAGTACATTGCGAAGCTTGGAGGAGCTGCTGGTCTTCTCTTGTTCATCGTCCTGTTCATTGAGTTCCTGGTCCGTCTCAAGGGTAACACCGATAGCCCCACAGAGAAGGGCCAGGCATTCCTCAACATCTTCATTGTTACCGTCACGATCATCGTGGTGGCTGTACCCGAAGGTTTGCCTCTTGCCGTTACCCTCGCTTTAGCCTTCGCCACGACGAGAATGCTTAAGGATAACAACCTGGTTCGACATCTCAAGGCATGCGAAGTTATGGGAAATGCTACGACGATTTGCTCTGACAAAACTGGAACCTTGACACAGAATAAGATGCTGGTCGTTGCTGGAACCCTTGGGACAAGTTCTCGTTTCGGTGGCACTGTTGATGTACCGGAGACTGCCGATTCTGCTAGCAGCAAGGGCAAGCAGCCTGACCAAGAACCCAGAGAGAACGTCCCAACTCAAGAAGTCATTTCTTCTCTGGACTCAGCTGTCAAACAGATGTTGACCCAATCTATCGTACTCAATTCCACTGCTTTCGAGGGCGAAGTTGAAGGAGAAAAGACCTTTATTGGCTCCAAAACAGAGACTGCTATGCTCATCTTTGCTCGAGATTTCCTCGGCATGGGCCCAGTTGACCAAGAAAGAGCAAATGTTCCTGTTGTCCAGCTTATTCCATTCGATTCTGGCCGGAAGTGCATGGGTGTGGTCGTTCAATTGGAGAATGGCAAATACAGACTCTACGTCAAGGGAGCATCGGAAATCCTTCTGGAAAAGTGCTCGGAGGTCATTTACGATCCTACAAAGGAACCCACCGGCTCAGCTATGACCGATGATAACCGCCAAACTTTGCTTAACCTCATTGACAACTATGCTTCTCGATCTCTCCGAACTATCGCCATGGTTTACCGGGACTTCGACAGATGGCCCGCCAAAGGAGCAAGAACCGCCGAGGGAGACAGAAACGAGGTTATCTTCGAGGATGTTTTCAGACAGATGATTCTCTTGGGAATCGTCGGTATCCAAGATCCACTTCGCGACGGAGTTGGTGAAGCTGTTAAGAAATGCCAGAACGCCGGTGTCGTAGTACGCATGGTTACAGGAGACAACATGATCACCGCAAAAGCCATAGCAACAGAGTGTGGTATTTTCACTGCTGGTGGTGTGGTCATGGAAGGGCCAGCTTTCCGGAAGCTCAGCAAGACAAAGATGGACCAAATCATCCCGCGCCTCCAGGTTCTTGCAAGATCCAGCCCTGAGGACAAGCGCATTCTTGTCAAGCGCCTAAAAGAGCTTGGGGAGACTGTGGCTGTCACTGGTGATGGAACCAACGACGCACCTGCATTAAAGACCGCCGATGTCGGCTTTTCCATGGGCATTGCCGGTACTGAAGTTGCCAAGGAAGCTTCTGCAATCATTCTTATGGATGATAACTTTGCTTCTATCGTCAAAGCTATGATGTGGGGCCGAGCCGTCAACGATGCAGTCAAGAAGTTCCTCCAGTTTCAGGTCACTGTCAATATTACCGCTGTCCTCCTCACATTCATCACGGCTGTATCAAGTAGCGATGAATCGTCTGTCTTGACAGCTGTTCAGTTATTGTGGGTGAATTTGATTATGGACACCATGGCGGCTTTGGCCTTGGCTACAGATCCTCCAACTGATAGCATTCTCGACCGAAAACCTGATCCAAAGTCCGCACCCCTTATCACCATGACTATGTGGAAGATGATTATTGGTGAATCGATTTATCAACTCGCGATCACCTTACTTCTCCACTTTGGGGCTGTCAAAATTCTATCATATGAGACTCCGGGCGAACAGGAACAGGTTGGCACACTCGTGTTTAACACCTTTGTTTGGATGCAAATCTTTAACCAGTGGAAGTAAGTATAAACAGCCGCCCTGCAGACCCATCATGACTAACAGCTCGTAGCAATCGTCGTCTCGATAACAAGTTCAATATCTTTGAAGGAATAACCAAGAATTACTTCTTTATCGGTATCAATTGCGTTATGGTTGGTGGCCAGGTCATGATCATCTTCGTTGGAGGCAAGGCCTTCAACGTTGTCCGCATCAACGGCGCTCAATGGGCCTATTCTATTGTCCTTGGTTTCCTATCCATCCCTGTGGGAGCTGTTATTCGTCTCATTCCCGATGAGCTACTCATTAGGCTGGTACCTGCATACCTGAAGCGGAAGCCAAAGGGACCGGAACTCACTATCTCCGACGAAGAACAGCAATTCCATTTCCCCAAACCTTTGTCAGATGTCAAGGAAGAGTTAAGCTTCTTGAAACGTGTCAAGGGAGGTCGCCTCAACAACTTGAAGTTTAAGATGCAGGACGCTCGTGATAACTGGCTTCCTCGTTCTAGAAGTGGCTCCCGGTCAAGAAGCAACTCTTCTCTTCCACAGACACCGAACAACGGGGAGGTTCAGGACGATAGCTTCAACTCCCAGCCACCACAACCAACCCCCGAATCACGCAAGCGTGGACGAAGCAACCGATCTAGATCCAACTCCGCCCTGGGAGCAACAACCGTCATGGCTGGTATAATCGCAGGAAGTATCGCGGGTTGGTCACCAATCGAGCGAGGTTATGGTGACAACGATTCGATACGGTTCTCGCGATCACAGGGACGATCCGAGTTAGAGTCAAGAGATGATGTTGAAATCCATCCAGACACCAAACAAGATGATCCCATAATCACAGATAACCCCCACAACCTCGGCCTTCCTCCTAGCCAAGTTCCAGAAGTTTCACCGTCTGCTGCTAGCGGAAGTCAGGACCCTCCCTCGCCCCCAGCACGAAAATCAACTTCATGAAGCAGCGTCTCGCGATCTGCACTTTTTTCCACCGAGTCTAACAAACTCATTGCATGACCCATCGATCCAATACGGCCAGTCGATCTGTCAATAATGTACAACTACCCGCCAGCATCGAAGTTTTTCCTTTGTACATAATACCACCTTGTTCCATCCATTGTGTACGTACAGCTAGTACGGCGGCGCGTTTCTGGTGTTTTGGGTGTCTCTTTCCCTTTTTCAAAAATCAAACAACGCAACACGTTTCGCAGGCGCTGGATGGTCTGTTCCACTTGTCCAGCCGGACCATAAAAAAACTATTGTGGTCTTATTTCATATTGTCTCCTTGTGCCTATAATGAAGGGCAGGAGAGGGAGGTGCGAAGCGAGTTGAGGAGAAAGAAGAGCTTTTAGATTTCTTTCTCACATCAAGCCCTCATAATATATGGTGATAATGGGGGAGGAGAGAGAAGTCTGTTACTACCTGACTGTCGCTACTTAGATCATAGAAGGTGTGAAGAGGAGAGAAGAAGAATGGCCAACAGAAGATGCAAAGAGCCAAGGGCTGCCTTGAGGTTTGGCTGAGGTTATTTGTGTGAGCATGGATGGAAGGGTGTGTTGGGCGACTGACAACCTGGTATTCCGAATACAACAAAAGCATCATGGCCTTCAAATATCTCTCATTTCTGTATGGAATGCATGTGACTTGACTTGATCGAACCATCTTTTCTCTACTTCTGGGAATGTGAAAGAGGACTTTACCTTGTCAATATTTCCTCTACTAAAATATCAAAAGAATAGAACTAGATCATGCTAGTAAAGTTAGCAAGCACTAATAAGACAGGAGTCTCGAGACAAAAAATAAAACGTTCAATTTTGTATTAGGATCTATTTATCTATGCAAACAGCACCCTATTACCTACCACCTCTATCCTTCCCACTCTCCCCCGAAATACCTCGTTCCCATTACGTTCGCCACTTCACAACCCATCTCTCATCTTGAGTCTTGAATTACGCAAAAGAAAAGCCCCAACCTAACGAAACCGCGAAAATCAAGCTACGAAAGTAAGTAGCTCCTAGCCTACTCTAACATATCCTATTGTATCTTATATGAAACGCCTTATTCCTCTTGTTGCTTTTGTCGTGAGTCGGACGACACGATAGGACAAGACGAGAAACGATGAATACCGCTCTTGAATAAACGTCCCTCGCCAAATAAACACAAACTATGTCCTCAGATGAATAAAGACTATAGCCATTCAACAAAGAAAGCCTCGCCGCTGCGGAAATCATATTCAACTCCTCTGGCCATCTCAGAATGAAAGTCAGTCCTTTCTCGAAAGAGGCGACAACGGAAGGACAGCTTTGTTTGGAGAGGCTATAGGTGGGTTTCTGGTAGCAGTGGGAATCTTGCTTGGTGTACTCGCAGGTGAGCTGTTTGGTGACTTCTGAGGTGTCTTTGCTGGTGTCTTGGTTGGCGAGTCGTCACCTATGATGAAAATCTCTCGTTCGCGTTCGTGGAGTGGTGAGCTTTGCTTTGGATATGGAACTGTTGGGATGGGAGAGGCAGTTTCAAGATCCCTGGGGTTGTGTGAGTTGGTCTGTAGTTTCTTAAAGATGTATAGGAACTCTAGTAGAACAAGCCTTGAGCTTCTAAAAAAGGAAAATAACAGAAAGAAACAGAGTAACTTACGGTTCAACACCAGCCTCCTTTAACCTAGCCATCTTCTCTCGAACTACATCACCTAGAGACCGTCCACGAGGTTGTTCCCTAGTGTGGAAATGGCCTTTTACGTTCGCGAGGACGTCTTTAGCTTTTTGATGATGGCTGGTCTTGCTTGCCTTCTCAAATGCGATATTCTCACTCTTATCCTCACAATCATCCTTCAGACTGAGACTAAGATCGCCAAACACAACATCAACATCCATGCTCCTCGATCTCCGTCTCCCAACTCTCTCCTCATCTCCATCTCCATCCCCAAACTCAGCAATATGCTCCTGGAACCTGTCACTAGCCGCCGAAGACAGATTACTCTGAACGCGCGATAGGTTCCGACTACTAGCATCAGTAGCGCTGTTTCCACGACTGCGGAACTCGAGGCTTTGGCGGAGACTGCGGACGCGCTCTTCACTGGCGACGCGGTGGCCGTGGATGTAGTGCGGTCTATGGTGGAGTGGGAGCGTGGACCGAGAGGCGGTTTGGATGCTTTGCGTCAGGGAGGAGAGGGGGGAGAGGATCTCGACACGAGGTTCAGTATGTGTTTGTGGATGTCCGATTTGGCTGTGAGCAGCGGCTAGTGGAGGGTGCGTGATTGAGAGGGGCGAGGGGTTGCTGTTGTTGTTATTTTGCTTGTTTGATGTGTACTGTCGCTGAAGAAAAGCGTGATCCGAAGCTAGTGATGAGGTCTGATACGGCGATGGGTGTTCGGGGTGGATATTGACAAATGGAGCAGCATTCGGTGAGCTTCGAAGCGGCCAGCTCTTGTCTGAACGAGTGAGGCTCACTGGGTTTGAAAACCCGGGCTTGTTCGAAGAAGCTACCTTCCGAGGAGGGTTTGCTCGCTGCTCTTCGTACCCACGAGTTCGATCGCTGGCTTGGTGTAGACCGTATGCTCCTCTTCTGATTGGTGTATCTCCCAACATCTCGCTTGAGACCATCTGGCGAAGTTCCTTAGGGGTGGTGTATAGAACCTGCCATTCTGGATCTCTGGTCCGGACACTGGTTAAGCTGCCAGCTGTGGGGATACTGCCTCGTTCTCGTCTCTGTCTGAGATTTTGCATCGCTCGCAGTTTTGCAGCACTTCCTCCTCCTCTCTCACCCCGGCCATCAGCATCAGCATCAGCATCAGCATCGCTATCCGACCTACCCATCTCCACATCTCTCACAACAGCCCTATCCAACAACCCAATTTCATCACATCCCAACCGTCTCAGAACACCCTCATCTCCTCCACTCTCTCTCTCCTTCCTCAACCACATCGCCCACGCAGCGCCGCCAGAGAGCACAAATACCACAATACTGATCACGAGCCAGAACACCCTACCGGCACCCACATATGCCTTATCACCCTGCTGATCCGCCTCAATAATAACAGCAATCGCTGCCGACGTACTCACAAGCCCAATCTCCACACCCAGAATCGCAACCCAGAACACAGGAGCCTTTAACACGGCTTGAGCGCCATATGAGACATTCTCATCGCGAGCGCGGATCAGTTTAGCTGCGATGCGAAGAGCAGAGGGCGAGGGTCTCAGATGCGGTTCCTGTAGGTTTGGTTGTGAAGAGGAGCTGTTTCTGGTTTTGGCTCGCGCGCGCTCGGTTTCGAGGAGGATGTCTTGACGGCGCGCGGATTCGAGCGCTAGTGCTTCGCGCGCGAGGGAGGTTGCTGAGGCGTTTCCGGCGAGGGGGTGGAAGCCTAGGTTTTGGCTGATGTGAGTTTTGATTGAGGAGACGGTTGTCCAGCGGTTGCTGCCGAGGGCGCGGAGGGGGGATTTTGGGGGTGGTGTTGGGGCTTGTCCGTATGAAGGGTTTGGTGAGGGGGTTGGACGGAGATAGTTAGTTTTGGGGAGGGTGGGAATGGCAGTGTGGGTGTAGATCGGTGCTCCTGCTGAGCGCGGAAAGAGTGTTGACAAGCCGATTCCATTACCATTGTCATGAGCGGTCTGAGTACCAGATAGGACTTGGTCTTGAGCTTGTGGCGGGTCGGCGAATGGGTTCGTATTGGCTCTCGTCGTCGCGCCACCGTAGGTGCTAGAGATAAGAGTTGTGCCTGTTTCATAAGATGATGTAGCTGTGCTCCTGGTCGACTTGGAACTACTTGGCTTGGGGTCTGCGGTGAGAGGATTGCTGTTTATTGCATCAGTCAAATCGCAAACAGGCGTTCCATTTCGTGGATTATTGGCTCGGAGTGCAGCTCCTGACTCGGCAGAGTATGAGATTGATGTTAGAGGTGCGTGAGATGTGCCAGGTGACATTGAACCACTTAAGGGGGTAGCTGCTGCTTCTTCTTGAGGGTCTGTGAAAGGATTCTCAGCTCCCGCGGGAGAAAGCTGGGGAGAGGTGATGGACTCCATGGTATCGTCTGCTCGCGTGGTTGAGATAGGAGCATGCGTTCTGTCTAGCTCGGTGCTAGATAACGGTGGGTTTCTTGAAGCCATTGTCGCGACGCTGTTGCGAGGAAACGGAAGCGCAGTGGTGTTGAGGAGTTGAGGTTGAAGATAACGACGTTGTGCGGGAGTGTGAGAGATAATGGAGGTCGAGAGCGGAGAAAATGATGCCTAGGGCTTTGGGTGACCGAGTTCACCTTTGCTGAAGGTGAAGGTGGAGGTGAAAGCGAGTATGATGAACTTTCTTCAGTGTTGTTGCTGCTGACGGGCTAGCTTGATAGGCGACAAGTAAACAAACCTTGGAAGGCTCAGGCCACAAATTGAAAGGTAGAGCAAACCTTTGACTCAACAGCAACCGGGTTTGTAATGTAATGTTGAGTTAAGGTGAGACTGGATTCAGCACCTATCTTTCTATGTGAGGTGCGAGATATTAAATGACGCCGGGTTTCTTAGCGGAATTAGATGGAGAGTGAATGAGTAACTTCAATTAGGTCACTTGAGCTCAAAGCGTAACCGAGTAGAGCGTGTGCCGAGAATAACAATCCAAGTCTTGGGATTTATTCTTTGGCGAATATACCTGTCTATCTCCCATAGAAGAGGGGAAGGTCTGCTCCCCATGCCCTTATTTCCAAACCAAACGCCATTTATGCAAGTGACAATCGATAAAATGCACATCTTTATACATTCGGTGACAACAAGTCATATTTCACACATCGCTCAACCTGCATCACTGTTAGTAGGCCCTCACTTGGTATGGAGGAAAACTTACATCTTCAATGCTCGCTTGCAAGAACTTCCTAGCTTCCAAACCAGCCCAAACCTTCAACATGGAGAAATCTCCTTGTCTTAACATGCCACCACCACTCTGCGCACCCAGCTGTCGCAAGATAGGTAGGGCACTAGAGAGCAAATCGATGTCAGGGTTCAAACTTCTGCCAATGCCTTCAAGAAGGAGGATACTGATGACTACGTTGACAAAATCGCCTTCCATGCGGACGTGATGGCTTCGAACCATGCCGAGGACTTCATTGAGAATGTCTCCGATCTTCATGTTACCTAGAGCCAGAGTGCGGCTCTTTACTCCAAGGACAAGATGTTGCATCTTTAATGCGAAGATCTCTTGGTCAATGACAGCGTCAGGTTGTCTACAGCGTTCGCACATCAAGTGGCCAGCTTTATACCCATCGAACTCAGCCACTGCTTTGAAGAGATCTAGGAAGTTCCTTCGATTCGTGGCATTTAGCTCTGTAACGAGTCCTGTGTCGATGAAGATAAGTTGGGGTCTGAACCCTTCGTTATCGATCTTCAGAAGCTCCGCTTCCCATGCTTTGGTGTCTTTCTTGTGTCTGTAGGGTCTCAACCGAGCAAGGACTTGCTCCGTCACATCAGGTTGGGCCTGTGGATTTTCGTCTTTATGCTTGCTGAACGGTAGACGAGGCTGCTCCGATTGATAGAATCGGACCATGATGTTCCCAGGGTGCAAATCTGCATGGACGAAATTGTCCAGCAGTAACATCCTCAAGAAAGCATCTAGACCTTCATCTGCGATTTCTTGTTGGAACACTCCACCACCATTTTCCATGAAGTCGGATAAGGGAATTCCCTGAGCGAATTCCTCTACTAGGACCTGTCTCGTGGTGAAGGCAGTGTACGGATATGGAAACCAAGCCGTAGTCCTCTCTTTGAAGTTCTTCCTGAAAATGCTGAGATTTGCAGCTTCTATTCGGAGATCCAATTGCAATCTCATCATCTCTCCGAACTGCTCGACCTCGTCAGGTAGAGAAAGCCACTCGATGGTCGGGATGATATTCAACATCGAAGCGAAGAAGCCCATAATCCATAAGTCTCTCCTAACCATCCTTTCTACCCCAGGATGCAGGACTTTGATAGCCACATATGTAGAGGGTACTCTCTGTGGTGTGCTCTTGATTAGAGTATCAACATTCTTCCTGACATGCTTCCGTAAATTTGGCGGTTCTTCCTCCAGATCCGTCTCTCCCGGTGCGGCCAAATCTGGCTTCAACTTCGCCTTGTAGACTTGTGCAATAGCCCCAACTCCCAAGGGCTTCTCATTAAACTCCTCAAAAATATCCTCGAATGGTCTACCGTCGAATGCCCTTCTTATAATACGTTTCGTTTCGTGCAAGGAGTGTGCTGGCGCATTAGAGTGTAATTGAGACATTATTTCGCACATCTGTTCTGGGAAGATGTCTGATCGAGAAGCTGCCCATTGCCCGAGCTGTTTCTATTAGCATGATCCCTCTAAACGTCGAATGGTTCTTACCTTGATGAAAGCAGGTCCAGCACGCTCCATAGACTTCACCAGAAACCAATACCACCACAGCGTGCCAGACCTCTCATTATCCCTCTTCTTGTCTCTCGTCCCAATCCACAGGGCCGGTACAGAAACAATAACCGGCACGAAAATCACAACCAAATGCAAGAATCGCAAGCCAGTACACACCGGCTCCCAGATATACACATCTAGGAGCACAAGTATGCTATCTCGTACGCGCCTTAACCCATGAGAATCCTCCCTAACCTCCTTCTTGATCTCTGCCCGCGACGCCTGCAGCATCCGCTGCTCTGCCGTGTATTCCGTACCATCATTATCCTCCTCCGACAGCTCTACGAAAACCGCAGGACTCAAGCTCACCGCAGCTGCAAGTAACAATCCAGTTCTCCTAGGGGGGGTCTGGAAAAATCGTTTCCTGCTACCTCCCTGCCTTCCGTTGCTGTATGCTCGTCGGGAGGCGATCTGGATGCGACAGTGCAGCGTGGGATGTATTCGAGGAATGACTTGACGGAGGCAGGTAAGGCCTGTTCGAGAGGCTGCCCTCATGATCCCGGAGCTGGAGACTGACGCTATTCGAGATGTGGTGCTATCGGTGCTCCATTGGGGCTTGGTGGGTGAGTAGAGTGGTTTGTTGATTTGACTCGATGTTGCTCCGCGGCTTGTGATTCTGGGCTACATTAACGGTGACGTCAGGCTTCACTATTGAGCTAAAGGATAAATTAAATTTCGGCCGCAACACTTTGAAGAATAATATATAGAGAATTGAAATTTGTTTATAAAGGGAAATTTTCTGGTGGAAGTCAAGATTTTCTAGCTAAAGTCTTGAGTAGTTGTGAGGAATACCTACGCATGGTTAAGATGATTTTTAATGGCCAAAAGAGACACATGTGAAAAAATCAAATTGATCGACAACAAGCCCGCTATGCATTTGGGTATCATCTACAATGATCTTACAATAAGAAGAACGCTTCTACGTAGAAATCAAAAGTAAAGTGGGTATCTATCAAATAGCACGATGCTCTCTCTTCCTGTTTTCTCTTTGCCGTTTCTCCTTCGCAGCAGCCTTCTTCCTCCCAGTCCAAGCTCGCCTAACATCGCCCCTATTCTCATAGAACCATTTCTGGAAATCGCTCTCCGGCTGTGTCTCTTTGCCTTTGCCTTTAGCCTTCTCACTGTTTCGAATTGGCGAGCTAGCCACTGCTTCGTCGTTGTCATCCTCCTCGTCTTTCTCACTGGGCCAGACGAATCGTTTATTTGCGTGAGCTGTATCTGGTGTTGGAGCTGCGCTTCGAAGACCTCTGTACTCGAAATCTTTTTGTGTGAAGGGTGTGAGTGGGATTTGGAGATGGGTTTCTGCTTGAATATCCTCCTCGTCTCCATCTGCACCGAAAAAGCTGAACGATGATTCCGCTGCTTTGGGTGGATCCATAGCATTGGGTTTAGAGCGTTTGTATAAGGCTTCCAAGGGGTGAACCGAGGAGGTAAGAGGAGTTGACGTGAGTGAGTCTGGGATTTTTATGCTTAGAGATGGGCCAGTTGATCCTTGTGATTTGTTTGTGATAGCGGACTGGGGCTCTTCGGTTTCTGAATCTGCATCAGATTCGTCCGAGGAATCTGATTCATCAGACGAGTCTGAGCTTGAGGAAGACTCCCCCTCTAATGCCTGTGCTTCAACCGCGTCGTCAGAAGACTCGTCGCTCGAGCTGCTGTCTAGCTTTGGGGAATCTTGGACTGCAAGAGGGCTCGGGCTCGATCGAACATTGTGGTCTGAGTCCTCTTCTGAACTATCATCGCTTGAGCTGACATTCTCTTCCAATTGATTGTCCTCGCTGTCAGAGTCCGAGGAACTGGAATTGCTGGAACTTCCTTTGGCTGTGTTTTGCAACTGTGCATCCTGGATAGCCCTCATCTGCTGGTCTGTCTCCCCTCCCACTCTGGTGTCTGACTGCGACTCGCTGTCAGAATCCTCACTAGATGAAGTAGAATTACTGGAGCTTCCTTGGTCCACGCCGACTGGGTCTGCTACATCCATTTCCATATGATCTGGTTCCGAATCCTTGATTTCTTCCTCCAGTTTATTCTCCACTGGCACTGATATGATCTTCTGTGACTTCTTGGCCTCCTCGACCACATTCCCATCCTCGTCGACCCATCCTTTCCCCTCCAGGTACTCCACTGCAATCCTCGCATTATTTGAAACTCCACTGCCTCGTAGAAAGGTCGCATATTTCGTAGTTTTCGCATATTCGTGCACGATAACTTCTTTTCCAGGTTTCCTCTTTTTCTTGTCAGGCTTGACCTCCGCAGATTTCCCTCTGGACGCAACATTTGGTGGCAGATTCGTCTTGAACAGGCATTCCGGACCCGTAGTATATTTCGACTTGATGACTGGTTGATCCTTCTTCACATCCTTTGCCGGTGTTGTCCAACCTCTCTTGACCTGCCTCTCTCCAATGTCCACGCCTGGCAATTCGTCCCGTTTGCGCTTTGTTTTCCTCTGCCTCTTGGGCTTTTCCGGCTCTTCCTCCTCACTTACAACGTCCTTCTCCGGGCGCGCCTTCTCTATGCGAACCTTCGTGCCCTTGAGTGTTGTGCCATTGAGCTTCTTCTTGATCTTCTCGGCGTCCATGGTGGGGAGTTCGACGTAGCCGTAGCCTTTCTCAGGAAAGGTGAGGATACTGTGGTAGGAGATGTTGCGCGCGTTCGGGAGGATTGAAGGAGGGATGATGGTTTTCAGGAGGCCGGCATTAAAGGGCGTTATGTGAAGACGGGTGTATTCTGTCTCCTCCATATTACATTATTGTGCAACGTATTTGCTATTCTTTGTCGAGGCTGTGAAAGGTCTTGGAAAGAAATTTGGGGAGCTCTCGGCTAAAGAGCCTGAGGCAGAAAGCTCTTCACAAAGAGAATTCTCACAGAGGAGACCTCACAACGAGCATAATCTGCAACTTTGCTGAGGAAAACCTAAAGTGCATTACAATAGGTTCTCAAGTTCAAAAGGAATTCGCCAAACAATTTCAACACTTTTAGTAGAGTCTAATCTAAGCTTGAATTTCCATTTTCGCTTAATCTAAGCTCAGCCCACTTTCAGGAATGATCTAAATTGTTGTTCCTGATATATAAGTAATTAAGAACATTTTTGTCATGGATCAGCAGATCTGAGGGCGCTTGGTAAGTATCTCTATCTCCGCTCCTACAGAACCGTAACTAACAGCTCAATAGGTCTAGGGGTATGATTTTCGTTTCGCATACTATCAGTATACTATGAAAGGTCGTGGGTTCAATTCCCACAGTGTCCATTATCATTTACTTTTTTTACTTTTTTCCTCCCCTCTCCTGCTTTAATAAATTTGGCCGTATGTTTCCAATGCCTCGACTTTTCCCAAACATTATTTTACATGGCTCAACAGCCAAATTTGCATGCCGCCTTATGTATGGACCTGTAGACAACAATATCATAATACAACAGCTAAAACTGAAGTTATTCGCACAACTGAAAATATAAATAAAATCAAAAGGTATGTATAAATGTAGATTTAATAGATAACTATTATGCTATGCGATACGTAAGACCCTGTTTATTCATCCGGTTCTGCCTAATTTGCCCGCAACGTGAGTATGCCGGAGGTTCCGCTAGCTTTTCTAGCATATCTCCTGTCTCTTTTCTCTTCTTCTGATTTGGACCTGGTTTATTCGGCTTTGGTTGAGGTACCTTACACACTAAATCTGTCTAATTCGGGGCAATATCATCGGTCTTGATCGTACGCATGTAAAGGTTTACATAGCTTCCTTAATCGTCGACGATGCTACAGTACGCAGATAAGACTTGAAATTATGAGTTCATTATGCTGTAATGTTGTTGTTTACAGGTCCACATCGCGTTACATAAGGCGGCATGCAAATTTGGCTGTTGAGCCATGTAAAATAATGTTTGGGAAAAGTCGAGGCATTGGAAACATACAGCCAATAAATTCCAACCGAATTGAAATGCAGTAACCCAAAATCCTCTTCTGCAGATGAAATGTGTTTAATCAGCGTCAACTCTACTTAATAGAGAACCAGTCATGTGACGTGCATCAGACGGCGTCTCGTCTTCTACAAGACATAAAGCCCGAGAAATCCGAGTTTCCCGTGGAAGCTACGAAGCTCTTTACCAAATGCTTATTCGGACGATACTATGATATTACGATACAGGTTCGTAAAGTTAAGTCACGCAAAAGCATCCTGCTATACTGAGGTTATCCGAAACCCCGATTTACCAAACGACACCCAACGACGACCTTCAAAAGATGAAGACACATCGATGCATTGGGGAAAGCCGTGTGGCGGTGATTTACAAGATCATCTCCAGGTCTTACTAAGCTGTAAATATGACTCAGCTGGTGACTATGAAGACCTGGCATGATCTGCCGCCAAAGGGCAAGGGTGGAATAAACATTTTGAGGGTAATTGCTCCATCTGATCTTCGTGGCATACTACCAGACCCAGCCAGATGGAAGGCTTCGTCATACCTCTAGCTTTCAATCTCGAGAAGATTTCCCGTGGTGATAGTCCAGGCATACACATCACAGAAGGCGGCCGTACGTCTTGCGAAGTGCCAACAGTGCGCGGACGCGTGGAACCTCAAGGCCCATGACAGAGAGATTACGGGATCGTGTAAGAGGATGCAATAAATTTGGGCTTGGGAATCAAATTACGGATGCAGACTTGATGCAAAAATCCTTGGATGGCCTGGTCCTGAAGCTTGGCAGTTTATGGACGAATTTGACGCGGGCTATTCGTCAACAGCCACATAATGCTTTTATAGTTGACATAGAAACAGGCTACATAGGACTGCAAAGTATCCATGAGGTTGAGATAGTTAAGTACGACGGTGGCAAGGTCCTGGAAGAATTTGTTGATCATGGATGTACTATTGAGGACTATTACATCACAACACACAACGCCGTCCAGGAAAGCTTGCAAATCAGAGCGTATAAAGCACTGCAGTCGGCCCGGGAGTCGAGGATTATCGCAGCTTGCTGTCTGGGAACATATTGGGACTCTGTTAATTACCTTTTGAAGCCGGAATTGGAAATCGGCTCGATTAGATGTTCGGGTACATAAAAGACACCTGCTTCGCAAAATCAAGAACCTGTCCATCGACTTTCCAACCTTCGCTGTTCTCTCTTGGGGTAAGAGGACAGATGTCTCAAGATTTATTGACACATTGTAAGCACAAGGAGCTTTCGTAGTTCCGGAACACATCCTGGCGCCACCTAAATAGTCCGAAGTAGAAGCAGAACGGCTCTCCGGAGTATGTATAGCCAGTTGGTTGTGACGGCTTTGGATGTACTGGTTATAGTTCCTAACGAATTTCCGCATATCCGTGTTGAAACCTTGCAGCATCTTCTTCTCTTCGATATACTTGGTGGTCTCGGTATGATCAATCTCATCTTCATCTTGAGAAATTTGGCCCAGCGTAACAGGTCAACCCACGCCAGAATGTTTTCATAATATTTTCCATTTCCGTCTTTGGACCTGAGCCGCTGCTGCTTTAACCTGAGCTACGGGTGAGCAAGTATAAACTGAGGGTGAACATTCCTGAGCATCGCCTGAGCACTATCGGAGCACAAGCTAAATAGGCCTAAGTAGTTATTTCAGGGACTTGTTTTGGCTCACTTCAAGCCCGGTTGCACTTTCCTCGTCTTGCCTCTAGAGGTGGGTCCTATTTTGGCTCCGACAAGGTTCTTTTTTTTTTGGGAAGTCATAGACGGATACGTATGTTCTTCCGTGCAATGTCTCAAATTTGGAAGAAAAGTGTTGGTCTGCCAAGCTATCGTGGCTTTTCACACAGACGCCTCACTCACAAGCCCAATGCGCTTCTGCCTGTGGCAGAACCTCGCAGCCTCGTGAGCTGAATTTCAAAATGTTGTCAATTTTCCCCATAAAGTGACACCCTCCTCAACTTAGTCCTTTCGCATCACTTCGAAATGTGCTCACGACCAATTTATGCTTCGACGCTCCTTTCCGCGCTCCTTCTATGGCCCTACCTTGCCATGATAGTTATTGGCCAGGTTGATATAAAAACCGTGAGCCTCTGGACCGATGATGGATTAAAAATCCAGCCTGATTGTGCGCAGCATTGTCATGGCGACAACTATTATGGGACTTATGGATTGTGCCACTTCCTGGGCTGCATAGATCCTTGGTACAACCAATGCTTCTGCAACCCCGATCGCGCCAGCGTGGCGACATCTTGGGTTTACAGCTGCGTGACCTCGAGGTGCAAAGACACGGCTGTGGCGAACAGTGCTGTGGTGTTGTACACTAGCTACTGCTCCGGGGCTGGGTATCAATTCCCTGGAACAAACATTGCGGTGCAAACTTCCAATCCGGCACCAGAGGAGACAGGTAGCAGTGGAGGTACGGTGACCAAAACAAGTCTGGTAATAGCCACGGCGACAGCTACTTCGGCCTCTGTATCCAACCCTGCCAGTGAGTGGAAGTCTCGTTCGATACGCACAGCTCTGATCGCGGCTTTCCTGCTGTGCTTGTCTCTTCTGCTGGTGGGATGCTGAGTTTTTAAAGGAACACGGACATCAGGAGTGCTGAAACCGCCCATGACCGTGTGGGTGACTCAGGTTTCGACCTCGTGGGTGACTGCGAAAGCAACGGGTGCGACACTGCCGAAGATGGGGGGAGGTGCTGGATACTCAACTGAGGAGAAGATTGCTCTCGGGATCGGGATTGGGTTCGGGTTACCAGCTACTCTAGGGACGCTTGTATTGTGTTTTCGGGCTTTTGTACTGGATCATGAGTAAAAATAAGACATACTTTGATACTAGGGGTTAGCAAATCGTCAAAGGCTTTAGGCTATAGTATAGAAGTCATTCAATTTGCCCCTGTCATTACAACTGTGACATTGTGTCCAAAAAGCAGCAATACAACAAGTCCCTCCAGTACATTCTTAATTCACGAAAGTTCCCAGATCTTGACCTGGACTAATGTCACTTCAGACAAGAATAAAGTTTTAGGGGCAAAGAATACAATATCAAATTCGATTCATGATGGTGAACACAACATCACACTCCTGGCGGAAGCTACCAAGGAGCTCCAGCGACCACGACTCGTGTGGACATTGCTGTTAAGGCATCATGTTTCTTCTCTGGAAATGTTTACGCTCTATAAATGTTTACTTCCCCATATATAACGGCTGAATACATGTTAAAGATCAGAAGCTCTGATCGAAGCTCCTAAAGAAGATCATCAGTTCTTTGTTGCAAGTGGGGCGGGATCTCCATTCCGAGGTTGAAGACACAATCTTTGTTGGATGATAGGGTTGTTGTCAGATTATAAGGGTTGTGGGTTTTGGACCTGCGAACTTTACTTTTCGCATGTTGGCGGCGGCTTGCAAACTCGAATTTTTCGCAGGTGGGAAGGGGTAGGGTTGCCCATGCCAGGATCTAACAAGGTGAATATCGCCAACGTAAGGGAATCCTGGGACCAAACACGAAGATCCAAACTTCCTAACCATCTAGTAAACATAGATGGGCTTAACAATGAACTTACCGTGGAGATTTCCACTTACCCACTCATTGCGAAGCAGTCAGCCAATTAAGAAATTCCAGGCTATGTGCAGAGTATCAATTGCATCTAGTCAGAAGTCGATAGTCACCTTGTTACTAGCCTAAGTGGTACCAAACTGGACACATCTGAGTCTTACGATAAGACTGACTACCCCACGGTGGCTAAGCCTAGGTTTTCAGTTTCCAACCTAGGTACCTTAAGATTGGTACCCATATTAGTGGCGGAATAACATGTCCCAAATGCCGAAGACATCACCAAGTCCCAGACTTCCTCCCAGAAAACCAAGCCCCATATAATATAAACGGCGCCTAATAATACGGCGTTTCAAACCCTTCTCGTTTCTTGATTTCAAGCACTGTATGCTGAACCGCTATTGCTAAGTTCATAATCGGCCTAAGCTTAGTCTTATCTACGTGCTTTAAAAAATACTTATAAAATATACGCGTGAAAAGTTGACTAATAAAAGATTATATAAGCTATAGTATACCGATGACAGATAATGCATTACCGACTAAGAAAGAGGAGAAAAGACTAAGAGGTTCGTTACTTAAAAAGGAGAAATCTTATACGGCGCTTGAGCAGGCAATGAGTATAACGTATAAGCCGTAGAAATTAAGCGCTATTATGTCGGATACGTTTATAATCTTATTAGGAGGTCTTAAGGCAAGTAAATTTCTTTTTAGGATATCGGGATCGGAGATACCGTAGCCGTAAAAATAAAGTAAGTTAACTTATTGGGATAGTTAATTAAAGGATATTTTTAGCGAGGTTAGTTCTTAGTACTAATATAATCCTAAGATTAATAATTAGATTTTCAAGATTATAGTATATTTTCTTCCTTTCTTCGATTATATAAAGATCCCTTCCGTTATTATTATAAGCTCCATGTAACGACACTAGCCAAGAGAGCGGTGTAAGAGGTATATGGTAGTACTTTAGCTGAGGCTATCGAGAGCTAATAGGTCTAATACGAAGGAAACAAGAAGATGAAGAAGGAAAGAGGGAGTGGAGGGAGTGTGAGTTCATATATATAGGCTCCTCCGAAACCCCTCCGGTACTGGTCCGACTCGGCATGACTTGGTTACCTCTGAACCCCTGGATTCCCTGACTCGCTGAGAAGCTCCTAAGTGCACCTATCGTCACACTCCAAATATAAAAGCAATCCAGTCATCTATCTGATCTCTTACTTCAGGTTTAGGAATTAAAAGTCGTTAAAAGCAATTTAATAATACAGAGTATAATAAGACATATATAACTAATATCAGATGGAGTTCACGGTAAGTAAAGTTTCGTAGAAGTTCAGGGAAAATATATTTAAAGAATTAATTTCTGGCTTTCGAAGAAATCCAGAAAAGAAGCGTATATATAAAAGAAATTACTCGTAAAGGGAAATAAAACGCCGAAGTAATTAAAAATATAAGTAAGACTAATTTTATTTATATTATAAAAGCTTCGGCCCTCCTATCTGGAACACCTACAATAGAGCGATTGTATATGATGGAAACTACTTGAAGTTTGCAAGAAGTACGAAGAAGCACAATGGGTCTTTCGTTGAAGGAACAACTCTTGAACACCGGAGATCGCAAGCTGGTGGAAGCTTCCCCGTGGAATTCTGCTTGGGACATTGGATTCTCCGTTGAAGATGCTCCAAAGAACTGGGAGGACTGGGGATAAAATCTTCTTGGCTAATGTCTCATGCAGGTCGGGAAGGAAACCCAGGACTTGGAGGAGACGATCAAAAGAGAGGGGTCAACGAATACCAGTACTTGACCTTTTTTTCTAGCTAATTCTGGAGATGTGCCAGGAGCGTGGGAAAGTATTTTAGAACGATCAAGTTGCAGCGGGATACATATCTCAATTTTCTGCTCTGCTTGTCAAGGCCAATTCTAGTAGCACACTTGTCTGAAATCACCAAATTACATACTATCGAAGCACCTACAGTCCGTTGGTGATCCCTATCAATAAGGTTTGATATTTCATTATTGTTTTGTGCTATGGGTAATAGGGTAGGTGGCACCTTCCTATTCCATCAATCATAGACCAGCTCCTAATTTTGACAACCATCCCAAAAATCCTCCTCATCCACCCCGTTCCGTCTCGGAATATGATAATCTTTCTCTCGCGGTTCATTCCTAGTAGACTTATCCAACCCTAAAATGTCCTCAGACCCGCCCACCTCAGTTCCTATGATCAATTCGATTGCCGCATCGCCTACACCTCCTGAAAAGCCTCCGCAGAGTCCAGGAGAATACTTTTCTTCAAGATCCCGTACACCAGGACCAAGTCAGTCTCCAGGAAACAACACCACGAGCCCGGCACCACTTTCAAAAAGTTCTACACTCCTTCAAACACCTCCTATTTCAGAATCAAAATCCAGACAAGACCGTGGTAGTTATTTTCCTTTCCAAAGCGCCCGTTCGGCATCCAGATATACTCGCACAACATCTCCAGACAATCACACAACTCCCTCTCTCAGCCCAGGCCTTTCATCCGGTGGATCTTTTCATTCCTCCGACACTGGTCAAAGTCCATGCAGTTATAGCAGTAGCGAATATCTGTCTCCTCCTCGATTCCAACCCGATGGCGATAAGCCTCCATACGTACCACGCCGGGACAGCTCGGACAGTCTCTCCATGATAAAGAAGAAGTTGAGGAGAGCAGATACCATACCGAATGACAAGAAGATCAAGGTCAAAAGACGTCATCGTAGGCGTCATGGATGTCAACACCACAGATCTAAGAGACAAGAGCAACATCAAGCGTCATGTTGGGGAGAACCATCCTGCCAAGTTGCCCCAACCGCTCTGACGGGGCACAAAGAGCTTTGCAGTGGTCATGCTGGTCACTTTGTCCCCAAGAATACTCAACATGGAAGTACCGATACATTCGGACGCCTGATGGCTCATTCTATGCCTGGACCTGCGCCACCAGTTGTCGCCAGGAGATGGAGTTCTGTGGAAGTTGGGGCGCATCGGATTGGCCCTCAATCCACTTTGCAGAACCCAACACCTCAGGCGGTAGGAATGCATGGTTCCAAAAATAAAGATCAGCAGAGTGATTTGGTTCCGAAGAACCTCAGCCATGGCTATCGAAGCTCAAGTTTCACACGGGATACCATCAACCACGACATCGTCCGAACAGTGCGTGAGAAATTGACTCTTCGCAAGGTTGTCTCAAATCAATCGGAAAACCCAGTCGAGCCACCACTGTCCATAACCCTCCGGCGCGCAAGTGGTGCAAGCAGTATCAGTGCGCTCAGTGGCAGAGCTACCACATGTCCCGTTCACAAAGATTTCCATTCTGGAGGAGAATCTGGGGGAGCAACACCAATAGTTGGCTACCAGATTTCTTCGCAAAACGGGGAGTCATCTGCTGCCTATCTGATCACAAGTGAAGACATTGAGTCCATCACACTCCTGATAGCAGACAACCTCGGACACAGCCGTCGCACTTACAGCCGAAACTGGACTCTTGGGGATAACGATCCGCCTGAGCAACCTTCTTGCATTACAAGAGCACCAACCATCTCCAGTTCAGGCACTAGGCAGCCAAATACTCTCTCAGCAGAATCTACAATCATTCTGGCAGATTTCCAGCCCATGCCTTCAGAAACTACTGCTCAGGGCGATTATCTCCAAGTGAAGGGTCTCCAGAAGCCAATCCAAAGGTCGGGTTCCAATACGAGTATACATGAGGTACTGTGGAAAGTTTCAAAGCAGTCGACAAGAAGCTTTGGTTCATCGGCATATGAGGATGATGGAAAGGCTTGCGACACCTCTTCGTCGTCTGGGACTTCTCCGCAAAGCCTCCCTGAGAAGGGTAAGAAGAAGCCCGCTGCAGACAAAGGCAACGCTTTCGATCCTAACAATGCGCGTGAATCGATAAATGAATGGTCCTGGACGCTGCCAAAGAATGATATCACGATGATGATTACATCTTCCGATTCAGACTCAAACGACGCCCCTCCAAGAACTAAAACAATATCAACGAAAAGTCGACTACCACTGAGGTCTACTGTATCATCACCCAGGGTGCCGGTAGCTCCCCGGGTTCGACCTTTCCCCAGATACGCTGCTTCTCATGAACAATTGCAAGATGTTGTTTCGTTCCCTCCACTTTCTCCCAGGAAGGCTACAAATGAGTGGTTCTCACCACTTCCGGACATGGAAACCACATCTAAATTATCGACGCCTTCTCCGACAACAGCTCGACCGCTTTATAACCTTGGAGTTGATGTCACGACTGGGCCTTCATGCTCGGCTATGTCCAAAGCACCTTTCGCTTCGTGGGTTCGATCCGCCGAAGTCTCTCCATCCCAATCGCCTGGAGTAGAGTTCAGACCAGATTATGGCTTTGGCGCTCTGAGCAGCAATACTCGGATAAATGACAGTCGCCGAAGAAGCGTAATCAGACCGCATCCGAAGGCAACAGCACGGACTGGCCAAAGCCTTGCCATGGGTTCTTCAATTGGTGTTCATTCGAGTGAAAGAAGGAAGAGCTCAGCACCACGCGTTCAGCGTGTTCGCACTATTGACAACATTCACAAGGGGGAACGTGATGGACATGCTAGTCGGTGGAGACCGCCTTCCATCTGTCCACCTCGTCTTTCTCCAAGCCAACTATCATCAAGTTCGGCCGAGCCAGAGGAATCCAAAGAGCGAAGATCTGAAGAGCGGGTTCCTGACATGATGACACGGCTGCATAGGCTAAGAAGTGGCATAACTGATCGTATTAGTTTGGTTGAAGCAAAGAGCCCACAGTTGCCAAAGTCCGATTGTGCGGGTATCTATGGGACAATCACAGGGACCCTGAGAAGAAGCATTGCTGCCCCATATCAGGATGACACTTCCAAACACACATGTGATGAATGCGCGAACGACCCGAGAAGTCCTAGTATCGATTGGATTGGATGAATCCCTGGAAGGGTGGCGGACGGATGCGTAGAAGGCTTTATGCCAGAACCGAGTGGCGGTTGTATTGAGCAGATAGGCAATTATGAAATGAATTTGTAACACTGTTTGACGCCTGTTGTTGTGACTCTGGACTTTTTTCTTTGGAACACCGCTTTTGTCAAGTAGCATATCTGCCTCATTCTCATTCTTTCGTCCCCTCGTTCGTTCATTCAACATTTTAGTCGAGAGCTGAGACATCAAAGTTGCATTTATGTTTAGAAGCCACTTGCTGTTGCTTCGGGAGTTCTTTTTAGCCGATAGGAACCAAAAGATTGTGACTATGGATCAATATCAAAATCATAACACCCAGCACCAAGTATAACAAATTCAACGAGGCTATGAAGGCGGCAAGAAATATCCTTGGAAGCCCTGAAGAATAAAAACCAAGCACTTGTTATTGAGGGTGGTAACAGTGGTCCAATGAGATGCATGTAAAGAAGTATTTGCTGTCCAAGGCGATTTCAAGCGCGAATTAAACGACCGCAAGTCTCACCGACTCCCATCAAAACTAGCAGACAATGAGACCCGTCCTTGGTGTGAGAGAACCCGAATATTAAGATCAATTTGACGAAAGACTTGGACGATCAGACTCGACGTCGTTTGACAATCTTGTGGGTTGGAGTGTAAGGTGGCTCATCCGCTACCAGATCATTAGCTAATGTTTTCTTCGTAGAACGAGCTTGAAACTCACCTATCGTATTCAAGTCCTCGTTGACCATGGCATCGAGCTCGACATCCCTCTTTCTCTTGATAGAACGTACCTCCAATATTTGCTCTTCTTCTCTCCGCTCAAGAACAAAGCAAGTGTACCACGGACCCTCATGGAGATCGCACCTAAACTTCAGATATCTCAAGTTTGGAACCCACTTCTTTTTTCTCGAGCTAGCCGCTAACGTCGATGGCATGAGTTCAATGAAGGTGGTGTTTTGCTTGGGATGGGGTATGAAGTGTCGTATCTCGTCCTTCTCTCCGTTCATCCATCGCTCGAATCTTATTACATAGTTTGTCTGTTCGAGGATTATCGAGAGCGCGGCTGGGAGGTATGTTCGCTCGGTGGGCGCGGAGACGATGTTGACCACTGTTCGTAAAAGCGCATATCAATATTGCTCTTTCAAAGTAGAGATCAAAACTTGAAGGCTGATTTAGTTGAAACCCCTGTTTTCGAACGATGGTTGAAGATTGGAAAGGGATTCAAGGATTACTTACTGTAATATGCGAAGTGATAGATTGCTTGCTCGTGAGATCCGAGAGGGCGAGTGAGCGGATAGAGGAGGTCACAACAGAATAAGTCTGTTTTGCACGTATGTGTAGACCTTTATTCTGTCAGATGCATCCTGTATTCTCGATCTCTGACAGATCGGAGCGCGGATATCGTAGCTTACTTTGATGGCGGGGTGAGCAAGACAGACGCTGCAGTGCTAGACGACCGTTGCCCATAGGAATCTGGAGAAGAGGGGTCAGGCGTGATTGAAAGCATGTCTCTATCGAGATACTGCATCGGACAAAGTGAGATCTTGTCGGTGTACAGATATGCTCAGCTCTGGAGTTCTGGAAGTAGGAAGAATTTAACCGAGTTGAAATGAGGGAAAATCAACAATGGGAAGCGGCGCACCATGGCAACCGCATCAACAAATTCACCAACCTAATTATGCAAAGTCACAACAACAGATCGGTGCCTTAGATTCAGATTGCTAAGAACTTAATTCCTTAGAATCCTCACCTTCATTTCGTTGTCCACCATACAATTTGGACCAAAAAGAAACTAACGGTCCGCTGCTACAATTCATCACTGTTGACAAAGAAACAAAGCAAGAGTACACCATTTCCAAATCAAAGATTCGCCTTTAACTGTTTCACTTCAATTAATTGTCCCACTTTCTCTGCAACGCCGAAAGAATAGATGTATCCTGCACCTTCTACCCCATAGGCATGAATTACGTCATCATCACGCTCGACTCTCAAGCCACCGTTCCTACCAGGACGGAATCCAAGAACATCTGTAACGGAATCTAAATCAATTCCCTCGAAAGCTCCATTGGTGAGACGGTTCACCCTTCGAAGGATATCGCTCTTTAGTGAGACATCCACTTCAGCATCCAATCTGTCGGATTTGATGCCTCCCATGATCACGCCCCCGGAACCAGCTCGTGGAATCACGTAAGTGTATTCAGACCCCTCTAGTATCACTAACTGACTGAAACCTGTCTTGACAAACATCGTCTGACCACGAACGGGGGTGACTGCCTCATCCACTGCCAGAACCCGAGCACCAACACCCGATGCGTTAACGATGATTTTTGACTCCGTGATTGATCTTGCCTCCTCGATACTTTTCACTTCGGCCCGAATGAACTTTACGCCTTTGGCAATGAGCACACCTTTGAGCCAAGGTAGAAAGACGAGCGGATTTATGGCGAGGGTTGTGTATGTCGTGCCTAGCTTAATCCCTGGGGCAGTGATGATAAGGGAATGACTTGATAGTCTGGCATTAGAGATCGATACCAAAGATCGGCTTCCTTGGTCTCGTCGTCGAAATACTCTGTCATTGGGTACAGCCTTACGCCATTGCACGGATCTTGATTGACGATACTCCAGTAGAACTTGAAGCAATCTTTTTGCATCTGCTGTTGAGACTTGTCTGCATGACGTTGGGGATGGAAGACTGCTCCTGCCCTATCAATACGTCAGAATAGGACTCTTAAAATCCTGAATTACAATTCGTTTTGAGAGTCTTACCAGGGACTTGCCCAGTCTAATCCCATGTCACCAGGTTGGTCCCTGGCCACGATCGTCACATCGTACTTGGATGAGAGAACATAAGCAGTTGCAAGACCAGTTATACCAGCTCCAACGATTCCAATCGATGCACCCATTTCTTCTTGTAGCCCCTAGCTGTCCCAGATACCTTCTAGCTTAGTTATAGCTGTTTAAGGCTTCGAGCTACCCCACTTTCGATCAGTCTTGACTCATTGCTAAGGGCTGCTCTCGTCGCCAAAGCCTACTTAATTTATAATTCAATGATTAAGCCGAAAGAACCCGACGTATTAGAAGTTTCAACTGGACAAGCTCGCAACTTGTCATCGGAAAACGGCGCAAGAAGTGTTTGAAGAAAGTAGGTATCATTTTGGTGCGATCACGTGGGAAGCCGCTAGCCGATGATCAGCCCCGCTACCCCTTTTCGCCACTCAGGCGGAAATCAACAAACCAAACAACAACCGAAACTACTAAATCCAAGTTTTCGCATTTGTAATGTTACTTTCATTTTTGAGTTCTCTGAAGTTCCTAATGCTTCCGAATGCGATCGACTCTCGCTCTCCAAATGTGTTGTCTGTAGTTTATGACACTTCTATGTCACGATCTCAGTTGAATAAAGTCGCCTTGAGAGATTTGAATCCTTGATGATCTGCTTCTGAGTGGAGTGGCTATCCTCATCGCATCTTTCGCAAACTATGGCAAACGGAAATTTCTCCTCCGCCAAATGTGACCCTATTTTGCTCTGCACACCGGGGCACAACCCGGAAATACGACCCTCCAATCTCCCCTAGCGCTAATCTCCCAGAAAACAATTATCGTACGACATCAGTGAAGCAATCAAATACAGCTTCCGAAACAGCATCATAGCTAACCACTCAACCACTTGTTGAGTATGTGTTTGCTCCATTTAGGACCGATGCAGCACCCCATAACGTTCTGCAAAATTGATGTGGCGTAGATAGATGAATTGGCTGTGGCCAACGCAATAAAGGCGTTGTACATGATCTATGACATGAAGGCTAACATCGCTTAGGAGGTTGAAATGAGGAATGAAGTGTAGTGCTTGGAGATGGAGCTTCGTGCATGAGTTCGAGATTTCCGGAAGATATATGTGAACTGGAAGGAGGCTTTGAGGTAATTCAGATGGATTGATATGGAACTTGATTTTCTTGTTTCCAGCAGTACTAGAAAGTGTGAGTCTGATGCTTAAAAATTGAAGTGATTCTGCCCTTCTGCTTATACCTTACTGCTTTCGTAGTAAGCAGGCTGAAGATGCACCGTGGTCCTCAGAAAAGCCACAATTTCTCAGGATAATCAATCTACTGGTCTGATAATGCTTTTCTCTCCCCTTGCAGATATCATGCAGTTGTTATTACACGAGGCTCTCACTTTAGCTGTAGAGAGTGGTTAAGAGGCATAAGATTATGGTGTAAGCTTGCGAGCTTGCGCCTTATGTAATAGCAGAGTAGAACCATTGCCACGCTAGTCAAGATACAATTAGAATCATTTGGTTTAGATTGATGTGTGCGAACAACCTTCGATTCTGTTCTGATCTCTGGGAATCTGGGAATCTGGAAACAGCATTTAGGCTCGCTTAATTTAGGCATTGACTGTGTGAGCGGCCATTGTGGCTTCAACAGGACTCGAAGCTCCGATAAGTAAAGTAAATGAAGCACTTGTATGAGACAGATATGCGCACTCACTTCCAGTTTTTCCCTTTTAATCTTTGCTTCTTCGTCAAGCACTCTCTGTAGAAGGAGCAAACTCACGGCGAGTCCAATGGGGCAAATCTGCCTAGCCCGTTGCCTCACTCAGCCCTTTATTTCTATTCGTGGGGAAACGTGAATGCGGCAAAACACTATTTCTATACATGGCATAGAATTCCAAAAAAAAAAAAAAAAAAAAAAAAAACTAAATCTAACAGAACGACAGCTACGCCCCAATGAATTGCTCGGCAACAACTAAGCTTGCGCTACTGTTGCAATACAGCTAGGAGACTGGTGGGCAAGTGAGCAGCAATACAGCACCTTCTCAAAAACGAGGCTACACTGCCACTAAACATTTACAATAATAAGGAAATAACATGACTAGACTCCATTTACAGTAATTGAGAACAGTATCATGGCATGTCTAGGAATGTCAAATCATTGGTCACTCCTTCACTACCCTTCACTCTTTTCACAACTTCAACGGTTCAAATCTTGATCAAAGCCTAAAAGTCATTACGTTAGAGTCAACTCAATGCATTTATCATTGTAAATCCACAAAATGTTATTCTACTTTTCCGATATGAATTATTTAGTAAACCCGCTTCGCTAGACACGTTCATGCCACCACATCTCACACTGCTCATCATGTAACTACAACAAGCCTTCATCAAGCTCAGGTTTTGATGCCACTTTCTCTTACCAATCAGTGTAAATTTCACTTGCTTGCAGTATGGAAGTTGGAAACTGCTCTGTATAAATGAAATATCACTCATCACGGAGAGGAAGACTTAGCAAGAAGAGATCACGGTTCATCTACCGGCAGCATACCTTCTATCTCGGGTAGCTAAAATTCGCTCATCTTCGCATCTATCCTTGTATTCACTCCAGCGCTAAGTCCTTATCAGCGATGTCGCACACCATGACTCGAGGTACTCCTCGACACATGTCGAGCGACAACTTATCTTGATCTTAAAGCCAAGCAAATTGCGGTGTTTACTAGCCGCATTGACAGTTTCTCCGGTGCTCTCATCAACACCCCGCTCTAAGCGACTTCCTTTTACAATCAGATGTGGATCTGCTGTTACATTGCATCTCGTACCTCGCGATTTTCGGCATATCTCCAGCTTCATCACTGTATCGTTGCTTCGTACCTACCCCATCCGATTCTTATCTCGTGACAGATAGTGTTTAAGTCTACTGTACTACAAATGTCTCCTAAATACTACACTGTGCTGTTTTCAGGAAATGTAGGGAGGATTGTCTGCTTGCAGCTGCTTGGCCCACTCGGAATGGAACCTTCGAGGGCCGGCCTACGACATTG
The DNA here is from genome assembly GCA_020746875.1 of Rhexocercosporidium sp. MPI-PUGE-AT-0058. Taxonomy (NCBI): domain Eukaryota; kingdom Fungi; phylum Ascomycota; class Leotiomycetes; order Helotiales; genus Rhexocercosporidium; species Rhexocercosporidium sp. MPI-PUGE-AT-0058. The sequence continues at coordinate 768,494 of JAGTJL010000014.1, read as the reverse complement.
CACGAAGAGATCCCCAGTCCTTACTCTCATTTGATTCTATTTGGAACTCTCTTTCGTCCCTCTCTCACTTACCCGCAGTGCCCCTCTAGACTGACCTTCAAGATAGATACTTGTGCAGAAGCGCCGAGATTCTAGCAGGCTCGGCCATGCCCCGCTGGAATACAAACTTTCCATCTAATCAGGTGGGCATGATGCCTGCAGCATGGATTGGATTTACTCAATCTGCGTGCAGTCCAGCTCAATGAGATCGAGGGGAATTGCGGCAGTGAAAATGCCATTTGAAGCATGTTGTGATCCGGGTTCTTACAAAAGCAAGTCTGTCCGGCGTGCGCACTGAGCACACCTCGAATACAACGCTGAGGAAGCGCACCATGTCCTCATGCCATTCGGCTCTGTCCATGCCTGCCATTCAGCTTGGCATGAAGTCTTGTTGCCTTCTTGTGTCCATGCACCAAAGGCGTTGATTCTGATGTCAAGTTATGTGAACAAGCTCAAGTTATCTGCCTGCATCTAACGGTTAGCCACCTTCTCATTTGGGAGAACTTTAGGGTTTCAAGAGCATCCAATCTTCCATAATGTACCTCGGGTGGTCTTATTTGGACAACTCTGGACGTATCAATTCAAGAGTATATTAAGTGGACTATTGAGAGGAAACTTCTCGCCATCAACTTATCTGCAAGGTCGTACTTTAGGCATTCCATCGGGCGGAGATTCCTTTCTGGAGCGTTCTCTCTCTTGGATTTATAATGGATGATTGAGCAGCGACATTTTATGATGACCCGAGTATAAAGCGTTGGTTGCCTTCCTTTGCTAAAGCCAGTATTCAATCAACCTCGAATTACTTCGTTACTGTAGGGGTTCTTTTTACTCTGCCGAAATGCAGACGTCCACCGCGCTGACTTTGGCGGTTTTGGCTTCACTTACTGCACTGACTTCCTCTGCCGAATTGAAGACACGACCAATTGGAATCCCAGGTCGATTCATCGTTGAATTCAAACTTTCGGCCGTTGAGAAAAGGGACAGCACTAGCAATGACACCGTAAGAAGATTGTTCGTCTGCATTTTGACTTGTACTGACGCTAGCAAACAGATCGTCGATGAATTCATTTCAAGTCTAGCTACGGTTGATGTTAAAGCAGAACCTCTTGTCAATTACACATCCTCTATCTTCAATGGCGTTTCGATCAGAGTCCCGAACGATACTTTGACTTCTACGATTGAGAATCTCTTGCAGGTCGAAAGCGTGTACCCTGTCTTCGAAATTACTCCACCCAAACTTCTGGACGTCATTGCAGACAAGGATGCACTGCCAAAGTACAATCCTCACATTCAAACGGGCGTTAGCAAACTTCACGACGAGGGCCACTTTGGTGCTGGAGTCATTGTAGCTGTTATCGATAGCGGTGTCGATTGGACTCATCCTGCATTGGGAGCTGGATATGGCCCGGGATTCAAAATCGAGGGTGGATACGACTTTGTTGGCGATTGTACGTCACCATTCTTCTATTGAATTCCACACCTTATACTTACATACATATTTCAGGGTTAGATCCTGAGGAGGATAATGACCCCTATGAGTACGTAACTTTCCGCCCTTGAAATCTCAGTCATCTGGGGTCAGGATCATCTTTTCTTTGTTGATCCTGATCCCCATCCCAAGACATTGAGTATTGTATATACTGAAGTCTTGATTAGTGAGTGGGACGGACATGGAACTCATGTGACCGGAATCATCGCCGGAGAGTCAGAAAGGTGTTCACCCCCGAGGAGTTTGGTTCCAATTCGATGAGCAGTTCTAATAGTAGTGAATTAGGTTCACTGGAGTCGCACCGAAAGCTCGCATTCGTGTTTATAAGGTCGTAGGCCGTTTCATTGGAATCATTTCGACCGATATCCTGATCTCCGCACAGTAGGTATCTTCCCTGTTGTCTCTTCCCTTTCAGTCTTGTCTCGGGAGAGTCTACACTCCGAGCTTTCTCAACTGGCAATACTGACTTCGAACTTCTGCGCAGTATCAAAGCCTACGAGGATGGTGCAGATGTGATTTCAACCAGTATTGGTGATTCGAGTGCATGGGCCGATGGCGCTTGGGCACTTACATGCAATAGAATAGGAGCGCAAGGAGTTGTTGTTCTCAGCGCTGCTGGGAACTCAGGGCAATCCGGTACTCAGCTCATTTCGGGAGCGTCTCTGCCAGAGGTATTTCTCTCTAGACTCGTCTGTTACGACATTGCTAATCATCACAGAATGTTGTGGCAGTGGCCTCGACCGACAATGACCAAATTCCAGGCATCAGAGCCCTCGCAAATGGCACAAACAGCGCAGTGATAGAAGTGGTAAGTTTAAAACTGTCAGTCAATGGCTTATCACTGACATGTTTGCGAAGCCATATCTCACGCTCGATGCATTGGCATGGTCGGATAAATGGGGACCTACGAAGACTGGGATGAAATTATACTCCCCGTTAGCACCCGAAATCTACGAGCCGGATTTCATCTATGGTTGTAGTGAGCGTGAAATCCCTGACTGGGATGACACTTTGGAGTACCGTGTTGTCTTACTACGGTTTGTTCAGCTTCTAGTCCTGAAAAGCATCTTGAGTATCGCTAATATGCTGCGCAAAGGCGCGCCTCTACATGTGACTTTGTGTCACAAGCTCGCAGTGCTCTTGCCAGAGGAAGCCAGTTTGTTCTGTTCGTTCTCCTGTCAAGTATTTTTAGATAAGCGTCCGCTGACTTGTTTCAGGGTAATCAATGATGAAAGAGCGCCAACAATGCCAGATGCATATCCAGCTCAAGCCAACAGTAAGATAGGTGTATTGCTTTGGCCCGATACCATCAACTAATGCCAAAGCAGTTGCTCTTGTACCACAAGATGTTGGGCTTGCTCTTGAGAAGCGCCTCATCGATGGCGAGAACATTTGGATGACATTCCCGGACGAATCTCCAGCTGACAACTGGGCGAAAGGTTTCCAGACACCAAGAGCATCATACTTTACATCCTGGGGTCTTGGAAATGACGCTTCGCTCAAGCCAGACATTGCGGGTCCTGGTGGAGCTATTCTGAGCACATATCCACAAGCGTTACAGCCATATTTGATTGCATCGGGAACGTCAATGGCAACCGTAAGTATCATGGTCTCCCAGAGCCGGTATTCCAGATCTAACTTGATCTTAGCCATATCTTGCTGGGGTTGCTGCGCTTTACATATCCGCTCATGGTGGTCGAACCGCAATTGGCGTTGAGGGTATGCTCGCCTTCTCCAAGAGTCTTTCGTCGGCTGGAAATCCTCTTTTCTGGGACGATGGATCACGCACGTAAGATTCTCTCCAGTCATGCCAAGCGATTTCGTATCTAATCAGCACAGCGATACCACGGCCATGGCTCCAGCCCATCAAGTAGGAGGAGGCCAGATCGATGCTTACCGCCTCATCCACTCACAGATCAAAGTGTTCCCCAACAAAATCCAAGTAAACCACACTGGTGCCAACGCTCTACGCACTAGGTTTGACGTTACTGTCAAGAATTCTGGAAGTGTTCCGGTGTTCTTCCAGGTGTCTCATCTACCGAGCCCAACTGTCTACACCTACAATGATGGTTCAGACTGGGGTGCTTTGTTTCCTCCAGTCTTGGTCAAGGACAAAGTTGCAGACATAGCTTTCGGCGACGCGAATTTTACAGTGAAGGCAGGAGACTCGCGAATCTTGCGTTTTCAGATCAAGGTTCCGACAGGCTTGGATGAGGTTCGACTACCGGTTTTCAGTGGCTACATTGTACTGACTGGTTCAAATGGAGATACGGTTTCGGTTCCATACGCTGGTATGTATAGAGCAAATGCCCCACATAGTTTTCTATTTCCTACTATATCTCACTGTACAAGACGGCTAATACAAGCATGTTCGATGATAGGCTTTGCAACAGATGGCAAGAAAATTAACCCGATCACTTCTGGAGGCATTCAGTTTCTCCACACAACAACTCTCCAGCCGATTTTGGACGGTGCAGTTGTTGCCCTTGCGGATGGTGACGATGTCATCGCCACTGTGAGCTTGCGGTATGGCTCAAAGCTGTGGAGGGTGGAGGTAAGAGCTCCCTGTGCACAAATTTTCAAATAAGAAAGAAAACAAACTCTTCTGCTCAGATATCACGTTACTGACTCCTACCCTTAGCTCGTTGACGCCACCAAGCCTCTCTCCCAACTCAAGTACCCTGGCACTCCAGGTCAAGACGGTCTTGTAGGAGTCATCCGAGACATCACTTCTCTCGGTAGGAATGATCTCGGCTACAACTGGGGCGGTGTCCTGTCAGACAGGTTTTCGAATGGGACGTTGATACCAGCCGGAAAGTACAGGTATGTCACGCGAATTCTGCGACCGTTTTGGAAGCCGGAAGAGAGAGGAGCTTGGGAGTTGTACTCAAGCGGGAGTATGGAGGTTCGTAAGCCCTGAGAGAGTGTGTGATGCGGGTATTGTCCCCTCGCTTGATGTTGCAGAAACGTACTGGGAGTGGAGCTAGAGTTTTTGTCATGAGATTTCTTGTCACAGGCCATGACTGGTCAGTCCCTCCATAATATGAGAGTCGGTGGAATTATTACATAGCTCTCATTATTTGTTACAGGGGGCAGTGTCTATCATTAGTATTCGTCGTCTATTACAGAGCCCCCAGAACACCTAGTTACGAGGCAAGCCTCTTTATCTTTCATGGATAGTGTATCTCGTAGCCACCTCTTTCTGTATCTGAAAGTTGATCTTGCGATGACACGTGACCACGCACTGCGGCGCACCACACTTGGCCTAAACTCGCAAATGCATTAATACCGGGGCCAATGTATTAAACGTGGTTGGCAATAGTCTACACGGCCTCTAGGTAGATAGTGTTGAGCGTAAGGGGGGTTTGTTTTAATAATAGAAAAGGTTCTCTATACGCTAGAATCAGACACGCTGGTTTGGAGACTCGGCTCTCTGGGATGTCGTTCAATATGTGCTATCGAATTCCGTTTCGACCAAAACAATTCTTGTAATATATTCAAGTTCATAGGATTAAGATGAACAACGATTCAGATACCATGGAACTAGACCAGGTACCTCGGATCCTAAAGCGTGCTTAAGTTGAGGCGCAGTGAATCCAGGGAAACCAACGAGCCAATGAATGGGCTGCACAGGTTTCCCAAACACCAACAAATAGTGTGCCAACGAGCTGGACATCCGATTCCATGAAATCTTATTGCTATTAAGATGTACCCCCTCCCCAAATGATTAATTCCAGAGAGGAGTCCTGACTTGACCTCCAGCAATCTTCGTCTCGTCGAGTTATCTGGGTTCTCGTTTAACAGAATGGAGATCTTGCGTCGAGTAAATACAAAAGTCGACACCATCGTCATCAAGGTCCGCCTTCCACCTGGCCAGCGTCTATCCCCCTATACTCATGTTAATTATAGGGCAACTATTTTGTCACCAAATCAACTGGCGCCCGATTCTATATCCGTGGGATTAAATTCAACGGTAAAACGCCTCTGGAGCTTAGCGAATCCTTACTCAATGAGGACGATTGTTCTCTCGCCATTCCAGGTCTCCTAGCACTCGGTATCAATGTCCTATTCGTGATATTGCCTGATACAACGCAAGACCGGTCACTATGTATAGAGCAGTTCCAAGCCGCCGGCATCTATCTCTTAGTGATTTTCTCCACCGCTTCAGGATTAACGCAATCCGAGACATATTGGAATGATGACCAGTATGCGTATCAGACGAAGCTCATCGATTACTTATCGCCGTATTCGAATGTCCTGGGTTACATTTTGTATACTGCTTCGACTGGGTTGCAATCATCTGAGCGTACCAGAGGTCTGGCGTTCATTAAAGCCAGGATCCGCGATGTGAAGGAGTACATGCAGTCTAGTAATTACCGACAGATACCAATCGGGCTTATGGAATCCTCCTCTGATATGCTTGAATCAACCGCTCAATACCTCGAGTGTGGAAACTCAACCAACGAGATCGGAGACTTCTGGGTTTCAGTGCAGAACATCGAGTGCGAAGACGAAATCCTGCTGCCTTTCGAAGAAGCCATGCAGAACCGTAGCGAAACTTACGACAGGTTTGAAGTGCCTTTGGTACTTATGGATAAAACGTGTTCAAAAGCAAGGGCTCGCAATTTTACTTGGGTGGCGTCGCTTTTTGGTCCCCAGTTTTCCACCGTCTGGTCCGGAGCTCTTTTCGATGACTGGTATAGTTGGAACGCGGGATATGGTATGTCAATCGCAGGGATACCGTAGAGCTTTTTTTTAGTACTGTAGGGGGCAAAGATTGACATGTTGAAGGTCTTGTGAATATCACGAACAATCAGAGCGGTTCGCCGCAACTCAGCAAATCCCCCGCATACTCGACACTTTCCAGTCAAATTGCGTCTGTCCTGGCCAGCACTAGTACAGAATCAGTAAACCTACCTAAAAGTGCAGGTATCTTTAGCTGTCCAACTGTAGACAAAGATTTCCGTACGATTTCAAACTTCTCAGGCAAGATCGTTGCTGACAACCAATCTAGGGGCATCGACAAATCTACCACCACGCCCCAACGCAGAACTCTGCAATTGCATGATGAACTCACTCTCCTGCGTCGTGCCTGAAGCAATACCAATAGCCGCGGTACCAAGTCAGATATCCGACGTATGTGATCTGAACGCCACATACTGCCTCGGTATTGCCGCCAATGGGACGATTGGTAAATATGGTGCATATAGTGGTTGTAGTCTCTACCAGCAATACTCATGGGCTCTGAATCGCCTTACCATTAACCAAGTGGCACATAGGAACTCTACGACTTGCAACTTTTCAAGTTGGGGGAGGAGCCAGACCTCATCTATCAGCGCCTCCTGTTCACCGCTGCTTTCTCAAGCAGGCGTCCTTGGAGAAGGGACCGTAAAATTACAGTCCTCGGTTCCGACATCGTCAAAGCCAGCCACTTTCACCCATGTCGATGGGAGTCCTGAACCTAGTCCCTCCAGCCTCAGTTCGAGTGGTATAGCAGCAGTTGCTGTTGGAGCAGCAATTTTCATGTCGATGATCATCGGTTCAATAATTCTCTGGCGCCGAAAGAAGGCTGGCAAAACTTCGATGGCGAATACGAGTTCAGAAGGCCTAGAAGTGGGAGAAGCGCCTCCTGGACTAGGTCACAATGTGGAACTTGCAGCAAGGGAGGAGGAACAGGGTCGGGAGACTGAACAGTGGATGACGGAGAATGCGATCGAGCTTCCTGATGGAATTCCTCCACCACAAGAACTAAGCGACGGCATCATATCAACACATTTGACTATGACGAACTCACCTGAGAGGGGAAGATACGAAGCTGTTTCTACAACTGATCCCGAAGTGGAAGTAGGAGCCACTACGACGGTCGAGAACATTGTACCCAGAAAGGAGATTAAACGGAAACCTCTAGCTTCTGAGATCCCATCATCGTGGGTGGGTGCTGCTTTGTTCGATCCAAATGATCCCCAGCAGGTCCTCCCAGGTGGTGGTATTTCGAGTTCTGATGCGCGGCGTGGTTAAAATATTGTCAGTGGTATTAAGTGGGGATACGACGAAGGGTTGGATGAAGGATAATGCAATGGGAAAGGAACCAAAGAAACGAGGTTGTAAATAAGAGCTTCCCGCTCAACAGCCCTGCTCAAGAATCACAGAAACAGAGCACGAATTTGATGAATAGAGAAGGTTTCCGAAGGAACAATGTTTGCTTGCTGGGCTGTTGACCTTTTTTGCGCTTTTTTTTTAGAAGTGCTTTCTATCCCACCATCACACTTTGATGTTACCGAGTACGATCCTAGATAACGAGGGTCAGTAACTGCGTGCGGGAATTCTAGGCAAAACTAAGATGTGTGGCCAAAGAATTTTGGCCATTCAAATCCTGGAATACTTACACACTAGCATTCTAGTTGTCTACCCTCCCTCTTCTTCGTCCCCACTCCGGTCTCTTCAAGATCATTTTGGTAATGGTCTCACCAGACATGGCCTTTTACACGTCTCACACATGGTATGGTTGCATCCCTTTCTGTAGCACAAGTCTATGCCCCTCATGTTTTCGAATCGACACTTCAATTTCGTCAGATTTCATGTCACCGAACCTGGGAGCGTCTTTCGATGGTTGACATACCTGCTCGCTCTCTACGTGGTGACGAGGATGACAGCAATACCAGTACTCCCAATTGAAGTGCATTATTTCCGCTATAGAGACCTGCTTGACATAACTGATATCGGGGGCATTTTCATGTGTATGTTCTGATGGAGCCTGGCGACCTTGGTCATCTTTTGTCCTTAGAGGGGAGGCTTGATGCCAGCCCGGGAGCCCATAGAATGGTCTACTTGTTCCGGGTCCAAGCTTTAGTATGGAACCAGTATTGATGTGGTAATGTCTGGGTTAGTGCTTCTTCGTTGTCAGGTCGCACTTATTTGTGATCCAGTCGAAGAGCCCAGAAAATATCCCGTTTATGAGTGCCCCGTCTGTATCAATGTTCATTCGACGAACTTGGACATCCGCTCCAGCTTCTGTTGTTGAAGATTGGCTTGTTGATGATGAAATGGGTCCTGATGTTGGAGTTGTCACAAGTTCTGGATCGGGTTGGTGATTAACGCTACCTATCTTCCTGTTTTTCTTCCACCTAACTTGGTATTGTTCCAAGGCTACAGGCCGACGTGGGGGAAGCTCGGTGCCAGAGTCATCGTCCGAACCATTGAGAGCCGAGGATGAATCTTCGCTCCAAGCATCAATGTCCGAAGAATCCCAGGATGAGTCTTTGATTGGAGGATCGAATTTCCGCTGGCGTCCCTTCTCTGCCTTGTCACACCCATATGGACGGCGAGAAGTGCTGTAATCCCTGGGAATCTTGGATCTAGAAGTGGTTGCGGCTGTATGACCGCCTCTTGAGCTAACGCGTGAGTCTGATAAAGCTTGAGGGACGGAGGCTTCGTTGTGGGAGGCTTCATTAGTAGATGTAGGTGCACGGGTGCGGCCTCGCGAAGGGCTTTGGTAGGCGTTGATGTTAGCCATGGTGGATGACTTACGGATGGTTGAGTTGACTCGTTGATAGAAATGCGAAGATGTAGGAAGTAGAAACTATGCGCGAGGAATAATGTTTCGATGGAGGATCTGTATTGTATTGAGGTGTAATATCGATCCTGATTTTGATATTTCTAACTATCCCTTTGGACAGAAAGGGAAAGCACGAGCGGTGCAGAAGTTTGTACAATGTGCAGGGCAAGCACGAGGGAGAATCTCAAATCTGAGGATAGAGGACCCGTTTTCTATTATAGCAGGACTCAAGGTCTCGAGTTTATTTGGTAAAGTTTGGAAAAGAACGGCCGGGGAAAGAAAAACTGTTGAATCAAGGAGCTCGCTTAAGCCTTCATCCAGTCGTGCGATCACAATATCAATATGACAACGAAAACAATTGGAAGGACCTCCATGCGCGAGTGTTAGCGCTACGGTCCCATATATCAGGGCATTTACAGCTGGTAAACATCACAGAAGAGTCATCACAACGATGAATGTTAAGCTTGTCGTTTGAGGGACAAAAACATGTCTTCAGCATCCTCATTGCTCGGTAGGAGCAGTCCGTCCCCAACCGAATGAACAATCCGGGATGAGCGACTCTACTGGGGAAAAAAATCAGCTGAAAGCCTTCTTATTTTCACCGGTGCCTTTTGATTGCTATCTAATCAACCGCCGAAAGACACATCCCCATGTAATCGTTTTCTTTCTCATTGGAAGATATTGGATTGTTTCTGGGGCACACCTGTGACAATCCTTAATTTGAAGCCCTGGAGAATACTGCTCTCACTGCCCTGCTCCTGTCTTTCACTCCTTGAAAATTTGCATTCTTGGACGCTTCAGCATGCTCCTTCATGTTTTCATTTTGCCACGGTTTTCCTGTTCTCTCGACAACCCCTGCAGATCGGTCTTAGCGCTCACCCTTTCAGAAAACGGCTGATGATGAGGCGGTGTAGTTGATCAAATAGCCAGTTGAGTGCGACGAAGATAATTCCCAATCATTCCCTCTAAAGGCAACTTTTCTCTGTGGAGATCAGACAAGTTTTCTCCACCCAGTTCCCCTGTTGATGAAATGATATTTAATGGCCTATAGGAGTGAGACAAAACACCCAAAGACTCAGGGCGTCTTTCCAATGATGCCTTGCAACCGGCTTCTACTCAGAAACCAAAAAACGAAGCACTTAACCAAACCACGCATTCATCCAATGATGCCTGACGATCAAAGTGATTTCGGCTCATGCTCAGAAACCAAGACATGGTACTCAATAATTGAAGTCCCCCCTCCAATGATGTCTTGTAATCAATATATGGAGCAACTGACTCTCCAAATATCCTGGACTGACCAATGAAGAGGTCAAAGCGCAGAAATGACTACAACCCGATCGGGCGATTATTGACGATGCCTCGCTTGAACCAATCACTCGACTATCCATGGAATATCAAGTGATCAGAAGATGCGCATAGAAATGCTACACCGGTGCTCCACCAATAACTTACTCGCATTGCATCGCTGACTGAGGGGCACATGAGGAGAATCTGGGAATCCATCTGTAAGAAGCACAATCACATCCAGCTCCACTAACATCACCGATACTGGCCTATGAAATAGTATCATGGCATACCGGACGGATTTAGAGTTCATGCAGCTACTTCTGCAACCTGAGCTTGTGAAAGTCAGAAACTGCTCCCACAAATCCACAATGGAATCCTGCGAGCACTTATCACCTGCATCGGGCCTATGAGAAGAATGCTCACACCGCATAGACCCCATCACTTCGAGCCTGGAAACATTCGACTTATAAGATCGTCCATCACATCACAAAATCGTTGGAACATTCCGCTCTTCAAATGAGGCCATTCCAATACCCGCAGAAACATCATGGCTGGCGCGAAGAAATAAGAGCAGGGTGTGATTACCAGTCCACCGTACTGAAGACTGGTGGGAGTCCGGGTACATCTCAGACCGGGCTTGGGCATGCAGCCAATGTTTACCCTGGACCCCAGCCCGGCGGTTAACTTGCAGATCATCAACCAACCACATCGTCAAGACCCCTCTTCTGCATCTCGCTCTCGCTGCGGGTCGAGGGGAATATCTTCAACTAGTCTGCTTAGTCTTACCATTCCCATCACAACTCCGGGCGCTATTCTCGTCCCTTCATGCAGGTTCCTGGCCAGCCTCCCACCAAGAGTGACCATACTGACCATACAGACTCGCCTCCCCATGAGGATATCCAATGGCCGCCCAAGATGGCCTGTCCCGCTGGCTGGCTCGATGCAGTCTTCCCCCCAGTCTCACTCTCCCCTCTCGGTATATCACATACAGCCGCCGCTCATTGCTCAGAGATGATCGACTCCATGTTGAATTTGCGTCGCAGAACGTTTCGCCCTCTGGTGATGACCGCTATACATACATATAGCGGACGTTTCAACCTCACGATCGGAAGAGAAGAGGAACATGATGTGGACAGGGAGTGAGACAACGATCAATGCCAAAGTGATCCTGTTCCTCTTCTTCTCATCTGCTATAAGTTCCGCGAACCTCCTCACCGACGTTCCCAAGAACAACCCTCTGAACATCGATTGGAATCCAGCACCCTCACCAGAAGACGGTCCACCGCTCTCAGCACACGCTTCAAGAGACAAGTCCCTCCTTCCAGTACAGATTGGCGCTATCCTCGGATCATATCTCTTCTGTGTCTGCGTTGTTGGAGTAGCACTTCTCGTCATCGGTCGCAGACTTCGATTCCAGATCCAGAATTCTGCCCGAGCACTTGATATAGAAATGGTAGAGACCGCCTTTCCGAAAACCGCAGCCTTCGAGACCTCACCCGTCTCGCCCGGCGCACCAGGTGGAGGATCCAGGAACTTCTCGTGGCCTTCACCAGACAGGGATACAAAGAACCCATACGTCTTCCCCAGTATCAACAAGTCGCCTACAACACCGAACGGTCTCGCAGATCCTTACGTTGATACGAGGATTGTCGAGGCAGACCGCGAGATGTTGCAACGAGACTTGGAAGACATATATGCCCATGTTATGGAGCAGGAGGATGCCAAAGCAAGGGGTGTTATCTTGAAAGAGATGCCTCTCCCTCCGCAATTGCAGAGAATTGGTCCTGTACCGATGGGTCCTCCTCGAACGGACTCACCTCCAAAGAAGATTGAGAAATCCCGCCCAGCAACCCTCACATTGGATGAAGGGAAGACAAAGTCGCACTCCCGAACCTCGTCTCTGATCTCCTCTCTCAAGTCTCCCCGACGAAAGGGAATACGTGGAATGCGCATCTCGTCTCCAATCCCCACGCCAGTCTCAGCAACATTCCCCACCAGCGCAGCATCAGACGAGGAACCCCTCACACCCCGCTACTACACGCCACCACCTCCACCTCCAGTCCCAAAAGACCAGATTCCATACACCCACTCTCGTAACACTTCAGGCGGTTCCCCAACACGCAGTCTAGCAGAGCAACTCTCACCATACCGAAACGGGTCACGGCACGGCCCGAACCCATCCCAGACATCCGTCCAAAGCCAGAACTCGAACCGAGGAGGCGACCCAAGCTCCGCAACATCGGCAACATCTCAAACGCCTCTCTTCCTCCCAGCCCCAAAGCCACGTCACATGCAACCCTCCAACCCTCCCTCCACCAACTCCTCATCACGGGCCCTCCCCTTCCGTTCCTTCGAACCAGCTCTCCAATCCCCATCCTTCGTACCTACTACGAAGACCACAGTTCTAGAACGCAATCTCAAATCCAACGGCCCACATACCGGTGGCTTGAAGACCCCGTGGAGCGCGGGCGCCGTACCATATAGTCCCTACCAGCCTTTCTCGCCGATGATTCCCATCACGCCGAGACTCGTGACCAAAGAGGAGCGCAAGCAGAAAAAGAAAGAGGAGGGTCGGACGCCGGTGCTCGAGATGATAAAGAGCGAGGACGAACTCTGGGACAGCGGGTACTAAGCTATACACTCTCCAATACCGACGATGAGAGGTTTAATTCAGGAGAGCTTTTCTTATTGTATATTCATGTGTGTTTCTGTCTTCTCTTTCTTAGGGTCTGGAGCTAGGGCGGCGCGTGCATAGAAGATCGATTCATCTCACATTTTGCATCTTGATAGGGCGGGCAGGGTAGGCGAGCTCGGAGCAAACCTTCATTGGTATTCGTTTGAGGAGACTGGGGGTTTGGGGTTGATTTGGAGGGAACGGGATGGGATGGGATGGATGGGGTTTCATGATACCATGATGAATGTGGAAACTACTATTTAAATCTTTCAGACACTTAAATACATTCCAAATTTTCTCTTCTCAATTTACTTCTCATCCTGTTTGAATATCAATGTGCTCGATCTTGTGGCCTGACTTTTCTTGCAAGAGGGAACGATGAGGCCAGGACTGCCCAAATACCATCGTTCGAGGCAGAAGTCGGATATCAAATAACAACGGTACTTAGCAATACCATACTTCCATGTTCAGCGATTGCGTAAACTTGTGAATCCGTAGACTATGGCTTTTACTTCAACGAGCGGTGTAGATAGAGAAAGGTAGATCTGAAGTACGCCGACTCGAGAGATACTTCGAAGGTGAACTAGAGTTAAGGGGAGCTGCCATACCTCTCAATTTCCTTGCGAGAGGCCCTCGTTAATAAACCTCTTTTTTTGGTGTTAGGTTGCTCTTGAAGTTCACAAAAAGGGAAGCGGAAGACGAGGATACCGCAGGATAACCAGAAAGTTCTTAAGGCGGAGTTGTTGCTTCACGTATGCACCAATGATTTTACTGAGGCGCATTCTACTGTGAGTGGGTGAAAGCAATCATCTGACATTTCTCTAAACAACTAAGTAGGAACTTTCCATCCTCTACATAGCCGTCTCGTTGTAAGCAAGTAGTATCAAAGTAAACCCATTCCTATTACCCATTCCCATCACCCATCATCCACCATCCATTATCTATCAAGTGAATAAGCGCAGAAAGCAGACAGCAAAAAGCAAACAGCAAAAGCACACGTTCCTCCACTCATCTCAATACTCAATCAAAAGGAGGGAAAAGCTCAAGAACCTTCTCCGCCTCCCTCATCTCTCTCTCTAATACAAATCTGCGCTCCTCATCCCTCAAAATAAACTCGCACCTAAACACCTTAGGACGAAGGATAATACCCCCAGCATAAGAATCAACATCATAGCTTTCTCCCTCAACAGGCAAGATGTCGAAAGACCAGAGCATCTTAGCAAGAGCGATGAAGATACTATTCATAGCCAGATCCGCACCAGCGCAAGCACGTCTTCCGAATCCGAATGTGCCGTGGACGTGTGCGCCTTGTGGGAAGGGCTTAGCACCTAGCTCAGCGTCATAACGGGGATCAGACTCGGGGAGATAACGTTGAGGCGCGAAGGTTTGAGGGGAGGGGAAGTAGGCTGGGTTTTGGTTCAGGCCCCAGGCGGGTGCCCAGATGGTGGTGCCTTTTGGGAAGCGGTAGCCGTTGAAGACATCGTTTTCGCTGGTGGCGTGTGGGAGGCCGAAGGCGCTGGATGGGCGCCAGCGCAGGATTTCCTTGACGAGCGCATCGATATATGGGAGTTTGGGTTGGTCGGCGAAGGTTGGGGAGCGGTGCTTGTCTACAACGAGGTCGAGTTCGGCTTGGGCTGCCTTTTGGATGTGAGGGTGTGTGACGAAGGCTAGAATTGCGGAGTGTAGGGTTGAGGCAGTTGTGTCTGAGCCAGCGCCGAAGAGAGAAGCTGGCAGGGCGGCGAAGTGGTCCTCCCTAAGTGCGTTGGTGTCGACATCTCCGTTAGCCTTGAGGTCAAGCATAGTCTCTGTCAAGCTGGTCACTAATGTGCCCTTGGAATGCTCCAAATCTTCCTTGACGGAATCCACCAAGCCGACGTCGAAAGTCGCGAGAACGCGACCCATCTTGACGATGGGCTCCTTCCAGCGGGAAAGGAAAGCAGGGAGATGAAGGAGGAATGGGAAGGACTCGACGGGGTAGGCGCCAGGCTTCAAGAGGTCACTCGCATAGCGGAACAGGTATTGTCTCTTCTTGAGGACCTTGGAGTCCAGAGAAGCGATTCGTCGACCATATGCCATGCTGAAGACCACACTGGAGGCGAACCTATCAATAGCCTTGCTCCAATTGTCCGAATTACCAACGATGCTATCAACAACGGCTAGTGCCTCTGCTTCTTGGCGTGGTTTGTAGGCTGGCAGTATGGATAACTTGAGAGAGTGGTGAAGAACCTTGCGACGAATAGACCAGGCAGATCCGTAGGAGAGAGAGGCGACTGAACTATTGTTGTTGAATAGCTCGCCGAATACAATCATCCGAGGACGAGACGAGTAGCGGCTGCCACGACGGGACATGAGCTCCACGGCGATAGCAGGGTCGCTGATGATGATGCGAGGTGATCGACCAACCCAGATGGTGTACTAGAATATGGAAAGATCAGCAATTGCTCGTCCCTGATCGCCTCGCTAGCACTCTTGGAAGTGAAAAGCTAGTAAGACAATGGAGAAAATGGCTCCCACCCGAATAACTCACAATCGGACCATAGATATGGGACCATTCTTCAAGAGTAAGAAAGAAGTTGTCCTTGGGGAACGAGAGGACATTGCCAATGAATGGAATAGGGAGAGGGCCAGGAGGAAGGTAGAACCAGGTATAGATGTCGGAGAGCAGGAAAACGACTGGAATCATGAGCAGAGCCCAGAGACCAGCCACGAGAGGATTCATGGCGACGTAGGGGAGGACCTCCATGATTGTTGACGTGCCAGCTGAGACAGGCTCAGATCTGGTAGAGGGCTGGGTTGTGGTGACGAGGAGAGAAAAGGTTTCGTTGTCGTGAGGGAAAAGTGAGGTTCGAGGGATCCTGAAGGGGAAGCAATATTGTTTATCGTGTCGCTTATCGGTCCCGAAACAGATTCCTTACTGCGGAATTCACCTTTCGAAAAAGTGTCAGGAAAGGGGAACCCGAACACAACCCCGACAGGAAGGCACAATCAGTATTATATACCATTGCATTGCAAACTCCCAACAATGTCTGATGCAAGAAGTGCTTTTTGCTCACATTTCCACTCTTAGCCCACCACTTGGAAGTGTTCCTCGGAGGTTAAGCTTGGAGTGTCCAACGATGCATTTTCGTGTTGGTAACACGAAAACTCGTTCGCTGACAATCATCCCAGCTTGCTGGGTCTATCGCAATGCTACCCACACAGCCAGTGACAATGTACTGCTCGAGTACGCATCTACGGGCTTGCATTGGTGTTTCTCCAACAGTTGTGGAGTACCAATCAGGTGTGATAGTGAGGCGCCACAACATGCATCGGATGGCCAGCCTTGTGTAACACAATGTACGAGGCCGAGAACGAGAAGCCACCAGGGCAAAGAAATAATTTGGCATGATGCTTTTTCCCATTTGTCTAAACAACACCGGATCCGCAACGCCGTTGGGATGCATCCAGTCTATCTTCCAGCCAATCAATAACCTACTCTGTTTACTCCGAACGATCGAAGACCTTGCTTCCGAACTTCCAGACTTGGTCGATTATCAAAGTCTTCTTGCCGAACCCGTCAACAGCCTCGTCGATGATCACTAGATCCGCATCGGCGTCTCCCTTCAAGTTACCCTTGACATCACTCAGTCCCAGCATTGCAGCTGGAGTGGCAGTCACTGCCTTCAGTGCCTGTGGTATACTTGCTCCTGACCAATTGAGGAAGTTGGTCACGCATTCAATCAGCGTGATAGAACTGGGAGGTGTTAGCTCTGGCCTCTTCTGTTTCTTCAAGATCTCCTACCTTCCAGCAATCTTGTCACTTCCTTCTAGTACCAGTTTTGGGCCAGTCTTCACGATCCTCTCTCCATTCGTCCATTCATATGCACCATCGGGTAGTCCGACCAAATGCATGGCATCCGTCACGAGAATGAACCCGTCTGGATGAGCGTTGAACGCGATTTTAATACTGGTAGGGTGCAAGTGTATCCCATCTGCAATAATGCCAAAATACGGACGGGGAAGTGACTCGGCAATACCCAGCACTCCATAGACATTTGGATTCCTGTGATGAAGAGGCCGCATCGCGTTGAACAGATGCGTAATCATAGTAGCCCCTGCTGCGACTGCTGCCGATGCCTCCTCATACGTTGCTTCTGTATGTCCGATCGAGTACAGTATGCCTCTTGAGGTGATGTCTGGGATGGTTTGGGTCATGGCTGCGACTTCTGGAGCTGCTGTAATCATTTTGATCTGTGGAGGTCGGATAGCGCCATCGAAAGGAGAGAGAGTAGGGTTTATGTTGGCCGCCCCATAGCAGTCTTCTAAATCGCTGAAACCATTAACCGCAGGAATTATGTTTTCGACTTTGTGGATCCCGTTCTTGCTGGGACTTAGAAATGGTCCTTCGCAATGAGCTCCAAGAGATTCAGCTCCATTTTCGGCATTACGTGGAAGACCAGAAGGTCCAAGGAAGGGCAGCGCCTATGAAGTTATTCAGTAGAGCTTCTATTAAATCGCTTCGCGAACGTCCTGTACCTGTTGGTAAACTTCCTTCCGCTCAGAAGTCAGTGTTGGAAGATATGAAGTGACGCCAGTCTGAATCAGCAACTTATTGACCTGCTTCAACGTCTTCCCATACGCCGAGACATCTTCTGGTATCTGCGAGAAATTGAATCCAAAAGCCCCATTCAGTTGTACATCGATCAGACCCGGTGAAATGATCTTCCCTCCCAGGTTGATTGTGATATCTGGAACCGAGTGGTCTCCGTAGAAAGCTTCTTGACTCCTCACAATCTTTCCCGTCTCCGAACTGACCCACAAGTCCTGCTCTACCAGCTCATCACCCTTGACTAAACGACAGTTCGTGAACTTCGTGATCGTTTCCTTTCCTGTAGGAATTGCAGATGGCATGATGGAAGGATTGATGACAAAAGACGAAGTACAAAGATTTAATGAAAGGAACGATTTATCTGTTAGATTAACTGTGGCGTGAACCACGGTTTACCTTGTGCTCTACATAATGAATGATGAAACTCCACGAGGCTACGACCTACCTGGTATTATGCTTTGCTAGACGTCAAAGGTCCTTGACCATTGAAATGATGGCATGAATCCATAAGGGCGGAAGGCCCTCAAGAGTGGGCTGAGGTGTGAATCAAGATCGATGGCGATGTGATGTGATGTGATGTCCATCGTTCAGTAGGTTGGGTGGGTAGGTAGTAAGAAGCTCAAGTTGCAGAGAAGAAGTGGAGATGTAACGTCTCATTATCACTTCGTCTCATCCCGACAAAGGCCGGGTAAGCCGGCCAGCGAGATATGGACTATTAAATGAGCAAATGAGGGAATGTTTTGCGAGCACGACTGTTGCCTCCGATAGAAGTTTGCCACTCCAGTTTATGATGAGTGATCTGATGTTGATTATTGAAAGTTCTGAGACGAGATGAAGACTTGAAGAAAGGCAAAGAGGAGAGTGAGAATTGAGATGAGAAAAACTCGGCAAAAACGAAATTTGCCGATGAGTTCCCGACCACGTGACCTGGCCCATTGAACCCTCCTCGCCGCGTCGTCCCCATCCCATGGTTACACGCCCATGTCTTTCTTCCCCACGAGGCTGATGATCCACGTTGCTTTCCCCTCTATGGCAAAGACGTTGCACCCGTTCCGTCCGTTTCCACTACCGAACATGCTGATGTGTGATGTGATGAGGGTCTGAAGTCCGAAGACGAGCAGCGAAGTGACGAAGTTGTGCCGTGCGTGCCCACCTCATACTGTACCGTACAGTACCTACGGTACCTACAGGAATACCCCACCCTACAGTAACCGAGGAGACTGCCCCGACCAGTCCAGTCCAGTCTTGTATACCTGACCTGGCTTGCTTTAGGTTCAACAAGCCAGCCAGCTGCAGCCGTCACGGTGTCCGGCGAAGTGCAAGTCAAGATGGAGGGCTCGGAGAGCAGCGATGAGCTGGACCCGCTATGGCAGGATCTGGATTGGTATGCATCCCATCTTACCTACCTATCTTATCAGATCTCGTGATGGACAACGTGCTGATTTGACTTGCTTGACAGGGCTATGGGCCAACTGTTCTTTATGGGTATTTCTCCTATTGCTATGTCTTGTGCAACGCCATTGGTGGCTGTCAAACGGCACTGCTTTGTTGTGTAAAGTGCCGATCTTGTATCATGGAATGCTGACTTTGAGATACTTCAGGTTGGGAAGGAACAGAAGTCACACCTCAAATCCGCACGTTGATTGAAGATCACCATCTCGGTGCCATATTGCTGACCACCAAAAACTTAAAAAGTATTGTGCATTTCTTTATGCCTTCCAAGTTTTGTGCTGTGCTCTTTTCTGCTCTTGTCACCTTAATAGGTCTTGTAATTGCTGAGGAGTGCTTTCATGACCAAGCTCTGAAAATGCAAGGTTTTAATATGCACATTTCGTCCTCGAGTTTCTCAGTGCTGTCTTGCATTGGTATAATTTTTTTTTCTAACAAGACTAACCTTTGCAGCTGCCCAAGAAACCGCAAGATTGGTTCAGGAGCTCCAGACAATTGCACATCAAGCAGGTCATCCAGTGCCGCTCCTCATAGCTCTTGACCAAGAAAATGGCGGAGTCAACAGCCTCTTCGATGAGGATTACATCTGTCAATTTCCCAGTGCCATGGGAGTTGCAGCTGCTGGCTCTCCAGAGATGGCATATGAAATTGCCAATGCAACCGCTAAAGAGGTCTCGGCTGTGGGAGTCAACATGATCATGGGCCCGGTTCTTGACGTTCTGACTAACGCCAGATACCAACCTCTCGGGGTAAGAGCCACTGGAGATGATCCTCAAGAAGTCTCGCAGTATGGAATCGCTGCCATGAATGGTTACAAAGATGCTGGACTCACGACTTGTGGGAAACACTTTCCTTCGTATGGAAATCTGGACTTTCTCGGTTCGTCGCTTGACATGCCTATCATCACCGAAACGATTGAGCAACTGAGCTTGGGCGCACTTGTTCCATTCCGAAACGCTATCCGGGATGGCTTGGATGCCATGATGGTGGGTGGATGTGCTATGGCCAATGCTAGTAAGTAAACCCAACATGCTTCTTTGAGCTTCCAACTTACACCAAGACAGGTATGAATGTTATGCACGCTTGTCTTAGCGACCAAGTTGTCGATGATTTGCTGAGAAATGACCTCGGCTTCAACGGAGTGACAATTTCTGAATGCCTAGAAATGGACGCCCTCAGCCACGACATCGGAGTACGAGGAGGAACAGTCATGGCTGTCGAAGCAGGCTGTGATCTAGTCCTTCTCTGCCGCTCGTTTGCGGTACAGCAGGAAGCCATATCCGGACTCAAATTGGGCATCGAAAACGACATGATTTCTCGCGAACGAATCATGGTCTCGCTTAAGCGTGTTCTGCATCTCAAGTCCAAATGCACCAGCTGGAGCAAAGCTCTGAACCCACCTGGCATCAATGTACTTGCCAGTTTGCACCCAGGTCATCTCGCACTATCAACGAAAGCATACGACAATTCCATCACCATCATGAGAGACAAAGGTCATCTCCTCCCCTTATCCAACACATTATATCCCGATGAAGAGTTGCTCCTTCTCACACCACTCGTCAAACCCCTTCCCGCATCAGCTGCCACGAAGGCTCTCACAGAATCTACTCGCTCAACAGCCAACGACCATGATAAATGGCAGCACCGATCTTCTATAATGAGTGGTGAAGGAGTCTTTCGAGAACTTGGCCGATCACTCGCTCGCCAAAGGCATGGGAAACTTCTTCATACTTCTTATACAGCCAACGGTGTACGTCCTGTACATGAAAACCTCATCAATAGAGCAGCAGCGATCATAATTATCACAGCCGATGCGAATCGAAATCTCTATCAGAATGGCTTCACCAAGCACGTCGCTATGATGTGCTCCATGCTATCCGCGGGAGGCAAGAAGAAATCTCTAATTGTCGTTTCTGTGTCTTCTCCCTATGATTTCGCTATGGATAAATCAATAGGAACATATGTCTGCACCTTCGACTTTACCGAGACAGCAATGAGCGCTTTAGTGCGTGCTCTATTCGGCGAGTTCGTCCCACAAGGAACATTACCGGGTACATTGAGGAAGAGCAGGAAAGTGCAGAAATCGAGACAGAACTGGTTGGTCGAGAGTTGGAACAGGGATCGTGACCATAGAGGATTGCTGGCACTTATCAAAACGATCGAGAAGACTGCGCCTCCTAACACACAGTCCGGTCTATCAGGGGCAACAGCCGCCTCTTTTGAACTTGTAAGTTTCCTCACTCAATTCGAAAATGTTATACTTACACAAATCCAGTCCCAAGGTCTCTCTCCACCCCACGACACAATTCAAGAACAACACTTCGTAGTCCGCAACTCCAGCACCCAAGCCCTCTTCGGTTTCTGCTCAACCTACTACCACACCCCTACCTCCCACGGAATCCTGTCCTCCCTCTTTGTCGACCCCTCAAAACGCAACCTCTCAATAGGACACTCCCTCCACCAACGAGCCCTTCGCTCCCTCCTCACCCGCCCCTCCATCAAAACCCTCCAACTCGGCTCCTCCCTCCCGACAATCTACCCCGGAATCCCCATGTCCGACCTAACCGAAGGCGCGCGCCTTAAACGCTGGTTCGCCGCCAACGGCTGGGACATATCCTCGCCACGCCTCCTCTACACGCTCACGATCCGCAACCTCCTAGCATGGCAAGCGCCCGAGGGCCTCCTCCCCTCCATCCAACGCGTCAGTTTCAAATTCGACCTCATCGCCGGCCGCGACAACGCCGAGAGCGTGCTCGATCTCGTGAAAGCGAATTCGGGCCCCGAGGTCCTCGCTCTGTACCAGCTCGCGCTGGCTGACGAGTCGTGCGGTGTCGTGAGGGCGAAGTCACCCGTTGATGGCTCGCTCGTTGGCGCTGTCATCATCACCCGTCCAAACTCGAGTCTCGCGACTTACATTCCTGTCCTCAAACCCTCGGCCTTCGCGACCTCCCCGTCGCTCAATGGCAATAACACCGATAACCCGAGTGGCGTAGGTGGCATCCTGGCACCTGTGGTACCGAATAGCCCACAAGCTGCTATCGTGCTGCAGGGACTCGCGCTGTTAGGTATTAGACAGAATAAAGCGCATCGTGCTGCGGCGTGCGTGTTGTGCTGGGTGCAGGGCGAGGAGAGGGATGTGCTGCTCGGGATGGGCTTTGATGTGCTGGATGCCTTTGAGGAGGTTAGATGTCCTGCTGAACGGGTAAGTTCTTTACCGTCCCATTATTTTCTTTGACTAGTACCCAATCTGCTGGGGGAGTGGTAAGGCTTCGGATACTTGCTAACGAAAGTTCACCTGTAGTTCAGTGAGATGAATCTGGGCTGAGGGCCAGTCCAGTATAAAAGATTGATTCAGCATCGAAAAAAGTGGGGGGGGGGAGAATACATAATCGAGGTTATCGGCTACCGAAGCGAAGCGAAGCGAGAGTGGAGAAAAACCCACCACTCGCCTTGTTTACTTTCAGGTTCTCGTACCGGCTGGTAGGCATCAAAAACAAGGTCAAGGATTTGAGGAATGCCCCTAATATTTCTTTCGATGCGCGAAGACTGATGAAGTATTCCTTTCCGGCTGTCATGGGAGGTTTGTATTAGGTTGTATTAGGTTATCCGTGGTTCAATGATATATTTACTCTTTTTCTCCTATTCAAAAACCTTCACCGCCTCTGTACAGTACTCGTTCCGAATTGCTTTGCAAATTGCTTTCTCCGGCTGCAGAGCTTCAACACGGATATCTAAAGGTTGGGCATTAAATATTCTCTCACTCTCACTGCCTGCCCTAGTCTCTCGCTCGCTCGCTTGCTAGCTTTCATTAAGATTTATTCATTTCATCTCCTCTCGTTAAAACGCTGTAACGCTGATGGTATCAAAATTTGCTCGTGCCTTCATTCATCGTACACACTCCCGCCTCCCAATACTTCGACTTGCATTCCTCTCCCTTCAGGTCATCAGTGGCCCGCTTAAGGCCCACGGGTCTACTTACACTTCTGCCACCCCCTCTGAGCAATTAAAACACATATATCTGCCTTCTTCTGCTTGTAGCCTTCTCAGCGACTTCCAAGGCGTAGATTTTCCCTCTTCCATTCTCTTAGTCCCATCCCATCTAATCCTTGACGGGATAACCGCCTGCTTTCCTCGCCCAACTTGTGATCAGTGTCGCGATGGCAGCCAAGCTATCGATGGGATAACCCGCACTGCTTTCTCCACGGTATTTGCGGGTTCCAATGCCGATATAAAATGTGCACAGCAAATGCCTATTGCAGTTCCAAATGAGACCTTCAGCTCTCTTCCATCAATCATCCGCTGAGAAATATCTCTTCGTCTTATTCTTGACCTGCTCCGCCTTCAGATCCGGAGGTACGATAGTGTGATGCACGACATGCGGCCTGTATATAGCATCGACAGGCGGCATCCTAATTTATCACATTAGCTTCCATCCTCCAACAAAATTCTTTCCTTCATCCGACGCCTTCGAACAGGAAATTTCGCAATCAAAAAGTGGAATGGGACTAACCAATCATCAACACTCAACGGGAAATACTCATAAAGCAAATCCGCATTCTCAACCGGACTCCCCATCCCCACTCCAACACTCCTCCTCATCCTATCTCTCTCAAAGAGCGGACTCCCAGGCTCACCTCCAAAACTGCCCCTGGAGCCTGTACGATTGTACTCGTCGTCCGCTAAGGAGAGATCGATAGGCGCGCTTACAGAGCTGGGTTTACTGGATGAGGAAGAGCTTTCTGTTTTCCAGCGTGTTTTGGGCACGGGTGGTCGTGTGCTAGAGCTGGATGAGGACTGATGGGAGAGTGTTGGCTTTTTGGCTTGGCGGGGAAGGTCGGAGGGTGCTGTTGAGGGGGACGGGGTTGGGAGGGGGTTGTTGTTCCATTCGGGAAGGTCGAGGGGGGTCTTTTGCATTATTAGCCATCGCACATTGTAGAAAGGTAGGTCGCGAGAAATAAAAGTTGGGGAACTTACAGATAGAGCGTTCAAAGCGTAGAACTTGTATGAACTACTCGTCACTCCCGGATCGACTTTCACCTGGGGTGCCGCCGCATCGCTCATCATCCGCGGTTTAGAGTCTAATTTCCTCTCACTGAGGGAAACGTCTTTCCTGCTATCGAAATTCCTCGGACTTCTTCCCCGCACGATAATCGGTCCGCTCTGTATCTCAACCAGCTTCACACTTTCTCCAGTAGGTAATGTAGCCATCAAGTTGATTTGAATCACGTAATGCTGCTGGAGGCCTTTCCTGCGTCCATTATTCGCAGTTGCGTGTTTGAATTGCAATCGTTTCCATGCAATTGGTATCGAGACGAGCGAGGGGTCCAGTTCTGGGTTCATACTGAGATCTAGAGGCCATTTCGGCGGTGCGGCTCCAGCTCTATCTTCAGACGAGCTGCCCGCTGCTGTTTTCCACGGTACGGATATGATCTCGGTGCTCTTGCCCTCGATGCTCTCTATAGCACTTATCGTAGCCATGAGATCATACAGAGGCACTTGCTGCCCTTGCTCGTTGATCATGCCTTTGATCCCTCTACTAACCACCACAGTACCCGAGATCTGGAATAGATTCCGTCGGTAGCAAGTCAATTCCATGGGTCTGCCCGTGGGAGTATTGTTGTCCCCAAACACATCCTCAGCCACGAAGAACATGCCGTACAGCTCGGCAGACATAGCTGGCCACGTCTGGCCCGCATCGTCTAGGATGGGAGCTTTGAGGATAGGAGCCCCGAAACTGAGGAGCTTGTTATCAAGATCTGCGGGGTTACTGGAGGGTTCGTTGTGTGCGTTTGTGGTGGTGTCTTCGAGGAGGGAGGAGAAGTCTGTTCCGGAGGGGTAAGAGAAAGGGTCTTCGAAAGTGGTGGAGAAGGCATCGGAAAGGTCGTACGAGGGCGTGAATGGGAGAGGGGGCATGCCGCCGGTGTCGTTCACATCGTCTCTGCTGTTGAAGCTGCTGGTCAGCCGTGATTCTAACTCCAAGACACTAGGTAGCTTCTGGGGCATAGGCAGGGCGGATAACATACAACATGCCCTCCCCGTCAAAGTTCAAATCCGGGTCAAAGGCATCCATGCCTCCCCCAAGTAGCTGGTGCTGTCCGTTGTTGGCGGTATTCAATCGCAGGATATCGTTCGGCGCAACGGGAGCACTGAGAGACGAGATGGTCAGGCTGCCGGTCTCATAACTTGCCATGGTACGGGGATGGCTCTGGCTCTGCTTCTGCTTCTTCTTCTGGCTATGGGTTGCGCCTTCCTGGTGTTCGCGAGGGTATGGGGAGTGAAGCATGGGTCGAGGTCGAGGGAGGTGTGCGCATTATCGAAGGCGATTCATTTGCGGCCGTTTAGCTAGAAGAACAAATCACTCAGTGCAGGCAGTGGAGATTGATGACAGGCGATGAGGGGAGAGAAGTAAGAGGTTGTGAGACTGGAATGCCTTCGTCGTGTAGTAGGAGTAGATTTGAGGTCGGACAGGCCGTTGAATCTCTGGACGTTACTGTACTGCACAGTACTAGAGGCGTCGCTGTTAATTGGAGGAGGCAATGGAAGAGGCTTGTCGGTGGTGGTGGTGGTGGAGGAGGAGGAGGAGTGAGTTCGGTAGTCTCGCAGTATTGGTGGATGGAAAGTTGTAGTACTGTATGTAAATGGGGTGGCCCAGCGAACCATGGAGCACGGCTGTCAGCCGTCACTGAAGATCCATCCATTCATTGGCCAGACTTCACCACCCCCCAGAGTTCTAGTGGTTGCTTCTTTCTTTCCATCGCCTGTTATCTCTGTTATCTCTTCTCTTCTCTTCTCCATCCCAGCAGTTGCAGGAGTGGAGTGCATCTGGAAGGTAGATAGAAGCTATATGGCAAAGCTCAAAATCCTATCTGACTTCTAGCTCATCTCAAAATATTACAAACGACTGTTCGCAGTGGGTACACCCGTCAATTGCCTCGCTTTCTACTCTTACTATAGCCAGATTATCTCAGGAGTGAAGTTCCTCCTAGGTTGGGGTCCCCAGCCGCTCGGTCGTACTGTTGCTAGCCTGTTCTCTCTCCCCCCGCATTTGGCCTGGGGTGGCCACGACACGAGGGCAGATTCACACAGGTGGTTAGATAATGGAAATGCTAGAGCTGGGTAGGAGTTGGAACCAAGAGGGAACCAAGAGACTGAATTTTCATCCTTGCATGAGAATCATTGAAAGTGGTACACAACTGTGCCCGGCGAAAGGTCTCGAAATTCCAAGTCATGAGATCCTACTCATCAACCGCCTCCTGCCTGTCTTGGAAATACCTCACGTGTAAATGAATGAATGAATGTCTGCAGCACTATACTTGTGTAACCCGACACGATGTAAGAATTATGTTCATTTCGAAATATGCTCATGAAATAGGGAAAAGATAGACCCGAACTCCTCTTTATGCTTCGTACATATGACCATTATGCCTTGGAGATGACCCAACCATGCACCTAAGCCTCTATTGAAGCAACCGCACCCGCAACAGCAGCTCCGAGCAAGCTACTCTCCTCCGCATAGATCAGCTCGACCGCACCCGCCTGGCCGCCGCTTGCTACCACCAGAGCATCGAGGTGCTGCTGGCAGTGGTCCTTGAAACTCGGGTAGTTCTCCATGACGGATCCATTGTATGCCACCAAGGTGTGTGATGATTCCTCTGCCCGAATGGCTTCAGCATCATTGCGGAGTTGCCAGAGACCATGCACACCAGCTGCGATGACGCCTGAAGCTCGGTATGTGACGGCTGAGGAGATAGTCCGCAATGCTTGCATATCGGCTTGGGTAGGAGGAGAGGACGTGGGGTGCCGTGATAGGAATAATTGTTGGGCTTCGATCAACCCGGAGCTTTGATCACTAGAAGATATCGTCAGTCTCTGCTTCACCAAAATCGAGGAATATGCTCACGACTCGATGCGGGAGATCGTTTCGGTCTCCAGTGAGTATGTTTCCTTCAGACTGTGTGGAATAACTCCGCCAAATAATCCTGCCGTCTGGATCCCTTCGACTAAGACCAGCCGGACAATCTCCCCGAGGTACCCTCCGCTGACAATGTGTTCTAACGGTTGGAAGTTGGGATTTGGGTGTGCGGAGGTCAGGAGCTTGTCCCATTTTGTTGAAGGCAAAAAACCAGCTCCAAACATCGACAACTCTGTGTTGACGATGACATGCTTTGCTGAATCGTGCCACTCGGAAGGGCGGGCGCCAAACTTCGGAGGCGAGAACACATGTACGGGGAGGTGTACAGCGGCATTGACACCGGTACCATGAATGAGTGCGAATCTTGTGGTCGAGTCCAGATAGGCTTTTGACAAAAGAGTTGCAGAGGAATCGTTCACGATAGCATTCAGCTGGACGTTGAGACCCCTCCTTGAACATGAAGTCTGTATCAGGTCTCCGAGATCCTGACCCAGTAGTCCGTGAGCCGCAAGAAACCCCTTGCCCATTCCTTGAAGGAGACCGCTTCGAAGCGATGTTTGTCTATAATTGTCAGCTGACTTCGACGGCAACGATTAAGACGACGTACTCAATTGGGAACGACCACGCAAGTCCCATTGACAATGGAGCCTCTGACATTCCCTGGCCCTCCGTTTGTCCGGACAACGTCTCTTCGATCCTCTCAGCCATCCAGTCAAAGAATAGAACCCCCTTCAGTTTTCTCTCAGGGGAGCCAATTTTGAAAGAAGCCATCTTCAAGATCTTGCTTCCCACTTCGTTCTTCCTTCCAGATAACTCGATCAAGGCAACTCTGAAAGTCGAACCTCCAACGTCAAGAGCCAAGAAAGCTCCCGTCTCATTTCCAGATGGCAGTTGGTGATTGTATGATGGAAGCATACACAGCGGGTTGTCCACTAAACTCTCAACGAACTGGCCTCTCAATCCATCTGATAATGTAACAAGTCTCCTTCTTTCCACCGAACCTCGGAAAATCTTCTCGATCCGGTCCAGGAACTCCTGGGAACCCAATTTGGCGGTGCCATGCTCTGAGACATTGTCACCGTCGACATTTTCTTTTTTGACAACCGATGGTGAAATCCATATATTCAGAATAGTCTGTAGGACATGCTTCGTCCTCAGTAAACTCCTCAGAAGGGCAGCGTAGAAGGCCTGGCGTACCTTTTTCATTGCAGCAATGACCGGCTGCATGACATCGGGTGTTGATACATATAGGGGAGAATCTGTAAGACCAGCAGCGCTACGAGGCGCAGCTAGGGTAGTAGTGTGATGGAGCGGATCGACAGGTTGTAGTCTCAGTCGTATTTCCGGAAGGTTCTCTTCTCCATGATCTGATGGAGATTAGACGTTGCCGCTGGTGCCCCGAGTTGTGTGTCGGATGAAATTGAGGTTTGTCAACTCAGGTCGTAACAGAGGGAAAAGTCTGACGGCGGCGTGAGACCGGAAGCAACCTGGAGACGTTGAATGCGGGTACGAGGTCGTCAGATGGGAAGTGGATTCGAGCGTCGGATCTGATGGAGCGTGGTGGTGGAGGCCAAGAGTAACCTTCAAAAAGCCTGCGGCTGGCTGGGACTGGATTGGACTGGCTGGCTTAACTGGAGTGTACTGTACTGCAATGCACTACGGGATCGATCCTCGAATTGGTGGGCGGGACAGAGCGAAACCAAACAGAACAGCACAAAACAGAACAGAACGGGACTGGGTTTCAAAGAACAAGACGCTTGGGAACTATGTCGCCATTCAGGCCCGGAATATGATTGTAAAATGTGATAGGCCGGAAAAAGAGTGGTCTGGTCTCTTTCTGCTACGGCAGGTGGAGGTGCAGGTGCAAGTAAGTGCAAGTGCAGGTACGGGTGTGTGATAATCCTAGAGAAAGTGCAAGTAACATCGGTTGATCTCAAGTAAAAAGGTTTGAAACGAGAAGGCAAATTACTACTATACTGTATCTGTATCCTACCGACCTTACACTTTGGGCCACTACGGACTGCTCTACACAGCACAGCACTGCACAGTAAAGCACCGTACGGCGCTCGTTGACCAGTCTGGAACTGGAACTGGAACCCGAACCTAGACAGACCTTGTCCGCGGTCAGAGTCCAAACAAGCCAACGACCGTATCGCAGCTTGTGTGGGGGAGGGAGTGCTCCCTCCTATCCTCCCTCACCTACTGGACTGGATCTTGCGGCGCTCTCTCAGCTCTGCTCTGAAAGCCACTGCCTGACTGACTGGTCTTGCAACGCTGAAAAGTATGGAGATCCAAGCTCCCAAGTGGAACTTTCCCCTGCGCTGGTGCGGCTTACCAGCGGCCAGGGCTCTAGCAGGCTCCTCATGCAGAATTGATTGATTGATGGGCAATGGCCGATGGGCGATGGGCGATGGTGGCATCGGAGCCTTTGGGCAGGGTTTGAGTGATGTGCCATAGATAGTGGTGCGTTGCGTTGCGTCGCGTTGCGACTTGTCGACCAGAGGAGGCAACGTTACAGAGAAGCTGGAGCTGGACCTGAAGCTGGACGGACGCTGGACGCTGGAGACATCCAGAGGAGACGGGAGACGGAGCAGTGGCGTGAGTGCCGCGCTAAATTAACTCGCCCCGCCCTCACTACCGAGCAGCATATCTTGAGTACCCCTTTTGGGGCACCGTTGATGGTACTTAAGATGGGTCTACACTGGGGTTTCCTGGTTGTGCCTGGGGCATCTTAGATGAAGGCCCGCCTCCTGGGTCCTGATAAGGTTTCGCTTGCTTATCGAAGGGCCGGATTGTCCGACTCAGATTTCCGACGTTCACCTTTGCCAGACGACGACGACCCCATCCTCGATTCCACCAGCATCCATCGTCTGAGCCAGTCTGAGTGCCAGAACTGAGGAAGTTCTCGTCATGACATGGCAGTTGGCTGCTGAGCTACGGTGATCATGGTTTATCGCCGCAGTGTCCCGGTGTCAGGTGGAAATTCCCCACAAGGCTGTCTAATGAATGAGTCTCCGAGTCTTCCACGAGGCGTGAGAAAGAAGGAGAAAGATGGGATGCTTGGTGACGTTCCATGCTTTCTACCCAATAGATGGAGTCGAGCTCGCCGGCAACCTTTTGTTACTGTCATAGAAGGTTTGGCTTGAATCAAGCAAAATCTAATTTCTCACTGTTCATATTCCTCTTGTCTGCCGGATTTCGACCTTTCTCATACATCACTAACTGCGAGATACTTTCTGCAATTTCTACACCTCACTACAAACAGCTGAAGCCCATAATTATCACCCATATTTGGCACCATGAGACTTATCATCAGAGAAGATCCGACTTCTGCGTCATCATACATTGCCCACTATATCATCGGTAAGTGTCCATACCCCACGATATCATTCCAAATCTAACCAAATTTCCAGACAGGATAAAGGCATTTGGTCCAACGCCTGCCCATCCATTTGTTCTCGGGCTCCCAACTGGATCCAGTCCTGTTGGAATCTACAAGATCCTCGTCCAAGAATACAAGGCCGGCAACATCTCCTTCGAAAATGTCGTTACATTCAACATGGTACGGGACTTCGCCTTGCCGCTTCGGGCTCTGCCAAATTCCATCTGCTGACTGCATTTGCCGTAGGACGAGTACATCGGTATTCCACGCGAACACCCCGAGTCCTACCATACATTCATGTACAAGCACTTCTTTTCACATGTCAACGTCCACCCGCGTAACATTCATATCCTCAACGGCAACGCTCCAGACCTAGAGGCCGAATGTGTAGCATATGAAGCTGCCATCAAGTCGCATGGTGGTATCGACCTCTTCCTCGGCGGTATTGGACCGGATGGACATATTGCTTTCAACGAGCCTGGATCGTCACTAGCGTCGAGAACTCGAGTCAAGACATTGGCATATGACACGATCATTGCGAACTCGCGATTTTTCGACAACGATTTGGAGAAGGTGCCAAAGATGGCTCTTACCGTTGGGGTGCAGACCGTGCTAGAGGCGAGAGAGGTCGTGATCATCATCACTGGAGCACACAAAGCGCTGGCGCTACAGAAGTGTATTGAGGGAGGTGTGAACCATATGTGGACACTTTCATCCCTACAATTGCACCCGCATCCCATGATCGTAGTCGACGAAGACGCCACCTTGGAGCTACAAGTCAAGACCGTCAAGGTTCGTTTCCTCTTATTCATCCTGGACCCTAGTTCCGTGACTAACATCTCGCAGTACTTCAAATCCATCGAAAAAGTCGCCGCCTCCCAAGGATTCGAACAGATCCTCCCCTCTTCAGTCCGCACCGGCCCCCGCATCAACGGCCACAAGCAAATCGAGCCAACCCCAGAACTCAAGGAGGAACCTAGCATTCTCGCTCCTAAGCCAACAACCAGCACTCTCCTCTCAGCTCCGGCAACCGAGTATCCCATCAGAAGCGTCAGCCCGGATCTGATTCCGGATCGCATGGCTGCGAGAATCGCTGCGTATTAGACCAACACCGCAAGGGAGGAATTTTAGAAAGGATAAAATTGAAGATATCCGGAGTTGTCTGATCATTGATTTGGCGCATGATTTTAGAGAAACATTTTCGGGTGTTGGGTATTGCTCGCGAGTCGACTGGAAGCACGGCTTTTCATTCGCTTTTGTGGTTTAGCAAGCAAGCAAATTGTATCAACAGACTAAGAAGTCTTTGGATCAAAGTTGTCGGCTCTGGATTGCCCTCGAACACCATTAGCCAAGTAGGTCATGCCTGTACGCTTCAAAGATTGCTGATAAGCCACGAAGACATTTCGCTTTCAGACCTATTTCTGCCTGCGTCTCTCCTTTCATTCAACCTGTCGTTCAAGTCTCAACTGGTCTACCCCCAACTAGAAAATATCTTGGCGCTCCTCGCTTAAGAAAAGGGGGTGGAGGAAGGAGTGGAGATGTGGTTGTGATTTCAGCCCACATCGAGGACTCAACATCTCAATTTAGTACTAGCTTCTATCATTTTCGGGATAGATACAAGTATTTCATCTGCTTCCATATGTCCCTGTTATACTGTCATGGAGCGAGCCGAATTCCCAGTATCACCATCTGTCCTACAGAATCATATTCTAGTCTGCCTTCTAGATCGTCAAATTCCAAATCACCATTATCTCTAGTCTCGCATTCAAAAAGACGATCAAAAGACGATTCAGAAAAATGCGATGCTATTTCGAAGCAAATCCACTCCGCTCATTCCAGCTCCTACAGAGTGGTCTAAATACGCTTTAAGAACAATGATTAAGAGTCGCGAGTCTGCCGAAAACATAGGCTATGCACATCCTTGAGGTACCGCCTGATTCCTCGGGAATTGCAGGTTTCTTCTCGATCTCAGGAGATATTCCTTCATTGTTCGTCGCTGTGCCGAAGTCTATCACGTACTCATATTCCAGTACCCTGCTCTAGGTACCAGCACCAGCTTATGCGGGAGTTGATGTCGTGGGGGGTGCGGGTGCGGTGCATATTTTACAGGGTGTATCGTTGGGGAAAGGGAGGGTGTGTCTATTTCGGCTTCTGGTGATGATTGCGATATTGGGATATTGGAAAGTTGGGTGCGAAGGCTTTGTGTGATTCTGTGTTGGAGGTGTTCCAGTCTGTTGGATGTATGAGGATTTTTCTCCTTTTTCTTTTCTATCTTGTATTTCGGGGTGGACAGACGCTCCTTAGCTCACTCCAGTAGCTACTAATTTACCATCGAGAGAACTAGTCAGGTACTGTGTAGGTAGCTTCGGGTACCAGATTTCTTTCCTAACACGACGACAATAAATATTGAACCTTCGTTTGAGTAGAAGTCTGGTCAACTTGGTGTCAAAGTGTCTGAAAGAATGAGCTAGTAGAAAGCTAATGGATGTAGAACTCCCAGAGAATATTCTAAGAATGTAAGAATGCTTGGCACTCAGACTTCAAAGATGAGGCTCGGGGAGTCCGGAGCTCTTTTTCGACTCTTTCTCGAGTATATTGCCAACTTCAAGCTGACTATGACAACTTTGCCACAAGACTCAGCAAGCACCCAGAGGACATTACATTAAAACAGTTCGGCACCAAAACAATGACCCGTGGTTTATATTCCCAACGTTGCTGTAAGCTCCTCACTAGAGGGCCAAAGAGGCTTTTGTCCAGACCAAGAGTACATCTGACTAGGAAACGAACCAAACAATCTAGATCTTCCACCCTTGAAGAGAAGAAGCTTCTCCCGGGAAGATTAAAGAACAATTAAATCTGTGGCTGACCTTCTTCGGTGGTTGATGTTTCTAGTGCCCATCCCGATGAGTTTCTCCATCAATCAGGAGTCTTGATTCCCACCCCTCACAACCCCTCCATGCCCCGCGACAACGCCATCGGAGTGAATTCTTCCTTGGCAGGAACGCCTGAACTGTATTTTCTCCTCAACTTGGGCTTAAAGTATATATTCGCAACTCTCCCCCAATTTTGTATTCTGCCAATTCTCTTCCCTCATTTCCATTTTCAATTCCATCTTTCCATCTTCAGTTCTGTATGCAATATTTGCGACTGTAAGAATCCACCCACATACTTGCACAGTTCTACGCACAACAACCCCACTACCCCTCCATCAATATGACAGAGGTTACCATCACCGGCTGGGACACTCGCGATGTGCGATTCCCGACATCTCTCGACAAGACTGGTTCGGATGCCATGAACGCAGCAGGCGACTACTCTGCCGCATACTGTATCCTGAAGACCGACTCCTCCTTCTCCGGTCACGGCATGGTAAGTTACCAAATCCCCTCTCCTCTTCAAACCCCTCACTCAATCACCCCACTCCTCATTCGTATGCGAAAACAAAAATAAAACCACTAACCACTCACTGCCAGACCTTCACAATCGGCCGTGGTAACGATATCGTCTGCAAAGCCATCGACAACGTGGCCGACCGCATCAAAGGCCGCACGCTCTCCTCCCTTGTCGCCAACTGGGGTGAGACATGGCGCTACCTAGTCTCCGACTCGCAACTGCGCTGGATTGGACCTGAGAAAGGTGTCATCCACCTCGCACTCGGCGCCGTCGTGAACGCAATCTGGGATCTCTGGGCCAAGACACTGAACAAGCCGGTGTGGAGGATCGTGGCGGACATGTCGCCAGAGGAGTTCGTGCGATGCATTGACTTCCGCTATATCACTGATGCGATTACGCCTGATGAGGCTATTGCTATGTTGAAGGCCGAGGAGGGGGGTAAAGCCAAGAGGGTGCAGGATGCGTTGGATAGTAAGGCTGTTCCGGCTTATACTACTAGCGCGGGCTGGTTGGGATATGGAGAGGAGAAGATGAAGGGTCTGTTGGAGGAGACTTTGGCGAAGGGGTACAGACATTTCAAGTTGAAGGTTGGAACTTCGGTTGAGGCGGACAGGAAGAGATTGACGATTGCGAGAGATGTCATTGGTTATGACAAGGGCAATATCTTGATGATTGATGCAAACCAGGTATGTCTCCCTTCCAGTCTCTATCTATGACACTGCGCAGCATTCGGAATCCAAGATCTAACCTGTCTACCACAGGTCTGGTCCGTCCCAGAAGCCATCGCCTACATGCAACACCTCAAAGAGTTCAAGCCCTGGTTCATTGAAGAGCCAACCTCTCCAGACGACATCCTCGGCCACAAAGCCATCCGCGATGCACTCCGCCCTGATGGCATCGGCGTCGCCACTGGAGAGATGTGCCAGAACCGCGTGATCTTCAAGCAACTCCTCGCTTCCGGCGCCATCGACGTCTGCCAAATCGACGCCTGCCGCATGGGAGGTGTGAATGAAGTACTCGCCGTGCTCCTCATGGCGAAGAAGTTCAAGGTGCCCATCGTGCCGCATTCCGGTGGTGTTGGACTCCCAGAGTACACTCAGCATTTGAGTACCATTGACTATGTTTGTGTCAGTGGAAAGCTCAGTGTTTTGGAGTATGTCGATCATTTGCATGAGCATTTCAAGAACCCATCTGTTATCAAGGATGGTTACTACCAAACTCCCATGGAAGCTGGGTATAGTGTTGAGATGAAGCCTGAAAGTATGGATCTCTTTAGCTTCCCTGGTGGACCTGGTGGGTGGTGGAAGAGTGACGAGGCGAAGCCTATTTTGGAAGGTATCAAGATCTAGGTGTTTGCGTTGGATTGAGGTAGTAGAGAAGGGGTCGGAAGTTTTCATGTTGGGCTTCCAGCCGTAGGGCAACGATGGCATCCTATAATACACTTCATATTGGTGAAGTATATTCCTTGGTAAATGTGGAATGGATTGGGGCTCGAGAAGGTCTCGTGCGCAGTGCAACGATGGCATACTGTAGTACACTAAATGGTGTTCTCCCGTAGCGAGAATCCAATTGTTCGAACTACATTCCGTTCGTCTCAATGCGTGAACACTTAACGAACGTCCGATGATTCTGAGAGGTTTGAGCCAGCCTTGCTAGTCCATACACGTCATCTTACAGAATGGCGTACGAAGACTGTCATCGAATAGTTACAGCTCGGGAACAGATGAAGCATATAAAGTTGTTTTCATTTCAAACGTCCAAGCAATCAGTCCAGGGTGTTGTTTCCAGAAAAGGACGGGAAGGTCTTGGCCCGCCTTCACGTGACACGCTCCACCTCACCCTTGTTTTGTTTCAGCGTTTCAGGCTCAACGCATTGGCACTATCAGGCAATATCGCAACGTCTTCAGAAGACTTCGATCCCGAGTTCTCTTGCCACCTATGGCTTCATGAATTATCAGTCGAATTAATTGTTCTCTCGCTATTGCCTTCATTTCTTTCAGCCGGTGTTTGTGACTCGCTTCTCACTCCTTTCCCATCCTAGTCCATCTTATTCTCACATCACCTCCAAGTCAACATGGCCCGGCCCACGGGGACTTCGAAACCGACGAAATCGCCGAAATCGCCCCCACCAGCAAAAGAACCTCTGTTCACCCAGGAAAACTTCGAGAAGGAATTGAAAAGCCTGGCTTTGAAAGCAAAGGAAGAGACTTGGGGGAAATGGGCCGCTGAGCAGGCTTGGATCTTAATTCAAGCGGGGACACTCCTCACCCTGGCGGCGGTGTTCTCGAATGTATCACTTCTCAGCTTATCGCCTGTGTATGGTGGCATTCCGTCGTCGGTTCTGCACACGAAAGGTGTGATAGCTGCGTGTTTCCTGGGATGGTCGTCGAATCTGTTTTTGAAGAGGCAGTTGCCGGTCAAGCCTCAACAGCTACTTCCTCTCATCGCTGCATACATACCGATGATGCAGTTCTTTCTTTTCAAGATCAGTGGATTGCTTGGAGGCGTGTATGGGCCGATTGTCACTGAAGCGCTTACTTCTCTACCACTACTTCTGCTTTCGGTGTCTTGCACAGCGACTGTCTTGGATGATTTGGAGATGAATCCCGGGAGGGTTCAATGGCTAGCCGATGCGATGCCAGGGATGCTATCCTTCCTCTTTTTCAAAGGCGCGGAACATGTCTCTATGAATAGCATTTCACGAGGCATCGGTACCTCTTTCTTTCAGACCAGACTTGGTCTACAGGTCATGTTATCTGGGCTCTACTCTCTTTTCGCGCCCTCCAAACTTGTCCTCTACGCTGTCCCAGCACTGCTTCACACGGCACTGTTCAACATCCATGTCCAGTACCCATACACGACATCGGTTCTCAACTCGACGCTGGCCAAGCAGAATTGGACCTTGATTGATAGACAAGAATCTCTCACTGGATACATATCCATCATGGAGAGCTCAGAGCATCGATTCCGCGTCATGAGGTGTGACCACAGTCTTCTAGGAGGCGAGTGGCTGGTCAAGAGTTCCCGAAACGGCATGCCAGAGCCCATCTACGGCGTCTTCGTTATGCTCGAAGCAGTCCGACTCGTGGAAGTCGAGAAACCAGTCCCAGACGCAGAAGCCAAAGCATTCGTCGTGTAAGCTCCCCCAGTGGTACCTCAAAATGACCACGTGACTAACACTTTTCTCTTTATCTTGTCAGCGGTCTAGGAATCGGAACTACACCAGCAGCACTAATAGCACATGGGATCAAGACCACGATCGTAGAAATCGACCCAGTCGTCCACGATTTCGCAACAAAGTATTTCGCTCTCCCTAAGAACCATAAGAAAGTCATCGCCGACGCTGTATCCTACGCCGCGGAAGTAGCTCGATCAGACGAGCGATACGATTATGTTGTACACGATGTATTTACTGGTGGTGCCGAGCCCGTGGATCTCTTCACATACGAGTTTTTGCAGGATCTGAACTCGATCTTGAAACCCGGCGGTGTTATTGCTATTGTAAGTCAGTCGATACCCGCATCAAAGCGGGAAAGACAAGTCACATACACATACTAAACTACCTAGAACTACGCCGGCGACCTCCTCCTCCCCTCCGCGCGGATTATCGTACAAACTATACTCAGTGTCTTCCCAACCTGCCGGATCTTCCGGGAATCGGAGTCACCCCCTCCCGAACAAATCGCCTCCGAAGGGCGCGATTTCATCAACATGGTAATCTTCTGCACGAACGCCGCGTCAGCCGTGAACTTCCGCGCGCCAGTCGACAAGGACTTCTTGGGGAGTAGAGCGCGACAGGCGTACCTGGTGCCGCAGTATGAGGTGGATTATAGTGCTTTTGAGGTAAAGGAGGAGGATGGGGGACTTTTGAGGAGAAATGATACGGAGAGGTTTAGGGGATGGCAGGAGAAGAGCGCGGGGGGGCATTGGGCTGTTATGAGGACGGTTATTCCAGGGAGTATTTGGGAGAATTGGTGAGTGTGCAAAAGAAGAGATCTACTGCGTGGGAGTTGATCAAGTTGGGGAGATGATAGTTGTGTGAATATTCATAGAATATAGCAGAAGCATGAGACGATGTAAGATATTTGTCGAAGAAGCTGAGCCATTCTCGTATCTGGGTGGTTTGGATTTTTTGGACCACCTGATCCCTGTGTAAATGTGCACGAGTTTGTTGTCTCCAAAGACAAAATGAGTTAAACATGGGACAGAATCCTCAAGAGACTTGCAAAGGCCATTGAGCAGAACTTTGTGCCACTCAGAATTTCTGCATTGATACAAGATTTGTTTGGGGTGAGAAAAGGAATACTCGCTAATCATGCTCGAGTAACAACAGAGGGTTTTGAACGAATAGGAAAGATCGCATTCCGATCACTACGCTCACTCAGGGCTAGGCAGGCAGGCAGAAGAAGAAAACTCATCATCGAAAGGTTCTCCATACCAAAGTGCTGACATTTTCTCGTTCAAATTTTGAGTCCAAAAGATAATCATGTCGATGGTGAGTGGTCGAAGTGACATCTGGTTGAAAAACTTCCAAGGGAAGCGAGACCCAAGTCTCCACTCCAGTCTAAAGCCATCCCGGAGCTTAATTTGGCGAGCCAATCCCAGCAGCTCCAATTCAAATCATCGCCCCATCCGCGCGAGGCTGCGAGGTACATAAGACGAGGCCATGCCATCATCCTCCAAGCATTTCCTCAAACCAAATTTCTTTCCCACAACTCTCAGTAACAAATAAAAAACACAAATCCTCCAAACCTCGCAACTTCTCTAAACACTCAACTCTCCCCTAATACCGCCATCAATCACACCACCTTCCAAAATGCCTACTCCAAGCACCTGCTGTGGAAAGAGCGGCCAAGGCTGCGTCTGGTAAGATCCCTCGAACTTTCCGTCCCTCTCTTTCTCTCTCTGGATCTAAATACTAACACATGTTCTAGTGCATCCCAAGCCAAGTGCTCATGCGGCGAGAAGTCGGCTCTCCAATGCAGCTGTGACAAAGCCAGCACCGAAAACGACGTTACCGGACCCCGCTGCTCATGCCGTACGTCCCAATCTTCCCCTACCCATAGCCCCAATATACATTTCTGACAAGACACATAGGTGCCCGTCCTGCTGGAGCCTGCACATGCGACCGTGCCTCGACTGAGAATACTACTCCAAGTGGTAACCTCTGCTCCTGTGGTTCGAGACCTGCCGGTAAGTGACGACGAGTTCCCAGGCAGACATCAAATGTCGGATATTTGTACTGACTGACACTTTCGCAGATGCTTGTACCTGCGAGAAGGCTTCTGATGGTGATCTCCTACCCACCGAGACAGATTTCACAACTTCCCACTAGGCGTCTTATTGCTCGAGGCCGGAAGAGTCGTTCAATGTCACCACTTCCACAAGGGACTTTGAACGTGGAAAATTGTATCGGAAATGACTAGGGGTCTCTGGGGGGCGTTAGGAGGGCTCTTCACAGTGGTTTTCACCCCACCGGCTATATCTCTGGAATCATTGCGACATGATGATTGGAAGGTGCATTTCACGGTCAGCAATGTCTTTTTCGGCCTTTTTTGGGCTATGGCGTTTTTGATTGCTACGGTTAACGGAGTTTGGCCGAGGCTATGGGAACAATTACTCGTTGATGCAAACACATTCTGCTATTATGGTCCTTGGGCTTGTGATCGGATATGGGTAGTTCTCGCCTCGATCCTTGGTGCTGTCTTATCTGGTTGGAGTCTCAAATATCTGTACGAAAAGCACTTGCACAAAGTCGAACCCATCCGCAATATTATAGCCGGCATAACATCCTCCTTCGAATTCGCATACTCAACCAAGACAATTGCACAACTCGTTGACATCATCCCGGTCTTCATAAAGCAGCTGAGCATGAACTACTTCCTTTTCCGGACGAGGGACGATGATGGGGAGATCATGGTTATAGGCACGTTGGATGAGAATACCGAGAGTAAGAAGTGCAAGCCGAAATTGGGCGTGCCGAAATCTATTAAGATTAAACAGCAACAGGCCATGGAGTTTGCGCAGGCTGGAGTTGGTCAGTCGAATGGCTCGATTGGAAAGGCTTCTGGACTGGTGAAGAAGGAAAAGGTTATGGGGCAGTGGAATTGGCATTGATTGATTGTTTAGTAATTCTCTTCGTGGATAGGAATAGTGGAAGTCTTGTTTAATTTCCACAGTATCTGGTATTCTTATTGTGTACAAATCCTCTGTTGACCGAACCAGGAAACTGCATGATACACGTTTCTCCTTCCAGCAGCCAAACCCAAACCAACAGTCACAACTTCATCCCGCTCAGCTATCATGTCTGCCAATATAAACGCCATTCAATTCCCAACGCCAACCATCCCCCATAATAGCCTCCCACCCTTTCCACAACCCTTCTGCAGCCATTCCATCCCTCTCCAATTCCCCAATTCCCCAATCCCCCTACCCCAACGCAGCCCAAACCCCCAAACCTCCACTCACAGCCAACATAACCCCCCTTCCCAAATTCAACACTCCCCACCAATCAACAAGCTGATGCGCACTCCTCTCAGAATCCTTCTGCTCTAGCAAATCCTCCCTACTCAACTCCACCAAGCGCGTAACCTCCACTTTCCTCAATAACTTCCTATTAGTACCCATGATCACCGCGAACGTATACGGTATGATACCTATACTCAGTATACCGGCTATGGAGTATATCCAAACCCTCCCTCTCCCTCTCGTACCCACTACATCCGAAACAGCCCTCACCCCCGACTCAAGCCTCGCCCTCCACGCCAACCAAAAAAACGACACACTCGCCACGCACGCCACAGGCGGACCCGTCTTCCTCCCAACGTCATACATGTGTCCCCATTGCTGCAGGAGGAGGGTAGGTGGTGATTCGAGGAGGCGCGGGATGGTGGTTAGGCTGGTGGAGAGGGTGGAGCCGGCGAGGAGGAGGGAGGTTGTTATTCCGAGGGTTTGGGCTAGGCGGATTGGGAGGGGCTGGTCGGTGGGCATGATGAAAGCTTGTGGGAGTTTGGGAGGATTGTGAATATCTGGTTTGTAGAGGGGGGTTGGGGATGTGGAGATGTGAGGTGAAGTTGTTGATGGTTGTACAGATGGAGCTCAAATGCAGGGTTGTACTGGAGCTAGAGCTAGATTACCCCACGTCACCCCGCGTTTCAAAGCGAACAAGGGCTGGGGTATCACATGCCAAAGGTTTGTTTACTTTCGAATTTTATTTTCGAGGATCTTGAAGGTATTGGCTGTTCTGGAAGTCTGATGAGCTGGTAACTCGGTAGGTACCAAGCACCAAAAGTGAGTGAGATTCTGTTGCGCCTATTGGAATTGGACGAGAAGGATAATCCATTACAAAACAAACACTGAATTAGTCGAGATATTTCGCGATCAATTCAAGGCATGGAATATTCATGACGAGAAATTGAATTGGGTTGTTTAGCAAATAAATAATTCCCCGACGGGAAACGAGCCTCCCAGTGTCACTCATCACCCAAAATCTCATAACCATGATACCCATCCCCACCAAAAGCCTTCTCTCCAGCCATAGTCCACCCCTCCTTCTTCTTCAACCAATCACCCCCAAGAAACTGCCTAATACACGTATCCGAAGGCTTTCTCTGCGGACTCTCCAATGGCACGAGCCTATAAAAATTCTCGTCAATTCTCGTCGGTTCACAACTACATTTACTTTCTCGATAAGGAGGGCAATGATGATTGATATCATGCTGATAACCGATATCTCGGAAGAACCACACCTCCCTCTTCGGTAAGAACATTGCAACACTGAGAGTATGGACTGGAGCATCCCCGAAGCGCTCGTAATAGAAACCACCTGCTTTGTCGAGCCAGTTGAAATATGCTTCGTTTGCTTCACCTCGCCAGAAATTCAAGGAGCCGATTTCGAAGTTGGAGAAGAACTGGCAGTTGTTGTATTCTCCTCCATTTCCAGGGTCGAGAAGCCAGGCAAGATCAGCGTCGGGGTGTAATAGATTGGCGTTTGCAGCCGCAAAAGCTCGAGTGCGTGACCAAAGTGAAGGGAACGAGCGGGCGTCGTCGAGGATGTTCATGTTGAAGCCGTATTTGAGATTGTTGTCACGCATGAAACGGAAGACATCGTAGTCTATGTCGCAGAAGTAATGAACCTACAGTTATCAGTAGCTTTCTCAACTAACATTAAAACTCGCGACTCACATCTGGCTCAACTCTCCAATACCAATCATATTTCCTGAGAAACGGGTGCTTGTAGAAGAATCCGCTATTCCACCGACACATATGGTGGTAACTAACCATCCACCCTTTACCAACACCTATGGTCCCTAGATACTCAAGACTGTTCATGAATCTGCTTTCATCTATCCAGCTCGGAAGCGACCAATGTTCTTTAGGGACCACTTCGTAGTAGCAGTTTGCCGCAGTCAAGTTCCTTGTCGCCGCTTTGAACTCTTCAGTAAAAGGCTCATCGTTGAAGAATATCCATGGATACTGCCAATTATCAGATCTTTCTTGGTATTCTCCTGAATATCTCTCACCTGGTATTTTCTGTTCCATCTGTACTCCAACTGTTGCATACTATGTATCATACCCTTCAGCTCTGAGTTCCTCACAAGACTAATCAATGCCGCTCTTGGTCTCCTACCAACGATTGAGAGATGCGGCAGATACCCCTTTGATACCGCGTGTCTATTATCCGAGTTCTCTTCAAGCCACTTCATTGGATCTGGACTGTCTTTTTCTGAAGGACGGAGTGCAGGACGTATAGGTGTGTATCTCGTAAACGCATGAATATCAGGGGTAGTAGATCGACTTTCTGGTATGAACACGAACAGCAGCAAAGCTAGTATCACACATATGAGAATGGGAAGCATTCGTCGAGAGGGAATGCTATGGATCCCTATGTCAGCTTTGCCAAAGTCTGCAGGCAAACTCGGCTCACTGTTGACGAACGAAACCAACTCCCGGTATCGACGCTCTCCACACCCCTCGAAATGATGCCCTCCATGTCTTCGGTGGAGTCTTCCAGAAGGCGGTCGAGTCTGTGCTGGCTGATCTGTTCGAAGATGGTATAGACCGGAACGACCAGTTGCTGTTTGTTGACGCGGAACGGATTGGTGTGTATGGAAGCGAGCGACTGCTGGAGGAGCGGAGTCCTCGAGCAGGCATGTTCGGAGTGTTCATGGTTTTGTTGACGAGGTTTGAGATTTGAGAAGTATCGCGGAGCTCCAGCTTTCTCCATACGATTGGCAGGTACGGAATGTCTCTCAAGTTGTCGCCCAGAACGGAAAGTACTGTACAACTTCTGACGTCCTTGATACTTGACAAACACTCTCGCTCCAAGTCACGACAGTCTCCAAGATCTCTGCAACTAGTCAATTTAGAGGACAACGAAGTCTGCTATGAGAATACATATTTATCTCAGTCGCAAGCATATTCCAAGGCGGGTTAGTGATTTCATCACGAGGATGATCACCAACAAATTTTGAAGATTGTTCTCCTGAGCAAGTAGGCACGAATCTGAACATGAAAAGGGATTTGGATATCTACTTCTAAGGCTCATCAATTCACAAAGACTTCGCAACTCGATTTTGATTACAAGGCGATAACCCTACACGTTCCCTCCCTCCTTCACACCACACCAAACCTCAACGCCATCTGTCCCAACCCTAACCACAGCTCGGTAGCATATGCATCGTATGGCCCGTTCCGTTCACATAAACACAATGCTATTGTACCCTGCCTAGCTAGCGTAGCCTGAACGCCATCGCAAATTTGTTCAAATCGACATTGCAAACCAAGTAAACGACCAAAGCCGAAGCAAGCATGCATGCAGATCTTTGGTTGCAGATCTGAAACAACAAGATCCACCCTTCTGTATCCCATTTTTAAGCCCCGTTTTCATCATCGTCCATCCCGAGCACTCTTGCGTATTGCACAGTCAGCCGCTGCAAGTCGCGGAATTTCCCTGTGTTGTGTTAGTATTGCTCCGCTTGATTTGTGCATAGGGAACATCGACTTACCTAATATTAATACAACTTCCTTCAGAAGTTCCTTTCTATCCCAGCCACATAGTGTCTCACCCTCGATGTCCGAGACATCATCTTCCTGCAGGATACCACCCATGATACTGCGAAGCAGCTCTTCGACCTTGGCCTTGAGTCCCTCAGCACCGAGTCGTTTGGCGTACATGAACAGGTAGATCCGGAACTCTTCTTTGGCGTCTAATTGCATGGCAGCCGCAACGCGATTTTCAAGATGTGCGATACTGACACCTGACTCGAATCCTTCGAATCCTTCTTTTGACAGAAGAGTCTTGACGAGCCGCTGGAGAGTGTATGCCCTCCCTTTGAGAAGGACTTCGTTCGTGGTATGTCGCTCGAGATGAGGAATGATTCCAGCAGAGACGTTGGACGCATCGACCTCGCCATCGCGCTTGGTGTCTGGGCCAACTCCTGTTGATTGTAGACTGCTGATGGACGAATCGTTCGAGTTCCAATACTGGCTGCCCACGGCCCACCAAGCTTCGGAAAGCCGTTGCCACACGTACATTTTCGGCGAGTAGAGATATCCGTCACCATTGCTGAGCGTGACAATGATGTGTCCCGTCGAGTTGAGATGTGCCGATGTTACTCCTGGCGCGCTCGTAGTGTGAACGCCAAGGGAGTGCATTGCAATCTCGAGGATGGGAGCAAGAGATACAGGCGGATGAGGTGAAGAAAGACCTTTGAGATTCCACACATAACACATTCCCACCGCGGTAATACATAGAAGCCACCAACCTCTACATTCAAAAATGACCGGTTGTGCTTCCAGGACCAGAGCATTGATGAGTCTCCTCCCGGCAGGACTCCAGCTGTAAATACTGCCATCTTCACAAGCTGCTGCCCAGAAGTTCTTGTTTCCAGTGACCAGGATGACTGC
Source organism: Rhexocercosporidium sp. MPI-PUGE-AT-0058 (assembly GCA_020746875.1). NCBI lineage: Eukaryota > Fungi > Ascomycota > Leotiomycetes > Helotiales > Rhexocercosporidium > Rhexocercosporidium sp. MPI-PUGE-AT-0058. The sequence continues at coordinate 723,815 of JAGTJL010000014.1, read as the reverse complement.
TCTGGGGAGGTAATCATGCCACATGGTGGCGCCTCTCTTTGATGTACTGATTCGAGACGGATCTCTGACCTGTCCAATTACTGTTATCGGATTCTGGGCTTCCAAGATGATGTCGTCTGTCGCCTTTGCAGATTCCTCAACGCCATTCGTGCCATTCGTGCCGGAAGATTTCGAGGGAGGAAGTGTACCGCGATCGAGGGATCTCAGGATGTGAGTTCTGACCTTGGGCACAGCTAGTCGTACTTGACTGATGGACAGTGCTGGATTGATGACAGCTGGTCGAAGGAACTCAGGAGTAGGTACTAAACCAGTCATTGGGGGAGCTGCTGTTGCTGGCTCTACACCATTGATTCCGTTCACCATGATCGATACTGGTCCTGATCCAAGTGCCGGACGCTTATTTGGCTGCTCCTCTTCCTCTTCACCATCAATGACTATAGCTTTTCTCTTGTTGCCTAACAGCATCGCTGCTAGTCCACCTCTTGGAAGACCATCGTAAGGTTTTGAAAGATCCAATATCGATTGTGGCGCATCGTTCTGTGCGTTCTTTGAATTGGCGGCCATCAGCTGTGATTGAGGAAGAGATGAAAGACCGGTTCCCGAAGAGGAAACGAGAAGTGGTGCCACACGTTTCTTGCCATCTTTTGTGATGGTCACTCGACTCTTCATGGCCTCCACTTTGGCAGCGTTCGGGTCAACTGCAGGAGCCGGCGCCGGAGACTCTTGCGCTGGTCGACCATTGGTGATCACAGGGACGCTTGAAGTGACACCAACCATAGGTGTTGATGTACCTGTTGCAGTTCCATTTCCGTTGAGAACTGGAACAGGATTGGAGCCTACATCGCCCATCAGCGCTCCCATTCTTCCCTCGGTTCGTTGTAGCTCTCCTGCTTTGCTCATTTCTTCGAGGCGAAGCCCAGCAACATCTTCCACGACTCCCACACCTCGGCGGCCGACACCGAATTTTTGCAGCGCCTTCTCGTTTTCCGACCACGGTGCGATAAACCCCAACTCGCCCCTCTCAAATTCCAGTGCAACTATGCTCCCATCCAAGCTGGTTGCAAAGATAGTAAGTCCGTCAGGCGTCCAGGCTAGATCCGATATGGACTTTCCAGCCAAATCCTGCAGCACAACTAATGGCCTCGAAGAACTCGTATTCCAAATGCTCAGCGTCTTATCTTGTCCAGCACATGCAATGACCGTGACCAGAGCTTGGGTACTGTAACCGCTATTGTCCGTAGTTTCTGCACTGATCTCCTGTTTACTGAACAATCTCGGAGAGAAAGTGCAGACCTCTGTAGGCCCTTCGTGTCCAATGAGATTGATATCACTATCCCATCCTCCTCGATTGATAATCGCGACTGAGCTCACAGGACCGTTGACCGCGTTCGCGGCAGCAATGTGGTTTCCATCCGGGGACCAAGAACATCTTCTGAAGTACGTTGTGAGGGGCGACGAGGTGAACGGACTGACAATCGTGTGTTCGAGGACAAAGTTGTTTATGGAGTCGTAAGATGTAGCATTTGGTAGAGGGGAAGTAAATCGGAAGAGCTTGATCGTTCTGTCGTCGCTAGCCGTAGCAAAGTACTTATTCGCAGGATCAAAAGTTATGCCCTTGACATGACTTTGGTGTACCGAAAGTGTCTTCAGCTTCTCAAATGTATGCCCCGACCAAACCACAATTTTCGAATCCAAGCCAACAGAAACAAGTATCGAGGAGTCGTAAGCCCAGCCAAGATCCTGTACATCGTTGTCGTGTCCGATCAGACGTTTCATAATCTTCCAATTCTCTACAGGAGGGGGTTCGGTCGTTCCTGAACACTCATATTAGCATCTCCGCAGATTGTAGGAGACGTAGGGGAGCGCAAACCAAAGTTGGCCTGGTGGGAGGGAGGATTTGCATCAAGGGTATAGATGCAAATGATCTTGTCGTCCGCACCAGACGCCAGCCAACGCCCATTCGGAGAGAATCTGACTGTGTGTATTGTCCCGGAATGGTAACTCATATGGCATAATTGCTTCGGCTGGTTGTAAAGTGCGTTGCCAGCCTGTAGGATAGCTTCGGTCGACCAGATACGAACATGGCCATCTATAGACGCAGACTCAGCATCGTTCCTAGATTCCTGACATCTATTATCCCCTTACCTCCTGCAGCTGTAGCCAATCTGCTTCCATCAGGCGAAACATGACAACTATAGACCTCGAAGTCCTTCTGCTCTCCTAGAAGGTGAGGCGCAAGTTAGCTCAACATGCGCTGTGCTGTGTCTCGAGAACGGGGAGCTCTGCTAGCATGTACGTACCACCATGTAACAACCAGGAAGGCTTTATTACTTTCATCGTTGTCACCAGAGTGGGGGATCGATTCGCATTGTTGAGTTGAAGGATAGCTTTGGTCTCAAATTCAGGAACGCGCGACGGGGACCGCGACTATTTCCCTGTGAGCACTTTCGCTTCTCCGCGCTCGCGCCTGTTCCAAGAGCCGGGAATGGGCTTCAGGCTTCGGCTCTTGGGGCTCTTTTCTGAGCTGCCACGACAAGATGTGTCACGCTAGTCTACCTAGGCAAGGCTGGCTGTGAAGTATTACTATCGTAGACTTCAACAATAAATTTTGTAATGAATCATGTTTACAGCTGTACATGGTGACTCTCATTGATTGTTGTGACTGTTATCTTTGTCACAAGTTCACCTCAATACATGGAACTATCTCCAGGTTGGAAATAAACGAACGGTATTCAGCGGACCAAGCGAGCTGTCAGTGCGAAATTGAATTGTAGGATATCTAGCTATGTCCTGTACTGTTTTCAGGAACCATGTTCAATGGACACTGATGTCTGTTCTGTGTCCATCATATCTCGTTGCTGTTCAACCCTCACTTGGTGTCTTCAATCTTAAAGATGTACTTCGTACCACTATTCACACCATTCTTCAGATTCGAGAGTCCCTTCTCGAGACCATTCAAACCTCCTGGAATGACCTCATATGGGTGAGCTGTGAACCAACCCTCCCGGAGACCTCGTGAGAAGAGTCTGAAGTAGGCATAGCCAAATTCTTTTCCACCAGTCTTGATGCCAAGCTTGGCCATGTCCTCAGATGGAGCCATGTGGACACTACCAACCATAGTGGTGCTGTGCTCAACATGAGAGGGAATGGCAGAATAGTCCTTGCCTGGAAGTACAAGAGTGATCTTGCTACCTTGTTTTGCGAGGACCTTGCTGATATTTTGGAAGCTGTTATGCTCGCTAATAGCATCAAATGCGTATTTGACTTCACTCGCACCAGCCTTCTTCAAAGCTTCCTGAATGCCGGCGACAACATTCTCATCTCCTTTACGATAATCGACGATTGTATCGCCCTTCTCGCGGGTGATGAGCTTCTCAACAAAACCTGAAGCCCGGCCAGCGACAGCGATGATAGGGTGAATGTTGGAAAGCTGGGCAAGCTTAATTGCATAGGCTCCCTATAAATGTCAGAGTGAGACTGGGACAGTGAATAATTGTAAGCCTTACCACAGCTCCAGAGGCTCCATAGATAATCAATGGCGTAGGAGCTGAAGTGGGCTTCCATGGCTCAGGAAGTCCCAGACGTAAGTAAAGACCAACAGCAGCAGTCATAGCAGCGAGTGGAATGGAAGCACCCTTGGAATAATCAGCTAAGAATCTTCATAAGGTATGGGAGCTACGAACCTCTTCGAAGGAAGTCTTCTTTGGAAGATGGAAGGTCGTGTAGTCTTCAGCGATGGCATATTCGGCAAAACTTCCATGCGGAGACATCATTTCATGAAACGCAGCAACGCGATCGCCTTTCTTAAACTCGACAACATTGTCACCAACGGCCTCCACGACACCCGCAATGTCATCTCCAGAGTTATGAGGCTCGTAATACTCGGGTCTCTTCCAATCCTTGGGATTAGATCCAGAATAGATTACTTTGATAAGGACTTGATTGGCCGATGGCTTTGGGATAGGAACATCATTGATTGTAACTTTTGGGCCCTTTGCGACGATTGCATTCTTCATCTTGAATTGCTTTGTAGTGGTGAAGGTTCTCAGAGGTAAGGAAATTGACGATTGGTAGGCACAATTGACAGAAGTGTGGATTGGATTGCAAGTTTGTAGTGAGAGTCTGGGACGAAGTGCAAGTCGTGAAAGGGTTCGAGAGCATGTGGCATTCATGTTAACAATTCGCCCGGGAACGCTCTTTCCTTTCCCCTTTGACCTATTTGATTGTATTTGTAAGTCGATGTCCTAGTGCAAGATGATGAAATTGATATGACGGAAGCAACGCGGGGTTAAGCTCTTTCCATCCCGGGTTGGCAGCTAGCCAGGAGCCAGTACACCCGAGAATGCGTGGTGTGCTCTTCCAACGTAGATGAATGGCTGGAATGAGAAGAGAGGGAGGACGAAAGGTAGAGATTGGGAGAAAGCATTCACCTTTCATTATCTATGATTGCACAGTCGTTGGTTTGTGACATCTCGATCATCTTCTAAAACGTCCCACTCTCCTCATATTCTTTTCCCAAAGTCTAGACTTACTTACCAAAGCCCTTCGGCTCCAGAGTTAGAATCGGGTTACCAAAGAAGCAAGATATTTGCTGAGTTAAACCTGCAATTGGTGGCTTGTCGTGCGTTGCATTTACGTGCCTGCTTGCCGAATGGATGCATCGACGCATTGAGGACGGCTTTCTGAGACTTTCTCCTGAGCAGCTAGAATATAAGACACGTCCATAGCTCAATTCGCGGTATCGGTCATGAAAGCAGTTCATTTCTGTCGAATGTTTTTGGCTTTCCGCTTCTTGAAAACGACGCCAGGTCCACTCTGTTCCTCTGCTTCTTGCTTGACGCCCTCGATTGGAGGCAAGGACCCGATATCTTTGGTATCTCTATCTGACAGCTCTCTTTTGATTCCCGTGGGTTGCGGAGCATCGATCGGCTTCGTCTCTTCCGCAGGATTACTTGATACCTCCTCCAGCTTCAGCTCGTTGATTTCCTGCTTGACTTCCTCCTTGGCTTCGACCTTCGTGGCTGGTTCCTTGCCCTTGCGTGTCGCATTGCTCAATAAGGAGTCCAAATCATCATCTCCCTCCTCGGCCGGATGCGTTCGATATGTTGAACCCCATCTCCTCTTCTTTGCCTCATTCAGCTCTGCCTCTTCCTCATCAACCACCCTCTTCCGCACTCCTAGAGCCATAGCCTCTGGTTTCTTCTCCGTGCCCTCAGGATCAATAACACGTTCCGCCGTGACCTGCCATTCTCCAGGCATTGCCAAATCTGATCTGAACTCACTCGGTATGCTAACACCCATCTCTGCCAACTGCGCCAGCTGCTTCTTCCTTTGCGCCTCTGTAGCTTGCTGCTTCGGTATCGATGGCGTCGGTCCCCTCCCAAACGAAGAACTCGAAGAACTCGCTGCTGAACTTGATCCGCCACCTGATACCAGACCCTTCAGTCGTTCTACTTCCTGCTTCGACCGCTCCTTGTCCTTCTCATCTTTTTCGTGGCCTCGGTGGAGATCGCGCAGGAAGCGCTTTAGGTTGCCTTGATGCTTCGGTGTTGCTTCATGGTTCGCCTTCTCCAGCTTCGTATCCCGGACGTAGGTCTTGCAGTGCTTGCACCAGTATTTGGGCTGTCATTTCCATCAGTGTCAGGTTCGAGAGGAGGTAAAAGGCACTTACAGTCGATTTCCAGTATTCGGACATTGTTCCGGTCCCCAAAGCTTGAGAGGTACGTTTGGTTCAGGGGATACCGGAAAGATAATAGAAAATCGACTCCGAGATATCGTATTATGGTGTTGCGACTTTTGTGGTTTGGTTGTGAAAGTGACGAGGCGGAAAGCAGGCGCAATTGAAGCCTTCCCGCCTCGCCTAAAAATCTAGCCTCGAGATCCAGCTGACAAGGCAGAGAGCTCTTGACGTCCTCCATTTTGCTCTCTCCACCAATTTCAACATTCACACTCCGCAAACATGGCGTTAGAGGTAGCATCAAGAACGGCATTAAATGGGCCTCTGCTCAGCAAAACCGTCACATCAGCCCTCGCCACGCGATCCTTTCCAATAGCAAGAGCTGCCACCCTCCCCATCCTCAGAACGCAACAACGAAGACAGCTCCATGTCACCCCGCGATCAAGAGCTCCAAGCAGCGGATTGATGGGAATCAACAGCAATTCGAATATCCCATCATCTTACTTCCAAAGACCTCGTCTGCCAGCAAACACAATCGTCAAGTTTGTGCCCCAGCAAACGGCATGGATTGTGGAGCGCATGGGAAAGTTTAACAGAATCCTCACGCCAGGTCTTGCTGTTCTGCTACCATTTTTGGACCGCATAGCATATGTGAAGAGTTTGAAGGAGGCAGCTATTGAAATACCCAGCCAGAGCGCCATTACAGCAGACAATGTTACATTGGAGCTTGATGGAGTGTTATATACACGGGTATTTGATGCATACAAGGCCAGGTATATTCTTAACTCTGAACCAAACAATGCACTCAGCAGAAACTGACGATTCAAAGTTACGGGGTTGAAGATGCGGAATACGCTATCTCCCAGCTGGCGCAAACGACTATGCGTTCTGAAATTGGTCAGCTAACACTCGATCACGTCCTGAAAGAGCGAGCTGCCCTGAACACGAACATCACAACCGCAATCAACGAAGCCGCTCAAGACTGGGGTATCGTCTGCCTGCGTTACGAGATCCGGGACATCCACGCTCCAGACGGTGTTGTAGCAGCGATGCATCGTCAGGTCACTGCAGAGCGCAGCAAGCGTGCGGAGATTCTAGATTCAGAGGGTCAGAGACAAAGTGCTATCAATATCGCAGAAGGACGAAAGCAGAGTGTCATTCTCGCCTCCGAGGCTTTGAAGAGCGAGCAGATCAACATGGCGAGTGGAGAGGCAGAGGCTATTTTATTGAAGGCAAAGGCTACAGCAGCGGGTATTGATGCCGTCGCTAAGAGCATTGCTTCAGGCAAGGAGTCTGCCCAAGGAGCTGTCAGCTTGAGCGTTGCAGAGAAATACGTCGAGGCGTTCGGCAAACTGGCGAAGGAAGGTACTGCGGTCGTCGTACCAGGAAATGTCGGAGATATCGGTAGCATGATCGCGAGCGCCATGGCCGTGTACGGAAAAGTCGGTGATGCCCAGGCAAAGACCATGGCAGCCAGAGCAGTCGAGGCCCAAAAGTCGCAGCACGGAGAGGACGGAGAGACACATCTTTCCGAGGTCGAGTCACCCAACGAGGAGATGAAGAGGAGCATGTTGGCATCGTTCGAGAATACGAGGCAGCGAAAGTAGATACCACGTAACGGAAGGAAGGAAGGAAAAAATGAATAGGAAAACGAGTAAAGTAATGTACAACAGCAAGCGGATATCATTTGTTTTGTTAGGTGGTGTGGGCGATGGCGTCTACTGGTGAGCACTGCTTGTTGTAAGATGACGGAGAAAACGAAACACTTCTCAAATCAATACCAAAAAAGCTCCTATGTAGTGGTATAAAACAATAAAAACGTTACTCTCACATCCGAAATCCAGACGTTTCTTCCCATCCTATTGCAAAGATTGCTGTCGAATGCTTTAATATTTGTGATAAGAGTATGTTAAACTATAAAATACGCCTATAATCTAATCTTTAGATAACAACTATGACTACTGTTAACCCTATTGACATATAAGTAGTAAGCCCATGTTTTATCGAGCATCACATACAATCTCATAGCCAGTTGTCAATGATCGTAAACATTGTTAAATAGAAACTTCTTCTAATGATTTAACCACCCAATACCACGAAAAGAAACTACACTACACCTATCCCTAAATCAAAGCAAAGTCTCTCAACCACCTCCAACACCAAACTCACCCCCCACAACATCTAGTGCCCTACCCACCCACTCTAATACCTCCATATCCCTCGCCGCAGCTCTAACCGCCTTCGTCAACAGCGGGTACAACCAAAAGAGATGCTTCTTCGCCTCGCTCTCCACGCCCGGCGAATCAGGAATAGCTTCCGGCTCGCAGCTCAACTTGACAAGCGCTTGTAAGATATACAACAGCTCCTTCCGCTGCGACAGCGGTTGCGGCATATGCCCACGAAGAGGCTGATCTGCAATGTATGCGCGTAACGTGAGGCCTGCGCGTAGGATTAGGTACGGAGCTGCTGCTTGTGCGAGTTTTATCCTTGGGGGTGAACTATCGTGGAGAGCGACGAGGGAAAGGAGGGTATCAATGCAGACGTAGCTCATTTTTGCTCTAGGCGAGGGTGTTGGGTCGATTGTTCGCCCTTTGCGGGTTTGGTAGAGGGTGGAGAGCAGTTCTTGATTTGGTTGGGGGAGTTCGGAGGGTAGGGGTGCGTGTATTAGGGATTTGTGGAAGAGGGATTTGGTGTATGCCATCCGTGTTTTGTCGGGGATGGCGGGGGAACCGAGAGCGGGTGTTATGAGGTCTCGGAGCATGAGGAAGGAAGTTATGTCGAAATCTTGGTCGGCTGGTATGTCGATTGTTGGGGGTATAGATGAGCAGTCTGCGGCGGTGATGCCGTTGCCAATTGTGACGATTGAGGTCCAGAGGTTGCGTGTAACGTCTTCTTTAAGGGATGTTTTTGTGAGGGTTGGGAGGATGGACTTCAGAATAGCGAGAGCTGAAGTCGTTGCTTGACGCCATGGTGATATGCTCTTCGTGATGATAGGGAACTTGTATTTGAGAACAATCGGCCTCGCAAGTGCTGTCAGAGCAGAGAAGAGAGCGCCGCTAGTGTATATATCGTGCTCTGACGAATGAGCTATTATCAGACTTTCTGAAAGAGCCATCGAAGCCTTGGACAATGCTACGTATGTCGGCCGTTGAGTCTCGGACGCATCCCTGGGCTCAAAGGCCAGACCAACGAATTCGGCTACTTGACCGATCAGAGCAGCTGGTACTCCCTCGATATCGGTTCGAATCATTCTGAAACACTCCAGTACTTGTGTTTGCAGGGGCGTCAGATATTCAACGTCTGCAGAGTAAGTCGCTGCACTCGCTTGCTGGATCGCTTCTCTCAACAAGATAAGCATTCTCTGGACCTTTTCATCATCGATATCGGCCTTTATCAGACGGTATAACTCCTGGAGAGCAGATGAGTAAGCAAGCAAGTAGTTCTGGTTATCGAATCGCTTGTTAGAAGGATCCGATCTGACGACCGGGAGCGAAGTCGACCAAAGACTCCAGGCTAAGTCAAGGGCATGGCGGTCAAAATTTGTGGCGGAGTTCTCCTCCAGATTGCCTCTAGAAAGTATTCGCCGAAGTGACTTGAAAACAGCTGTATTGATCTCCAGAACATTGAAATCCAGCAAAGATTTGAAGTGACCAAGTAATGCATCCCAGGATTTACTGAACGAAGAGTGACTTGATAGCACGTCCAGATAATCTGCAAGGAGATTGGTGATCCCGCTCAAGACAACGACTGTAGTTTCATTCCAGCCGCTCTTGTCCTTGTCCGAAACAGTCGAGTCTTCTTCATGGGTAACTTGAAGTTGTGCCTCAATCGACGAGAGTAGTTTGAAAATAACTGATTTGAGGCACATTGCCCAGGCTTCTGGGCTCAACTGGTCTCCGTAAGCATCAAAGATCCGGAGAAGGGTTTGAATTGCGCCTATCGCAAGTCAGCATTGATACCATGAGCTTCAGTCGAGAGAAGTCTACTTACTATTCCTCAGCTCAAGCCTCTCATCGGTAGTGACTGCGGTCAACCGCAGAAGTAATAGCATCCAGAGCGCAGCATCAGACACAGCAAGGTCATCCCCGGAGGCCATTTCAACGAGGTTCTCTTCATCGATGCCTTTGATGAGATCGGAGCTCAGAGAGAAGGAACTTGTTCTTCCGGAGATGAAGTCGGACAAGACCCAGAAGAAGGTAACGGTCTGAAAATATCGTTAGTAACCTTCAATACGCAGGGTTACTTTACTTACTGTCAATGAGATATTCAAATCGTCGTCTTGGGTGCAAAAATTATAAAGGGTATCAACGAGTATTATGAAGCAAGGGTTTGGCAGCGAAGACAGAAAATCGGAGCAAATGAGCTGCAGCGAATTGAACGACGACCGAATCAACCTTGCGGATCTTGTCGTCGAGACCTTGGACTCCTGAGCAGTACCCTCTACTGGAGCATCTTTTTTGATAAAGACACTTCCAATGATACTGAAAGCTATGTCCCAACCAACGACGAAAGTCTCGCCGCACTGCTCGAGAATACTCTTGAGACCTTCGAGGACGACTTTGTGGACATCGATATCAGTTGAGTGGATGGCTACCGACATTTCACGCTCAGTCGACTCTAATGGATGGATAGCATTTTTGAAGGTTTGAAGAAGACGTAACTGGATATCACGGCGTAGGTCCTCTGGCAGTGATAGTGTCGCTGTAGCGGCTTCGAGGACAAGTCGAACAAGAATCTCTGCGGCCCTCAATCGAACTGAAGATGGGGTTGACGGAGAACAAGCAGCGCACGTCAGTTCAGATGTGAGTGCCGCCCACCCACTAGTCTCGGGATCGTAGTTCATCAGACGGCCAATATTGATACTTGCCACATCTCCCAACTTCGCCAGCGCAAACAAGTCCTCCTGGTTCTGGGACGCAGGCGCTGTGTTGATGCTATGAAGTCTCCGATGTCCATGGGATGGGCGGCGACTTTCGGGTGATGGTGGGCCAGAAGTGTTGGTGACTTCTGGCTGCTGTTTCTGGGGCTCTTCTCTCCCAAATAATGAGCACAGCGCCCCAACTACTTGAACAAAGGCATCGTTTGGAAAATCAATGGTACTTTCTAGTAGTCTTGAAGCAGCTGTCTCTACAGCTTTGATTTCGGTCCCGAAATTTATCAATAAACCTGATCCATCAGCCGCAGATTGGCTTTCGGGCTTTTGGCTGGAAGTAGGAGTTCTTGCTGACTTGGTACTGGAGAACAAAACTAAATCGGCTTGTTGGAGGGTCCCAAGTATAATCGCCCATGCTGAGTCGAGAGTTGGTCCAAGAGCAATGCCTAGATTCAAAAGTGCTCTCAGGCATAGTAGGTTTCTGGTATTTAGTGAAGTCGGGCCGGCATCGATGGATGGTTGTCTACCACGATCAGAAGTATGGCTGACCAAGCTATCGACACTGAGGAGGCCTTTGGCATTGCTGAATATGCCCTGCTTCTCTGTACTTGGTGTTTGAGGTGTAGCGGCAGTTGGCGTACTGGCTGCTAATAGATTTGAAGGTACTGCGGCTTTTCCTAAGGTTGTCAAGAACGCATCTCGGGGCGTAGCGAGACGGAGAAGTCCAGCAACGTGAGTAAACTTCTGGAATGACCTCACCAGACCATGGTAGTACTCCGAGTCCAGGGCCGCATATAAGAAAGTGGAGCATGTAGCCAGTATGGCTGGCCAGCAGTTATCCACAATTCCAGCACAGATCTTGACTTCTTCATACAGTGGATGGTCTTCGAGTGTGAGTGGATTCACCGGGATAGGATTCTTCTTCATCGAAGTTCGTCTTTCCAACTTCCCTCTTGGGTCGGGACTTCCTGGCACAGAATCCGAGGATTCGAATTCAGATTGTCGTGTCTTCTTGCGAGATCTATCTGGGACTGTCAGAGGAAGAATGAATTTGGCCAATCCTTCAGAGAAGCCACTGATGCAGGCTAGAGTCAGGCTATAGATGTAAGACTCCGGAATGGCAGGTGGCTCGGTCTTATCCAACTGATCGATGCAAGGCACCCTCATCGTACTCCACTGAGTGCTGACACCAACAGATGGTTCGTTTGAGCCAACAGAGCTGCTGATTATCCCGGGGACACCACTGGCTTCAAGCATTGCTTGATCTGATCCAGAGCTGCTACCCTGACTCATAACCGGAATCGTAGATTGGGGACCTAGACCGATGACCGATGGCTTTTCTGTGCTCAGTCTGACAAATGCAGCGACCAGATCTCGTAGTATATTTTTCCGGCCGTCTTGAGCATCGTACATGGCAAAAATGCGTCGAACGAGAGCTGCATCGGCAAAGATACCTCTCAAGGCTTCCATACACAAGGAGCGCTTCCATAAGGCAGTATCGTGATCTAACATGTGTGTCAAAAGACCAAGGGACATCTCACCCTCCGAAGTAAGGATACTCAGATGGTTCCTAAGAAGTGTATACAATATACGGACGATCCTGACAGTAACTGCAAAATTGAGCTTTTCTGAGAGAGCACTGATAATGAATGGCATCACCCTAACTCGGAGGATGTGGGCCTGCTCTGGATGATTCAAGAAGACCATAGCATGATTAGTCAAGACCGATTCAATCAGCTCTAGACCGAACGTCTGTGGTAATCCAGCAGACTTCAGGAACTGGGGCTTTTGTGACTCGGTCAAAAGACAGAGATCGTTGAAGACTCTATAGGCATCCAACGCCGCGGCACGAAGTCGCACAGTCCCATCTTCGATAGGTGCTTCCCCAACAGTCGGAACCTCAAGAGCGATTTCTATCTCTAGTCAGTAGGAATCTTCAAACCTGTGATAAAAACTTACTATCTTCTGCCACTACTTTGTCAAACACACTCACAACCAATTGTTGGAGAGTTGCCGCCGCCGTGTTGTTCACAACCGCATTCTTACTAGCCTGCAGAATCGTGCAAATGTTCAGACTAGCAGCAATCAATTCGCCCTTCAAATCATCCGCATAATTTTGCAGGAGTGAAGGTAGCGCCTGTAGGATCTTGAGCTGGACATCTAGCCCGGCTGATGTAGCCTCTCTAAATGCCTCAAGCACTTCCCTCAGACGTGATCTAGGCAATGCCCGTGATACCACGAGTCTCTGGAGGCAAACTATGGCTATGCCTGTGAATTTCACATTCTTGGTTCCACAGGCTATGAGGAAAGGCGTCACAAAATTAGGCCGTTGGCTGAGATCTAGTCGAGTTAATCATCTATCCATTACATCTTGTGGGATTCACATACCAGCGGCTATCTGGGCCTCAGATGTCGAACGCAGTCCCTTGAGTTCGTCGAGCGACTTCTCCGCTGCCTGATATATCTCTTAGCCACAGCTCACAACTGTGAAAGCAACACGTAAGCTCACATTTCTCAGATCCGTATGCTTTCTCTTGCTCTCCTGAATTAGATTCCCCAGCTCCGAGGCCAGTATCTGCGCCGTCATTGTTACCGATTCAGCTTTGAAGAGGGTGTCGCCATGATATGTGGAATGTCACGAGGGATGTGGTTGTTGATTTTGAAGGCGGGACTGAGCTGGTGGCCTTCGAGGTGAGGGATGGCTAGCCGAGTGAGCGAGCGAGTAGGTAAGAGCCCGGCCGTTGATACGTCCAGCCTAGTTGAGACTCAGGGGACAAATTCCCATTTCCTATTCCACATTTCAATAATCAAGGTCAAGCTTTATCTGACTTCTTTTGAATACCGATACCGATCGTAAAGTTGAGACATCGGCATAAAGAAGCCTCGAGACCGACTTGTTGCAGCAGCCGAAGTTTACCCAGCAATCTTGACTTTGGGCAAGCAAGCACACCCCGCCAACAACCTGCGTCTTTGTGTCACGTTCAGCTTCTCCTTCGATTCTACCTCGACATTCACCACTTCTGCACATTGGAGTGTATTCCTATAAAAGGTCAACCAGCACCCCTCGTCAGAAGCAGGAAGTCTTTCCCATCAAATCCACGCCCCAGACAGAGAAGCTGTCAATATGGCTGCCAAAGTTCCCCGCAACTTCAGACTCCTGGAGGAATTAGAGAAGGGCGAGAAAGGTCTTGGAGCTGGTAAGTCCTCCGGAAATAAGGTGTAGGGCAAGGCTAATGCATATGGTATCTGCAGAGGCATGTTCCTACGGTCTTGCAGACGGCGATGATCTATTAATGTCGAACTGGAACGGCACGATCCTCGGCCCACCACACGTTTGTCTCCCTCACCCTACATTCCACTTTCTACTTGAGCACTAGACGCAGAGAGCAGCAGAATATTGGCAATGGAAGATAGCAGACAGCTGACACGATGCCGTACATTAGAGCGTCCATGAGAACCGCATCTACGGCCTCAACATGCACTGTGGTCCTGACTACCCCGACAAGCCACCCACTATCCAGTTTACCAATGCCGTTAATCTTCCCTGCGTGAACCCGCGTAACGGAGTCGTGGATCCGGCGAAGTTGGCTTGCTTAGCAAACTGGGATCGTAATATGACTATGGAGACGGTGTTGATCGAGCTGAGGAGGTATATCTTCCTCGTTACTTTTCAAGTCACATAACAGAGGGCAGTACTGACAAATATGGTCACAGATTTATGGCGAATCCAGCAAACAAGAAACTCCCTCAACCACCCGAGGGATCGAGGTACGACTGAAAGCATTCACATGAAATTAGACTGTTATCTTCGGAGGAGAGGTTTGGCGGTGGTGGTGGTAGTGGTTGAGATGGAGAGATATGGATGACGGAACAACACAAACATGGAGTGGATAGGGGAAGATTAGCTTTCTTTTAGGGGTCAAGATGCATCAGCGCGGCGAAACCGGTTCCTTTGCCATCCATTTTCATTTCCATTCCTACGAAGTACGAAAGGACCAGATGAGCGGAGCGGGTAGCGAATGATATTTTGATTTTGAAATGAACAACGCAGTAGTGATAGATGTAGCCGGGCTGCTATGTCTCAATTGGTGGCTTCGCAATGCCCTGTTTCTATTCCACTGGATACTACAGGATCAAATGCGAGTGAAATATGGACGGTTTCCTCTATCTCTACATAATTTTACAAGGGTATCTTTTGACAATAAAACCAACATATACGCCTACCACGCCTCAACCTCTTTCTTCCAGTCCTCGACTTTCTTCTCACTCTTTCCATTCCCCTCAACCTTCCTCTCCGCACTTCCCCTCACAAACCCCTTAGCTACCCTCTTCGCCTCCTTTCTCTCCCTCCTCTCCTTCTCCCAAAGCTCCCTCTCCTTCTTAACAATCTCAGATAACCTATCCGCCAACTCCCCGGCCCTCTTATACTCCTTGCCCACATCCTTATAAATCAACCTCTTACTCCTCGCCGCCTCCCTCTCCCACCCCTCCTCCTCATCCCCCACCCTTCCCCCTCCAACGCTTCACTCTCCCCCCACCTCCCCTCCCCTTCCACCGCCTCAAGGACATGATCCTCCCACTCCCCCTCCCAAACACCCATCTCGACCTCCGTAGCCAGCTCATCCATCCAGTTATTCCGCTTCTGCTTCTGCTTTGCCTTCTGGCTCAGCACCCTGCTCAAATACGGACTCTGCTCTTTCTTGAACCGGAGGAATGGCGCGTGTGTTGCTATAGCTAGACTGGGCACGTGTCTCTTCCCGGTGAGCTTCTCGAGGGGTAAAGGCCGCATGTCTACTACTTTTTGAGCTCCAGGGTAGGCGCGCAGACGGGTTTTCAGCGCTGCGGTAGGTCGTGGAGGAGGCTGCGTGCATGCTTTTCGCGCGGCGAGTGTTTGCTTATGCAGTGTGTCGAGCATGTTGTGGATTTGTGTGAGGGCGTTGACATTGCCTGTGATTGCTGTGTAGAGGAGCTCCTCAGCCTGTATCATAGCAGAATTCGATCAGCAGCTGTTCTTCTCTTGCCAATGCTGTGATTCTCTCTTCACATTTAGTTTCCCAAAAATCAAATACTCCAGATCGCCTGTTTCATGAGAGGATGGGGAGACCAACAGCATAGCCAGCCTTCAAAGCCGCCACCACCAATTTCGGACTCGCATGATGTGTATTCTGCCGGAACTTCTTCTGTATGAAATGCTTGATGGGATTTATCTTCCCAAAACCTTTCTCTCCATCTCCATTATTTGCCAATCTGGCGGGAAGAGGGACTCGGACGCTCTGGGCGAGGAGGGACCGGTAGAGTGCTATGCCTGTCTCTTTTTGTTAGCCTTCCGTTCTGTTGAATCTTAGGATGGGAATTTGGTTGGACTTTAGAGAGAAGTGAGGGTGGCATACATGCTATCCGATGCGGACCCGATCTGTGGGGTAGGAAAAGGTTAGGAGGTGGCATTCATCTGGTTGTGCTGTGCTGTATTGCGTGCTGGATGTGGAGGGGTGAAATGAGCTTGACGTTTGGGAGAGCCTCAAAATCTAAACTTGGCACGTCACGTGTACGTAAAGCTCGAGAAATGCAACGTCCGGAACACTTTAAAACATCTAAGTACTTGGAAGCTCTAGTAAAAGAAATTTAAATAAGATGCTCATGAAAGGCAGTAGCGTTATTGTCCTACGTTAGTTGCTATTTCGTTAAGCTTACTGACATTAAGGTTCGAATGACATGATAACCGAGCACAAAAAAAAAACAAACATCTGGTAACATCGCTCTTTAGCTATATGTACACGCTCTAGTTACAGAACGAATTCTTAATCATTCTACTAACAAATTTCGACATCCTCAAACTTCAGATTTGTAAGATTCTGACGCCAGAATTGTACATGCCATGACTTTTAACTAGCAATTCTGTAGAGAATGCTGAACAACTGTAAAAGCTTCTTCTATCCAGTACAAGATTAGATACCCCGCAAGAAGCGAGCCTGCAAATCCGAGCGTCGTCTCCATAGTCCCGTCTCTTGACCAGAGGTTTCTCGTATGCAGAAAATCAGCTGTTTTCTATCCTTTTGGATTTCGGTTGCCGCCCAAGTTCCAATTTTTTAGATCCCGGCGGGTTCTAGACACTTATTTCCACATTGCTTGACTAGAAGCCGTACTTTGAGACTCATGAAGTGTTGTGAGTCAACTTTGGCAGCGAAAATTTCCTCGTCCCATATTTTTGGCTGTGAAAATTCACAGATTCGCAATTCAGAATCCTGTAAGCTGACAATCAACTTGTAAAATCGATTATAGCTTTGATGCTTCTTTCCGCCATATCGGGTAGTATAATCTGCATTGTTAATAGTTGAAACAGTCGGTATCCTCGGTCGCTTGGTCTTCTTGCCTTTTAGTAACATCCTTTTCCTTTTTCCTTGCGGTTTTGTTCTTTTTCTGTCGATATTTGGCGGGGTTTCCTGAAACGTCTGAGGACATCCTTCTCCCTCGTCATCTATGTCGTGATTCAGTCTCTATACTTTAAAATCTAGAAATTGTTTCCGTCGTTGCTTCATGGCTTTAAGAATCGGGTGTACGGACCTGTTCGCGTTCTTTACTACCGGAAAGAGAGTTCGTATCGATGAATGAAGATGGTAGATCCTCATCCATCTCCTCACCCTGAGTTACATGCGTAGCTGAAGTGCCTGTTGTGGTAGATGTCGGTGATTGATCTCCGGTTTCTGTTGAGCCTTCTTTTGCTGTAGACTGTGCTTTTGCAAGTCCATTGAGTAGGTTGCTGGAAGGCTCTGATTGCCATTCGACAGCTTTCCAATTCTTTGCTTTGCTTTCTGGAGAGGTTCTGGCCGTATGAGCATCAGTGGTGAGAATGTTCAGTGGACGAATGGTGAGTTCTCGCGCTGAGGCAAGAAATTCGCTAGGAGACAATGATGGACGATCGCTTCTCTGTCGGGGAGGCCCATTTGTGATGTTCTTCTCCGCCGTCCATGGGGGATATTCATCCTCAGGAGAGGGCATTCCAGCAACATCAGAGTTTCTGCCCAGCATTGCGTCCACTATTAAAGTCAGCTACGGAGACTCCCAAGTAGACCATTACATAGAACAGTTCTTCAATGCCCCTATTCAATATAGGGCTTTCTAGATGTAGCAGTAGCCAGGATCAAGAGTCCACAACTTACTATTCTTCCGTTGAATATACTCCATCTCCGACTTATCCTGCGACACATGCAACGGCAAATCAAGCGAGAATCCACGTCTATCCGTAAAGAGGACATCTCCACCCTTTAGCTTTTCCTCAATCACAGGCGAATCCGGCTCCGCTGACTTCCTTCTATCAGTGAGCCTCCTCTTGACACTCCGCGCCTTGTCAAGTACCAGTTTCGCTACACTAGAACGCCTACTTTCCCTCCCAGATAGCGGAGTTGTGGGTGTAGTCGCGGAGTTCGGGACAGAAGGTCCGGCTACTGAGGGAGTTGTATCTGGGAAAGTGCTTCTTCTCGATTCCTCCGGTCGATTTTCATTGCCTACGAGCGAGGTTCTAGTCGACGAGGCTGGTGCGCTGCGTGTGCGTGTGCGTGTTCGGTGGGGTGTGCTTGTCGAAGTCACGGAGGTTGAACCAAGTTCTGGGAGTTGCGATCTGTCTCGAGGCTGTCGAGCCCGGTTTGCGTTGCCTGGAAAGCCTTTGTGGATGTTCTGTTGTGCGGGAAGATGTGCTTTTTGCCTTATAATTATTGCTTTGCTTTCGCCCAGAATACGAGCTACCTTTGCTATGGATCCGGATCTTGATACTTTCTTATTAATAATATGTTCCTCGTCCCTGGAATGGTAATGCGTGATGTGTTTGCCAGAAGATCCAGACGGACCCTCCTCAGCTGGCGGGCTGACCATTATAGGAAGGCACGATGGACTCATTGTTTCCGAGAGGGTCTGGGATCGAGATTTGGATTTGGTTGCAATATTGAGGTCTGGTCTTATGAATTGAGCGAGAGGTACCTTGCCGTTCATGTGGGCTATATCGGAGTCAGTAGAAAGTAAGGTTGGCCGAGCCATGGCATCTTTTTGCAGAGCGGTCGACGACGAAACCACACGATCCATTGTTGAATGGGTGTACGTGAAGAAAAAGCTGAGGAGAGTTTGTAGTTGAAGAATTTCTGATGTTCATGGGAATTTTGTGTGGGAAAACCGCTGTATTCCATTTTAGACTGCTTGACTAACCAAATGACGAGGAGGAACAGACTGCCTCCGTCATAGTGGGCACATCATACCCAATCCACCCAGACTCACAGAACTCCATACCATGCAATCTCGTCTCTTTGTACAAAAATTGCGATTAGATACCGACGCCAGAACACTAACACTCCAACCTCGTATTTGCTCGCTCGCTTCGTGTAATAATAAGGGAAAACGTGTTGTGCAGAGTGAACTCGCTTAATCAAATCCGGCCTTCACCGCGGCGACGATGGCGGCATTTACGTCACTTGGTCTGAAGCCAGCCCCACGACCTAAGCAAACTCCTCTGTTAAGAAGTTCTGGTTCATGTTAGTCCAAGTCGGAGACTAGGGATGAGAAGAGAGCAACGTACCATTAAGCAAGGTGTTGACATTAACCGTGACGAGTCTCTTTTCCGTAAAAGGCACCTATTTCACATATTAGTACTAGTTCAACGAGACGTCTCAAGTGCCAATAAAGGGATAGAGCAGTGCTGGGGACAAAAGGAAGAATTTGCTGACCTCGCCATCCACAGATTCGGGGGTCTTGCGGCCCAAGTTCAGATCCGAACCAGCGTTAGGAAGTGTACTGAAAATGGGATCGATATTCGGATCCGTCGCATTAAGTTGATCATCCCAAGACCCATACTTTAATGGTGGGAACGGGAAAGCTTTTGGTTCTGGGTTACTGAAGTCGAAGTTATAAGAAGCGAAGAACGGATCCGGAAGTCTCTTTTCCAGAGGACTGTTTGGAGTCTTGGGCGAAGATGCGTCAAAGGTACTAATGCTCCTCGGAGTACTGGCATCTGTAAAGATAGAGACGTCGATTTCAGCCGTGACCAAATCGGCCGAAGGTGGAATATTGAGACCACGGCCTCTGAGATACCCCTCGACATCATTGGAGTCGAAGAATTCACCCTCGAAGCCTGGGAGGTTGCAGCGCATTTCTTCCTGGAAGAGATCTTGGGCCTCGGTCACAACTGGCGAGAATGGCCCGATGGAGTAGCCAGTGCGCAGTTTCGGGCGCAAGTCCTCGTTACTTGGGTCACTGTCTGGATAGAACGTCCCTGAGCCACCAATGTGTACAAATGGGTTGCGCCACGCGCTCAACGACTCCTTGTTTGTTTTTGCGAGTCCTCTGCGCAGTCGTGCTTCGAGGTTCTCTCGAGTTTCATACATGAGTGTTAGCCCGAAGGTTCTGTTGAAAGCTTCTGGGGAAACGGTCTTGGAAGTTATGAGTCTGAATGCTCGCTCTATAGAACCTCTCTGGATGCGCCGCGCGAAGGAAAATTCATTGTAGGCATGTGTCCTAGGAAGTGAAGGTTGTACATCGGGGAGAAAATTGTGAGAGAAGTCCTCTATTGAAGGAACCTCTACTCGGTACTGTTGAAGGTCCATCAGGTCGAATGGAAAAGACGCATTGTCTTCTGTCGGTCGGGTGATGACTTGGAGATCATTTCGGCCTCTGCTTTCATAGTTATGATGAGGAAAGTCCATGGCAAGATCATCATCAGGAGTATCGTCTTTAGACATTGTGTATCCGCCCCATGGATTGATAGGATCTGCAATGTGAGCTTCCACGTCGACTTGCCGTTTTGTAGGTGATCCTTTGGAGCCTTTCGTTCGCCGGCCAGATGGCGGATCGGGTAGCTTTTCGTCCTCTCCGTGAGTTTCATCGTGCCCATCTTCGTTCGCGGAAGCTTTTGCCAGAGCCAGAAATCTTTCCGTTGTGGACTGTAACTGCTGACCAAACTCTGGCTCACGCTGCAACAACCCTTTCCCAACTGCGAAATCGTACAGACTAATGAAGATATTGCTCATCTCCTCGTTTGTCCCTCTGAGATCCTGGACCTGCTTCTCAAGAGAGGTGATGGTTGTCTCTTTCCGGTGACGGTAAGCTCTTTGGGCCATCCGGATTTGAGTTCTCCTTCTCTATGTTGCTGTCAGTTGACATATTGACCAGCATGACAATAAACAATCTGCTGAAACATCTCCAAAAGACCAATGAAATATTTCAAGGACATCAAATCATAACTTCAATAGTCTCAAGGGAAGATATGTGGGATATCGAAAGAGAATAATATCGAAGAAGACAAGCTGAGAAAGAGTCAACTTACATCGGCGGCAGTCTCATCTTTCGTATCGACTCTCGGACGTCCCCTAGCTTTTTTCCTCGCCTCCTCTTCATCATCAACTTCCTTCGCACTGGCCTGCTCAGTTGCGGTTCTCTTCCTCCTACTCGACCTCTTGCCAATCTTCGCATCTTCCTCATGACTATCCCCGCTCGCCTCCGTGACCCCAAATGGAATTTCCGGCTCCGTTCGTCCATTGGCCCCCTTCTCTCTCAAACTCATCGCGAACCTCCCATCATCATAACTCTCCGCATTCAAGATCCCTAGCGAGCTGATCGTCCTAGAGAAATTTGACGACATCTGACTCTGGGAGGTGGGCCCGCCGTGGTGGTGGTCATACCCGGCGTTCATATACGGCTGGTGCGACCGTTGGGCGGGGTTGTATGCAAGAGTCTCCATATTGATATTAGGATTGGTATGGTCGGGCTCGTGATGTCCGTACCCGTTCAAGATTTCAAGAGGTCTGAAGGAGTGCTCTTGTGCTTGATTAATATTGTTCGACTGGTGTTGATTACTGATCGTGGATCTACTCGGTCCGCGGCTCGACGTCAGGGAAGATGGTGTGGCCGTAGCGGAAACGGACGTCCTGTCGTACCTCTGGGCCTGGGCTTGACTCGTCGATGCGAAAGATGGAGCATCTGAACCATGCGTATGAATAGCAGCGTGCGTGAGAACAGCTAGAGCGTAATCATCATGAGGAAAGTTGAATGAGGGCTCCATATCTTTCATTTTCAGTTCAGAAATCAGATCCCTTGCAAAGAGGCTTGGCCTTATAACAGGAGAAATTTCCCGGAAATGTCGTACGTATGCCGTGAGATTTAGTCACTGAATGGCTGGTCGCACTCAGTAAGATCCCGAAGTGCGTGGTAAATGCCATAAGTCGATGGTAGACCTCCTTCTGATGTCGCTTGCGCACGCAAGAATTGGAGATTGGTAAGCGTCTGTTCTTACTGTACTTACAGCCCACCGCTCAACCGCCTTTCGAGATTAAGCTCAAGCCTGGGGGCATCTGATGTGCCATTGAGATCGACGATTAGTGATCGTTCTGCATACCTGTCCCGGTACGCATGCCATACCATGGATAGCAATTGCGGCTTTGGGGCAAGAAAGGGACCCTGGCCTGGATCGTGTTGACTCAAAAGCGGCACCAAGATTAAACACTGCAATAACTCCAAGTTCCCAGTGACAATAGGAACTTTTAGTTCCAAGTTGAATAATATCCTCTCTCTTATGATATTCTAGCGTTTCCTTCTTCAAAACCGACCTTCTCAATCGTCACAAACTGATTGTGACAACCTATGTCTATTGAGGGGTTCACAGTCCGCAGAAAGCGGCACTGAGCGAGAGCCAAACCCCTGTTGAAAATGCGGGCTTTAGAGATCAGTAATCACAAATGTCCGCACTGCACATCGATCTAGTACTAGCTTTAGGCTTTGTCAGATCCCGCCATGTATCCTCCTGTCAAGCGGCGTTTGAGTCAAACCATCTAGCCCATGAACCAAAAACTTCCGGTTGCATACTCATAAACGAGGAACGAATGAGTTAAACACGAATAGAAATGACGAGATAATGCATCGATACCTTGCCTGCATCTGCATACTAAGCAAGTATTGGCTCGATTGTACAATGGCTGACTTCCTTGTATGCTGGACTTTTGTGATATCTCGCTTGGTAACAGAGTAAAGGGGGATCGCGAAATAGCCGAAGTTCAGCCGCCCTATTGTACGGAATAGGATATATTCACTTGGGTCAGCCACGTTTGTCTTGCCTCGAGCCAAGGAATGATATAGAGTCTACATGCTACTTGGGGCTTCTAGAACAAATGCACAAATAAGCTATCTGCAAGGTACCTTAACGCCGACAGGATAGCCTACTGTACTGTGGCCAAGCGAGCAACTTCACCGACGTTAAGTACCTAGCGGTGTGAATGTTGAAAGTGGCTCTCTAGTAGACATAGGGTAGAGAAAGGACTTTGGATCATCAAATAACATCTATCAGTTCTAACTACCGAAGCCAGCAAATGTCAAAAAGAAAGCTCAACGCTGAAACACGCGGAAATAGTCGTGCCAGCTTCCTCCACCTTCCTTCCTCCCTGTTTCCCTCCCTCTCTTCTCCCCTCCTTCTGTCCCTTTCCTTCGAGTGTATTTCCCACAAGATCCGGGAACTACCTAGTCCTTCAAGCCCGCTACAATGTGTTAACACGCCTTCCCCCTCGTCCTGCATCATGACATATCTCAACCCCCACATAACTCACATACCCGGCCGATGCTGACCACACGGGATTAAGACCGGTCAGCCTCCATCTGCTCTAGGAAGTCAGGCTGAGACGAACAAGCATTCCTAGCTATTGAAAGCCTTCCTTGAGGTATCGTTCGCTGAGCTTGGTAACTAGCAAATTAACCCCCTGCAAAACAGACATATTCAGACCTACTTGATAGTTATGTCCACTAGTCACTACTGGTACCCGACCATGACTGGCCCGTCAAAGATCAGGAATCATCAAATCCAGTATCCCTTCTTACTCACTGTTGGCACTTGCCAGATTATTCCCAGCTCGGGAATAGGGTACTGCAGGGGAGACAAGGACAGATCGGACATGCAAAGTCCTCAGGGGCAGATCACATATCACAAACGATCGCCGCCAAATCTCAAGATGCACGGCCGGATATATGATCGATCCGAGTCTATTCCTGAACCCTGCGCCCGTCCACCACCTACTCAAGTTACTTTACAAAGCTGCCTACAGGCTATCCGTTCTCATCGTCCCTCCCCCTTCGAGTCCCCAGCCAAAGTAAAGCAGAAAGCAAGCAAGCATAATAAGCAAACCCTTATCGATCACTTGACGCCGTCCATCCATCCATCCGTTTGATCCATCCAGGAAAATGCAAAGAGACTTGAGAACCAAAGGCTGCCCCCACAGACACCAGGTAAATGGACAAAGAAAAGAAGCAGACGGCCTTCATCCTGAGACTAAAGCGAAAGCACGAGCAAAGATCCTGCTTACCCCGACCCCGAAATTCAGACTCAAGATATCGACAGAGACCCATGGTGCAGACCTGGGCTCGGAACAAACACCTCAGCACATACAAGTTGCTCCGAAAAACTCCCCAGACACCGTGTTTCGCAATGCTTTTATGAAAAAAGACAGAGAAAGAAGAATAAAAGACCACGTTTTTTCGTATAGCCTGACTGGGGTTGCTTTAGAGGCAGGCAGCTGGGTGATATGTTATTTTCGAAATAGGAAAGAAGCCCGGGTATCGTTGCGTCTATGCAAAACCGAAAGATGGAAATAATAATCCCCTGTCCCATTCGCAGTTTCCTTCATCAAGAGGCACGAATCCGTAGTTTTTTTGGTTGTTTATTGGTACAGAGGGTGGTAAGCTGTGTATGATCAGATTCCGGAGTGATTGCCAGAGTTTTCGACGACATTGTCGGATAGATTGATCAGGAGTTGGGCGAGGCAGCGTTTGGTTGCCGCGTCGTCACGGAGGACAGAGGAGAAGGTGGCGTCGCGGAGAGGCTCTGGCAGGCATTGTCGTAGGGCTTCCCGAGCGCGTGCATTGTCACTAAGACTAGAAAGTAATCAGTATACGGACTTCTACCACGAATGGGTCTCCTTACCGAAGGAAGCACCGTACGACATGCTTAAGAAGTCTTGCTGTCTGCTGTTCTACCAACTGCGAAACCATATTACTCAAGACCGTTCCCACAGCGTAGAATCGCTCGTACGTGGCACAGATGTAGTTCAACCCATGATCATCGAGGAGAATCTTTTGGACGATGAAGATCGCCACGGTCTTACTGAGCTCTGACCCCGTTTCCATAATTCGAAGGCACAATGGGATAATCTCCGTGGTCAAGAGGAAGTTTATGACGTCTGACGAGTCGTTCTTGACAAGAGCACCAATTACACCGAGGGAAGTAAGTCGCAGATACTCGAAGGGTCTCGATTTCGACGTGGTATTGAGGAAGGGGTACAGGAAGAGTGGGATATGAGCTACAAACATTAGCATAAGAGCCGCATGGATTTGGACGTGGCACATACCATTGAGGAAGAGAGCGCGTGTCTCATTGTGAGAAGCAACGCATTGAAGGAGGGCCAGCGCATTGCAGACGCGATTCGAGGCGGCCGCAGTGAGTTGTGACGGGTTGAGAAGTGTGTAGACAGAGATAATCTCCTGAAGGAGAGAGGTCATAACACCTAGCGAATGTTAGAATCAAGAGCTCCTGCTTCCAATCCTGTCCCTTCCTATCCACATACCGAACGAATGCCACAAGATCAAGGCCAGCTCCGGGACTTGTTCGCGCTTCTTGCTAAGCTCGAGCAGAGCCGCCTCCCTACTATCCTCATTCAACAGATCCGCAATGTAGTTCAACGTCCTCCTATTCTCCTCCGTGACGTTGTCCATCATGCTTGTATCCTGTCCATGGCTTGGGATCGCAGGTCCTACAGCGTTATGATTGGCAGCGATTCGATTGTAATGCTGTTGTTGAGCAGCAGATGCGGCAGCTGCAGCAGCTTGTTGGGCATGCTGATTGTGACTTTGCTGCTGCGGATGATGCATCCATCCCGGCTCGCCGTGAGGGGTATATTGTTGTTGATGAGAGAATACGTGCGCCCCTTGGAGCATCTTGTTCTGTCTGAATGTAGCCAGCGAGAAGACTCGAAGGCTGCGTAGATAAGGTGGAGGTTCTGAAGGTGCGATCGGTGTCGCACGAGATATCTGACCGCGGTGAGAGCAATGGAGTTGCTCGACACGGGCGATAGAAGATGATAGGGTAAATGGTAGTGTTTGGAGGAGGGCGTGAAGGTGTTGATCTCAAAGGGTGAAGTCGAGGACGAGAGCGGTGGAGTCCCCGCGCGATGCTCGAAGCTCAACAGCGATGTCTCGGCAAGTATAGGTCACGTGGAATCATGCACGTGGGAACATGGAGAGGCTGAGAGGAGCTTGAGCGGGATTATGGCTGCTCAACCTCGGCAGAGGAGTAAACAAGAGAGATCTTATAGGCAAGAGGCTATGCCAGTCAAGAGATGGAAGCATATTCGAGAGACAAAGTTGATTTGCGCCTATCTACCAGATTCATACCAGCTTGTCGCTTCGTTGCAATGTATTGTTTACAGCTCTTACTATAACAAAAAGAGTTTCTGAAGGTGAGCGAGCTTCTTCACTGCAAATTCTGCTAAGGTATTAGAGCCCCTTCCCCAAATTTTGTTCCGTAAAGTACTGAGAACTGCCTCGTGGGCTAAACAAGCATCTCGCATTAACACTTTATTGACCAAGTCAATTCTCGTCCAATGCATCCCTATTCATTACTATCTTATCTACTAACAACTCTCAAATCCAACCCAGCACGCTGCTAGACGATTCCCTTTCCCATGCAGATGCGCTCTCATCCCACGTTCCGCTCAACCATCACGAAGAAGAAATGAGGAAAGCCTGAATCCCACAGTGTCTGCCTTGCTCCAACGCTCGCTCAAAAACACAAAGGAAGAAAAGATAGAGTGCCAGAGTGGTTTGTGTATGTCCCTCCGTTCACCCGCACGTTCCATTGAATTGGATATGATGGTTGCTGATCAAGGCTGTAATGTTGCTTTCGAAGTAACAAAGGAGATTCGTCCGGAGTTTTTGCAACAATTACCCCTTCATATCTGCGATTATCCACCTTGCTATTTCTTACAGACGCAATTCCCGGAGGATCTGGTCCGCCATGTTCTTGTATTGCCAAGTACCTCCTGCCAGGCGCTTGAATTGTATTCCATGCAAGGAGAGGAGTGGGACTTTGACGATGAAGATCTCGAATTCGAGAATCATGCTGCCGCCAAGTTCGCTTTGGACATGTGTGCTCGTCTCGCCGACGGCACGAGCTGAAGATCCTCGGTGATCTCTACTAATGCTCTCATCTGAAGCGTCGGAGTTGGTGTAGCTGTTGTCTCCGCGACCCCTCGCTGGGGTTCTTGGGGTGTGCGGTGATCTCTCTGCCTCTCTAAAATCTTCGCGGTCTCGCTCAGAGTTTCCACCACCCATGAAACCTCCAAAGCTGATCCGTCTCTTGTGGCCTGGGGTGTGGTTGCCATGGCTGCTTGGGGGAAGATCCACAACCTTCTTGAGGTCAATGGAAGGTGTATGCCGACAGCTAAAGCCACCTCGAATCTCTTTGTAGTCTACCCCTAACTGTCTAAGAACTCGGATGATGTCGGCTCGAATAGCTTGCACTGGCTTTGTTGATGTTGTAGATACGCTAAACAGTCCTTTGAGGAATACGGGCTTGACATTCTCTGCATTGTCGATGCGTTCGTTGGACAGACCACTCGCGTCGCCAAGTTCGGCATCTGTTTCCTCTGGAACATTGGCTTCTCTTGCCTCGGCTCTTCTAGCACGTCGAGCTTGGATACTCTCTCCTCTAGCATGGCCCAGAGACTTGGCTCTCATTGAAGCAGCTGTTCTGGGGTTCAGGTGAGTTTTCTGTTGCTCGCCTTCTTGGGATGGCTTCTCCTTCTCATTCGCAGTTGAGTGGTCTGAGCCGGAGGTTGGGGGTGGTTCCTTGTAAGTCACACGAGGTGGTGCAGCCTCAGATGCACCTCGTCGGTTTTCCTTTCTTCGAAATTCTGCTGAATTGACACTCGTTGATCGACCCAGAACTTTTCCACTCCGTTGATTGTCTCCAGACCGAGGAGGATTCAAAAGATCGCTATGCTGGGGTTGGCTGCTACCTGATCGAAGCATCGATGAAGAAGCGCCCTCCGTTGTTGATTCGCGAGTTCTTCGGACACTGAAGCTCTTTCTAAGGGTGCTGTGCTCATGTGGCGATTGTACAGTAACAAGAGGAGGGTGGGATTTGTCGGAAGGCTCTTTTCGTCGTCTGGTGCTGAATCGTCTCAATATACCTGCGGCAGTGCTCTCTTTACGGGAATGGACATGCTGCTCTGGAGGAGGCTCCATAATGGCTGGGGAGACGGGACCGCTTGAACCAGGAATTTTGAGATTCTTCATGTTCTCGGTAACTTCGTCCTCGCCATGAGTACGAGCACGTGGTCTCGATCTTCCTCCAGTGGCCTTCTCGCCAGGCATCTCATAAGCAGCAGCATTTGTGTGTGCTGCTTTTGGTGGTGCCAGATCGGGTAATTGAAGAGGGGCCTCACCAGGTGATCGAGGCATGCTTGTAGCTCCAGGATTGGCGGCAAGTCGATCTCGGTCCTGTTTCTCCCTAACCAGATAGTAGACTGAGACCAGTGGGTGGAAGGCATTGACTGGGTCACTTCCAAGTGCCAGAGCATCTGAGCTTGGGGCGGTCAGAGTATCCCGGCTGTTTGACGAGTTTCTCCTCTTGTAGAAATCGAAACCAAATCCTCTCTTCTTCTCCGGATCTCTTGGGGGCCCTTGATTCTCTCGTTCTTGCATAGCTAACCGAACTGCTCTTTGGTACTCCTGAGACTCCACTACCTCACTCAATTGCGCTTGTATTGTTTCTGGAGACCCAAAATCGAATCCGGTCATAGCTTGTATGACGGAAGGATCGAGAGGCATTTGCAGGGGTTCGCGGATTGGTAAATAGTTCTCTGGTGGAGCTCCAAACCCTTTAGTCATCCAAGGATGATTCATAATCTCCTGCAGACTTGCTCGTTGTTTGGGGTCCGTTACCAACATACGCGATATCAGGTTTTTGCACTCTGGGTAGTGTTAGTATATTTCACGTATATCAGGAGAGTGAAATTACCAGGGGACAGCCAATTTGGATAGTCAACAATACCCTTCTTGATCTTCGCATGCAACGCTGGCATGCTCTGATCGTCAAAGGGTACCTTTCCACAGACTAGAACATATAGTACAATACCAAAACTCCAAACATCGACCTCGGGACCGGTGTACGCTTTCGCCTGGAGCAATTCGGGGGCAGCGAAGTAAAGACTTCCACAGAATGTCTTCAAATGGCCTCGGGGAGCGAACAGATTACTAAGACCAAAATCAATGATTTTGATATCACCAGTCTTGCTAATCAGAATGTTCTCAATCTTCAGGTCTCTGTGAACAATGCTGTTTCGATGACAGTAGTCCAGAGCACTCGCGATTTGTCTGCTGAACTTCCTAGCCTGCTTCTCCTTCAATCTGCCATGAGAGATAATGTAGTCGAGCATTTGTCCCCCGTTGACGTATTCAAATAGCATATACCAATGATATGTAGTTCGCACAACATCTCGCATTGCGCATATGTATGGGTGGTCCAGAAGGGTAACGATAGCAGCTTCTCGAGCAGTTCGAACTTCCTTCGAGTGGTCGGCACGTTCTCGATCTGCGCGACTTTGATTATGTCCATCGTCGGTAGAGCCCCTAGGTACGATCTTAACAGCAACCTGAGAATGTGTTAGCTCTCAGGATAATTCAAGTGTTTGGTTCAGTGTTTACCTGTTCCCCACCTTCAACTCTTCGAGCCAACTTCACTTTACCCATACTCCCCGCTCCAATGGTCTTTCCCAAGACCCAATTTCCTGTGGCAGCAGGTATCGTGGTTCTCGACTTGCCCGTTCTTCCTGACTGCCTGGACTCCTGTGGAGTAACCACGGGGGCTGGCCCCCCTCCATTTGCAACGGCGCTCGACATGTCTGATGAGTATCGACTGTGGCTCGAACGACGGTGGCTTGCGCTCTTGGATGATTCCGTCCTGGGCTGCAGAGGGCGATCTTTGCTAGAGCTTCTTCTTGATGTATGCGCAACGTTCGAAGTCTCATAGTTTGCCTGTGGCAGAATGTCCTCAACGGCGCCGTGTCGCGACGACGAGCGATGGTGGGTGGTGGAATGATTGCGGGATGGGCTCGGCGGCGGGACGCTGCTCTTGGTTCTCGTTGAATGCGATCTCGAGGTGCCTGAGGAGGATTGATGGCGTCGTGAATTACTTCGGTCTACTGTGGGCGATCCTGAGGATGCGGTCGTGGCCATGTTCTTCGTTCGTTTCGTTCCCCAGCCCAGAAGGTCGATTCAGCCGCCCCCGAAGGATCTTGTCTGGTTTCGGCGCAGGGCCGTGTCAATACCTTACCAACACCCCTGACTGATCTCGCAGTGGCAACGTCACTCCTGTACTGGACTGTACTGGACTGTCCTGGCAACGTCGAGCTTTCGAGTGCCGTGATTGCGTCGCCAAAGGGGTGAATCAAATCAAGTGAAATGCGTAGCAACACGAAGGACCCAATTTGCGAGGGTGAGCAGATGGGAAGGGGAAGGGCAGAGTGTCGATCGTGGTGGCTGGTGAGTAAGGGAGATAGGGGAGGATGGATGAATTGTTGGCGCAAACAAACGGCGAGGGAGAGAGGGGGGAGGGAGACGTGGGAGCTTCTTTGCCAGCTCAACCCAGTTACTGTACAGTCTACAATTCTCCGTACCCAGGCACTCACTCCAGTGCAGCCAGCTGGAGTTCAGACCAAGTCGCGGGGAACTCTGGGGCCAAAAATAGGTGCTAGAAGATAGGTAGTGCAACAAGAAAATCTACCTCTGTCTGATTCTTTACGAAAGTATCTTTGCAGAATCACAGTGATGGATAGGTAGGCGTCACATGGATCATGCTCGGTTTCGCTGTCAGACCCGGGCGTCAGACGAGGCTGTTGATTACCATTCAGGTCAAGCGATTTCCCTCCGCCCCTGACTTCATTATTTCTTGTTCTGAGACAAGCAAGGCAGGACAGGACAGTCGAAGCAGGTTACTGAGTTCAACTACACTTTATCTGGTTAGGAATTTTACGGCCCGACGATAGGCAGGTAGCTAAGTGTTAAGAGCCGTTTCAATCAGAGGCCTTTCCAAATACAGTCTATATATATATCCTCTGCATACAGCTGACCTTCACATGTCCTCTCTTCCCCTGTCTTGCCAACTATTGTTATACTGATCTGATATCAAGAATTTGAACCGCTGCTGCAGGAAGAATACCGGGTTGAAGCCCAGCTGGGTGGATCTGAGACCTGCAGCAACAAGAGATTGCGGTCTGAAAGCAACAATCACGCACGCGAATGAAACTTTCCTTTATTCGTAAAAATGCCGATTTCATGCAGCTCTCCTTCCCCATTGCATAGATTGGTCAGAGCAGCGCATCTGCTGGCCAGGTTTTTATAAGCCTTTGACGTCGAGATGCATTAAGTATCACCAAGTCTTAGCCTTTCAGGAGTGTCTTCGGTTGGAGCTGAGGATTTGGGAGAAATAAGATCTGCATGGACTAATTGATGGCGACGACGGGAAGATGCAGTCCAGATAAGAAGTTGTTAATGAAAGAAAGAAGAAGAAGAAGAAAAGACTAACCGGTACAAGACTCAATGCTCTGAGAACTCTATTGACAACAGTACATGATGCTACCGATATTAGATAATTAGATGAACTCGATTCCCCACTCCCAGGTTTCCAAATCCAAGAATCCCAGCAGAATCCGGGGAAGGGCAGGTTAGATGAAGTTGGTAAACCCAGCGATGCTTCAACTCAGCTTTTTTGAGAAATTTTGATTCGAGATTCATGTAAAGCAATATTCTACTAATAATGATAGATAGCAGAGTGCCCAGATCATTCGGGTGAGAGTGGAAATAATATTGGGCAGCAGCATCAAAATAGTTGGACATCTAGAATGCCTTATTGAATACCCGAGGATGCTTGACCGCTAGCCTAAAATAGCCCCTCGCGGCTGCAAACCAATCAGAAACGTCTCCTCCCTTTCTTTCCTCCCTCAACCAACACAAGGCTGAAATGTTCACGTAGCCTTCCCTCCTATCTCAGCACAGTAGCTTCGAAGGAAGCCCGGCATACCTTTTGCGCTCATGTTTTCACAATGTCCGGTAAACGGTCTCGCGCAAACTTCGAGGCGGATCTCCAGGCCCAGCAGTCGCCTTTCGTAGTCTTTGGCACGCCTCTTCCCCCCCTCGACCCTGACGTCCGAGACGATGGTTCCTACGTACCTGTGTGGAAGCAGGAGGTTAGAGATGAGAGGGGCTTGAAGCGTCTTCATGGCGCATTTACTGGCGGATTCAGCGCAGGGTAAGAGATTCCTCCATGTATAGTTCAAGTAGCAACACTGACGTTATACAGGTATTACAATACTGTAGGTTCGAAAGAGGGATGGACACCCTCGACTTTCGTTTCTTCGCGCACCAGTCGAAAGAAGGATGAACCAAAAAAAGCTCAGCAACGGCCCGAGGACTTCATGGATGAGGAAGATATCGCGGACGCTGAAGATGGGAGACGAGTCCAAACGGCTGAAGGGTTTGCTGGGCTGGGGTCTACACAAGATGATACCAACCGACGGGGGGCATACATTGATTTGTTCCGGATAGAAGGAGACACCATTGGAGTCAAGTTGCTGAAGAAAATGGGTTGGAAAGAAGGACAAGGCGTTGGCCCAAAGGTACGACGAAAAGCACGCCTAGACGGCGTAGAGAAAACTGGTGATGATGGGAACACTACACATCTCTTTGCACCGGAGAACACGCATATGATTAGCTTCATTCGGAAGAACGATCACAAGGGACTTGGATTTGATGGGGAGACGAAGTTATCGTCAAATCATGGCACAGGCTCAGTCACACACAGGTCTGACGATGAGGACGAAGACCATGGAGGGTTACTCGCTCCCAAGACATCAAAAAAGAAGAAAAAACCTGTGCGTGGTGGAATAGGTATTGGCATTCTAAACGATACAGGGTCGGACGACGAGGACCCGTACGAAATTGGTCCTAGGATATCTTACAACCGTGTCATAGGAGGGGATAAGAAAAAGAAGAAGGCAGCCAAAGGAGCTATCAACCCGTTACTTTCCTCCAAACCTGTTTTCATTTCGAAGAAGGCTGCGATGGCAAAAGCTGCAATTGGGTTTCGAAAGTGTCATGATGGTCGTTTGCCGCTAGACGGATTTATATTGAGCAGTCAGGACGAGTTTTCGTCTGTCACGCAATCTACAGGCGAACATGAAGCACCAAAAATTCCTGAGGGATGGAAATCATCGAAACAACCTAAAGACAGCCCTCAAAGCACTGCGTACCTTTCTACAGCAGATGCAGCGAAAGCATCGAAACTCGATCCGAAGTCCCGTGCCTCAATACTAGGAGAAGCAGCTTTACCTGGGAAATCCGTTTTTGATTTCCTTAGTCCTGCTGCTAGAGAAAGACTAGTCTCTGCGTCTGGAAAGTCCAATCTTCCTGCTGCCCTGGGTGAAATACCGAAAGGATACAGCATAACAGCGGAAGAGCGACAAAGAGAGCTTCTAGCGCAAATACCAAAGGTCGACAAATACACTGCTGATGCAGCACTCAGTCGAGGCGCCAGCGGCTTTATGCCCTATGGCGAAGATGAAGGGAAGAGGAGTCGTTATCGAGCCTACCTGGAGAATCAAGCTGGTAGCAATCTTGACCTGCCCGAAAGGAGCCCAGGTGTGTCCAAGGAGGACTGGTTGAAAGAGCTTAGAGAATTTGCCAACTGCGCCCAGATCTTCAAACCCATGTCAGGCATGATGGCTACACGTTTTACGTCTTCCACCACCGCACCAAAGCTCGCCTCCGATACCCCCGATTCAGCCTCTCTCTTGAGTAAACCAGCACCCAAAATAGAGGATCCAGCCGAGCAAGCTGCGAAATTGGGCATGTACGGCCCCATGACCAGAAGCTCAAAGGAGTGGTATCCGTCAAGGCTTCTTTGTAAAAGGTTCAATGTTAAACCACCGGGTCATGTTCAACCTGGCGCGACAGAGCATGGCGAGGAAAACTTAGCATCTAGAAAGTTGGCGCCAGATGTTGTTTCACAAAGCTCTATTGATGAGATGATGAGGGCAAGTTACCAGCAGAGGCATGATGGCGTGGTTGGTGCGACTACTGAGCCAGTTGCGGCTCCCGTTGAAGTACAGAAAGAGGTTGTTGTGGTTGATGCTGAGAGGAATGATGCATTAGAAGGTCAGAAAGCTGGGGAAGCGGTCTTCAAGGCCATTTTTGGAGATGATAGCGATGATGAGGATTGAGGCTATCTCAACGGAATTTAACATCCCAATAGACTACATCACTGAGATGATATGTATGATAAGCTCGGTGGACTTCAAAGTATTAACTATCTTCACTACACGTCCCTACTTCTTCCATGTCCTCAATCCCTTTCACACTTCCAGTTCTACTACCAAAAAGCTGATAAAGCTATCTCAGCGTCGCACATTGGAACATCTACTTGAAATTGCTTCTCCGGTGTATCGCTCCAGCTTCGGATTCCTATTGCGAAGCTCTCGCTTATTGCTTCACTATCTCCCCCTCCGCTCAGAAAGTAGGTTTGCCCCGCCTAGCCTCGCTCGCTTCCATCAAAACACCCACCCCACCCCAACCTAACTATCTCGCTACCTCAAACCACAAAACAAAGCGACGCACTTTACCAAACTACAATCTGATAAGGCACGATAGTGCAGAAACCCGTCACTTGCATTTCCTTAGCTCAGGGCGCACACAAAAGTCTCTGGGTTTTTCTTCATCTCTTGCTTTCCTTCTTTTCTCATCTCACCTTCACTTCCGGCCACTTCAAGAACTCACTTTTGAAGTTTCGCTTATCCACGCCCTCACTGCAACACGAGCCATAACTATTACTCGACCCAAAAAGCAACCAACGCAAAAATGCTCAACGACAAGCCTCCACCAAGCAGAATGCCCAGCTTCAGCAACCCCTTCAGGAGGTTCGTCATTTCCTTCCTCCTCCCCACCCTATCCCCTAATCCATCCCACTATAAAGGAGAAGGAAACACCCGAATATAGAAAGAACCAGAACAACTAACATGTACCCTCCCACAGACTCAGCAAAACCTCCCGCCGCGCATCAAAGGAAGATGCCTCCAAAATCGGTCCCACCAACACAGCTTCCTCCTCCCAAACCCAGCCTCATTCTCAAACTAAAACCGAGATCCTCACACCCGGCCCAACAGCCAGCCTCCTTACAGCCCTTCACACCTCAATCCTCGCGACACCCCCATCTGCTCGCTTGGAATATATCGAAACGCTGCAGAAACTACTACATACCATATCTCTCTGTCCTGAGCTAACAACCACGATTATACCTAAATCGGAATACGAATCCGATGCTTTGATACCATGCTCCATCTTTCAAGATCGAGCGTTGGAGTATATCGCGGAAGGTGCAAAGAGAGACCGCTTGACGGTTGTGTTTGTCAGGGAGGAGGGGTGTGAGTTCTGTAAGGTCGTGGAAGCAGCTAGTGGAGTGATTAGTGAGGGAGAGAGGAGAGTGAGAAAGGGGCCATTGAGTAAGGCTGAGTGCTTGTTGATAGAGGAGTGGAGGAACAACAGGATATGCTGGTGTAGTGGGGAGGAGAGAGAGAAAGAACATGAGACGGGAGATAGACCGGCTGAGATGAATGGACAATCAAGCGAGCGCCGGCAAGAACAACAACTGCCGGAGTGCCTCCACACCTCCACACTCCCCATCGCTCAACAAGCACCCTCAACCTCAACCTCAACTTCAACCTCGCCAGAGCAAGACCTCACCGCAGAGCAAAAGATCGAACAAGAAATACAGCAACGCGAACAGCTCAAAAGGCGAGACGCCGAACTCCGCCTCCTCGTCCCAGAAATTCGCCGTCCAGAACCTTACGGCTGGGATCAAGACCCAGGTCTAGATGGTTATAACGCCACGCAAGAGAGAGAAGAGTATGTGCTGGACTTGATGTTGAAGTTGGAGTTATCCAACTCAAAGAAGAACGCCAATACCAATGAGACTTCCGACTTCGATGTTGATTCTGGGGAAGGCGTCGAAGAGCGTAGACGTCGCGGCCGATCTCAGACTCGCAGAGAGAGAACTGGGTATGGCGTCCCCTATAATAGGATGAATGGCACGGCGCTTAATACTTCCCACCAGCCCACCTGGTCGGACTTCCGCGAGAGAAGAACTGGCTATGGGGTTCCTTATAAGCAGAACAAGACTACCAACAGGGGTAATGAGACGGTGCCCTATACATCCCACTACAATGGTAGCAACGGAGACAACAACGACGACAATGAGACAACACCTCATCCAGCACGCTCACCTTCAAGAGATGTATACGGCACACCATACAGCACCCGTCCTCACACCCCATCCCACGAATCCCGCCCCAGCGACCCCCTTTCCCGACCACGCGAGCGTGAGAGCTGCACATCCTCATCCTCATCCTCAGCCTATACCATACCACTCAACGGCCGCCGCTCCACACCCCCTTACACAACCAGCACCAACAAACTAAAACCACCCCTCACCCTCTCCAGCACGGGCACCAGCTCGCGCTCAACATCATCGTACATCGCGCCGCGTCACCAGGGGATAAGGACGCCATCTTATTCCAGCTCGTACTATTCGAATTTCCCAGCTGCGGCTTCGAAGCCGGGGTCCGCTCGCTGTAGTACCTCTGCTCGGACTTCGGCGGCGCGGAGGCGTAAGGGGAGTTGAGGGCGGCGCTGCGGAGATGGCGCGGAGACGGCGGACGAAGGAAGGCCTAGTATAATGTACTGTACTGTACTGTAAGTGTAGTTAAGATAAGCAAAGCTCTTGGAAATTGGATGATTCTAATTTTAGTACCGGAGTGCTTACTTACTTACTTACTCGAGACTTGCACTTGTCAGGAAATAGACAAGACAGGACAAGCCGGGACGAGACTCAGTAGTAAGATCTCGGAAGCGCCGGGAAATGGAATGTACCAATAGGAACATAACGGCATCCGGTACTTGCAATGCAAAGCACTGCACGGTACTGCACTGTTCGCACTGCAGAAGAACAAAGGAACCTGTAAACCCTAATTATGTGCGGTATCTGAACGTAACTGGATCTGTATCTGTATCTTAATCCTGGTATAGTACTGTACAATATCAACATCCAAAACTCGCCATCTAAACAAAAGCCCAAAATCAAAACACGGAAGACGTCAAAAAATCATTCCCAGTGCCCGCGCAAAAACTCCCCATCATTCAAGACCCTCTCCTGGCATTCCTTCATGTACCGCGCCTGTCGTCCAATCTCCTCCAATCGACTCAGCACCTTACCATTGCACTCCACAAAGCCATACACCTCATACTGAACACCTACATCCTTAGACCAGACCTTCACCTCCTCGCTCGCTGCGCGTAGGTTATGGCGCGGCATAGTAGGGAACAAGTGGTGGATAGTCTGGAACTGCAGACCGCCGTGCATCCAGTCCAGCCAAGCCGGACAATCGACGTCCATGGTCGTGCGCAGCTGCTGGAGTGCCCAGGGCTCGTTGCGGCTCGGCGTGATGGTCGACATGGCGAAGTGGGAAAGTGTGAACTGCACGTGTAGTGGCATAGTGACCATGTGGGAGATCATGAGGAAGAGGATGCGTTGCGTCCACGTCGGGATCGAACACCACATGATCAGGTAGCCGAACCAGAACCAGAAGAAGATCTGTCCGGAGAGCTCGTAGAATCGGTGCCATCTGTTGGACTTGGGTCCCTTGTCCATGAAGATAAATTCAAGGGAGAGCACGTAGAGGTTAAAGCGGCCGAAGCAGAGGAGTGGGTAGTACAGGTACTTCTGGTATGGGACTACGAATTGGGCGAAGGCGTTGTAGGCCATGACGCGGTCGTGATAGGTTGAGTAGAGGGATTTGAAGAACTCGGTTGAGACGGCCATGAAGGGAAGATGTTGGATTCCTTCATCGTGAGCGGGGTCGTTGGTCACGATGTGGTGGATGTTGTGGCTACGTTTCCACCAGCCCATTGACAGACCTCCCAGGTGGTTACCAATGGTCATACCGATGAGCGTGTCGATGTGGTAATTGTGAGTGATACCTTTGTGGCCGGCGTCGTGGGCAATGAAGACCATCTGGTGCCAGAAACCACCCATGAAAATCGATGAGGTCACATACCAGCCCTTGTGGAGGAAATAGAGCATCGTAGAGAAGATGATAGTCAACCTGACGATGTCGCTCAGGTAGGCCCAGTAGTTGCAGTTGTAGAGGCCTCGATCCTCTAGTTTGGCGATGAGAGTACGGAAAGAATCAGCTATCTCGTCAAGCTTTTCTTGGTCCATGGGCGCGGTTGACTCGGTTGACTCGGACGTGAGCTCAGGGAGTTTGTTATCGACCTGAACGTCAATCTTCTCCGGGGCGCTGCTTTCCATGTCTGAGACCGAAGAACGGGAAGAAACCGAGCCGGTACGAGTTCGACGTTGAGTGAGACCAGGTCTCAGGTGGTCATTGTCAAAAATTTCAGAGAGATTTGTCGAACTGCTCAGGGATTCTGTCTCTGATCCATCGTCAATTTCAATCTCGATAGTCTCCTCTACTGGTTGATTGGGCCCTCTCTGAAGCGGTGGAAGAACATTCTCCCATCTCTTTGCGAGCACGCCAATCTGATACCGGAGCATCTGCTTCCTCACATCGGCAGGATGAAACCTACGAAGCAACGTCAGCCTCGTGATTTTTCTGGCCAGGGATCATGCGAAGAAACCTACGCAACAATCTCGTCGCTCGCATCTCTACCGACCATGTGTAGAATACACTTGTCTCCTCCTGGATGGTATTGCAACCACGAATCCAACTTCAACACCTTCCGATCGAGAATGACAATTGCGTGGCCATCGTCGATCAGCTGATTGACCTCCACAGGACACAGTACTGTCTCTCTCTTAGAGGGAGCCATGACGTCGAAGGGAAAAGGAATGTGCACGATAGCTTGGAGAAATCGGCTCTGCACAAAAACAGGCAAGAGAACGAACGAAGTGAAGCGAAGGAGAGAATCAGAAGCGAAAGAAGCCGAGCGAAGAGGAAGAAACTATGGCTGGCAAGCTCCTCATATAGAAGAGAAGAAGTAAGAGCAGATTGTACCCCCCTACTCTCAGCCAAGGAGCAGGAAGTATCGTCTCTCGAAGGAAGGTCCCGAATAGGGAAGGTGTTCGTTGAGATTGCGCGCCCCAGAGAGAACCCTGCAGCGCAGCCCAGCTCGCAGGTTTTTGTTGCGCGGCCCCCTGCCCCGACAGGCCGAGACCAACAACTTTTTCTGGGGATGATCTCAGGATTGTCCAGGGTGGTTGCGTCGATTCTCGATAGCCATAGAAGACTTGGCGGTGCAGAGATCGCAATTTGTATGCGCACGTATCGTACAGTACGTATCGCACGGTACGGGACGGGACAGCAGTACGAGACAGCAGTACGGGACATACGACCATTCGGATCCCATCGACAGTACTGTACTGTACTGTATCCTGATTTCCAGGGTGGATCTCAGACTTTCTCGCTCGTATCTGTCGCACCCAGCGACTAAGTTTTGGGTTGGACCCCTATTTTGGACCCCTGTGGACCCTGAGCCCCCCATTGGCCACCGAAAGCCGATTCCTTGGGATGTCGCACCCACCCAGAAAAAGCGTGAGCGTGATTCTGGTCAAACCTCCTCATACAAAGTGGGCTTTTCCCGGCCCCCGAAGGTCGGTGGAAGTTGATGCCGACAGGTCCCAGGCCACGTCCCCCTGATTGAGAATAATACTTGGCGACCAACTTTTGGAGATTGACGCTGAGATTGACCTCGGACGACTTTAACCATACTCCGTACGATAGGAGGATGTGCCCCCCCTACGCGACATTTAGCATGTGGGCGGCGGCACAATTCCACCAGTATTCCTGGCTGCTTGCGTCGTCCCGAGACGAGACACGATAATCCTTTTTTCCCACTTGTTTTATTCGATGTGGTACGGTACGCCCGCGCCACATGTGTATTTTCCTTGTGTAAGGTTAAACCGGCCGGCCGGCCGTCTGTCCTATCGCACTTCACGTTCCAAAGGGGTTTGGCGGATATTTACATTTTCGCGAGGAGGCGAGTACGGCGACCGACAACCTAATCTGGCGAGAGTGGGTTCAGGGGGGGCTGTGTTGTGCCTGCTCTGGACAGAAGGGACGAAAGAGACGTGCAATGATTGGATGAAGTCCACGGATGAATCTGACAATAGTTCCGTGTTGGAATTCTGGACGTGAAGTTCCGCCGATAGGACGCCAAAGAATTTGACAACGGGAAGCATAGTTAATGACCCTCCTCCGTGCCCTTTCGGTGGGCTTGGGCCGCGAGTGCGCGTTCCTCTGCTCGCATCGCCTGTTAGAAAAGAAGGCGATGTCATTCGTATCTCCAAGAGCTTTTCAGTCAGGAAACTGCGTATCCGTATACGTATTCTCAATGTAAAACGAGGTGATTTTCGTGCCGTCGGAAGTTGCGCGTTCCTGATGTGGTACAGGTTGGTAGTTGAAAGCGAGGACGGGGGGCGTGGGGCCGGAGTCGGCGAGTTAAATCGATCGTCCTGTTGTCGGAGTCGGCGAGTTAAACCGGTCGTCCTATCATATTGTCGGAGCGGACTTTTTCGATCGACATCTGTGTGCCCTGAGGATGGCATTTGTGAAACGTCAGAAATGCCCTACAGAGTAAGACCTTGGCAGGAGGATTTGACCTCCAAGGGCCATTTCTTGCTGCCGAATTAATTCTGATTTGATAATGTCGAATCGTGCCTTCGGCATTGTCCATGTTGCCGTAGAACCCCCTTTTAGCATCCATTGTGTCTGAGGTAGTGAGTCGAGTCCAAAAGATCAAAATTAAATATGCTTACCGTGCTAGTCTTTTGTCCTTTCAATGTCCTTGTCATTGCAGGATCATACAGCCGTAAGCATCTTGCTCGCGGCTCCGTACCATTCTCCCTCCTGGACATGAAGTTCCTCTCGTAGAAAGATTATCCCTTCAAGGGGACCTGCAACTTCCCAGGACATTCTGTCGTGAAGAGTCATGAGGAGAAAGGGCTCGTGTCGCGTACCAGAAATGCAGAAAACATTCCCTTGACAGTGACCCAGCCGGAAAAATGCGGCTGCCGTTGAAAACGAGGCAATAAAGTGGAACTGGGATTAGGGGAAAGGGCCACCAACATTCGCGACTGGTACTACACAGACGTTGCTGACCGGTACAGAAAAGCCAACAGGCGCTGCGAAATCGCGAGAAATATAAGAAAGCATAAACACCAGTAAGAGAATTGATGTGATTAGAGGTGAGGCAGTTGGCTTTCAGATGTG
This sequence comes from Rhexocercosporidium sp. MPI-PUGE-AT-0058, assembly GCA_020746875.1. NCBI lineage: Eukaryota > Fungi > Ascomycota > Leotiomycetes > Helotiales > Rhexocercosporidium > Rhexocercosporidium sp. MPI-PUGE-AT-0058. Next base: position 682,915 of record JAGTJL010000014.1, on the reverse strand, counting down.
TACCGACATCAAGATCTTTCATGCAGAGAAAGTGGTGGCTCGAAAAGTCTCAGACAAGGCAGGAGAAGACAGAGTCGATATTCACGAGAGAGGAACAGAACATCCCGATCTCATGATATAGACACCTCCGTCCCCAATGTCCTTGCAGCTGATCAGACGTAATTTCCGTGTATTGCACGGATGCAGAATCTAGACATCATATGCAAACCGACAAACTGTAGCCGAACTAGATCACAAAAAGAGAAGAATACTTGTTGGGTAACTCCCGATCGTCGAAATCGGCGTTTAGTGCCCACCCTCTCCAAAATGGTTCGTCTATGGTGATGTTGCTGAGACTTCTGCTCCTATGGCAAGAGCAGGAAAGGTCCAGGTTGAGGTTCTGTTTTCAACATTGTCCACTTGGAAGCTGGAAAGAGCTCGTTGAAGATACAAAGAGCGTTGGCGATGGAGAATGCATGCCCCAGACTGAGCTGTGATGTGTCTGATGCAAGTCAATGGGAATGAACTGATGACCAGCAGAAACGGAAAGAGCGATGATGGGCGATGCTCTGGGTATTTCCCGCGCACAGCAAAGTCAAGAATTCGTTTCCAAAGATTTCCATTATGGAAATGGCAGTATGTCGTTAGATATCAATGACGATGTGTTGTAGTCTGAAGTATGAAACAACTGACGAAATGTTTCGGTAGGGAAGTGATGTCGAGAGAGGTTGGGGATGTGGGGAGGTAGATCGGTTTAAGTAGCAATGCAGGGGCTTGGTGATGGTGTTAGCGAAGGGGGTCGACCAGCCAGCTCCGGAACTCTCGGATGTTGAACATTAAATGTATATCCGTCCGATCTGCTATATTATTATTATTCCCTTAACTCCGACGAGGCCGCGGATGCTGAAAACCTGGCGAACTCAATGCCGTCTCAATATTTGCTTGATTGAGGACCTGCCGTGCCGCTTGTCAGCCATTTTTGTATTTCTTAAGGCGAGTTACCGTTCAGGCTCCGACCCATAACAACCAGAAATCCGTGCAAATACCTTTCCACATGTCAATTAAAGCACTTTGAATGCTCCCAATTTGTCAGGAGAAGGGAAGAATAACCATACCTCATATCCGACGTCTTCAGGATTTCTGCCATGACTAGAGACGATACCAAGCTCAATAGCGAAAGAAGAGAATTTGCAGGTGCTGAAGCTATTCTTCTGGCCACTTTTGATGACGAGTTTAGTCTTGCTACCTAGGGAACCGGGACTTGGTGTCATATATGGGGGAATGTCCGATTTCTAATCAAAATGTGAGGCAGGGAGTGGCCTTACTAATCCAATTTACGCTTACTACAACAGGAAAATGCATCCAACCTCGTCTGGGAACGACTGCGGTGTCTTGCAATGTCATGTAAAAGCTAACAGACTTTCATTATAACTATCGAAGCTCACCGCAAATTGCTTCATTCCAACACGGACTGGGTATTTCGGCCTTCGGAAGCTCTGTAGCTACGGCGTCTTTGCCACACTTTACCAGTCTCTAGCACTTCCTTGCTGTCTCAACATAAAATTTTGAGCTTGGTCTATTCTAATAACTAAGTTCTTAAATATACGTAAGTCTAATCGAATCCTCCTGTACCATATCCTTCATCAACCGAAATAGCTAAAGCCGGAGAGCTCTTCCTCACCATATCCAAAACCGCAGTCTCTCCCAACTTCTCTCTCTCCGTCTCCCAACGTTCAAACTCATCCCACCACCATCGATGCGTCTCCCCATCTTTCCCCAAATACCCAGCAGTCCCGTCAGGTCTCAAACGCTTGCTCCAGGGCTTGTCTACAATATAGTGCAGATTCCTGACCTCCTCGTCCCTCCACATCTCAGCATGCCAATATCGCATGGTCTTCAATGCATTGTACTGATACCCAACAGCCATCCACCTGCCTCTGAAGAACTCGGCGAGAAAGTCCTGGTCGGGAAACATGAAGTGCTTCACCAGTGGTGACGTTTCCAAGAATTGGAGCATCTCTTTCCACAGTTGCTCGTAGGGCGTACAAATAAAGAGTCCACTATTGAGCAGAGTATGCGTCCCGAGTCCTTTCCCATCTTTCGGAACTCCAGCAGGATTCGCCAGACAAGTTGGATGCGCGAGACCCGTATACGCACAATTCTCCCTGATCCAATCCTCAGGAGCCCATTCATCCTTGTCCAGATTACACACACAACAGTGATTCGCAGCAATCCAATCTCGACCCGGCAGGGCCATGTCAAAGAGCTCATCCATATTCCGAAAGACCAACATATCGGCGTCCAGGAACACGAGTCGTTCATACTCAAATAGCTCAAAGATACGTAATTTTGTCCATGTGTCCTCGAATCTGGCTACAATCAGATTCCTTTGCTCCTTTGGTATCAGAGGCTCCGTTGGTCTGAGCATCGCATTAGAGAGTGATACTTCGTGGCGAAGTGCTGGGAGGCATTCTGCTGGTAGAGTTGCAGTGTAGAGGATGATAAGTGGGTATTGCGACTTGTGCTTTGGAGACTATGCGCGAGGAGGACTACGCCTGGGATGTAGCTCGAACGGGTCAGGAGCGTTACCCATGCTCGATTATTGGAATTTGAGATGGAGCCCATCGTGAGATTCTCTCCCTATTATCTGTGATGGATTCACGACGAAATCCCCAGATTTGGCCGCTTTCGACTAGTGGCTCGCTCAGAAATCTACGCATCATGACTTCTTTCGCTTCACTCAAGTACCGAGAGACTGCCGTGCTACCTCGAAAACCGGTTTGCTTGTACTCTGTATACATAGTTCTTCTTCCAGCTTGGTTCTGGCATTAGTTAATGTACAACGATGACAAACTGCCGCGGCAAGCAAGCCGCCGGAGTTGGAAACACCTGTCGTCTTAATATGCTTTTCCAGTGGCGTCAAAGCCATCGCATCTTTGGCGATGCTACTCGTCTGGCGGAGTTTAGAGAATCTTGCATGGACGCCTCTCGGAAGGCGTGCAATCGAATGCTATATTTTTCAAACGTCGGAGATAAGCCTTACTCGGCATGAATACCCCGCATACACGACAAGAGACACAACCATGCCATACTATACCATACCTACCTAGGGCTGAAGCTCCACTTGAATATACCAGCTCGTTGCTGACTCCGGTGTTTATTAACTCAGAAAATGGATGTTAAACCAGGCGAACATTCCAAGCCCCCTCAATCTCTCCAGTTTATCAATATCACCGACAAGCCAGAATCCCAGAAGGGGGAATTCGCCATCACAGTCCGCTCTCACGCCAGACGGTCGTTTGTGTACAGGAAGAGAAGCCCGAAGCCGAAGCAAACGAGAACACAAACTCCAAGACCAACTTCGGGTCCTGGCTCAGAAGGGGCCATTGAAGATCCTCACAAGCTTCAGGGCAAATTTAAGCTGAATACCTGGTCGACAAAACCGAGGAGGAAAGGTGCGAGAAAGATTGGAGAGAAGGCTGAACTCCCTGTTCCAATTGTGAGAATGAAGGAGGTGCTGTGGGCTAGAGCTTACACTCATACACCTTCTAGGTCTTGAAACATGTATCTTTACAACCATACGAAAGGGCCATCCGTCCAACGAGTATCAAAAATGTAGCGACTCAGCGACTGATAGACCACTGTCAGTGACAGACTACTCATCTCCAGTCCCCCAGAACATCCGCTTACCCGAATATCCAAGTTACAACAGCCTTCACCCGTAACATCTTCGCCATCAACTATGACAGCTCATGGAACATATATGATGTTACAGACTCAGCTGTGCTCCATGTGACCTGCTGTATGATTTCTCAAAACCGAGACATTCTAAGCAGTACGGACGACTCCCCCGATACCTTGTACCACAAGGGAGAGATGATGAAGATCATGAGTTTACGTTTGACAGAAACGTCGCATAAGCTCGGCGATGCCGATATATTTTCAGTTGCTGTGCTCGTAATCTTGGAGGTAATTTGACTCAAGCATGACATGTCATTCATCATATTCGCGAGGATAACTACTGAGGAGAAAACAGAGTATACAAGGGACTTCTCAGGCGGCAACTGCTCATCGGGTTGGACTGCAAAGAATGGTCAACTTACGAGGCGGATATCAGAGCTTTAAACACAGTCCCCTCATGCTACGACTTCTAGCCTGGTACATTCACTTTCGCAACATGCCTATAGTATACCCCTTGAGTTGCTGAGTTAAATGAGATCTGATACATCTCGGTTTTCTCTAGGACCGACATAGCCTACTCAATCCGTTTCGCAACCTCGCCAGCCTTCCCCTGTCTTTTCACCAGCAGCATCATGGCAGATAACCCTTTGCCGAAAAACACTAGCAATCCCTCTCTCACGATGGTTCCCTCACTCCAATCAGATAGCGAAACTGCCTTGATTGTCTCAACGCTTCGCAAGATCTCTCTCACCATCGACCTCCCAAACCTGACTCTTGACGACAAGAAAATCGTTGTCAGCGATCTATACAACATTCAATACCGACTCCTCTCATCCCTAAACTCCCCATCAACATCGGGGGCCTGTGACCTTGACTACGCTTTCAGAATTGCCTCGCTTGTCTATCTCAATCACTTCATCCGCGAGCAATCGAACAGGGCTCGTCTGCACGATAACCTCCTTTCTCGCCTCGCTGCCATTTTAAAATCCATGAGATGGGACGTAGAATTTTCCGGCTGGGCAAGTGACTCCGACAGCAAGGACGTGCAATGGAAGAAGGACCTGCTGATGTGGATCGTGTTTGTGGCACTTGCTGCGTCGAGAGACGATGTTATGCGAATAGGATTCATCGCAGCGTTGAGAACAGCAGGGCCTGAATTCCTCCGGCTTGGCTTAGATGAAGTGAAGGCTAGGCATAGGAGAGTGGCTTGGAGTGAAAGTAAATGCTCGGAAGCGTTGGATGAGATCTGGAATGCAATCATCAAGGAGGGCTTTGGACTGAGAGCTGAGTATCTCGAGGCTTGAAAATGGGAGCTCATTGATGACATGGAATTATCTCCCCTGAGATAACACCTGGGCACTGAAACCCGCCTCTATTCACTCCATATGTGCATGATAAATATGTACAGGTAGAACGCTGCCCTAGTCCGACACTTTGGGACATCACAAAATGCCTACCAACAGAGCCGTTGGTGTCTTGATATATTCCATCCACTCCTCCCATTGGGCGTTTAGTTGACCTTAATGGTGTATTTTGAGGTGGTGAAAACAGCATTAGAGCCTATACAATGTAAGTACTCACTCACCCCGGAAACGAATCACTTCAAACTCACCGGTAAAAGGCTCGGTGCCAGATTGCAGGCTAGTGACAACAGCAGAAGTCGAGACGCCCTGGCTGCTTGTCAAGTAGTTGAAGAAGAGCTTGAGATCACCACTAAAGTCGCCCTGGTTTCCTGGCGCGACGAAGGAGAAGACTGTGACATCGCCATTTGGCCCTTTGAAGAGATTCCATTTGGTGCCCAAGATAGTAGGGCTAGCGATAGGAACAGGTTTTCCAGCCGAGTTGTAGTTAGAAGAAATGGCTCCAGCGCCGCCGTATGATCCGAGCCAGATCATGATTTCATACTTGTTACTGGCTCCAACTGAGGGGGCAAGCCATAAGTCGTAAGCTACGTCGGCTACCATGTTGGTGCCAGTGTATCTGATAGATAAAGATTAATTTCTAAGGTTGCTTGTAGGAGATGCGAAAATGAGCTCACCTCCATGACCACGTTGATGGGATGGACGAAATTTCCGAGATCTTCTTGTTGACCTTCTCCAGGGCCACGTTGGAGTAAGACTTCACATCGATAGGTCCGCCACTCCAGCTCCAAGAAGTAGACCAGGAAACCGAACCCCCCGACAAAGAGTTGAAGGTGGTGCACTGGGATCCAGAGCTGGCTTTCCCGGAACCCCAGTTGTTATGGTATATAGTAAATCCTCCAGTCACGACACTACCCCAGTTTCCGCACATGGTAGTAGCACGCTTTTCAACAGTGACGGGAGTCGGTGTGGCTATGGCTGTCGCAGCCAAAAAGGCCGAAACGGCAGTGATGCTGAACTTCATGTTGGTGAAAATGGTGATGAAATTGATACTGAAACGAATGTATGTTCAAGAAGTTAAGAAATGAACGAGCGTAAGAACGAAGAAAACGAATGCAACTTAACGGTCAATAGCTGATGGGCTGGCAAAAAAATTCCTTGGTGGGAAATAGGTGAATTTATACAAACCAGTAGCCACGGAATATCCTCACTTACTATTAGCCGGCAGGAAACAAGCAGTGCGGAGTAGCAATCGCCGTCTCAGATATACACCCAAAAAGTCCTAAAGAAACTGGGTTACGTTCGTTCTAGAAGGAAGAGGGGTTGAGCTTTTCAAGGTTGCGAAATGCGATCCATATCTCCTCATGCGGGCAGCTGCCGAAATTCGCTTTGATCAGGCGAGGATCGTCGTAGGGAAAGGCATCTTGAATAGATGAAGGGCTTGACTCGTTTCCGCCAATCAGGGTGTGCCCTGGAAAATCAAACCTCAACTTTTGAGTTCAAATATCTCCACCTGTTAGAATGATTGGCTTCGGGACTCGGCTACGATGTTTTGAGACGAACCCCGGAGATCTCAGGGCCTTGGTGGGTGCTGTGGTGGGGTGATGGCAATCTCACATCCTGCTTATATTTCCCTTGCGCGTTGAATTTGATGATACGTTTCGTCAACTTCACCTCGATGTCGTTTTCATGCATACTGCATGGCGTTCCAGCCACCAGTATGAATTGCATGGTACCGAATATCTGGTTTTTGGTATTACTAAAGATTGAAGAAGCATTGGTTGGACTTTCGAAACTGATGCCTCGGTAACGGCGGCGCCCTTGCAAGCTTGTTTCAATTTACCCAGCCACCCCAATACAATTAATATAAAAGACTTCAGGACCACACCCTTTCCATTATTAAAGTCCTCGCATAATGTATTAGCTCGCTTGTGTTAGTTTGTTGACGACTTTAAAAACGAACCTCGACATCCGCTGAGCTAAGCGAATCCCATTCCCATTCAGACAGCTACTGAGACTCTGCGCGAGTGAATGAAGATTTCGTGGTAACATGGCTTATAATTAAATTACACTCTGGATGAGCGATCCTAGTTCCTTTCCCATCCTATGAAATGGGATGTGCAATCAATTATCCGCACGTGATTAAATGCTGACTGCGCACTTCATAACCTGGTATTTGACCACTTTCAAGCTCAGAACATCAAGCAGACGCAGCTACAATCAAGCATGACTCTCAAAATGAACCCCGAGGTATTCAAATACCAAAGCCTTGCAGAAGCAGACTCCTTCCGTCTCCTCCTCCTCCAGCCTTCACCATCACATGATTCAGACTTACAATGCCACGTCCTCCACGCTACCCTATCCCAGTGTGATCGAGACATCATCGATCAATACACAGCACTTTCCTACGTCTGGGGAGATCCATCTAATACCGGCAGCATCTATGTAGACGGTAGTCGAGTCATCATCACAGCCACCCTCGACGCTGCCCTCCGAGACCTACGAGATGAATCTCGAGTGATCCGAATCTGGGCTGATGCCCTCTGTATTGACCAGTCAAATTTAACGGAAAGAGCTGCCCAAGTCAGCCTTATGGACCAGATATACTCCATCGCGCATCACACCGTAATCCATCTTGGGCCCCTGACACCCGCAGCCGAAACCATTCTCAAAGCCGCACCATCGAACACGTCAGGAGTCATACACGAATCCCACGACATCGTCAAGATTGCGCAAGAAAATATGCTTCAAGCAGTATGGTTCACTCGTGTCTGGGTGTTCCAAGAACTAGTCTTATCCCGCGATCCCTGGGTCCAATGCGGCAATCTACGAGCTCGTTGGGCAGACATCTGCAACATGCTCATCTCACCCAGCTGGAAGCAGAGCTCGAAAGAGCTACAAGTCCTCGCAGACATGAACTCTAGCCGTGGATCAACACGGTTGCAATTCCTCACGCTACTTACTTCGAGGCGAGGACTTGGGGCGACGGATGCAAGGGATATGATTTATGCCAACATGGGTATTGCATTTGATCTTCATTCTTTACTTGATTATGTACAGGTCGATTATCGCAAGACCTGTGAGGAGTTGTACGAATCTGTGGCGAGATATCTGATGGAGAATATTGGCCCTGAAGGCCCGACTATCTTCTTCCCCCATGCGGCCTCAAATGACCAAAGTAAGCAAAAGGGTTTGGCTTCCTGGGCACCAGATTGGAGTCTACCTGCTTCGAACCTGGTGGAGATGTATAAAGACAACAATCTACGGAAGTTGCAGCTGGATTCAAAGGCTCATTATGCATTTATTGGCCACCCGCTCACGCTCGCTTGGGTGGGATACAAAATCGACGTGGTGGAGAGCTTTAGTGTTGAGTTACCTAATGCTGAAGCTTTGGATGTTGGAGCGAGGGAGGAGTATCAGAAAGCTATGAAAACTTTGATGGGCATGTACTTGAATGTGTGGTGGTCAGGTGATGACTCTGGACAACATCAACATGTCGATCTTAGAGGGAAGGAAGAGGAACATGAGAAATTATGTCGTGTGCTAGGGGGTGAATGGCTGCGGATAATGGGTGAGGAACTGTCAGCTTCACAGATCTTCTCCCAGGAAGATCTTGAGAATCAAAAGAAGTTTGAAGAGGGCTTCAGAACATGGTTAGAGGCTCGTGCCCCACAACATATCATCATGGCAGGGAGCGGAAGTGAAGGCATGGCATCTCTCATGTATGCTTATCTCCAGCCTCGGAATATCCCAAGCGCCCTCACAGGCAGAAGACTTGCCACTACCCGAAATGGAAGAGTAGCTGTCGTTCCTCGAAATGTGCAGATGGGAGACAAGATCGTACATCTAGCTGGTCCTTTGATATCCCTTGTTTTTCGACGGGATTCTAGGCCTCGAGAAGAAAATCTGGAAACGGATATTAAAAATGCCCTGAGGGCGATTGACGAAGATTATAAGAACCAGACTGATCACAGACTTGATGAAATGGAGAAGGTCGATGAGATGGAAGTCGAGTATTGTACTTTGGTTGGTGAGTGCTATGTTGACGGCGAAGTGGGTTGGAAACTCAATCAGGAATGGGACTTAAAGATATACGCCCTACGGTAGATGGTCACAGGACAGAACGCTCCTTCCTATTGATATCTATACATGCTCAGGTCTTGCGTTTCAACAGCCCCTTGAAGAAATCAAAACTGTTGCTGTCACTCTGCAATTCCCAAATCTTGCCCGTCGGTCGATCTTCCCAGCCCAACTCCTCCGCCTTCAGCAAGCCCCAATCTCTCGTGATGCCCTTCACTCTTGCCCTGACCCCACCTTCTGCCTCTAAAGTCACGATCTGATCCGTATGTAGCCAATGCTTGTAATACGTCTCTTCTAGCTTCTTATCGAATCCCGTCCTACAGAATCCCTTGTAGATAGTTTCAAATCTGGTAAGGATCCGTGCTAGCAATTTCTCAAGTGTGAATGGAGCGAAGTTTGAGCCTAGGAGGGCGTTGAGAGATGTAGTTGGTGCGGTGTTAGTGGTATTGATACCAATGCCTACGACAAGGTCGTAATTTCCAGACGAGTAGGAAGAGTTGACTAGAATTCCACCGATCTTGACGTATTCTTTCTTGCCTGGTTTAGTGGGGTCTTGTGCATCTATAATTCGATTAGGCTAAGGCTTTTGAGGGTAGATTTGGGTCGAAGGCTCACAAATATCATTGGGCCACTTGAGCTTGACTGGTACACTTTGGTAGCCTCGATCATATGACTGAATGCCCTCGGCAATTGCAATCGCCGCCAGGTATTGAATGAAGACTACTGGAGCAGTATTGCTCAGCTCCATGGAGTGTTTCATTGTGTATGAGAAAATCAGACAGCCAGGTGGTGAGACCCAAACGTTCGAGCCTCGACCCCGACCAGCGACTTGGGTGGTAGCTGTGATAGTGAAGCCTGGTGGTAATGTGGACAGAAGTTTAGGGTTTCTGTCAAGTGTCAGCGATGCAAATAGGTAATGCCTGGCATAACCCACTTCTCAAGCAGAGTGTTTGTACTCGTCACAACTTCGCCATACACTAGATATTTTCCATATTCTTCTGCTTCGCCTCCGCTCTCCTCTTGGCACTTTTTCAAATTCGCGTAAAACGCATGGTGGTTGAAGTAAGGAGTCTCCTTCGTGCCAGGCCATTCCGTCTCGTGGGGTATGAGACGCTTTGTGATAGCGTTATAATCGATAATTCTGTCATCGGATGCACCATCGACTTGATCAGCCTCAGGTTCTTGTCCTTTCAGAACACCAGGCAAAGGGAGTGCTTTGGCGAGTTGATTCACAGACCACCGAGACTCCTGCTTCTCCAAGTGGAAAGTGTCATTTTCTCCTTTGATGTACTCCTCGTCATCTTCTTTTGTAATGATATCTTCCCAAGAGGCGAGAAGCTCTGGAACCAAATAGTGACGCATGGATGAGAGATGTAGACGAGAAAGGGATGGTACCGAAGATGTCTCTTGGCTCACTATCAGCCCAAATTTGGCAAGGCATGCCTTTAGGAAATTGACGCGAGACTCATCGTCTTCAGCCAAATCCTTCACCAGCTTCGGATAATTCGGGCCGTTCGACTTTGGATCGAGATTGACAGCGGCGAACCTGTCCATGTTAGATGCGTTCTTTGATATATTGATAGATCCAGCCACTCACTCTGGATGTGGCCCGGTCAATATTGCTCCTCCTTCTCCAACTTTACAGTAGACCACAGCTGCTGAGCCACCCTCAACGTCAACATCACCAGAATAGGCTGCAAGAACCTCAACTCCTTTATCTGAATACGATTTTGCGTCGACGAATATTCCTCCTCCATTGTAATACGACCGAAAAGCCTGAGGGATCACAGCAGCATTGAATGCTTCCTTTTCAACTTTCACATCGACTGCTTTCGCGCCAGCTTCGCTGTGGTAGACGAAACCTTTGAAAGCACATCCTCGACATGTTCCAGGAAAGAAAGCCAGCTCTCGATTACCAATGACCTGCAATGCCTTGTTCCCCACTTCGAACTCGCATTTCGAGCTTCCGTAATAACCTCCAGCACAAAATCCAAGGTAAGAGCCGCCTCGACGGACAAATTGGTCAATGCGTCTATTGCCTTCACCATTCAAAGACCGACAATAGCCCATATCAGCACCTCCAGGAAATACCAGGAGAGCACACGAAACGGTCCATGGCTCTTTGAGAATCACGTTGTCGGTCACGGGTATGACAGCGTAATTTGGTGAGAGAAGACGCCGTAAAGTGTATAGACAATGCCTCACAGACTCGATGGTGCTTCCGTTGCCTAATTGAGATGTTAGAAAAATATGTTTGGATGGTCGAGAGTGTGAGTACCTGAATAGACCAGAACATTCATTTTCCGTGTCGCCATCTGGTCCACAACTCAGGCGTAGCCCAACCGAGCTCAACCCAAACGAGGTCCTAAATCGCCAGATTTTCTCACTCACAATATCAACACAATGTCGAAATCAGAAAGCGACTCGAAAGTCGCAGCGGCGGTTGAGGATGATGACGAGCCGGATGAGTGGTGAGTATCAGAACCTCAACAGTTGATTCGACCAACCACTGACTGTTCTTGTAGGGACAAGCGGATCTTCAGCACTGGCTGCGCGGGTGAGTCGGGGTACTGAATGAGCTTTATCAGGATATATTCTTACGTAGAGGTACAGTGGAGAATACCAAGATGACGGATTGCTATTGGGAGAAGAAGGATTGGAGACTCTGCAAAGATGAGGTGAGGATAGAAAGCTCCCTTGATTTAGCGATCCCAAGCCATATCACGTGGAACAAGGCAGTCCTGAAGCTTTTACTGATATTCTGGGATGATGCACAGATGGAGAGCTTCAAGAAGTGTTGGAAGCAGCATCAGAATGATAAGAGGACTGATTCGAAGGATGTTTGATGTGGTGGTGGAAAGTCTCGGCGACCGATACTGGTGGCATTTCGGCGGGTTGTAAGATTATTTGTAAACATCACGACAAGTCTCTGCTCTCTAGGTGCACTAAGGATCGGAAATCTGAAAAATACGCTATTCTTTTGCATTTGTACAAATGTTTTGATATTCTCGTGATCTCGTGATGTCAGTGGCAAGATGCTGCTTGGCAAATCGCGAGTTTGTCTACTATCGCGAACTCTCGCGTCCAATCTCAAAACCACATCAACAACCATGGCGACTATAATACCCAAATCTGCACGCTCTACTCTACTGAAATATCTATCTGTAGGAGTCTCTACCGCGAGATCAGAGATCCTACGATCAGCGCAGGCAGCGAACTCTGCCCGATGCCTCTCGACAGCTCGCCGATCTGGAGCTGTGCCAGCATCTACTCATACTCGAAAGCCTGCCGACGCACCAAAGCCAGCTCCTCCTACATTAACGAAGCAATCCTCAATCGATGATCAATCGCCTATCAAAGACATGACTAGTGGTCTCGCAGATGAGCCACTGATCCTCGACGAAGGCAGCAGGCAGGTAGATTGGACGAGGTCATTCCATGGTCTTTCTGCACAGCCCTTTTCCAAGGAAGCTGCAGATATTCTGTTGGCACCTATACCAGCAGACGATGTGGAGGTCAAGCCAGATGGAATTATGTATCTGCCAGAAATAAAATACAGGAGGATATTGAATAGAGCTTTTGGACCTGGTGGCTGGGGTCTGGCGCCCAGAGGAGAGACAATTGTTACAGGGAAGAGCATTACAAGAGAGTATGCGCTTGTTGCTCATGGAAGGTAAATAATTTGCTGGCAATTCAGTGGTCAGTACTGACAAATGCTAATGATCAACTCGACAGATTGGTATCAGTCGCAAGAGGTGAACAGGATTATTTTTCGCCCGAAGGCATTCCAACCGCCACCGAAGGCTGCAAATCGAATGCGCTGATGCGCTGTTGCAAAGATCTTGGCGTTGCCAGCGAGTTGTGGGACCCTCGATACAACCGGAAGTTCATGAAGGACCATGCGAAGCAAATCTGGGTCGAGCATGTGCCAACCAAGAAGAAGAAGCAGATATGGCTGAGAAAAGATGACGAGCCTAGATACCCGTTCAAGGAGTCGAAATTTGGTGCATAGAGTCCTGGGATAGCGTGGAGTTCTGGAATGCGTAGATGGAATGGTTGTACTATAAATTGTACGAACATGTACAATACATACCGAGAGGGGGGATACAAATAAATCACATCTCTTCGATCGACTTCGTTCGACTTCGTTCGAGCAGATCGGTCCGGAAATACATAAAGCAGGAATTAACGATCCAGTTCGAAAGTTGAGCATCGGCAACGTTGACTGGTTTGGTCACAATACGGGTCAATAGGTACGCCAGTCAGAAGCTACAGCCATATAAGATTCAACAAAACCGTTCTGGAAGGATAATGATGAGGCTTGGATATGTAAAGCTCACAAGGACAGCTACTCGCAGTTTCTACGTGATGCTAACCTGATATCAGGATCTAGACCAGATTTCGGGGAGCTTGACAACAGTCTTCTTGATCTATTTCCAGACCATGGTACTCAGACTCTTCAAGCATCCAAATCCTCTCAAGGCTGACTGCTCTCGATTCATTGGATTTGCGTTGCGATCCTTGTTGTGATACTTTCTCATTGGACAGCCCAGGAGGCTGATGAGGCGAGGATCACAGCCTCATCGACCCCAACAAGGCCACGGTGCCGCTTCCCTGAATCCTCGCAAAGAACATCGCCAAAGGGATTTTGACTTGCAGTTTAAGTAGGCCACTTGTCACTTGCGCAATGTCCATATCTCATTTTCATTTTGGTCTTGCTTGTTCCTCTGACTTGCAGCTGAAATTTTGTCCGGTCTCAACCCCAAACCTTCATCATGCCTGCGAATATAACTGGACTCGAAGGAATCGCATTCAACATCACAGATCTGAACCAATGCACTCCCGAGCTCTGCTCACTCCATTACGCCAGTCTGAGATATATCCCTAATCTTGGAGCCAATGCCACATTCGTAGGCATATTTACTATTTTCCTGACAGCACAAATCATCTTATGGCTTTCCTTTCGTACGCACAGCTACACGTTCTCTATAATCTGCGGCCTGATCTTAGAAATCATCGGATACGCATTCAGGATAGTAATGAGGAAGCACATGTTTTCCGAGGGACCATTCCTCATGTAAGTATGCCACCAAGCCTACAACATCACTTTACCAAATGCTGACATTCAGAAAGTCAAATCATCTGCATAACCATTGCGCCAGTATTCTTCACCGCTGCCTTATACCTGACCTTTTCTAGAGTCATTGCCCACCACGGCATCCACAACTCCCGTCTCTCCCCCAAAACTTACACCATAGGCTTCATCGCGTCCGATGTCCTTGCCTTGGTGCTACAATCTGCCGGTGGTGCCATAGCCGAAACAGCCAATGATCGAGCCACTTCCAAAGCCGGAACTAACATCATGGTCGGCGGATTGGCGTTCCAAGTCGCTAGTCTGGTGGTGTTCGGTGCTCTGGCTGCTGAGTTCTTCTGGAGGGTTAAGACTGATAGGAATCACATCCGTGCGACGAATTGGGCTTATGGTGTTCCCGAGAAACCGGCGGGCGATATCGACGGGCTGAAGACATTCTTGTATGGTTCGTACTCCTCTGCGCCTGTCTCGCTTATATCGATTCTAATAGATACCTAGCCTGTACGTTTGCGACCGGTCTGATCTTGATTAGATCTTGCTTCCGAGTCGCTGAGCTTGTTGATGGTTTCCGCTCGAAACTCGCGAATGATGAAGTGCTTTTCATGACGCTCGAAGGTGCGATGATCATCCTTGCTACACTCATCTTGACGTTCTTTCATCCGGGCAGGTATTTCAGGCGCGAGATGTGGAAGGAGAGTGGGTGGAGTGGTCTGAAGAATGGAAGAAGCAGTCCTGAATTGTGGAAGGTGGAGAGTGCTGGTAGTAGTGTTCATGGATCGTATGAGAACGTTAGTCGACCTTGGCCACTGCAGCAGTAGCTTAATTGCGTCGTCGGCGTCGAAATATAGGCGCTACGCTTTGCTGTAGATCCAAGGCTATTGGAGTGTTCGGGGTGTTTGCAAGTACTGGAGTGAGTGGGAGAGTTCGTCTAGCATTTGTTTGGGTTGGCGAAATTCTTTATCAATGCATTTCCTACCGATACCCATCAATTATACTGGTTTTTCTTACAAATTTCACTCACCATGTCGTATCGGAAGAGTCAGTATCGTTCATTAAGTTGGCTCATCAGTACGCAGCCACACGTGGGATTGCCAGAATAATTTTTTGATGTTTTGCGTATATGATTTAGTGGCAGATTTGCATCGCCTGAGGCATATTCAACGCCCATCAAGCACTGTTGAGAGCTAGATTTTCGGACTTCCAGGCAATCTTGAAGCCTGCATTCTTCTCAGAGAATGGCCAACCAACGAGCCCAATATTGAATTGCTCTCCCGCTTCAATTTCCTTCGCCCGAGCCTTCAGCTCATCTACATCCCAATTCGACCACAAGAATTTGCCTTTCAAGAATCTCGCTTCGGGACTCGCAAGCCAGACATTGAAGCTGGCTGGAAGAGAGACTAAATCCCGATCAGCTTCATACATTTTCTCAAAGGTAAGAGAGGTTTTCCTCGCTTACCATCATCCTCAAACCCAACAGCAGCAACGCCACCAGATTCCTTGTTCATATCGGTATTTACCACACCCGGTTGCACATGGAACACACAAAGGTTTGGGTTCGCAAAGGCGACGGAATCCCAAAGTCGGAAGACGGCCAGCTTTGCGACGCTGTACGAGGCGAATCCAGGGCCGAAGTTGAAATGTGCTGCCGATGAGTTGACCTCTATGACGACGGCATCGGGAGCAGCGTGTGGGAGAAATGCTTGTGCGACGTTCAATGATCCCTTAAGGTTCGTGTTGATGGCTTCGAGGAACTTGTTCGCATCGACATCTTTCACGGGATCTTGAGGTCCAATAATTGCCGCGTTGCTGACTAGAACGTCAATCTTGCTGGTCCCGACAAACTTCGCAAATGCTACGTCGACTTGACTTCTGTTCGTGACATCGGTTGAGGCCACGAAGATCTCGACGTCGGGGAATCTCTGCTGGATGGACGTTTTGGTGTCAAGAAGAGGTTGCTCACGACGGCCCAAGAGAGCAATTCGAGATGCACCTGCTTCAGCGAAGTCTTGAGCTGTTCTTGCTCCAATGCCTGTGCCGCCTCCTGTTATTAGCACGGTCTTGCCTTTGGCTGAGAGCTCGGGACGGCTAGGGGATAGGGACGCGTAGGTGTTGTCGTGCCATTTTGTGGTTGGGGATGGGAATGGAGCTGCCATGGTGATTTGTTGATTGATATATGAGTAGATGGGGATAATATGTGGATCTCTTGATGATGAACCTACATTTGAGCGAAGAATAACTTCGTATATATAGTCCACCTGAGAAGTTGGCGTCGGAGTTGTTCAATTTTGTGAGGGCTATTTGACCACCACTTCACGACAACTTGAGACGGAGACTTTGAACTGAAATTCGGATTTGAAATCCACTTTCTCATGAAAAGGAAGATCGTAACTCCAAATAATCTGCATCAGCTAGACAATGTTCCGCATTTGTTTCATGTAATGAGGTGTTGCTGGTAAGCGCTTGGCATTTTACAAAATGTTCCGCCCGCCAAAATGTGCGTGCTGACAAATGTGGCAACTTCACCTCATCAACACATAGACGTCGGTATTCCGCCTCGTAGTATCCTTGGTAGAGTGCAATTCGTTCCGCACTCTCTCAAAAATGTCCGAAGTAATGGTCCTGCGGTGCGGGCAGTGTAACAAGCCGTTCGATAAGGGTGGGTGTCTATCTTTCTATACTGGTTACTTGTACTTGAGTTTTTTCTTAGGACTATACTTAATTTTTACTCACACCCTCCTGTTCTAGAATCTACCCTGAAAAGACATGGGTACTATTGCCGGTCTCGGAAGGCTGGACATGACTCTATCCGAGTCCGGTCCTGTATTTCTTGTGCGAGAAGAAAGGCACGTTGTGATAACAAGCAGTCTGGTTGCTCGAGGTGTATATCCAAGGGCATCGAATGCCATTATCCAGCCAAGACCGTCAAAATTACTACTCGCCAAAACGATTTGCCGAAGAACCAGCAAATTACAGCACCTTTAACGGCTCCAAGGTCTCTGGTCATTGACCACAGACTGGACGAAACCAACTTTGGTCAGGTGTTCTTCGACGATACCTTCCCATCAGACCAGGACTTCACAAACATCGGGGTTGGATCCGGGTTCCAGCCATGGAATCTCCCAGAGGCCAGCTTCGCCGATCTTTTAAACGCCCAAGTCCTAGGCGATACAATTCAATATCCCACCTCAGAACCACCAGCTCCAACTCCTCGCTTAACACCTGGGTCAACCCAAACATCTCAAGCACAACAACCCCCATCTATGACCCATACATCAATCCCAGCATCCCCAACCTCATCCATCCGCTCGCTCGCATTACGACCAAAGGTACACACCGGAACGCAAAGGATCGCCAACCTACTACTCCACAACCTGAAATCTTTTCCCCTCATGATGCTACGCCACGGGACGCTTCCACCATTCATACATCCAAGCCTAATATCTTCTGAAGTGGACAGTAGCCGTATGGAACCGCTGACTAACTGTATAAGTCTCATGCATATGATTAGTAGTCGTATCCAAGGGAGCAGGAAGTTGTTCTGGAGGAACGTCCGTTTGGAGTGTGAGCGTTTATGTGCAGAGGTATGTTGACATTGGAAACCTACAACGAAAAGAAGAGAGAGAAAAGGGGGGAAGGGGGGATCATGACGTGGGAAAGAACCAGGGCTGATATAAAAATCTAGCATCTCCACCTGGATCATCTGGAATTGCTTGCTGGGATGCAAGCACTGTGTATCTATATCCTGATCCGCTTGGACGAAGGCGAGACGGACCACAATAACTTCGACTCTCTGTTGGTCAGAACAGTTATCGTAAGTTATGCTCTTAACTGAAATGTCAACACAATGTCTAATGGTATTGCCAGGTAATTGCTATCCGACTCGCGGTCAGTACACCAACCCACAGCGGCGAGTCTGCCCCACACGAGCAAGATCTCGAAGAGAGCTGGAAAGACTGGCTACGCGAAGAATCAAGACGAAGGTAGGCGATCTACATTTTCTCTCTCTCTCTCTCTCTTGGATTTTCAAAGAGACAAGTGGGAAGGGTCTAACAAAACCCCCAGACTCTCAGTAGTCTACCGCGTCCTAAACATGCTCATATACTTCGAGCCCTCCGGAATCTGCGAACTCCAAGCGGACCTAATAATTGCCCCTCTTCCCGCCAAAAAGCAGCTATGGGAAGCCCCCACCTCACAAGCCTGGCACTCCGAAACAACAGACGGCGCGCAGGAGCAGACTGAATTTGGATTAGCTGCCGATGGAGAGCTGGTTAAGTTGCAGGATGGGCAGAGGTACTGCGGTGATGCGACGTTGCTTTATGAAGCGCTGGGGTCGTGTAGACGCTCGTCTGGGGGTACGAGGGGTTGGGAGGAGTGGTGTTTGGGAATGGATGGGTTTGGGGGTTTGGTTATGCTTGCTGCTTCGTTGGTTGGGTAAGTGCGGTATATTGGGGAAGGGGTTATGTACTACGTAGTGGGAATATGCGTGGAGGGGAGATGGAGTGAGTCGAAGATTTCAGAATGATTGTACTTGGTTAAATTTGGGACAGCTCAAAAAATTGAAACATTCTGCAACAAGGATCATTTCCTCTAAACCCAAACAGATTGGAGAATGTATTCCCGAAAAGAGCAGCACATTCTGTCTATCCTCAGGATCTACTTAGAACCAACTGTATGGCCTTCTCCGTGGTTCAATTGTCATGCTCTAGCGATGATATATTATACTTCCTGCACTAATTCACTTGTAAAGATTCGATGAATTTTTACACCAGCTCGAATTATTTTCAATTATCTGATCCCTTGATGGAACATGTAATTCAAAAAGGCAGACGTGAAATTCAATAACAAAGAAATGTGCTCAAAGTACGCTAGACAACTTATCCTGAAAGAGGACCATACCATAAAAAGAAACCAAACTCCCTCCCATTCGAACCACCATCAATACATCCAAAAAAAAACCCGCTAAAACATGCAGTTGGATTTGGTTTTCCAGATCCCTTCAACAACAAGGAGGCTTCTTTACACTCGAACTGACGTCGATGCCGCATCCTCCAAGGCGTAACGCCTGTACTTATCAGCAAACTTGGTTCTGAAAGTCTTGCCCCAGATAATCATCGGGATGACCGTCAGCATAGCGATAAGAGCCAGCACGGCACAGAGAATGAACGTGTTTCGGTAACCCATTCCGGCGACCCAAGGGCTAAATGCGAAGACGATAACTGTTGCGAGCCCATTCCGAACAACAGTGACGGCGACGAGTGTACCTCCCAGGATCTGATGTTGTTAGAAATTACTTAGATCAGAGAAAATGTGCATGTAGATGGATGGTACGTACATCGAGATAGGAATCGTAGAGATATACTAGACTCAAGTTCGAGACGGAAGCCAATGCGAATCCGAAAAGTCCAATGCCGCAGAAAGGCGCTATCCAAGGCAGTCCCTAAGTAGCACGAACATTAGTAAGAGAAATCGGATTGAAATGAGATGAAGAGGTACATACAGCTGTTGCGCCGACTCCATACAGCAAGAGTCCAGCTGGTCCGAGTAGTGCGGGCAGAATGCACAAATACAATCTGAACTCCGGCTCATAAATGCCATTGTTTCGCTTCGCCAGGACAAGAATCAACCAATCCGACAATGGGCCTCCATAGACAGATCCGAAGACTGCACCGATAAGGGCAGGGATAGACATAAGTCCGATAGAACTCGGCTTAAAGTTATATGGTGGCAGAGAGAATATGGCTGCTTGGCTGTTGCCTACAACGGCAAACAGAGAGAGGATGACGCCGTACTGTAGAGACACATATGCCACTGCTGGGAAGCAGTACAAGTAGATGAAGGGCCTGAACACCATTTGTGTGAATTCTTTGAGAGTGCAAGGCGTATTTGACACCAATCGAAGTCGCTGCATATAACTGTTCATCGGGATTGAGCGGTCGATCCAGTCACCGCCCTGTTGGTTTTGGGGCGTGGTAACGTTAGTGTCCATGGTGCGAAGGTTGTATTTCTTCTCATTGCTCTCGGGTGACTTGTCGGCATCAGGCGTGGTTGTCTGCTGTCGTGACTGGATTGCATTGATGACGGGTGTGGTGTATTTGGTTTCTTCGTAGAAGAAGATCATGGCCACGAAGGTAATTCCAGTAAATATGACACAGTACCAGTACATCCATTCCCATCCTTGTGCTGTCAAAATGTAGCCTGAAGCAACAGGCGCAGCGAAGACCTTCTTTTGTCAGTATACGTTCTAGTACAGATAACCATAGAAGATGACCTACCCCAAGGTTGACCACAAGGACATAAATTCCGTTCATTGTCCCTCTCTGGTGTGTGAAGAACAGATCTGCTATCTGCCGCTAATCAGCTCCTCCCTATAACAGGTTTGGATAAAGAAACTATACCGTCAATTGAACGATCGCATCTCCCACCGCTCCAGCCAAACCCGATACCAAATTGCTCCCGATAAAGTCTCCAACAACGCCCGCCTTTGCCATCCACACGGAGGACAAGGTAAGGGCGAGGGACGTGAGCAGATACACGGGTCGTCGGCCATATTTGAGCGTGAGTGGAATGAGAATGACACCACCCACAGCTAATGCGGCAGTATTGCAGGCGTATGCGTTACTCAAGTTGCTGTAGGAGATGCCGAGCTCTGCATTCCAGGTGCTATATGCTACTGTCCCAATGTCGAGACTAGAAAGATGAGTTAAATCTACAAGGAGGTTTTTGATTATGGGGAGAACATACATCGTGTAGACCCAAAGAGTGTAGAGCGCAGCAATTGTAAAGTTCACCAGTTTCCTCCATGTTGACCAGTTCTACAGTAATTTGTGTCAGTAAGCTTCGAGATTGCTTGCCGATCAGTTGGCACTCACCAGAGGGTCGTTGGGGTCACAGGATGGTTGAGGCTGGAGAATAACGTCGGATTTGCCCGGGACAGTGATGAGGTGTTCAATATCCCCTTTGTCAGTATCTACACTAAAAGTCAGCAGTCTGAACTCCACATAATTGAGACAGAATTGCTGTATACTTTCGTGTAATTGCACAGTTCCTGGTGGGGCAGCTGTGATGCGATCCATTTCATCGAGAGATGGTCTCATAGTGACTAGCAATAGGCCCTTTCCCAAAGGCAACAGAGTAGGTATTGGAAGAGTGGATGGTGTTGGAGGAATAGTGTTGGAAGGAAACGAGGATGTTGTAAGGCTGTCGAGAGGAGAGGTTGAAGAGATTGGCCTGTGTTATTATACGCCTTCGAGAAAGTTAATGCAAGCATCCAACAGGCGAGGTGCACGAGTAGATTAGAGTGCAGTGTAGTGTAGTGCTATACCGCGCCCCCGTCCCGGTTTCGATTTCCCTGCATGCGAGGATGCGCAGCAAGTGAGTTCGTGAGTGAAGGATGAAAGATTGCAAGCCAAGTCAGTGTTTTGTTCATCAACCTTATCTTTCCCCAGCCTCCAAGCAATCGCGGTTCCCTTCCTTCCTTATTGTCTGCAGATCCAGAGCTCGAGACACTTCTGCTTCCCCAGAGGCTAGGAGGACAAGGTAGTGAAACCGGAAAGAAGGAAAGATTGGCTGTTGCTCTCTGCCAAACCAACTGCTCGGCCTCCCTGCCGTTCTATTCCCTGGACACACAGCACAGGGGGGTTCGGCTCCCCGTTCCTAAATAGGTCTGCCGCCACGCTATTCTTACTCGGGTGCTAAGCGAGGCAACACAGGCGTGTCAGCAGCACCCTTGAAACCGCCTTTTGGCTTTTGGGAGCCGACTTTGACTTTTCTTCATAAATGATCGGACGCTGTCACATATATCTTTATTCATCTACTAATTCCTTCATCATCATTGGCACAGCCTGGCTGAGACCCAGAGGTTTTGAGTGTTTGATTTGTTTTGGTTCTTGTACGAGTAATGTGGACCAATGCAGTACGGTACTGAAACCTTCCCCAGGCTTTCCACACACTCTCTTTAATTGGTTTCAATCTACAATCCACAATCTTCAATCTCCGTCTGCATCCACATTCTACTTCACACCACATATCTCCAATACATAGCTAGAAGTATATCTACGGTACAGTACTGTACAGTCCCGGTACTATCTGATAAGGTATCTAGGGCTTCATTAGTCCCGGCATTTTTATTGCGAAAACCAACGTTTCGCTCACTGCTGCATAATCGGTGCCAAAGTCTCCACGCCAAACTACATTGGGAAGTTCAAACCGCCGAGCGTTAGCGCAATGATTTGGGTAGCAATCGAGGCTGCCCTCGAGCGGATTGCTTCCTGCCCACAATAATGACGGATGAACACCCTCAAAGAGTTCTAGCATGAGTAAAGAAGGTAGCTACAGTACTGAAGCTTACCCCGCAAGATTTTAGCAATGCAAATCATCGACCCTTCCGACCCCTCTTCAAGATGCTTAATCGATGCGCGGTCCGCGACATGACTTTACTACCAATGAGACAACAGCTTCGATATCCATAAACTTTATCTCCTTACCCCAATCACCTACTGTGCGGTACAGTTGTCTTATCTTAGACAATGGGACTTCTAGAACTGTTCTCTCAGCCCCCGGCGTGACGAATAAGCAAAGAAACGCAGCTGCTATTCACAAAACAAACTCGGACCCAGGACCCCTAGAAAGCGTCTCAGCCCCCAAACCATGCTAGCTTGAAGACGCCTAGGAAGAGGTCGATGTGCTTATCATCGGATCGGGCTTCACAGCAGCATTAGGCGCCCGAGAATTGCTGGAAAGCAAAAACGCAACAACACTTAAAATTATAGTGCTGGATGTTCGAGATATCTGCAGCGGTGCCACTAGCAGAAATAGAGGCCATGTCAACGAAGCTGGGTTCGATGTGCATGCTCAGGCCGCGCACTTGGTGAGAAAGGATATGGCAGCAAAGGTGATTCGGTTCAGACTGGGACATTTTCCTCTCATGCTTAAGCTTGCTCATGAGAAAGTTTATTAGATGAGTCGCAAATGCGAACTGTCGAGTCTTTTATCCCTTTTTACGATCAAACCCGATTTTTGGAGGCAAAGTAGGCGCTGGCTTTATTCAAAGTTGACATGCCAGTCGAGTCAGGGCCATCCTTTATTCGAGGCAGAGGATGCCCGCAAAGACAGTTGCGCAAAGACGTATCAACTCATCTACTTTATAGGTGATGCAGAAGGTTCTTCTTCCAGACAGATATGGTGCTATTTCATATCTTGCAAGGGCTATCTTGCCGTACAGGCTTGTCTCCAGTATTTTCAGCAAATTTTTAAAGTCACACAGCGGCAACACATGGATAGAAAGCAAAACTCCTGTGAACGAAATTGTACCTCCCGAAAGCGACATGTCAAAATACACCGTCCTGACCCCACGAGAGAATATCAAAGCAGCACATATCATCTATTGCACCGATGCTCACGCCGTTCATCTCATCCCGGGACTACGGCGCCATCTTGTCCCCCTCTGGGGACAAATGTCCACTCAAGCACCTGGCAAATCAGTTCCTGACTAGTCCCACCACTCTTGCGCATTCACCTACACAAACGGCTTCGATTACCTCACTCAACTCTCACTAAACTTCTTCCCAAATACCACTCTTCAAGTCCTCTCTCAACTGGAAGTCGGCCGATGATGGGCGGCGATTTCGTATGGGCTGTGAGAGGAATGGAGAATCTCGGAATCGCGAAAGATAGTCTCCCTTTCGATTTCTACACAAGTTACAACTTTCTGGTGTCCCGAAGACAGGATTTGTGGAAGATAAATGGGGCGAGGAAGATAGGAGAGCGGTTAAATCGACGAGGACGGAAAATATGGGATTCACCTATAATAGTCTACCTTTTGTTGGAAAGCTACCTTCGTCCTTGACAGATTGCGAGTTACAATCGAACACATCTTACTCTGAGTGGATCGCGGCTGGATTCAATGGAGAAGGCATGGTGCATGCTTGGATGAGTGGCATTGCTGTTACTCAGATGTTGCTGGAAAGTGTTGGTCCGGAGATGACTTATGGCTGGCAAGAATAGTTTCCAAATCAATTATCTGTCACAGAGGAGCGGATCAAAAATTCTACATTTCAAAGTCAAGGATATACTTGAAATTCACTTAAAGTAGCAGCAGGATTTTATCTTCCTTCAATTTAAACCTCATTCTGCAATTTTATCCTAAGTTATAAACGACTATTAACTTCTCTCCCAAATTAGTTTACTTTCGCCAAGTAAACAGACATAAAGAATTCCATTACCATAGATATAGATATCATCTCGCTTCATTCCATGGCGGTCAGGATGACACCTTCCATTGGTCTCAATGTGGATGTACGCTCTACCGAGGTTTCGCACAAAGAACCCATCATCAAGCATCATGCATTGTGAACTTCGCAGAAACTACTTACTCAACTTCTCTGCCTTTGAATCAATAGTAGCAAGTTTTGATATGTTTGAGCATATTTGGATCTCCTACTTCGAATGGCGTGGTACTACTACGAAGCCGCGGCTTGTGGGGTAACGGCCAGTTGTTGTTATTGTGATGGGTGGGTGGATATTGGAACCAGATAAGCGAGAAGCTCAAGGTTTGCTAGAAGTAGTGGGTAATTGACCCCATTTTGGTCTGCCGCCGCGCTACTGTAACATGACTGAAGATAACAGTTTGCCTTTCCTGATCGTCCTCATTTTCTACACACCCTTATCTTCACCCGATTTCGCTGCGAAACGCCGTCAAGTAGAGCATGGTCGCGCTTCAACAGCCTTGATACGGCGTAGCTCTCCGCTGACCACGCTCTCCCCTCACCACTCATCATCACTACCACCCCAGTCTTTGCGCGGCTGCATCTCCCAGATCTGGTCTCGCATCTCATCTTGTTCCCCGCATATACCATGTTTGCCAATTTCGAGGTTTGCAAGGCCGGCCTTGTCTCAGCGACTCCCTCGCGTCGTCATCAAAGGGCCAGTACTGGCTGTCTCCAGTGTAAGCAAGGCCCCTTGCCATTTTCTTCCCTCAATATGCAAGCATACGGCTAGTAACAGAACCAAATATAGGTCGACAGAGGAAGAAGAAGTGCGATGAGCGATTGCCGAAATGCTCTTCGTGTCTGAGCCACGGTAGCACCTGTGACAGAGGACGGAAATCAAATCAGCTGTCGCGTGCTTGCTCCAGATCCAATCCCCCGGAAAGCGGTCCTTCATCTCCCTCTGATGTCTTGGTGCAGAGATCAGCCTCTGTTTTCTCAACCGACTCGATGGAATCGAATGGCTCGCGAGCATCATCCCTCCCAATTACAGCCAACGTGCGATCGCTGGAATTAGTCGCTTTCAACCTCCCTAGCGAGCACCGAGTCCTTGACTTTCTCCTAGAGAAAATAGACTCATTAATAATGCCGAGATACATCAGCCCAAAGCTGTCCATGCTCAACATGACTCTGTCCCTTGCAGTTGCGTCGGCAGCAACGAAGAATGCATTGATGGCGTGCGGATTTGCGCTGCTTTCTCAGACTTCGTCGGGAACAGAAGATGGCATTCAAGCGAAGTCATACCAGTGTAAAGCTCTCAACGAGCTTGCAGTTAATCTGCTTGAAGGGTCCCAAGAACAGAATCTGTCGACGATCCTTCTTCTGCATCTTTTTGAGGTAGGCATATCAGACTGCCCCTCTGGCGATGAACTTCTAATCGTGAGCAGGAAATATCTTGCGACTCCGTAAATGCCAAGAGACTTCATCTTCTCGGTGCAAATAGTCTCATTACTTCATCCCAGAAGGCCATCACGCGGAATTCAGCATCAACAAAGTTTCACACCCAACTCGTCGAAGTCTATACCTATCACGTTGCTCTCTCCAGCACTTTTAGTGGTGTCTCGTTACTTCCTTTCCAAACAGATCACGTCTCCAAACTTTTGAAGCTCTTGGAAAAAGCTTCGGGAGACCCGAAAAATATGTGGAAAGAAAGTTCACTGATCGGGGTTTCTCATGGCATATTTGATGCGATTTTTCGAAGCTCATTGCTCCTTCGCCAACTGCCTCTCACTGAGCCTAATAGGATTTATGCACTGGAACTTAGAGAGACTGTACTCAACTGGCGATGGGATTCCCCTGATTGGGAGGTTACAGAAAATGACAGTGAGAACAGCTCGAGCCCGCCAGAAGCCATGATCAAAACTGGCCTACTTTATCGACTTGCATGTTTTTTGCTCCTCGAGAAGATACTGGAACCCTCTCTAACATCATCTGACAAAGTTTCCCGAAACCTAGTCACTGAATTCTGCCAGACCATCCGACAACTCTCTCCTGAAGATATCAAGCAAGCGTTCCATCTCTGGCCGCTGCTTATCATGGGAACCGCAGCCCAAACATCAAGCGAGCGCGAGCTATTTCTAACCCCTCTCCAAAACAATCCAAATACTTTTGGCTTTGGAAACCGTATCCAAGGCTGTACTTTCCTCATTCGGTGTTGGGGTTTGGTGGAAAGCTCGGATGGGGTTCTCGGCTTGGATATCTTGCTACGGGATGATCTTCTGTGCGAAGTCTTTATCTGAAGTGGCACTTGGCTATGCTCTGCCACGGCGCCAGCAAAGTCTATTAAGTCTTGACAGGGGTTGGTGGAGTGTGGAGTAATCTTCGCTTGGCTCGCATGTTGACACTCGCGCCTCCTTTTACCGAATCTGGTCTACGGCCAGACTACTGCACCCCACTTCAAGCTACACGCATTCATACACAAACTCTAAGTCGTGTGGAATATGACATGGACATGGCCATGGTCACAAGTTACGTATCTTTCAACGGTTGCATTTCAGACCAATGTAAGGTACGTACAGTATGATTTTGCCCCTCTCACCGAGGATCTCGGAAGGTTTCCCCCCCATTCTTGTCTGGAGGCTCTTCTACAACTTCCTCTCTCCGCCCTGTCTTTTGTATATTAAATATTCCAGTCTCTGATCCAGTCACAGATTCTACTACTTTTTCAATCGAATCAAGCAGACTCAGCTCTCCCTCGAAGTTCGTTTCTTTCAACAACGTATGTGGAGGTCCTGTTGGCTGCTCCTCCCTTTCTGTTCAATCTCTAACACAAACAAGCGCTAGCATTGTAGTTCAATCATAAATACTTCTCAAGCGGAAAAGCCACCATGACTGCGAACGGGTTACGCACTTGGCAAGAGATCTGCTCCCTGAAGCGAGAGCAAAGAGACAACGCCATACCCGTAGCATGGCGGATTCCAAACGTGGAAAACTTTACAGCCAAAAAGACGAATCTCCTTGACATTTCAACGTCATGTGGGATCTTGACAGAGGATGAAGTTCGCATCACATCCGACTATGATGCTGTCGGGATCGTCGAAGCCATCCGTGAGAAGGTGTTTACGGCCGAGGCGGTCACAACGGCATTCTGCAAACGTGCAGCAATTGCGCAACAATTGGTACGCACGCAAATACAGATTTATTCCTTGGGAATATTGCTAATAAATCAATCAAGACAAATTGCTTAACAGAAATGTTCTTCGAAGAAGCGATTGAGAACGCAAAAGCCCTAGACCGATCTCGAGTCGAGCACCCTGATCGACCCCTCGGTCCATTTTACGGCCTTCCCATATCTCTCAAGGACTCCTTCAAGCTCGAAGGAAAGGACGCTACTATCGGCATGACGTGCTTTGTAGCCAAGCCCGCCACGCAGGACTCCTCAATGGTCACGATGCTGAAGTCATTCGGTGCAATTCTATACTGCAAGACCAACGTCCCTCAGACCATGATGACAGCCGACTCAGACAACAACGTATTCGGCCGAACATTAAACCCAAACAACACGAGGCTGACTGCTGGTGGATCGACTGGAGGCGAAGGCTCTCTCATCGCTCTGAGAGGTAGTATCCTCGGCGTTGGGACCGACATAGCAGGCAGCATTCGAATTCCCAGCTCCGCCAACGGCATCTACGGATTCAAGCCCAGCTCTCAAATCATCCCGTACGCTGGGCAGCAGAGTCCCGCCGCGCCAGGCTCAGTCGGAATAACTCCCTCCGCGGGTCCAATGGCCACTTCGATCCGGTCGTGCCAGTATTTCATCAAGATGATCATGGAGGCTGATCCGTGTAATGTTGATGCTTCGGTCTACCGAATTCCGTGGCTGGAGAATACACTGAACCGTTCCAGACCGTTGAGGATAGGAGTTATTGCTGATGATACTCTGCATACGCCTACTCCGCCTATGAGGAGAGCGTTGCGAGAGGCGGTCGAGAAACTCACTGCTGCAAATCAGACGATCGTCCCGCTCACACTCCCAGATGTTTCTGAGAACATGGGACTGATCTGGGATCTCTTCTCTCTAGATGGCTCCAAGGTAAGCTAACACATTGAAATCTCCGTAATGATCAATCTAACGTTCTCACTCTTCTAGTTCACAGTCGACCTCATCGAATCCACCACCGAGCCCTTCGTCCCCTCCGTCGTCAAAACCGGCCTGATGACCCAACCCGCCCGCAGTCTCGAAGACTACTTCCGCCTGAACCACCAGCGTAACGTCGCCGTCTCCACGTTCCAGTCCCTCTGGCTCGCCAACGACCTCGACGTCATCCTAACCCTTCCCGCGCCGCATACAGCCGTCCCATTCGATGAGTGGAGTTGTATTACGTACACGGCGATGTGGAATATGTATGATTGCCCCGCGTGTGTTATCCCAGTTGGAAAGGTGTCGGCTTCGCTGGATAAGAAGGATGAGGAGGTGAGGTATGGGGAGAAGGATCGGAGGGTTTATGATTTGTGTGAGTACCAGAGAAAAGAAGAACAGACTTCCTTCCAGATGATACTTGAGAACTGTACTGATTGAAATGCGTTTAGATACCGGACCAGAAGACTATGCTGATGCACCAATCTCGGTACAACTCGTGGGCAGGAAACAGAGAGATGAGGAGTTGGCAAATATTGCCGTACTTGTAGATGGGATCCTGAATCCAGGCTCAGCATGATGTGAGATTGTGGATCTGGCATTTGCAATTCAATAGACTGTAGACTGGGTTTGGGGGGATTGAATTTTTGCTGCTTGGGGTTCTCAAGTACTTGTAGCATATTTCCTTTTGTATAGATTGAAAAATACACTTGCCTCTATTTATATCTCTACATCTCATCATCTTCTCCATCCTCTGCATAACTCATCTTCTTCCCCCTCGCTCGCCCGCTCTGTCTCGAAGACGCGGCTCGTTTCAACACCGGCTTCTTATCCTGTTCCTCGAAATCATTATCGGAAATATCAGGAAGACTTAACTCATCATCATCCTCGTCGTCTTCATTATCTATATTCGACACACTCGGCGTCGCGACACTCTTTGCTCTGTTCGCCGGAGCTTTTGGCTTCGATTTAGGCTTAGGTGTAGCTTTCTTACTCGAAGCCTTCACATTTGTCACCCTTGCCTTCAAAGCCAACTCACCCTTCTCGCCCCCAACCTCTTCATTAGCCATGTCCCTCTCCCTAATCTCATCCAGCACCCTCCTAACATCTTCCACACTCTTCGCCTCCCCCAACTTCTCCCTCATCTCATCCTCGATCGGCTTCCTATTCCTCTTCGTGATCTCCTGCCTAGCCTTAAAATTCGCCGGTGTAGGGTTCTTGAACATTTCCTCTTCGTTCCCATCCTCAGCACCCTTCTTCTTCCCTCCAACTTCCCGTTTCTTAGGTCTTAGCCACTCCTCCATACCCACCGGCCAGTAAACCCTATTCTCCTTCCCACCCATACCGATTTCCTCCTCAGGGATAACGTCCTTCACGACCTCATCTTCCTCATCTTTTACCTCCTCGCCAAACTCTTCGATCTCAGCCTCAATCTGCTTCTTCGTCTTCTTCTTTCCCTTCGCTTTCTTAGGTACAGGCCGATTATCATCATCTCGTTCATAAGGCACAACATCATTAAACGTCTCCCAACCAGGTAATTTGAACCGCCGCATGAGGTCGAAGACAGCCTGCTCCTTATCCTTCGCTTCGATCATGAGGTCCATATTATCCGGACAGGGCGGCAGGGTCGCGGGTCTAGGATTATGTTTCCTTCGCTGTCGACCTGTGATGGCTTCGGGACATGGCTCGCTGTAGTGCATTTTCTGCGTGATGCGCTTCCGGTCCCAGGTGGCCTTTATCCGCGGGAAGAGAGATGCAATATCGCGGGTGCCTTCCCGGAGCTGAGAGGGATCGAAGATGATGTTGTGGTGGTGGAAGTCGAGACAGAGTGGGATGTTGAGCTCTTCACATATGGGAAGCAGGTCGTGAACGGACCATGAGACGTCGTCGTTTTCTAGGACCAGGCGGGCTTTGATGGAGGGGGAGAGAGCGCTGTAGTTCGTCTTGAACCGTGAGACGGTAGAGGCTTTGTCGCCGAACGTTCCGCCCATGTGGAGGATCATTACTGCGTCTCTGTTGGCTTGCTCGGGGAGTTTGAGGAGTGAGAGCATCTCGTCGTGATATTCAAGGTCACGGATTGCATTCGCTATGACTTCTGGACGCGGCGAACCAAGTTGCGTGAACTGTCCTGGGTGCGTACTGAGACGATGGCCGAGTTCGCCAGCAACTCTCCCTACTTCCGCCAGTGCTTCACTGGCAAACGGAGCGAGCTTATACCCATACTCGGCGTGGCTAGCGAAAGGGAACATCTCAGACGACAGCCGCATGAATTTGATGCCGTACTTGTCGTTCCAGCGTAGCATCTTTGGGATGTCTCGAATGTTGGCTAGACATAGCTCTTCGACATATCGTTGACCTCGTTCTATGGATGCGGGTTGGTTTTTATCTGGACGGTTCTTGGTCGCGTGCTCGGGCTGAGAAGGGTCTTTGAGGGGGTGTCGGTGTTCGACGATGGAGGCAATGCGGCAGGTCCTGGAGGTGAAGATCGGTGGATTGGAGGTGCGGAGGTAGGTGTTTAGACAGGCCTGTATCTCCATCAGCTCCATTAAACATTACACGCAAAATGGACTTACATAGCCCAGACGTCCTTTCCAAGGCAAAGGTAAATAATCACTATTTACAGGTGGCGGTCTCCTAGCCTCCAACTTAACAGCATCGACATCCTCCGCAGGACCCTCCTCATCACCGTCAGGATCAAGTCTCTTGTCCCACTCCTCACCCTCTTCTTCCTTCTTAACTTTCACCTCGGCAGCTTTCTTCGCCGCCTGCTCAGCTCGAAAAGCCTTGATCTCATCGGATCCTTTTTTAGCAGCCACAGAACTCTTGGTTGGACTCTTCTTCTGTTTCATCGTAGGTGTTTCAACACCATTGGCACCTTTGTATTCGTCCTCTTTCTCAACATTTCCGTTGGTCTTTGCAGCTGGTGCTGGTGCTAAAGACGCAGCATCGAACGCCTCTCCTCTCTCGTCGGCATCAGGGCTAGCTCGAAGTGCGTATTGCCCATCCACGATATCTGCATTGTGATCTGGATTCGTGTCGACCTTTCCACGACGAGAGGCTCGTTTCTTCAAAGGTGGATCTGAATTTGGTAGGATGGGAATTTCATGGGCTCCGTTGAGTAGGGCGTCTGCTGCAACTCCAGTAGCTGCTGTTGGTCTCTTTCTTTTGGGGGGCATATTGCAAGTATTTTGCACTAGAAGAGGAGAGGATTTAAGTTGATGTAAAAGGGAATAACTCTTGAAGTCTCTGGGCCTAGTGTTTTTGACAAATTGGAAAGAAAACTGGAAGGCAGATAATCTAAAAGCTCTGCTAGGACGCAGGTAGGAACAAAGGGTATTGGACATGCAAATGTGAAAGGAAGAAAAGTGCTAATGTTGTTTAAAGATAGGGAAAATAAAGATATCCTAATCTATCTATCTTTACCTTAGCTTCGTCGCGTCTAGTCACGACGTCACGCGTCTGGGGCTCTCGATTCATCCTCTGGAGCTGGAGATCGAGAAGGATGTCAAGGGATCTCAAGGGATCTCGAAGACGTCATGCCAGATGTTAGTTCCCGCGCCACGTGATAGACCCCCTGTATACGAACCCATTTTCTTTAGGCGAGGAAAAAGGGGGACTCTGGAAGTCGCTGAAAGAAACTAGAGATGGACGCGAGCGAGATGACAATAGTTTTCACCCGTACTTCATGGTAGCAACTCGCTCGCCATTGAGATAAAGATGTATGTGTTTCTGAGTTTATATTACTATATCAAACACTATCATAAATGGGTCGTTAGAGTATCATTAATACAAATTGCCCGTCCGTATCATATCATATCAAGACAGCATATAATTTCCACACTCACGCATTACTGTACCACTCCCCATCAGGTCAAATTGTCTTCGACAGAATTTCCGCATGTTCCGCAACGCCCTTCTCCTCCACCTTGCCAGTGCCTGCTCCCAACGGTCCCGTGATCTTCACATTACCAGCCTCAATATCCCTCTGCAACTGATCAAGTCTCGAGCCCTTCCTCCCGCCCTTCCAAGGCTTAATGCCGCTGTCAAACACATCGTCCATTTCCTCGAGGGTCTTCCCTTTGGTTTCTGGCGCTGTGAGGAACATGTGTATGAACGCTAGGGCGTTGAAAGTTCCGAAGATCATGTACATCTTCCAATTACTGTGGATAGGCTACTGGTAAGTTTATGTCTGTGTTTGTGATAGGGAACGAAAGATTAGACGAGGAGGAACTAACATGTTCCAAAGTAACGGCGGGACCGCAAATGCTAAGATACAGTTCCAGAACCAATTACTCGCCGTGGCGAGCGATACGGCCTTTGCTCTAATCTTGGTTGGGAAGATCTCAGAAGGATAAGTCCAAGATGTCGGACCCCATGTCGTAGCAAACGTACATACGAACAGATAAGTCATCGCCACGATAGCTTTAGAGACCGGCTTGTTGTCGTGCACGATCCAAGAGATGTCTGAGTTATTGCCGTCTTTGAGATCGCCTACGTTGGGTTCGCCGTAGGTGGCTTGCAGAGCACCGACTATGAAGAGGAAAGTCATCATCAGGAAGGATCCAACGAGCATGGCTGGTCGACGGCCGAATCGGTCGAGGTACAGGATAGCGGGGAGAGTGAGTGCCACGTTAAGGATATATTGGATGGAGGCTGTAATGAGTGGTGATGCGATATTGGCGCCTTCCATGATATCTACTCGACGTTAGCGAGTTGAAATACATCCACGGTTGGGAATACACGGTTGAGAAATACTCACAGACAATATAGTACATCATTATGTTCATCCCGCACAGTTGGGACCACATCTGAATCGACATTCCAAGCAGTACTCGTCTGAGCATCCTTGGTTCAACAAGCTGTCTGTAAGAACCAATCGCCTCTTCCCTCTCGAACCTCAACGCCTCCTCGATCTCCTGATACTCAGCGAGCACTTTCGGATGATTCAAATCTCCACCACCATGAAGATCAGCCATGACCTGAATAGCCTCCTCCCATCTATCCTGCGACGCCAGCCACCTCGGCGATTTCGGCAGGAAGAACATCCCAAAGAACAGAATAACTGCCGGGACGATCTGAACGCCCCACGGGATTCGAAAGGCGGAGGTTGGTTGGTTTGGATTGTTAGGCCCGCCTCCTACCCACGAGGCGCCGTATTGGATGAAATATTGGATGAGGATTCCCCAGGTGATGGCCCATTGCTGTAGAGAGACGACTCGGCCTCTGATTTCTTTAGGGGCGATTTCTGCTTGGTAGACGGGACAGATTGAACTTGCTATTCCGACACAAATTCCAGCTATGACGCGGCCGACGACGAGCATGCCGATGTTGATTGAGAGACATTGAATACTGTTATAACAGTCAGAAAATTCTACCACAACACCCACCCACAGCAACACTGAAACCACGTCACATGTGTGGAAAGAGAAACACGCACATCGAACCAACGATCCAGAATATTGACGCGATCTGTATACTCGTCCTCCGCGAATACTTGTCGGCGATGAAAGACGATGCTAGAGCCCCAACGAGCGATCCGAATGGCATTGCGCAAGTAATGCCTCCTTGTCTGTAGGATTTTGGGCCCCCGAAGTAGCGTTTGTATGCTTGTGTTCCTAACACACCGGACATGCTCGAGATATCGAAGCCGAAGAGTCCACCGCCTGGGCGATGTTAATGGAGAACATGTTTAATTTTTCACGAGGTCGATTGGGCTGGGTTGAGTGGTATGAGTTGGAAATGTGAGCATTACATACCGATGGCGGCGAACGAGCAGATGAAGTAGACATTCGTAGCTTGATACATCTTGAATTCCCCCACGGTCTGAGATTATCCAGTAGACGTGCTTGAGCGACAGAACAACCAGTGGGGTATTAGCCTACGTCGTTATCGGAACCATCGTCGAGAGTTAGTAGCAGGGAGTACTGAAGTGAGGTCAGTCCCAGTCCCATCACGTAGGCAAGTCCTGCACCCCAGCGGAGGCACCCACCCACCTATATAAACGCCATGCGCCTCTTCCCCCCGGAATCCAGTCGAGCAACCAAGCAATCAATCGAGCCAACTAGCATGATGTGTGCATGAGTATGACCGAACCACACCACAAGCCCGACCCCATGCCAGCCATGCAGCCGTACCCATTCCACTCCATCCCGTCTCGCCCACCCGCCAAACCAAGACCTGTTCTACATCCTCGCTAATTGATTGGTGGAGCCTGAGGTTACTTTACTCCTCAGTACAAGTAGTGGCCACCTTACCCCGGATTCAATTCCCGCTGCTGTGTGCAGGCGTCGGAACTTTCGTAAGGGGTTCTCGCAGTGATTGGTTGTGAAAATAAGCCCGGGACAAGACTGGGGATATCTGCAGCGTGAACGTTTTTCTCTTCTAGGTTGTAGTTCTGGTTCTGGTTCATGTTCCACCGTTCATTACAGGGTGATCATGCCCGCAAAAGGCATATTGTACAACCACCGAACCTGAATCCACTGAAGAAGCACAATATAAACTTGGTAACGTCATGTCTACGTGAAGTCGAACTTTTTATTTTGTATGTATTTTATTTTTGAGTAGTAGTTAAGTACTATTACCTCCCTGGTACAGTACCTTCAACTTCAGCATACAGCCTTGCAAAGTTACTGTACTGTATCCATTCAACGGAACTCTCCAGCATGTCATCTCATCTCATCTCATCGCATCTCAATGCAATCGTCGAACACACTTTCCCGCCTCGTCAACAACTCAATGCAACTTCGTAAGAAGAAGAAAAGCCAGGTTAAATCCAGCTCCCCTCGCCTGATCTAGATTCATTCCTACACAAAAATCCAGCGAGTTTCGAATCACAAGTCTTCAGTTGCGACCGTTGTGGTGATTTTTCCCCCAGCCGTAGCAGACAGAGATCGACCTGAACCCTGAAGTCGCCGAGGCAGCGCCGCCGTCTCCCCCAACTTGACTTTCCCCAGAGCCGACTTTTGGGATGTCGCACCCCGCCCATTTGCTAGCTCGTACTAATATCGGTAGCGCGGCCCCCTGCCCAGGTTGAGTACAAGCGGCATGGATCTTAAATCCGAATCTGGATTTAAACATTCGCTGAAGTTTTATCATGTCTTGTTTCTGGCTTGGAAGGTGAGACACTTGATATCAAGTACCTTGATGGGAAGGAGGGAAGAGTTCTTCGGGTCTGTGGACTGTGCCTTCATTTGATCCTTCATGGTCGTCGTCGATTTGCTAGTCTCGAGGCTGGCTGGGCTGACTTCATGCCCTCTCGTGACACGCAAAACCTTCAATGCAGGTCCCGAACGTGGCGTGATTACAAGGAACTGATGTTCGCATTGTTTGTGCAGCTTCTGCATGCTAAGTATACACGCACATATGAAAAGTTAAACGGTAATATGCGCCTCCCCCTTCCCCCTCCCCACAGAAAATTGTGGTACCATAGCACAGCACAAAAGTTTGTTTCCTAGCAGAGTGGACTATCGAGAGACAATACTGAGAACTTAGACGAGGACCGAGGAATACCGAGGCAGGAGGAGATAATAGGGTATCAAGATCTGGTGGCTGGGTAAGCTTTTGGGCTTGTGACTGTTTGTGATATTTGAAGTGAAGTGCCGATGTTTGCGTTGCATTTGCACGATACTTTCATCAGGTGGTGGCGGGGGTTGTGAGAGGACCTGTTAATTTGGTAGGACAGGATAAACACATGCCGGTTGTAGTACAGCTACATGAGTTTGCGAAGAAGAATCGGCTGTGGATGGTGCAATTGCCTAACTTGGCCATGAGAGAGAGTACAGTACTTCCCGTGGACTAAATCTTAAGAAATTCTTGGAAAGCCGCCGTCACTTGTCTAAAGGGTCTATACATTGAGGTTTGCAAGGAACACCCTCAGTGCAACCTTCCTGTCCATCTAGGGTCTCAACTCATTTCTTCTCATGAGGAGATAAAGTCTCAACGATATTCTCAGGATGTTTCCACGCAAGCGCCACATATCTATCCGCCCAGCGGTCAGTAAGTAGCCGTAAAATCCACATGATGCCACACCAAGATCAGGAAGGATTTACTTCGTATGACTACCCCTCGCTGCTAACTGTCCCTTGCCGTTCGTGAACTCAATCGATGTATAAGCTAGAGTTTTGCCGACTATTTTGCAAGTCACAAGTCAGGGGGTGTGAGAAAAGGCTGGTGTGGATGAGACTTACATTTATCGCACTTCACGACTGCCTTCAGGACATCTCCTACTTGACCTCCGGAGTTGAGATATGTGACTGGGGAATGAATCAGAAGATTGACCGTCGAATGGAATTGAATAATGCATTTACCATTGAGATCAGTGGATACGCCAGTCGCGTATAATCCTCTTGAAGCTACTGCCAGTGATCCGCCTAGGTCAACTGTGACAACGTCAGTATGCCTTCCGAGGACTTCGATGGTAGGACTG
The DNA here is from genome assembly GCA_020746875.1 of Rhexocercosporidium sp. MPI-PUGE-AT-0058. Taxonomy (NCBI): domain Eukaryota; kingdom Fungi; phylum Ascomycota; class Leotiomycetes; order Helotiales; genus Rhexocercosporidium; species Rhexocercosporidium sp. MPI-PUGE-AT-0058. Next base: position 645,957 of record JAGTJL010000014.1, on the reverse strand, counting down.
ACCCATGCTTGCTATAGTTCCGCCATGGATGATATTGAGACGATTCTGCTTTTAGTCAGAAGATTGGTGAAGAGCAGGAGAGGAGGTCTGACTGTATGTTCTTTCTTGATATCTAATTCGAAATCTACCCGTCCAGGTTCGGCGGCTGTTACCCGCAGCTGGAAAATTGACGTCAGAAGAGCCCAAGAAGAAGTGAAGTTATATGCTGATTATCGTATCTGGAAGCATGGGAAGGGAAAATCCTCACATTCTCTCCAAATAGTCTGTTTGGGTAGAATATTAGTATACTGCTAAAACAGCCTGTGACAACAGCGGGAAAACGGTTGAGATTGTTCAATTGTCTCAAATAATATCCCCACAGAAGAATATAATGACGTATTGGTTTAATGAGATAGACATAATGGAGAGTTTGGGATGTAAATATGAGAAGGGCATGTCCTACCTCGGCTCAAGACCAGACTCTGCCTGAAAGGACTTCAGGACCTGCAATCCCATTAGAAACATGAATCCAATTCACTAGACATAGACCACTTACAGATCTGACGAATCTCAAAGCTGCCATGATGCACAATCTAATCACTTTGTCGAGAAGTGGACAAAGATGAAAGTGGAGGAAGTCCGACGTCACGGGTGAAGTTCGGGTCGGGCACGGACCTTTGACATTCACTCCCTTTGGACCAGGCTGTATCGCAAGGCTTCGAAAACATCAACACATTTCCAAGCAATGATCAGTCAGTAACAACACGAGCTCTGAGATCTCGACACAATCAAGATGTCTGTCTCAACACTTGCTTCGTTTGAGTACCTGGAAAAGCTTCCAGGTACGACATTCCGACGTCTCTATCAAGAGCCATCAACAGCTCTCGCCATCTTTAGGCGCATGTTGCCGCACCTGGGTATGGTCCTCCTTCTGCTTGAGAGACTGCATTCTTATACGATGTAGCCAAAACATTCGTTATGGCTATGCTTTACATGAGCAAGCCTCTCCCGCTCTCAGATCTCGAGCTTTGGGTACATCCAGGAAGCAAGAAGTGCGTGCCTCGTTCCACACAAATCGAGCTCTGCTAACAAGCCTGCAGAGAAAAGGACCACGCCCTTTCCCTCCTATCTCGACTCCATATCATAACCATCACTGCCCCCAGTCGAGACGATCCCCAATCCGCATCCCTGACCAAGAACTTCAGCGCATCGCTACGACTGGCTTTGACGGGTGGAGGGGAGCATCAGTCATTTGGTGTACCGTCTCACGATTCTCCTGTGGCGGGCTTGGATACTGAATACCTTGATACGTATGCGAGGGATCAGTGGGAGAGTATTTTGCATTATGTGGTTAACAGCGTCGGGGATGCTGCACGGCATGGAGATGGTGGACCTAACACATCTGTCAGGCAATTGCTGGAGGCTGGAAAGCTGGTTACGACTGGAAGACGGTCAGGTGGAGGAATTACACAAGCGGGATTCTCGTTTCTGCTACAGGAGGTTAATGCGCAAGTCTGGTCGCTCCTGCTGCTTTGGATTGAGAACGCAAAACAGGTTGGTGGTGTATATCCAGTTATTGCGAAAGCTAACACCTGTAGATGAGTTTAGACTCTGTGGACGTCCTTTCGTTCTTATTCATGCTGGGATCTCTCGAATTGAGTCGGGCTTACAGCACTTCTACACTTTCAGAGCCGCAAAAGCAGATGCTGGAATACCTCGTCGATTTCGGTTTGGTTTACATCCCGCCCCAAGCACCTACCCAATTTTACCCTACTCGACTGGCTACGACTCTCACTTCCGATGCCAGTGCACTTCGAAGTGTCTCCGCAGGCTTTGAAGCTGCTCTTACTGCAGCGAGTGGTTCCAAGGGGTTCATTATCATCGAAACCAACTACCGGCTCTACGCATACACCAACTCTCCTCTCCAAATCGCCGTTCTGGCACTGTTCACTCGACTCGGCGTTCGCTATCCCAATATGGTCACTGGTCGTATAACGCGAAAGTCCGTCGCCAATGCTATTTCCCACGGCATCACATCCGACCAAATTATCTCCTACCTAGGCACACACGCCCATCCACAACTAGTCAAGACGGCAGCAGTTCACGGAAATCCAGTCCTGCCTCCTACGGTGGTAGATCAGATCCGGCTCTGGCAGATTGAGAATGAGCGGATGAAAGCTACGGCCGGCTTCTTGTTCAAGGAGTTTGATACGAAGAAGGAGTATGAGGGGTGTGTGAAGTATGCGGATGAAAATGGAGTGCTGGTCTGGAAGAGTGATGCGAAGATGATGTTCTTTGTTACGAGGCATGAGCAGTTGAGGGATTATATCAAGAGTAGAAAGGCGAAGTAGGTCTTTCGACTGATCTTTGAAGGAAGAGGCAGTAGAATGGCCCTCTTTCGAGTTGATACTTGAAGGGGAAGGTGGGAGAATCTGCATGGGATACTCGGTACCGGCGTACTCGGCGAATTTGAAGGCAAGCATAGCGTGGCGTAAGGGGGTCTAGGTTTGGGGTAATGGGAGACAGAAAGTCAAGGAATTCAGGAACAGGCTCTTAGGGGTCTCACCAGGGGGGGGGGTAAGATCCTACAGTAGAAGTGTACCAAAAGCTTCTAAAACACTCTAGAGGTAGAGATAGGCAAGCATTTCCCGACTTGTCAAGTTTCCTCAAGCTAATTTAGACAATACTGTCCTACTCAGCAAGTCCCCTTAATCGCTTGATCTTTGTTCTGCTATCATTCTGTTTATCCAATTTTGCTTTTTTTCTTCTTCTCCTCTCTTCTTTTCCTCTCTCTCCTCTTCTATATCTCCTTTCTTCCACGGCAGCCTCTACACACACCCCCCTCCTGGCCACATCAAGAAACGGGGAACAACCCATAGTACAAACAGCAGCCTGCAGCATCTCCACCTCGGGAGTCAACTGCAAGCACCCATCTGCAAATCTCCTTGTTCCCCGGCTTAAAGTCCCCTTAGTCTGACCCTGAGTCCCATACTTTGATCAATTTTGGGACTGTACTTCGGCCCGCTCCACACAGTAAACCCAACCCAAAGCCCAAGGGACTCCATTTCGGGCGCCAATGCGGTACAGCCGCGGCAGTGGCCGAGTAGCACGGATTTGTACTGTAGTGCACTTTACATGACATTTCTTATTTGTTAACATAGTAGATTTCTGATATAGGAGGCGGAGATAAGTTGTATTCTGATAGGAGCCCGACTTCCTTTTTTTTTGGTATGGCTTCTGGCCCCTCGGGACTTGGACACCCCTGTTGGGCGTCGACTACGTCATCGGACAGTCGAGGCGGTCTAGGAAGATCTGTGGGAGCGGGCTCGGTAGTGAGTGTTGATAGCTTCAAATGTGTTGGTGGGTGTATATTTGATGTTGATAGAAAGTAAAGTATGGATTTATTGAATTTGTGAAGATTCGAGTGCCGTAAAACATAATTGTTGTTACTATTGTTCTCAATTCAAGACAAGATTGATCATAAGGCCCAAGAAAGAAGCCTTCGAGGAACGACCTCGAACACAATCACGTGGATTATCAAGATTTGAGGGTTTCAGGCCGTGGCTGCCCAAACTGCCCAATTGCATGGTGCAACGGTAAGGTCACCCCTGCAAACCCGTCGTCACTCCAGTTCCGGTTTCTGGACTCCATGTTCATCTCGCATCCCTCAACATCAATCCAACACCCCACCACTCCTCATCCTTTACTGCCGACGATACGATAAATCTCTTCCCTTCTCTTCATCACCGACCTCCTCCTTTTCCCACCATCTTCCATCCCCATTTATACACCGTCGCGGCACATCTACGAATATCCTGCCAGCTTGCCAGCCACTGCGCACGCAAGAATCCTTAGCGGGGTACAAGTCAAATCGCCTCTGGACCACATTTGCCGACAGACATACATCCCACCATCCTTACATCCACACATCAAACGAAGCAGAACCTACCAACACACGAATCCGTTGTAGAACAGATACACCATGTCCCGCGATCCCTATCGCTCTTCAGGCTCCGACCTGCCATACGGCGGCGGTCGTGGTGGAGGTGGACAACGCTGGGATAGCGAGCGCTTTGCACAAGAGCGAGAGCGTGCACGCTTCGCCGGCGGCCCCCCTGGCCCCGGATACGGAGAACGCGATCGTTTTGAGGAGCGGGAGTCCAGTTTCCTGCGGGCTCCCGGAGGAGGAAGAGCGAGAGAGCGATCTGTTGACGAGATATACGAGCGTCGAGGACCGAGGGGTTTCGAGGAGGAACGGTATGACAGCCGACAATATTACGATGAGGGACCAAGACATGCGCCTGAGCGGCCATTCGGTCGTGATAGGGGACATAGCATTACGATTGAGAAGGAGAGGGAAAGGGAGCGCGAGTTCATCGACCCTGATCCACCTGTTCGACGTGGAGGGAATAGACCGGCTTTCTTGAGGAGACAGTCGAGTCTGGATACGTTTGACCGGAAGCCTTTGACCCGGTTTGTGGAGAGGGAGGAATACGGACCTCCTGCGAGATATAGAGAGGAACTGCGTGCTCCGTTACCTCCGCCTTTGACTCCTATCCCACTGCCAAGATCGAGGGGACTTCCTCCGCCAAGACGTTACGCTGAGAGAGAATATGAGGATATCGAGATTGCCGAGCCGGATTTCTATGGTGATGAATCTTTCAGAGGATATCCCGAACGAGTTCGAGAGAGGGAGATTATCAGACGGCGAAGGCGAAGCAAGGATAGTCGGGCAAGCCACAGTGTCCGAGGAAGTGTCAGGAGCAGCAGTACTAGCTCGTCTAGTAGCGAGGAGACAACAATCAGTGTCAGAAGCGAGTTCCCAAAGAAGGGAAAGACAAGAATGCCTGCCAGACTTGTGCACAAGAGGGCGATCATCGAATTGGGGTATCCATTCGAAGAAGAGGTATGCACCTCCTACAGTCCGATCTTAGCCAAGCTAACGTTTCAGGGCGACGTGATCATAATTCAAAAAGCTCTGGGCCGTGAGAACATTGACGAGGTTATCAAATTGAGCGAGGATTTCAGAAGTTCAGAGAGTGAGTACCCCTAGTCTCTTTGAGTGCACTTTCATCACCTCCACTGGTTCAAATATTGCTTTGGCCTAATGCTGGTCCGCTTTAGCCGTGAAAGAAAGAGAAACAACTCTAACAACCTACCTCGTTGGTCCAGAAGCTGTAATGTCGGGTGCTCGTTCTGAAGCCGGTACCGTTATCGAAGAAAGACATGAAGTTTTCACCGTTCCCCCTCCACCTCCTCAGCCAGGAAATTTCGCACCACCTCCACCTCCCGTCCAAATCGTTCAAGACACCAAGATTGTGGAGCACGCTGGCCCATCTCATCACCATCATCCTGAACCGTCTCATCACCACCACCATGACCCAGTCATTATCAACGCTGGGCCTGGTCCACGCGAAGAATCCTACGAAAGGACGGAAATCTACGAATCATCCGCGCATGCCCCTGTCGGTTCTCTAGCATTAGCTGTTCGTCCTCACGATCACCGAAAAGACGAACGAGCCATCCGTGCAGAAATCAAGGCCCTCGAAGCCGAAAAGGAAGCTCTCCGCGCCGAGAAGCGAGCCGAACGAGAACTCCGCAAGGCAGACCGCATCCGTGGTCATGGCCGCTCTTCGGAAAGCGATCTCGTCCTATACGAGCGCGAGCGCTTCGAGAGACCAGGCGAAGAGGTCACCTTGGTCAGAAGAGAGAGGATCGAGGAACCTGAAGGAGGTGTGCGGATTGAAAAGGATCGAAAAGGTAGGATGGCTATCAGTGTACCCAAATACTACTAAGGTATTTCGGCTGCCCTCTGGTGGGTTATTTACCCTCAAGGGGAATTTAATGGATCACGAGGCTGACTGTTTTGTCTTTCTAGCACCACCGCCCAAATTGGTCAGAGCTATGCTTGCTACTCTTACCTAATTTCCTTCGCATACGTATTCTTTGATTCAGGTTCGAGACAATGGGGCATGCCGCATGGACGGGTATCCCACACGCAGGCGTATGGATGGGCGTGATTCATCTATCTCACTTCTCATATTGTCTGTTGGAATAGACTGGGTTGGCATTCGTTAGGGCAAAGGCTTCAAACTTTATGGCGAACATATATGGGAGCCGTTAGGCATGGATTCGGTGTGCAATTTGATGGATGTGCTGGATGGTTGCATTTCGTGGTCAGTTCCTTGCCGGATAGGAAGGATGAGATGGATTTTCTTCGTATTTATCCTGAGATTTGTGTTCTTGATAGGGGGAGGGTTGGGAAGGTTGATTGGATGGTACAGCAATGAGAGACGAATTTTCTTGATACAGTTTTGAAAGCTTTGTTGAGGAGTTGATTGGAGAGTGCTAGGTGGGTTTGGCAAGTGCCTATTTCGTGAAGGACCATGGGCAAGCTCTCAGAACAGCTTCGCGAGTTTACATACCTGCTCCGAGGATCGATCTTTTATTGCTTGATTCGGAACCTGCACTAAGAAGGGACGACGAGGGAATATTCTCATGTGCATATAGGTAGCTGGTAACTGGTCTCCTCATCTTCAATCCAAGCTCCTCTTGCGGTCTTCCGTCTCGCAAACCTCTCATCTGCTTCCAGCTTTCCAAATCGTCGTGTGACATAGCTAACCACCGGTTCTCAACTCGTTTGGCTGAAGAAAAAGTTATTTTGCCCTTTCACCGCTTTTTCTGCCACACTGATAGGCAGATGCTCGAGACAGGCCATAGCTCGCCTCCGGTCTACGATCGATCATGGTCAGCTCTTTCCTGTGTTCTCCTTCCTCTTGGACGTTCCACACGGACATCGGGGAAACTTTTGAGAGTACCTTCGTACGGATCAGAAGAACACTGAGCGGCATGCATCGGGTCACTCTGTGTAAGTTCCACATACCACCACCACCAGCGGTCCTGAGATTCTTCCCGCGCCAGTTGAATCTCTGATCCCATTACACCGTCTCAAGTCTCACATGGCTGTTTGTTGGGACAGCTATTCAGACGGAGGTCCATTGGGCTTTTTTTTTATCATTGGGATGAGATACCGTTACGTTCTGTTGTACGCCGTCCGACAATCGAGCAGAACACTGCGGGGAAACGTGACAGATCTTATCACTTCTCTGATTTCAATATCAGACGGGGGATATCCAAGTGACATCCCGGCTATTTGCAAGACAAGGCGAATTATTGGGTTGATGTTGTATACACAGTAGCATGAGCACAGTGCCGCGGTTGGTATTTGAGTCGTTGTAACCATGGTTGACTTTGGATCGAAAGTATATAGTGTCATCGGTCAGGTCAGCTTTTCGTTAATCTTCCGGTCTGATCGCAGTCAGAAGATTCTCGAAGAAACAGTGAGGATTTGATCCATGTAAGTGATCACTTTTGTTACGTGGGTAACGTCACTGCATAGCTGTCATGCTAATGAACTTGCCAGTATCGTCTCGCTTATTAATCTGTTTCGAATGATTCAGCTCATATGTGCCCGTCCAAAGGCCATGAGTGATTTCGGAGATGCTTATTCGCCAACTCTAACGGAAATCACTTTCGATGTAACGAGGGAGGACAACCAAGGCTACCAATACCACATCAGAAGGGAACCCCGATTGAATGATGCCCCGTTCCGGCAGAACCCTTTCTTGGGCCAGCATTGGTTTGGTTACCAGTCAAAGCTTGAATGGACCACTCTTCAATACCTGGGCGGCATTGCAGTTGGATTCATGTTGGACAGTCATCACGGATAGGCAAACGGGTACGGTCGGCTCCAAGGCAATCGATGTCTTCCAGTGATCACGACCAACACCTCTCCGCTTCTCCGCGCTGGGCCACGAGTTCATGGGCAATTGGAAAAGGATTCATTCGATCCCACCAATGTTGGGATCCAATCATGGATTCCAAATAAGACAATGACCCAGCTAGAGATCAGTTGGCGTAAAGTTCTCTAAGATCAAGAGTACCCTTACTCTTGGGCTGCTGAACCACTGATAAGAAGTTTGTGGAGGTAATCCAGCAACATGAAGTTTCTCGGCTCTGGGAAAGTGATGATGGCTGCAACACCAGTCACTTACTTCCAGATTCAGCACCACGGTCCTGAGCCAAAATGGATACGACTCACAGGATATGTTTTGACTGTCATCACATCGGTCAAAGATCCTTCTCGACATTTTCCTCGCCTTTAATTGGCGCTGAAGGTATCACACCCGTTGCCTCCAAGAAACATATACGAACTATCAATATCACAAGGTTACGTTCTTTCTACCTTGGTTGAGATTGAGCTATATACATCCTCGCTCGATATCTCTTACGTCACTGAAGCAACAATCATCTCGGAGGCGCCGTCTCTTACGGAGTACATACTAAAATTTGGCACGGTGTGAGAGCACTTTCAGTGTACCGAAGAGAGGCTCCAAGATCGAGGAAGCAAAGCATCGATCGTATCGATCGCCGTCCTTCTACGCTCCCATCGCCGATGAGATATTCACAAGGGCATATAAACCCTCGATCTCTACCTCCCCATTCAACTACCTCGATCTCAAATCATCAAGTCATCGACTCTCTTCTACACCTCACAATAACGTCAATACAACCAACCATAATGCAAATCGGCTCCCTCCTAGCCGCAGTCTTCACGGCAGGCTCTCTTTCCGGTGCTCTTCCTAACCCGGCATCACCAGTTGCCGAAGCTGATGCGGCCAATGTACCAGCCACTGTGCCTTTTGCTTCGAATGTGAAAGACAACGGAACGTATGTCACAACTTCACTACCATCTCTTCGGCACCAGCCCCCAATCCCAATCCCTCCTTCTCTCAAAACGACGATATTGTGTGTGGATATCACGAAATATGCAAATCTTTGGGCTTTGGCTGATGATATGTTTGCGTTAACACAGCCCCCTCGCAACATTCGACATCATCTGGTGGTGGATCGGTCTCGGTCTCCCATCCGTCGAATACACCGCGTACGGGAAATACGAACAGTGCTACAACCTCCTTGGTTTATTCGCGCATTTAACCGGTCCGTCCCTCTTTCTTCTCTCTCCTCCCGTTACCTACCATTTAAATACCCCCTCCCTCTCTCCCTCTCTCCCTCCCTATCCTCTCACTCGCTCAGTCATAAGGAATCATCCACCTCTCTATCCTGCCACATATCCCCTACCCAATTCCACCCTAGCCTGAAAAGGTCCTTTTGGAATTTACTGAGGAGTATAGTCGGATGACTAACACACACCCACACACCACAGGCTCAATCAAACTCATCCCCCCAACCCCAGGCTGCTGGGTCTACCCCGCCGCTGATTGCCAGGGAACTTTCACCATCGTGGGACCGGAGGGTGATGCTATCTACGATGGGGACAGCCAGAGTTTCATCTGTGATAAACCTACTTAAATCTACTCTGAGAAAGCTACCGAGGGAGCTGAGATGAGGAATTGGTAAGCGGGATGGAGTCGGGCGAGGTACAAAACGGAGGAAGGGATGGGCATTGAATGGCAGTGGTGAGAAGGTCCAGGACATCGCGATCCAGGATATTTTCCCCCGAGGAGTTACAAGTCGAGGCGTTGTGCTCACTTCGCTTCATTTGTTATATCTTCCCAGTTTATCCAACATTTTATTTTATTCTATCTTATTTTTGCTTATCCAAATCCCATTCCTTGTACAGTACTGTACTGTACTTGATTTACTCATCATTCCATTCCATTTCAAACGGTTCTTAGATTAGAAGTAATCACGGCCCCTCTCTACTCCATATCTCTGTTCTCTGATCCTGCTCCGGAATTTTTTTTCTTTGGTCTATGTATCATACGGCTCCAGCGCTGTTGAACTCTCCCTCGCTTAGCTGGTTCACCATGCTATCGGTATCTTACTATCTTGGCAATGTTGAATACGTTATATAGGTAGATTTCATTCATTTTATTCATCTTGATATGCTGCGTTATCTATATTCCATCTTCGTATTGTTATTTTCTGATCTTTTTGAATCTTCGGAGAAGTTTAAGGTAAGGAAGGTCTCCTAAATCTGAATCGCATCCTTCACGCTACACCTAGCCCGCCTGAGGTCTGCAAGAGAGAGAGAGAAAGAGAAATCTCTACGTTTTACTTTCAGTGGCAAAGTTACTCCTTTATTAGCGACGTATTACTGGTATATCTAGAAACATATGACATGTGCAAGAAAAGACACTAGAGTTCCATTTCAAAGATTATCATTTCTATTCCTACATCGCTCGCTATGCGGGGTATCAACTCTTTACAAAAAAGGAAATTTTCGTCTCGTATGATCATTCCATCCATCGTCATCAGTCTCATAATCATCTTGCGATTGGTACTGTCGTATTCGTCTCGCTCGTGTCGTCGTTCATCGTCCCACCTCATGGCGGTGCATCAATCATTATCGCCGCAAAGAAACAAAGGAAGCGAAATTAGTTCATACAATGCATGCTTCCGTCGTCTCTCGTTCCCCATTATCGCTCGTCGAATCATCTTGTCCTCTTCAGTCCTTTCGACCAATGGCTCGGTTGACTCGAGACATGAAACCGCCCGAGCTCTCCTCTCCAGGTGCGGGCTTGCAGCAGGCGGGCAGAAGCCAAGGGAGATGATGCTTCTTAGCGAATGCCTCTTGGAACTTCCACAGACCTAGTCATGATCAGTACTGAAATTTCTCAAAGTTGATAGCGAACTTACTCTCCTTGGCCCCATCGGTAATAGCACGACCTTCTAAAGTCATGAAGATTCTCTTCCAACGGAACTCTTCCTCGGTGAGCAAGTTGTCGATCCCAACTGTACCAGCGTCCTCATCATCTCGGAAAGGGTTATCGGGATTCTTGCCCCTCTTCTTTTTCTTCTTTTGGCTCTCCTCTCGGCTCTGGAATCTCTGCATTGCCTTAGGATCCTTCATTGTGGACTCCATCATCTCTTGCATATACTTGTCCCTCAGAGTCGAAAATTGTCCCTCCCAATTGTAGTTGACTTCATAGACCATGGTAGGATTCCTGCTAGGTGTTGTTAATTGAAGAGGGCTTAGAGGGCGAGCAAGGTTACAAGCTGGTTCAGCTGTAGCTGTAGCATTTGAAACGGAAGTCGTAGGCTCAGCGTGGAGAGAAGTGGTTGGCTCGGCAGTAAGGGAGTTGGTAGACTGATTGCGAGCAGCCAAATTGACCACGGACCGGCCCCACGAGGATGACAATGAGGAGAGCTTGCCGAATGTTCCAGATTTTGGAAGAGGGAGATTGCTTGGTTTTGTTTGAATTCGTGCAGGGGAGATCGTACCCAGCAAGCGATGAGCTTTACTGGGAGGAATGTTCTGCATGGAATGTTAGACAAGAAATAAATCAGTCGGGAATACGTACCTCTTTCTTCTGGGATGGCAGTATTGGTGTGGTGAAATTCCGGCCTTGATTGTTCTCATAAATCGGCGAAGGAATACGACTCGGTGTTGATACGTTCCGAGTTCTGATATCTTGCATCGATTGATAACGTCTTGGGGAGATTTTGTTCGCTGAACCTTCGGCGCCGTTGCTGGCTGGAGTTGACTCACCCATAACCTCTTCAAAAGCAGTACCATCTCCAGCCACATGGCTAGCGTTGAAAGGAGACGAAATAGAAATGGTGCTTGGTGCAGATCTCTTGAAAGGATTTCTTGACTTAGATATTGATCTTGGAGCTCGACCGCCACCAAAGGCTGGAGTGAATGACCTGGCTGGTCCAGAAGGAACTTGCAAAGGGGGATTGGATTGCTCACCAGCCTCACGTAAAGCAGTACCATTCCCAAAAACCTGGGTAACGTTGAAAGGTGCTGAAGTAGAAGCTCCTGGAACACTTCTGACTGGCATATCAGCAGCAATTGGAGTTGGGGTAGATCGTGCTTGGACACTTTCAAGAGCAGTACCGCTTCCTGCTAAATGGACAACGCCAGAAGGTGCACCGATAGAGATCTTGAGTCTATCGCCAGTAGGTCTGACAGTGGGAGCTTGAGTAGAGCGCTTTGGCCATCTTCCAAAGGCAGAAGTCCGGCCATTGAGTTGAGCAGAAGTAGACGACTTAGTCATACTGGGTGTTGGTCCTCGGCTGTTGATCTTAGCAGACGTGGACGATTTGGTCATACTCGGTCCTGAAGCTGCACTCTTCTTAGCAGGTACAGGCGGATTAAGGATGGCGAATGGAGTACCTTCAACAATGACAATAGTTGGGGAAGACTGAGCCATGTTTGAAGCGGCACCTCGTCCACCAATCTGCGTGGAAGTGGAAGACTGGGCGAGACGTGGTGTTGTCTGGTCACTGAAATGGACAGCGGTCGTTGATTTGGGAATGCGTGGTGGTGAGGCACTGCCGCTGAGTTGAGCTGAAGTGACAGACTTGTTCAAATGAGAATCAGGAGCGTGTTCCTTGGTTGATCGACTCATGACTTCCTCGAAGGCTGTACCGCTTCCAGCAACATGCTTGGCGTCCATAGGACTCGATATGACGAATGGTCGTGGAGTTGGCGTCTGGCTCTTTTGTCGAAGGTTGAACATGGATCTGGAGGGTCTTGGTGCTCGAAGTGGGGAGGGACGAACGTTACTTCCAATATCGATATTCTTGCCTCTAGAAGAAGGAGCGACCTTGACATTCTCCATCTTCTGGTCTGGCTTTGCGGGTGATCCAGTCTCCAATGAAGAAGGACTGTCCAAAGAATAATTAGACGCATTCTTAGCAGAAGATTTCTTCAGGTTGAAGAAAGAGTTCTGATGACGAAGGGGTCTAGCAGCTTGTCCTTGGGTGGTGATATATGATGGGGTGGAAGTGGGAGCTTTGCTGAAGAAGAACGTCTTCTTTGCTGGCTTCTCATTTACCTTGCCGGCCTTCGACCTACCAACTGGATCTCTTGGTCTCTCATAGTTGGTAAAGTCAAACTTGTCAGTATCATTATCATCCTCCACCATTGTATCGCTCATGCTAGTGGTATCCAACTCGGACTTGTAAGCACTCGCAGACGATCTGTCGAAATCAGTTGTAACCGTAGCCTCCGACTCGTCAAACTCCCCAGAGAATGATCTAACTATGGCTTGGACATTGCCAGATTTCTTTCGCGGAGTAGGACTGTAAATCCGAGGAGCTCTCTGCGAACCATATGGTGGGGACGGGATCCGGGTGGGAGTAGGAGGTCGGTTTCGGGAGCTGCTGAAGCTAGTGGACGGAGCTCGACTCTTTGCAACCGGGGAAGCGCTGTAAAGATCGTCGGAGGGAACTCGGCGATTTCTAGGAGGCGAAGAGCCATAAAGGTCCTCGAAAGGTAAGCCATCGTCACCATCATCTGCATCTTCGACCGTGGCTGTATGATCCCCATCAAAGTCCGGGACATCATAGTGATACCTAGAGCTAGAGGTAGGAGTAAGCTGACGTCTGTCGAACCGGTGCTCTGTTCCTATGAAGGCGGCAGCAGGACGACCAGCAGGTCGCGCCAGGTTCTGGTTACTGTAGATAGAGGGGATGGGGGGGACTGGAGGGATGAGGGAGTGTCGGTGGCTTAGTTGATAGCTCAATTGCTCGACCCATGGGTCGCTGGTGCGGGGGGCAGGCATGCTTGTGCGTCGGTCTGCGAGGTTTGATCTGTTGGTTTGCTATCGAACAGGTGAGCATCAGAGAATCGAACTAGATAGAGAGCAATTGGGAGAGGAGGAGAAGGAGGAAGAGTGCCTTACCAACAATAATCCAATCTCCCGATCTCGATCTCCCAGCTCGACTTCAGCATCAAGAACAGACGGAGCTGCGATCGAAGAGCGGCGCGAAACCGAAACAGGACTCGGCGAAACAGGCAGAGGCAAAGCAAACGAATGAAAGCTACGTCTCGAGCCTCGAGATCGAGCTATAGCATCGAGTTCGAGGGCGAGCGAAAGGGAGCGAGGAACGCGGCGGCGTTGTGGTGCCGGTGGAGGAGGGAGGTCGCGAAGGTGATGAGGAGGAGGAGGAGGGATGACGGTGTTGTGGGCTGGCCTCGGCGCCGCAGCCGAGCCTTCTCGCTCGGAAACCATTGCTTGGCTTGGCAATGGTGTTCGAGATGTCTGTACACGAGACGATTGTTCATCTGCGACGTCGCTGTCGCAAAACAGAGGTCGTTGACGGTCGAACGGCAGAGGATGGTCACCGAAAGAAAGCCATATGGAGAAAGTTGGTTTGGGGGAAAACAAGACCGCTCGAAGCGAGACAGAAACCTCGCTTCGAGAGCCAATGGGAGAATGCTCTGCTCTGCCTCACAAATATCTCTAGAGCTACGATGCGATGATGCCTGAATCTAGATGCAGCTTTGCCAGATAACAGATAACAAATAAATTGCGCAAATACATCGCTGCAGACCTTGTACAAGATGGAACATGATCTTTACATGAAAAGTGATTCGTGATTGTATGTGCCGTGCCGCCTTGACACATTTTAACCCTGCTAGAAACAAATAGACTCTCAGGTCGCTGCTAATTATTAGTTATCTAGAGGACAGCGTGCGGGTAGACTTCATTGCCCTTACTTTCTCCATTCCATCCCTCAATGTCGAACTCAAACTTCATATCCCCTTTGCCCCTTTGTATAGGATTTCCCTTTGCATCCCAAAGAGATCTCTCCCTGAACGTGACTTTTCCTTCCCAATCCACAAGTATGATGGTTTGTCTCTGTGTGCCATAGATTCCAGTCATAGCACTGGGAGTGACTGGATCTGGTCTCTCTCCCTGCTTCAATTCAGACTCGTCTGTTTTTACAAGCGAGAGGCTGTTCGCAATGCCGTTGGCATGAGGATCCGCCGCTGCAATGGCATCTGCTTTTGGTGTTTCCTGGGTTGGCGTTTCTGATCCAATCGATGGAATGAATATAGATTTCCGTAATTCGCAGATGTACTCCTCGAACTCTTTCCCATCATTCTCTGGCAGTGTATCCGTATCAAGCACAGCATACAGCTTGCTGACCAACTCCTCTTCGCCCAGATCAGCTTCCAAGACTTCCTCCACAGCCTGCAGGACCTTCTCTCGCCCCATCAGAACTTTCGGCCAGACGTCAGGGTCTGAGTAGGAAGTATTGCTGAGACCGTAGACCTCTCCTCTTCGCTCTGCAATCCATGGTACATGACCGGGAGTCTCGCAGCGGTTCGAGATGATAGCCAGTGGTTCCAACTCGTGATTCACGTCCTTCCGTTTCCTTAACTTTCCGCAGAGGAGAGAGAAGCCTCCAACGCCCTTGACTCCATCGCCAGCCATTAACCGTTGTACGAATTCGGGCGTGCTCTCATCCACAGCAGCGGTCAACCAAGCTGTCACCATCCCGCCTCTACTCCTCGTCCCTTGTATAGGATGCTCCGCATCGTTGGTATCGGTCTCTCGGTAATTCGTCAAGACGGCAAAATTCCCCGTCTTCGTGATGCCCAACCAAGTCCCTTGTTCCGCCCGTTGCAAGTCTCGCGCGGACAGGATCTCTTGGTGGTTGGCAGTCCACCAGTGAGGTCTGCTGGTGGGTCGGGTTATGAACTCATCGCGGTTGTCGAGGATGATGAGGGCGTAGGAGGGATGTGCAGTGGTGGCAAGGACTATGCACATTTTGGCGGTGTGTAATTGGATGTGGAGGAGTTTGTATCTGGAATTGGAGGGCAGTGGTGGGTTTGGGTGTGCCTTTGGTTGAGGTTGAGAGAGAGAGAGAGGGGGGTAATAGGTAGTCGACGTAGATAGTCAATAGTCAACAGTCAACAATAGTCAATGGATTTCTAGAAATGTAGGAAAGTGCGACGCCATTCTCTTTTGTGGTCTGGTCTGGTCAGGTCAGGTCTGGTCTGGCCTGGCCTGGTGTGGCATCGGAAGCAGAAGCAGAAGCAGAAGCTGCAGTGGCTCGTTCGTCAGTCACCTCGCATAGGTACTGTACCTTTACCTTCTCTACCTGCACGGCGGACGAGATCGTGGTCTGATGGTTTCTTGTCATGTATGGCGGGCATGCATGCGGATTCCATGATGTGATGTGTTGGATGGTTGACGGGTCCCGACTCAAGCCACCTCCACAGCTGGGGCCAGTGAGAGGGGGAGGAAGAGGACCAGCCTGCCCTGGTCAAGACGCTGGGGGCATTAGTACAGGATCCCGGTCCTGGTCCTGGGCCCTCCGGCTTCGCAGGTGGCACTCTTTTGGGGGGGGGGGGCTTTTGGGGCTTTGGGGCTTTGGGGCTCATAGGGGCCGGCCGCCTTCCTGCAGCTGCAGCAGACTATCTAATTACAGTACAATTAATTACCTGCTGTATGTTGTATCCGACTAGTGATCTATTCCTTCTCAACTCTCAACTCTCAATACTCCAGGTGCCAGGTGCCAGATGGACTCCATGACGCGGCCTCCCTCCAAGAGCCAGATTGACCATCAATCCATCCATGGAACAGGCAGACGGGTATTCGAGGTACAAAGGGCCCTTCCTCTTTTCCTTTCTTTCCTCTCCTTCCCTTCCCTTCCCTTCCCTTCCGTCACTTACTCCGCCCTTGCCCGATCGACCCTTCCCTTTCTTCACTGCCTCGCCTCCCCTCACCTGACCACGAGACCACGTCAAAAGGCGATAAAGCAGCCCGATAAGGATAAGACTCGGAGCTCTTGACTCGCTCTTGGCGACCGTGCTGACTGACTGACTGACTGACCTGACCTCCCGTACCCCATAAACATCTAAACAACTCCGCCCTACCTGCTTCACTCTCCACTCTGGACGACAATTGTTCGTCCTTGCGCTAATTCCTACACACCTTACCTATCTACACATTCCACTGCAGCAATCGCACAGTTCGGTAGACGCTGGCAGTGCGACAATGTTCTTCGCCACTTTCGCAAACCTCTTATCGTGAGTCTGATCCCCGTCCAACCTTAACCCCGCCATCCGCAATCCAGCCCACCCGTCTCTTCCCCAGATCTCGTGTCAAGTGAAGTGGCATGATACTGACGCCCAAACAGCTCGATCCCGACCTTCCTCTTTCCTGTATTCGCCTCCTACAAAGCTCTCAAGACCTCGGATCCCGCTCTATTGACGCCATGGCTCATGTACTGGGTGGTGTTGGCATGTGCCCTCTTCTTTGAATCATGGGCCGGATTCATCCTCGTCTGGTACGCACATCTTCTTCCTCTTCTCGCAGACAGCAGAACTAACGTATACGATCCAGGGTCCCATTCTACGCCTGGATCCGTCTAGGTTTCCTCCTCTACCTCATCCTACCACAAACACAAGGCGCCAAAGTCCTCTATCAATCGCACGTCCACCCATGGCTCCAGACAAACGAACGATCAATCGACGACTTCATATCCTCCGCCCACGACCGCGCCAAAGCAGCCGGATATACATACCTCAAACAAGCCATCGAGCTCATCAAGCAACACCTGCTTGGTCTACCTCCTAAGGAGCCCACCCCACCATCCACGCCCTCCACCTTCAGCTACACCCAGAGCCTGATCGCGCGCTTCAACCTCCCCGCTGCACGCCCGGCATTCCCAGCGATGCCCACCACCAGCACAGCGACTGATTTCTACTCTCTCCTAGCATCTGCCGTATCTGCAGCTACATCTCGAGACCCGGGCTCAGCCAGCTCTCAACCACGAGACCTCTCCAACTCAGGCATGCTCATCCCCCCCTCCGTCAGCGGCGAAGAGCGCCTCTCCTTCATCGCCGCGCAACGCGAACGTCTCGCCATCCTCCTCTCCGCACTCGACAAAGAAGCCAATACCCTGCAAGGCCAATCCGTCCAACCATCTGCCCCTCGTCAAGTACCCAGCATGTTCTTCGATGGCAGCAGTGGTAGCGAGGAGGAGGAACGCCCAGTTACCGGTCTCAGTACCCGGAAGAGCGAAGCCGACTTCGAGAAAATTGAAGCAGAGTCCGGAGCGGAAGAAGTCGAGACTGTACGTAGACAAGTGAAGAGAAGCAGTGGGAGCGCAAGCTGGATGCCTTGGAGCTGGGGTGCGAAGACTGATGACTCGGCGGATACGGATATGAGCGGGACTCATACCGTTATAGAGGATAAAGGCAAGAGTTCAGGCGTTGATGCATGATTAGTGTATACATGGGAGAGACTAAGATATCGATTACTGGTACTTTTAACAAGGGAGTTTGGAGAATGGGCCGGTAGACAGGCGGGGTCTCACGGCTTTTGATATATTACACTGGGAAAGGCTGGGAATGGGATTCGGGGTCTACACAATATACTGTCTTTTGTGGCATGGCATGGGTTTAAGAACGGAATGGGATGGGATGGGATAGGATGGAATGGATTCGGACGATACCACTATCATTATGAAGAGAGAAGAACGAGAATACAAGCATGGACTTGGTGACAGCACCCGAAGGCCTCTTTTGCAACGTCCTCGGGCACGAACCAAGCACGTAAGTCTACAACACCTTTCCATGTACTCCACCTCTCCTCTAGCAGTCAGTCCGACTGGAAATTCTCAAAATTGACGATATGGACGAGAGATCAAAGGCAAAGGCAAAGGCAAAGGCCAAGGAAAAGGCAAGGAAAGGAAAGGGTTTGTTGCACGTCGTCCCCACCTTCGGTATACTCTAAACGGCACTCACGCGCGAGATGCATACCTAGGTTACATTACTTCCCTCCCTCACTCGCTCGCTCGCTGTCGCTTGTTCTGCTACAGTATCCAAGGTGTGGGGTGAGTAGCACCAGGTAGCGTCGCGACGGATGGTAGTTTCTGTAAGATTACGTACTTAGATAGAAGACAAGACATGTCGCTTTGGCTTCCATTCGAGCGCCGGGGTAGTAGTGCGGGTTCTCGTAGCTAGCTGCTGAGTGAGAGTAGAAGGGGGGGTGGCGCGGAGGAGAGGTTATGTTAAATGGGGATTGTGTAAGTTTGGCGCTGTACTTTGTGTAATGGGACGCGGGAAGAGGATGAGAAGGAGGGAAGGGAAGATAGAAAGGAAGGAGAAAGACTAGATAAAGGAGAAAGAATAAACAAGGAAATAAACAGGGTAACCGGGAATATCACGGCGTAGCAGCATGACAGGACTGACTAGCTCGCATCCTCATCTTGCTACACGATCCAAGAGTCGGTGAGTGAAAGGAAGCTTAAACTCGGTCATGATGGTGTATTGTTGTTGTTATCGTTGATAGGACGCTCCAATAAATGACAATGGGGGAATAGAAAGCAGATGCCTAGGTTGTGGCATTTCACTGTAGTGTATATTCAGAATATATCACTAATTATACGAAACATCTCATTCATGACTTTAAGGGTAGTTACTGTAGTGGATCTCCAACCCTCATCAAAGAATAGATAAGTCCTGCGTGCCGCGTACCAGGCACTACACTTACGAGTACAGTATTCAACTTGGACTGCATACTGTATTGACTGACTGAGGCTCGCTTAGACAGTAGCATCCCCTCCTGGTCGCAAACTTCACGAATATTAAAATACGTATATATATAGAGTGAGAGAGAGAGATACAAAGACAAATGCAAATACCGATACCCACCACGCAGGCAAGAACATAATGTGTAAATCTAAACTGATCACCTGTGTCCTCTAGGAGAGGAGGCGGGGAATGAGTTGAGGGAGAGGGAGACCGAGACGGAGGATGAGAGAGGTAGAATTAAGTGATCATTACATTCCAACCCCAAAAGAAAAGGCTATATACATGCGAAGAAATAAGGAAACCCCCGTAAAAGAAGAAGCCAGCCCGGAGTGAACCTGAACTCCGCCGCAGTAAATCATTTCATATTCACATTCACAACCCAACAAACCCCTTTCGCCCCCGCACCTTACTTTTGACAGCACCCTACTTTTGACAGCACCCAGCCTCCCCTCCCGCAACAACAAGCTTCGACATCTTATCCGCTGCATCGTGCACCGTTCCCTGCCCAGCGACCTGGCTCGGCGTGCTGCAATAGCTAGGCGGGACGTCCAGGGCTGGGTTCCGCAGGAAGAAGTTCCTCGGCCGCAGAAGCAGCGTCATGGGCTCAGCGGGCATGACGGGGAAGTCCTCGGGCGCAGGGAAATGCGTGATGCCGAAGGTGTGCCAGAGCACGATGTCGGTATTGTCGATGGAGGCTTCGCCGTCGGCGATCCATTCGGGGATGCCGCGCGAGGGCTCGCCCGAAGTTTGGGGAACGTGGCGGCCGGCCGGGAGGATCTGGTCGTCGTCGTCTGGGGGAGTTTGGTGTTAGTTTGTCATTCTTTTTGGGAAGGGGAGAGGTGAAAGTAGAGTGAAACTTACATTTCGTGACGTGCACTGCGTGTCTAGCGAATCCAGCTCGCTTCCAGACCAAGGAGCCTTCTTTTGGCAGAAGCTTAGGAACTTCTCTGCTCACCAGCTTGTATGAGACTGGCTTGTGACTGTACGGGTTGAGCTTGTTGGTATTGCACATATCCCAAGTTCTGGATGTGACACCATCATAATCACTGACAGCCTCCTTCACAGTAGTGAACTTGATCCTATTCGCAAAGAAAGCATTTCCATACGGGTTCTCCTTGCTGCCGACCTCGCCTGCTCCCTGCGTTGCATCGACTTGGAAAACAGTATTGTTTGGTCCGTCGATGTTAGGGTCGATTCGCAGACAGAAGAGATGCTGGTGGTTGTGTGCGTTGACTCCTGGGTAGACTTCCGTTCCCCAGCCCTTGGTATCCTCACCTGGGTTCATAGCGTATGTGTTTAAGATGCCGGTGAGTTTAATCTCTAGTTGGACGGTACCGTCTTGGTGGAAGATCCAGTATACGCAGTACTCGTAGTTGGCGGCTGTGAAGATGTGGGAGATAATCAGCTTGCGGCCGCGAGTGACAATGACGGAGTCGTCGCGGAAATCAGTGTGCTTGAATAAGATACCGGCATCTTCTTCGTGGATGCAGATGGCGTTCTTGATGGTTGTACTCTCTCCTGCGCGGTTGACAAATGCAGCACTGGGAATTTGTTAGCATTTGGATTTCAAACATCTCACAAACTTTCGAGATGTGGAAATTATGGGGAGGTTGTTCACTGAGACAAGTTAGTAATTGGTCCAAAATAGGGCAAGGGCCCATCATACCTCACTCCATGTAATGAATAGCTCCTTTGCAATCACATCCCAAAGAAAGACTGTTGGTCATATATCCTCCACCATACTCACCCAAATCGAAAGCATGCTTCCGTTGATGAGGGTGCTCCGGGTTCCCATACGGCACAACCATCTCTGCAAGAGACAATCTGTAGAAAATCGGTCTGACAGTTCCCTTGTCATTATAGGTGATGTTGTTGAGAACAATACCCTCCTTGTAGTTGAATCCAACATGGACATTCCAGTTCTGCCAGTCAATGGATCGCCCCTCGGTCTTGAACGAGACGCCCTCCGGTTGTGTGATGTTGATTGGTTTGATATCCGTTCTGTATCCTCCTTCTGCCTCAATGCTTGCGGGATGGTAGTTGTTGGGCTTCGCTTTGTTGACAGGTCTTCGGACGTCGGGGATATCGATGTGGATGATCTCCTGCTTGTCGGCGTCGAAGATGGGGCAGAAGTCGAGAGGGAAGGAATATTGACTGTCGTCCATGTGCGGTCGGTAATACATAAGAGCTTGTTGCAAACGTACATCGCTGCCAAATCTGTGATCATAACCAATTGTCCAAGCTAGAGGAAGCTATCAGTTAAACCCTACACACGCCTTCTGGAGAACTCACGATCGCAGTAAACTTTGTGCATATCTTCCGCTGGGATTCCACTGATCACACATTGCTCAATGACCTTAGGATCTTTTCGTACGACGTGCTCAACAATCTGCAAGTCCTCCATGGTGATCTAGAGCCAATTAGTGATAAATGTAGCAGATATCAAAAATCCACGTACCAATGGTTGCACACCCTCCATCTGCTCCCATTTAATAACCTTGCTGGTCTTCAAATCCACTAATCCATCGTATACCTTTCCACCAGGCGCAAGAGCAACGACATCTGCAATTCTCGTGGGGAGAGCAGTAGTCTTTGGAGCTTCCAGCCACTTTAGCATCTCCTTCTTCGGTGGCTCGCGCAGAGTGACGGCATTGTAGAATAGCTTGCCGTGCTCCTTGCCCACAACCGCGACAGCAGCTTCGATCTCAGCATTGGACAGGGGATCGAACGGGTGAGGGGGATCAGCAGTGCCTGTGAAGTGCTGGGTAACAGACTTGAGTCTATCGAGAGCCATTGTGTATGTTTCTTGCTAGAAGAATCACTAGAACGATGAGAAACAAGCTCTAGCAAGTCAGTGAAGGGTAATGGATGGAGAATCAGTCACTTGAAGGGCAGAGGGCAAAGGATAATATATAATTCCCAACGGGATCTCGTGTATCAAATCGGGTCTGGATACCGACAGCTAGGTACACAAAGTGGGATGGATGGATGAACGGGTTGGATTCAGTGTGTAGCTATGTCGAAGCTCTCAAATCGTCTGCACCTGCCACCAAATCAATGGCTAGATCTCTGACCCCTCCAATGCCACGATAGTCTCTCGACATGTCATATCGCCGCTGCGAGTCCGGTGCGGTCAAGCTCGACGTCGATATGGGAAGACGCTGGTTGGATGAGGGGCTGATAAGAGATATCCGCCGGATTTCATGCCCCGGAGGAGTTTAGCGTATGTGGGGTATAGAAAAGCGGAAACGCGACGTTGGAGATGCATCCAAATGAAGTATTCCTATCCTTTCATGGGCGAGATGGTTGAGGCTTTCATTCCGGGGTCGGCTAGAGTTTTTGATGGAATTGACGAGAAACCATCCCAGCTTCATTGAGTGCAGGTGTTCATATATCACGTGATAATATAGAAGTTGGTCTACGACTTTCCCTTCCCTCCTTGCTGAAATTCCTGGGTCTTTTGGGACGAGTCTATTAGGTCAAGTATGCTTCATATATGCTCATGTGATATACATAAAATGTGTTGTGGTCCCGAGTTTCCACTCCCAGCTTCTTTTCAGAGACAGCCATATTGCTCGCTTACGGCCGTTTTTCAACCTAGCAGACATTCGGTCCATCCTTCAACTGAAGAGCGACCTGCTCTGCCAGAACATCATGCATAGGATAGGTAGGGTGCAAACTGTTCAACCAGAAGTACTGATTGACAGGAACACCACACGAAGGGACAAAAGTGTCAGTTGCAGGTGTACCACTAAAAGAAGTCAACAACCTCGCTCTAACACTTCTTTAACACAATCCAACTTACTTCTGATAGTCCGTACAGTAGGCAGTAGTGTTCTTATACAAAGCAGTCTGCTTGTACTTCTTCGGCTTATCCAAAACTTCGGTAAAGTACTTGTACGAGTCCACGACGAAGATATTGACATCCGGCTTCTCCTCCTTGATGCTCTTCGCCATCTCGACAACCAATGCATTCCAAGCGAGGATATCCGCTTTCTCTTTGGCTTGGTCCGCGGGTGTGTTTGCAAGTGCCAAAGGCGACCTATCGACAGGGGGTACATTCAAGAGAGCAAAATTCCTTGCGCCGGCGTAGTAGAGCTGATCCACTAGGCCTTGGTAGATAGCGAAGATCTTGCCATTGAGCGTCGCGGTGTCTGCCAACCACCAAGAATTTCCCACATCATTGATGCCATCAAAGATAGCAAAGAGAGTATCTTTTGATGACCATGCTGCGGAAGTAGATTTCCCCGCATAGGTTGGGAACCATTGGTTTTGGACTTGGTCTGCGATCGAGGAGACTTCAGGTTTCCAAGGCACTACGAGTTTTGAGTTCATTGTTGCTCCTCCGTATGCTAGGTTGTAGGTTAGGAGGGTTGAAGCGTTGTACTTCACGGTCAGGTAGTCGACCCAATTGGGGCCGTTTGAGGCGGTCCATCCTGGATATGTTGGGTTCCCCAGGGGGTTTGTTGGAGTAGGCTGGATGCCTGTTTCATTGAATCCGGTTGTCGTGTATGAATCACCGCTGTATGGAATCAGTTCTTGTGTCCTTGATAACTAGTAACACAATCTTGGCTTACAAAATGAACGCGTTCTTGATGCCAGGCCATCCGGGCCAGTTCGAGGTAGCTTTGCAGTTCTTGTGTAAAGTGGCCCCTTGGACACCGGAAGAGAAATACAGAGCAGAAGCCAATACAGTCAAAATTTGGGAAGACATGATTTTGATATAAATAAAGGCGACTGCAAATTGACAAAAATATTCAGTACGCAAGAACAAGGGAGACAGTTAATCCAAATATCAAAGCAACGAGAGAAACAAAAGAAAGAAAAGAATGGACCAGGATACTCATCATCATATATATCCAACCCAAAATATACACACGTCCCTCAATTTCACCATCTCGTGCCGTACCTCCTCCACGTCTTCGCTGGGAGGAGAATAGATTAAAATTCAGGTACCCAGCAAGACGGCGGGTCAAAAGAGGACACGGAGGCAAGCATTCCGTCCTGTATGAAAATTAAAATCGTGATGAACACACAACCTTTCCAAAGCATGCGGAGGTGCACGGGAAAACATAACATCCGCTTGCTCAAGTATATGCTCCAATAGCATGGGTGGGTTGAAATGAGGTTCGACAGAGCTCACTGAGAACTTCTGAGGCTGGTGATGCTTAGGGATGAATTGGAAGGTTTTATTGGATCGTGTGGTCGGGCTACCGGAAACGAGGATGCTTGTAAAAATATGTGAGCTACTGCCGGGTATAATTGAGAACTGAATTTACGGATCGATACGCCGGTGGTGATGGCGCGAGGGCAGAAATTATTGTCGATATTGAAAAGTTGGAGGATCCCTAGTTCCGTTCGAGGCTAGGCAGGGACTGCTCATCGGTCGAAGCGAGGAGACATTCACCGATCCACGCAGTCATTTCCGGGACCGGGTCCAGTATTTACATACGTTGCGTCTTTCTCAATTCCTAGATGTCATTCTCTTTTTTCAACAGAGACGATGAGGTTATTTGCTTGTTCAAAGCCAAACAGAAACACAAATTTGTATACTTACATTCATCGTTCAAAAACCAGACGTGTACATACAGCCTCTCGATATCTAACACTACGTAAACCAACCCTGCAATTTCTTTCCCCAGGTGTTTGCCCTCAACTCGGGTTTCTCGTTGGCAAGCACGACATCAAGACCGGTCTTCAAGTCGACCTCAGCAGATGGAATCAACCATGGCTCCTTCTTGCTCATGCTGTAAATTCTGTGGCCGAAGTATATGCATAGGAAGATAGGAATGCCGACGTAAGCTGTTAGGAAGCCGCTTGCGGACCACAATGATGGGAAGAACACGTCAAAGCCGTTGATCAGAGTCAGGAAGGTGAAGAAGACAATGGCGGCCCAGGCTCCGTATGGCTGCATCCAAGACCGGTATGGGATCTGGTCGGGGTATGTTACGCCTTGGAGATCGCACGCCTTGCGGAAACGAAGGAAGGTGATACAACAGCAGATCCAGGAGATGAAACCAGATGTGTTGGTGAGGTTGACAAACCAGTTGAATACCACAGAACCACTGCTTGCGACGTTGAGGTATGCGAGCGCGCAGAAGAGGGAAGAGGCTCCAACGGCCATGTAGGGAACACCCTTCTTTGTGCACTTGGCGAAGATTTTAGGGGCGTTACCGGCGACTGCGAGGGAGAAAAGGGAGCGCGAGGACATGTAGAGGAAGGAGTTTCCGGATGACCATGCAGAAGTAATGATCACGGCGTTGATGACTGAGTCGAGACCTTTGATACCAGCATCGGCGATACCGACAACGAAAGCTGAGGAGCCAGCACCAACACCACCGTTGGTTAGACGGTCGTCGTTAGCTGGGCAGATAACCCCGATAGCGATAACAGAACCGACTGTGGAAGTGGAGTGAGTATTTGCTGGATGTCGAGAGCCATAAATTTGATCAAGAAGTCGAGAAAGGGATTTGAGGAAGAAGGGGTACAGGTCTTCTGAAAGGGCAAGTAGGGAGACGAAACTCGGATGTTACTCACTGTAGAAGAAAACAAGACGGATGAAGTATCGCTTAGCCGCTTTTGGAAGGTTGCGACGAGGATTCTTCATTTCACCTCCTGTCACAACGAGCAATTCAGGAGCGAAAGTGAAGGGGAAAGCCGACGAGACCAAGACTTTGAGGAAAGCAAGGAATCTTCCAGTGTCTCCAGTCTTGAGATATGTGTTCGTCGCTCCTGGGTCCTGCGGAATGGGTTAATTTTTTTCATGTCCAATTAGATTGAATGTTAGTAGATATCCTGCTTAGGATTCCCAGCGGTCCCATTTCACAACATGCCACATTTGGGGTCGGACAGGAGAGGGGTGCTGGGAGAGTGTTGAGAAGTGGCTTACCTTCCAGTAGCGGAATCCTAGAATGCCATTTTGCTTTGGTCCACCACCCCAGAAGAGAATGAAGGAAAGGATCAGAAGTCCGATCATCATGAAGACCTTTAGAGATGCGAACCAAAATTCGGTCTCTCCATAGAATTGAACGGGGAGTGTGTTGAGTCCAACGATGACAACGATGAAGACAGAAATCCACACAGCAATGTTGATATCCGTCTTCCAGTAGTCGATGACGATTCCTGCCGCAGTGATCTCGTATGGTACTAGTATACCCAAGGAGTAAAAGTATAGCCATCCCATAGCGAAACCAAGAGAGTCTGAAGCGTTTCTGTGTCCATAGAAACCCATTGTTCCACCACTGACTGGGAGATAAGCAGCAACTTCGACGATAGCGGTGACAACACCGAGGACCAGAGCCGCGATCAGGGAGTAAGCGAGGAGAATGAACAATGGTCCACCTCTGGCGAGAGTACTTCCACTTCCGACGAAGAGACCAGTACCTACCCAGAATGTTAGAATCGGTTCACGGCCATGACGTACCAGAGAACTTACCAATTGTTCCACCAAGAGCAATCATCTGTGCGTGTCGTGCTTTGAGGCCTCTCTTCGTCTTCTCATAGTTCTCAACGTCTCCAACGTCTCCGTCGAATGTAGTGGATCTGACGACGCCATCCTTCTCACTAGAGTCGATTGGGCTGGATTTGTCGTCACTCATCGTGACTTTATCGTCGTTCACCATAATGACTTGGAGTGACTGAGGCTTTTGTTCCTAAAAGTAGGATGACAGAATAAAACCCAAAGGTGGGAATCACCCAGATAGTACTTATACAGTACCTCTACCAAGACCTGTGAGCAGATAAGACAAACTCGGCCTCTCCGTGGCCTTGGTAAACCAACTGCAGGAGCTCCCCCTTGTCATAACACGACTCGAGCCTTGCCGGTTGAGCTACATTTCTGCCAAGCTCAATACAAGCCATCTAATTGGCCGTAGATAGCTTGGATCGGCGCGAAACCTAGGAAGTGGATGACATGCGGGTGCCCCCGCCATGAAAGCTGGCCGGGGCGATATGGTGACCAGTTCCTCAAGCCTCAGTGGAAGGAAGCATCGATAAAGGCACAATCAAAACAAGCAATGCTGAGAACTGGATGTTTTCCAGAAGCCTGCAGCGGTAAGCCTATCTCTTGGCATAGATATCAAGCATCTGCAGTAGTTGGCAACAGCCACAACGCCTGCTGCAACTAGCAGCTCATCTAAGAGCAAGCAACAAACACCTCTGTACCGTACTGCTCATTTAGCTGCTCTTAACGACTAAAGCTTCATCTTGCGGGGATCGAAAGTATGAAAGCGAGTACAAGAGTGGGGTACCTCTTCTTCACACAGTAAGGGTCCATGGGGAAGGAAGCATGATCAGGGGATGCCTTGCATGCCTGTAGAAAGCTATGGGTAAATAACTCAAAAGGCCCAAAACATCCAATGACCGAAAGCATAAATCAAGACAATTCTCCACTCACACGCCGGGTAGTGAGGTATGTAGTAGCTGAGAAGGAGCCGAAGAACGTAGGAAATCCTCTCGTCAGCTTGTTGTGGAGAAAGCGCCAATGGCCACAGGCTGTGCTGAATTGCAGATCTAGGCCCATACTTGGCCGTGTTAAGCTCCAACATAAGTTAGAAGGTTGCCTTGATCACTCTTCGTGGCTGCAGTGTCGCGCGACTCGAACCCATCAGGCACCCTGGTCGTCTAGATTGTAGGGGTAGGTAGGCATCATCTTGTCCGTCAGACACCGAGTTATCCATCACCACCATCAGCACACTTACAAAGGGAAGGGAAGGGAAGGCAGAATGAGACGTGGGCTGTGGACTGACTGGTCGAATGTTGATTTGGTCGGATCAAGTTCAGCAGGAGAAGTCGAAGAAGACGAAGTGGTTGTGCCGGAAGTAAGTGTCACCACTTGAGGCTTTCCAGCAACCAAGTCTCCTAAGATCTAGGTTGGTCACGTGGAGATATTGACCATGTCGGTTTCCCTCGTCACCCTCAGGCCACTTTCTTCTCATCTCGCCACGCCATGGGCTCATCAAGACAATCTATCGATGAAAACTCTCCATCTGACCGCCAAGATGGTTCAATTGCCAATTACAACGCCACCGGTCAGCTCATTGGACTGGCATCAGATGCGTACCTAAGGACCTTCCTTTTTGGTCGAAGATGACATTTTTTCATCCTCTCTATCCTGTCGGGAATCTCACCGACGACGATTTCGTACTACGATTCGATCGGCACACGATGGACCAAATGTAGTGGCATAACCACTGTCTTCATTTTTATGGGATAATTTCTCTAGGATCTAGAACTATGACATTTTCTTTCTTCTTTGGATTGTTACTTTTATGTTCGGTGATGGAGTTCAACTAATCTGCTTCGTGGATTGGGCGTTAAAGGAGGCGAGTTTGGCCATGTACATGAGACGTGGGAGTAACGAGACGGACGGAAATACTTGATTAATTCAATGATGCACCGAGGGTCCAGATATTTCAGCTTGGGACCCAAAGTCTAGTAGTTGGAGAGATTTGACAGCATAAAAGTAGGAAAACAGCCGAGCCCGAGCCAGTGGCTCTGAGCCGAATGCCAATTTGATCCATGGAAGACAAGCGTTCTGCTCCAAGAAACAATCACAAGCAGGAACAATCAAAATATACTACCTACAGCAGATTAAGACTGAGATTTAGTTTGGGGAGTGTGAGAGGGAGCCAGTGATCGAGTTTTCATGCCTTCTTAAAGAAGGGATAGAGTCGTGACAAACAGGAAAGATACAACGTTTCTTTAGGAGCCTACACATTCTAAGTAATACCTAGACCTCACTCTCTATTGCGTAAAGTGTTGCTTTTGTTGGTGTCCGGAGCCTCTTGGCATCTTCATAATGGTGATGTGACAAGAGTCTGTTGTTGACTTCGCTTGCGCTGCGAAATCTGTCCATAGAGAACTCAGGCCGTCGCTGAATATAGGCCGCACTGCTAAACACCAAGATCTTTTATGCATACCCGAGCCCACGCACATCAGCAGATTGGCTGAGATTGCGGCTAGTAACTTCCTTTAGTTCACTTAGAAATACAGATGTTCCGAGCCCCCCAAAATCACCCCAGGAGCAAACAAATGTGGCTTGCGGCTGAGAAGCCTGCAGAGGGCCAGCCTCTTCTTCGAGGCACTTGCATGGTCATCGACATGCAATGCCTGCAGCAAGGTAATTTAGCCGGCCTGAGATACCGTCACCCAATTATCAAAAAAATTTTGACTGGGGTAAACAGTGGTCGTTGTGAACTTGGTGGGAAGGATAACCAACCAAGCGTTGCCTTGATCCTTCCCAAGATGTCCTTAGAATTGACCAGCGTGACCTACAAGTCCAGGTTGCTTCCCATAAGTCCATAAAGTCGATCCAAGTATATTTCGAACATCATTCTCATTCTCAATTATCTCATTCGTGGCGCTCAGGCGATGAGGTAGCTTTGTATCAGTAGCCGACAATATGCTCACATTTATACAGCATATTCCCGAGTCTCGTCAGCACCTCTTGACAGGTAGCCCGGTCTCGTTTTTGGGGTCAGTTGTCTTGATAACGAGTAAATAATCCCGAACCATCTCTATGAAGTCGCGAAGGAACTCGGTGCATGACTCGTCGGCGAGAAGTTGACTGATAAACTAGAACTCAGGGTCAGTGGTGTCCAAATACATAGGTATATGTAATTATTGACTCACATTCGAGACCGAGGGCCTTATTTCCGCTCTCTATTTCCACTTCTTGCGTAGAATCTCTAGTTTCAACACATAAAAGGTTGTGCAGTCCTGGCCAAGCACAAAATCCTCTGGTATTCTGTTGAAGTTAAAGGAGTTGACCAAGTCCCAGCCAGCCATCAGCCAGGTGATGAATTCGAGATACAGACATCCAAGCGTCCACATGTCATAAGAACGACCAATGGCACCCGTCCCTTCTATTTCCACTTCCGGTACCTGATAAGAGCGAGACGTCGCAGAGTTGGACTTCGGCTACATAGACCTCATATGATGTACGCTCATTTCCGCAAGTCCGAAGTCAGAGAGCTTCAGCGTTCCTTGTTTGGTTTTCGCGTGATATTGATCTGGAAACCAAAGGACATTTTCCGGTTTTTTGTCACCATGATGACCGAATGCCTCATCCTTCGGCTGTGGCCGAAGTTTCGAACTTTTGTACTGGTGAATCGCCACGACCACTTCTACGATGCCTCTACACTGTTGAAGTACCCATAGCACGGTGTCTCGGTCCATGGTTGGAGTCGGATTCACCTCCATCCAGTATCTCCGCAAATCTGCATCGGCCCAGTGGAATATCAAGAAGTAGGCGCCGAATTGTTGATACGTAGCTAAGAGAGATACCAGATGTTTGTTGGTGGGTACATATGGGTCGCTGAATCGTCTGGGCATTTCAACTTCCTTCTTGAACTGTTTCTTGTCTCGGGAATGGAGGCATTTTACTGCAAAACTCTTGTTCTTGTGCTGGTATTGATATTTAGTAATTTCCGGAGCTTGCGTAGAAGGCATGCGGCTTACCCTTTCGCAGTAGCTATGGAAGTTGTGATGATCAAGATGTATGTCAATCTTGGACACACTTGAGAATCCACCTTCAAAAGCCAGCGCCTTGCCACTACGGCTTCCATCGGGTTGGATGAGATGAATGGCAAGATTGCCCGGTCTTGCAGTGGGTAATGCTCGACCTGTTTGTGCCCCCCTTTAGCGAAAAAGGGAGAAAGTGTTGTCCATTGGTAGGATTCAAAACTTCTAAAAATGAAGCTGCTTCCATTGCTTGCTGAAACAGTTTAAGTGTTTCTCTGGATTACGACTGAGTCTGAGCTCTTTCGAGCCTTTCGAATCCATTCTCTTGGCCAGAACAAGCGGCAGGTCGCTGTCGGAAAGGCCAATTTCAATAAACTTAGCGATCGCAGGTTCTTTCAATGAGCACTAGGATCACAAATATTTTTCGAAAACAGGTGATTTTTCTGGATCTATTCTCTCCGTAGTCTATTCCGCAGATCTTACTGGCATAATCCGCAATCGTTTCCTTGCTGTGGACGTCGGTAAGGTGCTTCGAGAGTTCTTTGTATACACACTTGCGATTCACAATGGTAGAAAGAATTTTCCTAGGGAAAACTCTTCCTTACCCTCGTGAGTTGGAACAAGGGTCTGGAAAAGACGATCCTGAAGGGTTCCTACGGGCTTCTTGGAACGTCGCCGTCTACTAACGGGAGATGTAACTGAAAATGACGAATTTCGAGACCTAGATTTTCCTACTTTGGCGTACAGAGACTCTCTAAAATCGGTAATCTCACTTCGGAATTCCACTTTCCCGGGGTCCTTTCAAATACTAGGGATACCACCGTCTCCTCGGAAGGGCGCAACTTCAGCGGCACTGGGCTTCGTTGGATCGCTATTCTGCAAGAAGAAGTGTTAATGACTGCCCAAAGATACTTGAAGGGGAATGATTTACGATTCCTTCAAAAAATGGATCGGTATTGAGATCACCGCTCGCATTTTGCTCGCCTGCCAACCCGATTTGTCCTCTTAGGAGGCCATCCTGGTTTTACTTGATCGAGGAAGTTGCTCTGCGTCCGAGTCCGAGCCATAACTGCAACTTGAAGACCACGAATCAGATTCGGAGTTGGAGTAGTGGATTGGCTCTGTAGTATTATCCCTTCGGATCACTTCTGCTAAAATCACGTCCAAGGTTTCGCCGAGTTTGTCTCACAGCTCTGCTGTCTTCATGTTTCCTGCTTCTCACAGCATGCATAGGTTTCAGTTGCCGTTGAGCGGATCCACTTCTGTCCTTAGATGGAGTCGACTCGGGAGTGTTCTCCGCCGAAGTTGCTGATGGTGTGTTGTCGTCGTCGTGGATCTCGCTCGAACCTAGGCTTTCCTCGGCTTCGGAGCGACCGATTGGCTTACTTGTAGTGCTGTCATCGGGTCCGCGTATAACGATACTCGGAGTAGGATACTCACCCTCCGATAGCATTTTTCCGAGAGGGTGCAGAATGTATGGCAAAAGACGACAAAATGAATAGACGAGAAGTCTACCAAGGAGCAGAATATCAAACAACTTTCCTACAATATTTTTTATACGTGTTTCCAACATTGAAATCAATAGCATGAGCCGCAACCCAAGCGCAATATCCTGTTACTTGTATGCACCCCATGTGCCTCGTCAAACTCACCAGGCGCCGTTGCGCACACCCTTTTCACTTCATGATATCGTTCCACTGGCCGGAAGCCTCACCATTCAATTCAGCTATTAAAAATTCAAGCTTGACATCTGAGGCTCTTGGTTCATGATCAGGCTGCATCGTGTGCAATCGGTGTAGAGCAATGTTCTGGGGCTCATGACTGCATCTGTGAGAGAAGTCCCTGACTTAAGGAGCAGAAAGAACTTTTGAGAGCCTGACTATCCTTAGCGAAGGCAGATTTTGGTCATATCCAGCGTCGCAGTCCATTTAAATGCATTTCGGTGAGCGGCTGTGGAAACCCGCCAGGGTGTTGTGAGGCTGAGCAACGGGATATTGACCGGGAAGTTCAAATATTGGCCGCAAAAAATGTAAATCACATGAAGTTGGTGACCCTACTACGGATCAGGTTCGGCATCGGTCGGTACGAAATACAGGTATCTTCACCTCTTTGACTGCTTCCAAGGATATCAACTAACCATGACTAGCGAATACGCGGCGTGTATAACATTCGAACACCAAGGCGTCTTTCGGTAGAAGAACTCGAGGGATGCAGGTGGAATTGACACCAATGAAGAACGCCAGGAAGCGGGGGTGAACAGATAAAGAAGATGGACAGAAGAACAACCAAAGACAGTATTCGTGATGCTAGCCAATAATGGGGGTCATGAATTGAGATGGTTGAAATGGTATGAAGGTTCTGTGGAAAGAGAGAAGTGAGGGAAGGAAGTGACGAGGAGGTCGACCCTACTTTGGCGGAAATTTGAAAGGGAAAAACCACAACCCAGTCACTTCACACGCTATATGGCTTTCTTCTGTCAATTTGAATCCATTCGTTTCATCGATGTTATGAGAAAGCTTGATCAGACCTACATACTATATCTCGCTAAACTTCCGATAATACTCGTGTCACTTGAGAAGTCCGGGTCAAACATAAAATTGTTATAAAGATACTATTAATGACATGACATGAAAGCATTCAATCTTATTCTTTCATTAACATAATGAGAAAGATCAAGAAAGTTCGCCCGAGGGTCGGAGGTAAGTGAAAGTAGTCACAGTTTTAATCCGAAAAACAAAAGCAGGGAATCAATCATCTTCGTCCATCAGGGTCACAATAGTGGACTCATCGTTTGAATTATTTATAGAGAGCACTGAAATGCAATCTCATGGTTTTAAGCACAATGTATGAAGCATGTATTATAAAGTACGGCTTATGACTGAAACTCAGCAAGACTACTCGAGTCTAATAGATACCAGCTCGAATTTGGCTCAGGTCGGTTAAATTTCGCCTGTAAATAGGCTCTAACTCAAATTCGGACATTACTTATAATCTTAGGAAGTCTCAAATATCATATTGCAATCATATTTCAAGTACAATTCCAACCTAACCTCGCTCACGTAATCAAGGGGGGTTGATCACAACCAGCTCTCCCTTCTCTACACCTCTATTCTTTCGAAAACACACCCCTGAATAACCTCAACTACACAATCACCATCCTAGAAGTGAGTTCCTCACATAACGCCATAGACTTTAGCAGCTACACCTACTGCTCGTAACTGTGGCTCGATCAAATTCACCGCCATCTCAAATGAACAACATCATCCACCCACCCACCATATCTTCCAACCCCGAGATCACCTCTCAATCTTAATCATCTATAACCCATATCCATTGTTAACAATCAATCATGTCCTGATTTCCATCCTCCCTACACGAAAAGGCCACTCGTACGCGACACCAATACCTTCGATCACTACCCTCACACCTAAAGACTAGGCAAACAAGCAGGTGTGCTATGATCACCTGCTCTTGCTTTGAAATCAAGTACCGCTCATTTCAAATGCTAGCCACCCTCGCCTCAATTGCGTTCCTTCTCTCCGTATTTGCGATTTGCTTACTGTTCGACTCTGCAGTGCGGGAGTCGTCACTTCTGAAGGACTGTGTTTAGGGGGATGAAGTCAGCTGCCAGGGATTCCAAACAACTAACCCCCTCGACCCCCCCAAAATCGGTTGCATTTCCCTCTCAGAAACAGTTCACGGTTGAAGAAAAGGTTTGGGGGGAATTGGGGCGTTTCAATATTCTTTCCGTTGTGACACCTTCTATTCCCAGCAAGCAATCTACGTATGTCCAGTCGATCCTGCGCCGCGGGGTGTTATGCAGGAACCCAGAAAGCTGACGGGCTGAGCCGCAGGGGGGTAGCTCGGTGAGCAAGAGCGGTTCTGTTGGATTCGGACGGGAAGCAAGTTACAGAAAGCGAGCCGTAGACCGGCGAGCTGCCAGTCTCGTTCAACATCTAGTAAGCAAAAGATGCACATGAGAAGAATACAACAGTGAAATATTCTCGGGGTATTAGATATCTCTAGGTGAATTACTTTAAAGCGGTACGACAATGTCGAGTGAATACAAGTTTAAAAGAAATGGAGGATTGATAACATACCTATACTCTGTCGGGACGAACCTGTTGCGTCGCAGAAAGTGAAGACGCAATAGAGCTAAGTATTTCAGTGCGCCCCCCCCCTCAAAAGAGCACCTGGCCCGGCTCTTGGCTCCGATATTTCGACATAGGTGACAG
The DNA here is from genome assembly GCA_020746875.1 of Rhexocercosporidium sp. MPI-PUGE-AT-0058. Classification (NCBI taxonomy): domain Eukaryota; kingdom Fungi; phylum Ascomycota; class Leotiomycetes; order Helotiales; genus Rhexocercosporidium; species Rhexocercosporidium sp. MPI-PUGE-AT-0058. The sequence continues at coordinate 610,971 of JAGTJL010000014.1, read as the reverse complement.
ATTGACAGATTGACGCAGTACGTAAGTACGAAAGTACCTAGCCAGGATAATTAGCGAAACGAGGTTGCGCAATACTGGGCAGCGGGGAATCTGGGATGCAAGACATTCTCAGGGTTTTCGGCGAGTGGCTGAGGGATTGTCTTCCCAGTGGTCAATCACCTATCTTCGATGCACCGGAGGTCCCAGGGCTGTGACGAGTTCCTGCACTTGCCTTGTCGACGTCTCCTCAAGGTTTTGCTTTGAATCGACTGACCAGTAATGACAGCGGGAAGTCAGCCACCAACACCAAAACCAACAACAACACCAACACCAACACCAACACCAATGCCCAGGCAGCTACAGCCTCCCCCAGCCTCCGGCCTCCTTAATTCATGGTATGCACGAAAGATAGCGGTCGTAGCGCCCTACATAAATTAGACATGATTCCGCGTTTTTGTTCTTCGAAAAGCAATCTTTCGCCAAGTTCAACGGAAACACAAAACATTTTAACCTTCTGCCTCCCCGAAGCACAACCACCATGTTCCGGACATCCCGAGTCGATTCCGAAAGCAACGGAGGACAAAGCCCCACTACCCATTCCTTTGGTATGCATCGCAGATCATTCGATATACCGCCTCTCAAAACCCCATTTCGTCAACATTGTGCCACAGCACCTTCGACATCGAGCTCAAGTTCATCCTCGACAACTTCCGGACTTTTTGACAAAGGCTTGACGACAACTGGGACACCGCTTACTTCTCCAGTATCCAAGACAGCCGACTTGAGCAATGCTGCTAGGCTGGGACTCTCAAGTGATGGGAAATTATCGCCCAGTTCCTTCGTGGAGAGATGTTTGGATTCAAGCAATACTCTGTCAGCTACGCCTGCTCCTGCAAAATCTTCGACAGCGAAGCCGAAGCCGACCTCCCAATATGTGTCCATTTCTGATTATGAGTTGCTGGTTGAGGGAGTGAAGAACCTCAGCGTTGAAGACGACGAGCAAGTCTCCAGTACCAGAGGCTCACTATGCCTTGATAAATCACCAACTCGGGCCGGAAGACCACAATTAAAGAATGAGAGTCGTCCATGTGTGCAAGGATACAATGAATACTCTCAGTCACCGATAAAGTATGGCGTGTCAAATCGCAAAAACAAACACAGAAACACCTCTTGGACAGAAGAAGCGCTATCGGCGGAACCGACGCCACAGCAATTTCTCAGCCTTGCGGGGGCAAGAAACACTCCACAATCCAGCGAGAGGAGTAATGCAAAGATCCCCTCTCTTCTTATTACCCAAATCGACTGTGAAGTCAAAGAAGTGGATGCAGATAGCACCAGCACCACGATTGCTCAAAATCTACCTCACCCTGTTCAACATCGACAGAAAGTCACTTTATCAGCTCCTCGAGCATCCCACAAACGCTCAGCATCCGCTTCTGCCTCTCACACCAAAAACAACACCATCGTACAAGATACGCCAATTGATTCCACAAGTGCAAAAAATACCTCGCCGACACAAAGGTACGAAGTAGTTGCGACAGCCCGTCCGACTCCGACACGTTGTAGCTCTCGGCGTCATTCAACTGGTTCAGTTGTAGCAGAACGTTCCTCACTTTCACTCATTGAATTTTCTAGCCCCGGGGTTGACGAACCAGTGCCTGGAGCATTTACCAATAAATGCATCAGCTCCTCAGAAGATGGTCTCCAAAACTCTTCCTCCGAGCCTCTCGCCGAGCTTCCCCAGAGAACCCGAGATCTGCATCCAGATGAAATACCCAAGTCCCCAAAACTCGAACACATGCATCTGGAAAAAAAGAACGAAAATGATTTGAAGAATGAAATTCTCCGTCTCATTCGGCGCCAAAAATCTAAACCCGCCGCACCATCGACTTTGATACACGGCTACGTATACATCTTCAAATCCGATGAATATCCAGGACACGTCAAAATCGGCTCAACCGTCAAGGCACCAGAAACTCGCAAGAAGGAATGGGTCAAAAGTTGCAAGTTCGAAGCTATCCAAGTTACGGACATGAACGATACAGCCTTCAGGTTCTGTAGGATTGTAGAGCAGATCGTGCATGCGGAGCTATACAATGAACGAAGGAAGTTCTGCTGCAATAGATGCAAAAAGCAGCATAGATTTACAATGGCAGAAAGAGAAAAGGGGACTGGAGAAACGGAGCTGGACGTGCGACCCACGGAGCATGGGGAGTGGTTCGAGATCTCCGAAACCAAGGCCCTGGAAGTGGTGAATAAGTGGCGCAACTGGATGATCCACCAGGAACCATACAAGGAGGATACAACCCTCCTTTCTCGCTGGGTCTGGAAGTATGACATGGGGACAAAGTGGCTGAAAGGAACAGAAGCAGAGTGGGAGGCTTGGCGGCAGTTTGGACGACTTGATACATTTCGGTATCTCTTGTATGAACTCATCAAATGGTTGGGAATAGTTCTGCCGCTGCTGCAGAAGCTTGTGGGCACTCCAGCATCGGTCTTCGTGCTTGCTTCATTCATTTATTTGGGGACGTCCGGGATGAACTGGATGAACGTGGTGCAGGTCCTGTCTGTCCTGAGCTTGTATGTATTCATATGCTTTAAGTTCTGTTAGTCTGGAGCGCGGGATGTTTTGCAAATTCATCAAAACGATATATCGCGTGCAGCAGTGACATCCTCGTAGATTCGTTCGTACGTACAGGTGTTCTTATTACATCTTCAGCCCCTCGTTCCTCATCCTCGAGAGAAATCCTCTTCATCGAAGTCACCTCAGAAATTCCCCTCGTTCCCGAATCGAGATAAATACTGTCAGAAACCCAAAAGCCTCTTTCCCTTTCCCTCACCGAGCGCAAAAAGTAAGGCAACTGTACTCTTTTCATCGTGGCAGTGTAAATATTTTCCACGTGACATGTTCAAGTTAATCAAGACACATTCATATCTTTGAGTAAGGGAATTTGGCTGAGGAACAGGGATATTTGCCAGAGATATTGAAGGAACTACTCAATTAAGATTACCTTGCTGCGAATTGATAGGTTCTTTCTTTTCCGAAAATGCCTCTGTTTTACCCACGGCCAACATAGGGCGATACTCCAGGCATATATGCCCATCTAATTGAGGAATAGACCTAGTTGGTCTTCCAATTCTTTGTTGGCTGCTGACTGGAGCCGCGACTTAATACAAGGTTTTGTAGACTAGGGCGATGGTGGTGGCTACGCGCTCCCCTTGTGCAAGTTACGAGATCAAGTTCACCCAACTCAAAATATACAGGTATTACATGGCAAAGCACTCCACTGCATCTCAGTGGGGATCCTTGATAAAATGTGACTAGAGGAGTGAGCACGGATACAGTAGGACAACTTGAATGGGTCAAATATATGAAGTGTGGTGTAGGCAACGGAATCAGCGATATTATGTTTTATTTAGATTCTTGAGGGAGCCAGAAGCGAGTTCCCTAAGTATTATCCAGCTGAACTATCAACTTACTCAGGACTCAGGATTCCAGCTCAGATTATGGCAGCGAATGGTCAGGTCTAGACACGGAAATGGAAGTTGGTGGGCGTATTTGTTGTCCGTGTTGGTTTTGGGTGGTGGATTTGAATTGCCTTGCTACTTTACAGTGGTAGGTAGCCTTTATATATAAAGCTTTACAGCGCTCGTAGAGTCTGTAGGGCCCCCATAGAAATAGTTAGTGTCGAACCCACGTTCTCGCCGAAATACCGTGGTTAGAATTTTTAAACTCAATTTCTGGGACGCCAAAGTGGCTGAGAGGTACAGCCGAAATCCCGAAAAAACTTGGCGGCGATATGCCATTGGCAAAGTAGCCGCACACTGAGGGGGGATATCGTGGATTGGCCGAAGGCGCTAAGGTTCTGGCTTCCCTTAAATAGAGCTCTCTTGTATCATACCTCATAATCAAGAGCCCTCCTGGCTTCTACCTCTCCCCGGTTGTCCGTCCTACAATACCAAGCGCCGGCAAATCCTGCAGAACACAGATGTACGACACTTCACCTCCTTCGTTGATATATTACCCAAGGCCTCAAAAAGGGCGATCCGAGCACACAGGATACATGGCCATCTAGAATACGAGCGGATGTGCACGATGGGTGGGGAGCACGCGATACGGGCCGGGGTGGACCAGGAGAGGATAGAGCTACAATTTTCGTGGCCGAACAGACCAGAGAAGCAGGAATCACTGCATGACCGCAACAATATGCGAGAGGATATTGATTCGTCACGGCAAACCGAGAGAAATCAAAGGCCAGACGCGCACTTCGATCTTGAGAGTATCATAGCGGATGGGTTTACTAGCACTTCTAGAGGCCATGCTACCAAGTATTTGAGAGCACTTGTTCACTCCTACGAGGAGCTAATTGGTACAAGTAATGTTGATATCAATGGTGACAAGCAACAGGACCATCAGGCTCCGGACAGACAGCTGCAGAGAATACCTACTGCCCATACAGTACACATTGAGTTCTTGATTCGCGAGTGAGACGTCTAGAGAACCAATCATAGCCTTCTAATGGATCTCTCTGATCCGTCCGAAGTAGAACGAGTGGCGAAGAAGTATATAAGAAAGAGAATATCACGGTTTGACAGCTCGCCCAATTTGCTAGTCCCAAGAATATCAGCCACTGTCATGGGTCGAACACCATCCTCCTGGTTCCTGGGATAGTATGGAGGTTAACAAGCAGCTTGTGGTGTCCATCCCTAACGAGATGTCTGAAAGGGAGCTTTCTCCGGAGATAGGCAGAACAGAGCTCGTCACTAATGAAGGGGATTTGACGGTAAAGACATTCGAATCGATTAATCTCGAGAATAACCGATGTTTTCCAATTCGAGCAGACATTCGAGCGGAGACTCGAAGACAAAGGCGCGATTTGCTTCCGGTAAGTAAGTCTAGCTTTAATTTACGAAATTTGATCCTAATATCTTTATATAACACGAGAATATAAATCTCTGAATCTAAGATTCTGTTACTGTCGAGTATAAATCGCTGTTAATACTATACCGTCATCACTAGGATGTTGACATTCTCTCAAATTCTGAGCGACCAAGTTACAGACCATTCTGTATTAAGTAGTTGCTATTAGATGTTCTCGCTCACATCTTTCTAATTCTACTCATCAAGGGACAACGCATCAACACCGATACAAGCACTTTACTCGCAAATCCCCCATCCAACGCCGAGATACCAAAGATCACGCCGCTCAGCAGCAGCGCCACAATCCAAAACACCCAGAAGTACTTGCCACTGGGAGAAAATTCCCCTTCCATGCCAAGGATGGATGCAATGGTTGCAAAAGGAACGAATATAATCGCAAGAAGCGTGAGTTTTGCAATCCCATGGCTGTCGACTAGGGATTGCTTCCCAGCTTCGATTGGGACAAGGGATGCTAACAAGCTGATGTTCTTCTCGATTCGTTGGGTTGTTCCTTGTGTCTTTCCTTGCAAATAGGTGAAGTCGCCTTCCGTCTCACTGGCATACTCTATAGCAAGGCCGGAAGTCAAGTCTCGAGCCCAGCTGAGTTGGCCTCGTTTATTACAATGATCTTTCGCTTCGGTTATGAGTTCGTGGTATTTCACCAGTCGCCGACGATAGATGTAAAGATCTTTTAGGAAGATCTCAAGTTCTTGAAACCCGGGCTCTTCTTTCTCGAGGATATACTCGATTGTTGCAAGTTCCCGATTAACGTACTCGTTGATGACGACCCAATTGGAGGCGATAAGTCGGTACAAATCGGTTAAGAAGAGGAAGCTATCCTGTCTTGCAACTTCGAGAAGTTCTGGGACATGCATATATCGCTGCTTGAGCTGACGAGCAAATGCTTCTCGATTTGATGTCGGTAATGTCAGATCATCGGAATTGTCAAGTAAACTGGGTCGACGAGCAAAACTTCGGTATCCCGTCGGCATGCAATACTGGTCTCCTCCAGGCAGCTGGAACGGAGGATCCAGTAGCACGATACCTGTAATTTGTCAATACACTGCAATCTCATCACATTCTATTGAAAGAGCCTACCATTCCAACCTTTCATCCCCGCATCCACTTTCTCAAACCATACTGTTACTGCTTGCCTAGTGCACAACAGTGGCTCAAACTCCTTATCCTTCCTAACCCTTGGAATCAATTTCCCTGCTTTTCTCGGAATCCTCGTCGTAATCCTGTCAGGGAGCATGTAGCTCCTTGTATCCGAAGTTGAATCCGGCGCAGCTTCCAGATCAGGCGCATTCACCCTCTCACTATGAACAGGCTCCACACCTCCTTCCCCACAATCCGCATCATCACTCATAGTACCAATGCTCCATAGAGTTCTGGTCTCAATATACCTCAACTGCAAAAAGGCATGCAGTTTCTGACTACTCGGCAATGGCGGAAGCCTCTCTGCAACGTTCTCGATCCGATACCACGGCTCATTACTCACATGATCAGCAAAGAACTGAGGATCAATTTTGAAGTGCTCTCCCAAGAGAGTTATGGTTTGAGCGCAGACATTCTCGACGATGAAGAGACGGCAAGTGCCTTCTGTTGATTTGGAAAGTTCGAGTTCTTCGCTGAGTTCCACAGTTCCGCTACATTCTTTAAATCGAAGTGACGAAGACGACTTGTCCAGCGAAGTTGGAGGTATAACGGCGACAGTAGCCTTGACTGGGCTTTGCGAGCTATGTGTCTTATCTTGCAGAAAGTTGTGCAAGGCTGTGTACATAGGAGAGGCCGTCGCCAAGCGGCGTACATAATCCGGATACGAAATGCCTTCTCGTTCCTTCTGCCTATGTTGCACCATGTTTGCTTTTCTTTTATATATTGAAACGATTTACAAGTGTGTGACATCCCACGCCGGAGTATTTAAGTTGTGGTAGGGGAGGCTGGAATGGCTATGTTCGGTAGGAGAGCACATGCTTGTGGCGTTGCGGGAGCCTCGTCGATGCGGGAGCCTTGTCGATGCGGGAGCCTTGTCGAGGCGGTCTGAGTATTTAGGTGCCTAACCTGGCATGGCGTTAGACAACGAGGGATTTCTTGTTTCGAAGACGGGCGGGGAAATGGAGCTGAGGTGCATGACATGGAATCTAAGGGTAGTGATATGGTTGGTGGTCGAGGTTTCCGCCCAAAACTCTATTTCGGGCGATCCAAATGATGAGCCTATACATTATAGGTAATACTTAGATTCTACTCTCCATAGCGCCAAGTGCTGCCTTTGTCGGTCTCCGGAGCTTCTCGGCTTCTTCATAATGGTGATGTGACAAGAGTCTGTTGTTGACTTCGCTTGCGCTGCGAAATCTGATTGGAGAACTCCGGCCTTAGCTGCTGAACACTAAGATATTTTCATCTCCCTTCCTCGGGAGCGTCAAATAATCTTTGCATATGAATATAGCTAGACTTTATTCATCAGATTTAGCTGTTGTATCTTTAGGAAAGCTGTCTTTTAGTTCGTCACCGGTTGATAACGACTTTGCTAAACCAAGCTTGATGGAGCTTAGAATACGCCTAAAACGATTTAAGAATCAACGAATCAAAATATTACATTAATGGAATTTCACGACTGCGATGTGTAACAAAAGCATACAAAAGGATTTTTCGAGTAACCTCTCATGATGTTTTAACATGGCTTCGGGCTTAGTAAGGTATGACGAGGAGAGGACAGGAAAAGAGGTAGCCACCCCAACCAAAATTCGATATGTAGCACCAATGTACAGATGGGAAGACTCTTGTTTTCGAGATCTTGTAAGGCGTGGAATGTTGCACGCTATGAAAATAGAACCTATGAAACCATATGAGGATGTGAGTGATCTCATCGACTGCGAGTCTGTGACATGCAACGAAACCTTCAACTCAGATCGTCTGATACGTGCAACAAAAGCCGTCTAGTTTGATGGCTCGCGGAAGAGAGATATTGGCATTGATTTGCCCCCAGATGTTGATGCGGATACACTTGAGATGGCGGACTTTGACTAAGCTTCGTAGGATGGACTGGATGGTGAGTAAGCCATGACGGCGCGAAAGTCAGATTTCCGAAATGCAACAAAAAGATGGCCATGACTATATGCCGAGGTTATGATTGGGGATTTGTGATGAAACAAGTGGGTCACAGAGGCATGGAGTCAATTTTCCGATGACCAATGTTATTATGCTAAACCAATAAATGAAAATGCTACGTTGAATCACGGTCCGAGAAGCCCAGCTCCGCGCACTGTAAATATAAGAAAATGGTCACAAGGAAAGACCCCGAAGAAAGCTCCCCGAACACAAGATCACACTCATTCATAATTTGCCAGAATGAGAGCAGACCTTGTTCTACTTCTTACTATTTAGCTCTTCACGAGTCTATCGACAGCGGCTGCACTTGCAAAAGGCGAGCCTAGGAGGGAAATTCAAGTGGAACCAGGAGTCTAGGTAAATGCCAGGAAGCTGAGCTGGGATGGCAGGAAGCTCACCAGGCGATGAGGCCGATCTAGAAGACCGGAGTGAGCGTAAGGTAGAGCCTAACGAATCCCGGAATCTTGATTTTGTTTTCTGATTCTGTTAAGCTGGAGATTGTAAGAGTAAGTTCAAATGCTAAGCTGCTTTATGAGTGATTGTGGTTTAACTTATTCTCAGGTCTGAGATGTGTTAAGGTTTGATGTATCAAAGCGCGATGCAATCTTGGTCTTTAAAGTTGATGAACCGGAAGGAAGAAAGAGCCACACTTTAGTTGTGCAGAAAATCTGGACGAAAGACAAGAGACAACATTCATGGAAGTAGAGATGGGTGATTCATTGCGTGTAGAATATTGGGCTGAAATCCCAACTTTTATTATTCGTGCCTCGGCAGATTTTGAGAATAGTGTTAGATCAAAGTCTCAGCAAAGATCTGGGACAGGTTTGCTACTTGCGAGGGGAGCGTTTGAGCCATATCTTGTATCATTCCCAACTCTCTGCGCATGTAGTCTGCGCGGACACCTCAAATTCAGAGAAGCAGCAAAAGGAATTCTGTGTCAGAATTGAGCTAATGAAGGACGCTGACTGCACGCACTCGATGTAAATTCAATTGCAGCAAATGCCTTTCTATCCCTGTGAAACAAGGCATTGAGGAACTCTTCTAAAGCTGTTATGTTTTCCAGTGTTATCCTTCGGTTCTTTCTTCAGATTTGGTAGGTGAGGGTAGCAATAGCAGATAAAAAAATGCCAGGGTCACTAAAGAAAATCCGTTCACATGAGTGCCAGCTTTTTAATAATATCACCTCAAAGGAAATTGATCGATTTAGTGCTGCTGTCAAAGACTTGAGATTTTGTGGAGGTGGAGTCAATAGAGGGGTAGTTTGAACCCCGCCATTAGCGCGCCAAGGCCGAGGGAATTTCAGACCTTAGTCTGCTCAAAGTCAATGTCCGGTCTTCCCAACCAACTTCTTCGAATAAACAACCGCATTCAAGGAATCGGCGGGCCCCAAAGATATAGAATTAAAGCCTTATCTTTCTGTCTTCGTTGTCGCAGCAGATACCTCCTCGACACTCCGAACAGCGCCGAGGATACACCCCACAAACTCCAAACAAAATTCTGCGACATTCGCTGCCACCTTACCGTGGTGTCAAGTAGAGAGATTCACAGCAACAGGCCATTTAGGTCAATCAGAGCGAAGACGAGGGCGGGAAGTCGAGCTGGTCGGAACTTAGCTGAACTCGAAGCAATAAACACAAAATACAGTTGCGAAGAAGTCCGAGAGGTTATTCATCGAAACGGATCAGACATCGTACCATCTACGAGAGAAGAAGGCCAGAGGCAGTCGCCCTGAACCCCTAGCTAGGCCTACTACCACAGGTACAATGCATTATATACGCTTTCTCAAGTCACCAAAGAACATAAAAGACAGCCGAGGCGTTCATCATCTGAGTGCAGTTATAACGATTACCACAGACCTAGGTGATTCGTTTCTCTACTCGGATCTGCCTCTTCTTGTGGAACTTGAAGACATCTATGGAAATAAGCTGGTCAATGGAGGAAAAGCTAAGGAGTACCTCTGGAAGAGCAGTGATGGGTTCAAAGGTCTACCAATCGAAATTCCTATTGGAATACAAACTATTCGTGCAGGGGCAGAGGCCAATATTGTGGTCAGAGCAAAAGAAGACCTTCATATGGTCGAGAGCTTCGGCCATGCACTTGGATATAAACCTCATTGTACTGAAGACGAGGGAGGTGTTGTTACATTGAGAGGAAACACAAAACGGAGTGGTATGGTTGAGCGAGTGTTCAAATATGGTGATGGGCGGAAAATTGAAATTTGGGAAGAGGCCGGTGAGAGCATCGCGAGACATATATGGTATACTCCAGGTACGTCCTCTTGCCTTTTTCCTACTAACAAGATGTGCTAGGGATGCCGGCCTTGTCCTCTCTGCATACCTCTCGTTCCTGATTAATGGCGTACCTACATCGAGGTCACTCCCACAATTACCTGCCCTCCAAACTATTCTCTCCAAGCCGGATCTCAATATACTGGAGCTGGGTGCCGGCTGTGGAATTGTTGGGATAACTTTGCGGCAACTTCTCCCAAACATCTCGCAAATGATCTTGACAGACCTTCCCGAAGCAACTTCCATTCTGACCCATAATATATCCCTATGCACGCCTGCACCAAGTCATAGCGTACTCGACTGGTCCGTTCCTCTTCCTCTACCAATTGCTTCCATGCGATGGAACGTCATCCTCGTCGCAGATTGCACATATAATCCAGACGTTGTGCCTGATCTCATCAGAACTCTTGGCAGACTTGCAGATGGGAACAAGGATCTTATTGTGTTACTTGCGATGAAAGTCAGGCATGAAAGTGAAGCTGTATTCTTTACTTTGATGAAGGATGGAGGCTGGGGGATCAGGGAGAGCATAAAGTTACCACTGCCAGTCTTAGGTGGGGAGGATGAGGAGATAGAGATCTTCGTGTTTGGCATGCAGATGTAGAATTTGCTGCCAATAGAAGATTCCATGGCATCTATCAATGACATTAAAGGAATAAGGGTCGGCCCGGCTCAAGGATAATCTCCAGGTTGGTAGATGTGAGTTTGACATTCTGTGATTCCATATTCACATTTTTTATTCGTTAGAACTCACGAATCTGCCTTTGCTAACCCCTTCCCTCCTTCCATCTCTCGGCTGGGGGCCAATTGTTTACATTCATCTTCTTTTAGATGCGTTCTGACTGTATGACTGAACTGCGAAATGTATATTGCTACTCGCGATATAGAATGTAAACAAATGTAGCAGCTCGGTGCATATGAGGATATGGCACAAGCATGCCCCTTAAATTGTCTTCAATTTGTCTTGGTTCCTTGGAATGAAGCATGATCAAGCATCCGCTAGAACAAGTTCTTCCTCGGTCCCAAGCCGTCTGAGGTGCTAACTGAGGTGGTGGGAACTGGCTCGCATAAATGGTATGCGCACCGCGTTGTGGGTCATACAAAGTTCTCTTCGGGAAAGTTCACGTTGATGAAATCAACAATGGTATCTTGAATTATAGTTAAAGCAAACCATCAGCTATTAGGGCCACTTGCCGGTTCTTGGATCAAGTATCGGTGAGGTAGTTGAGGTGATGTTCCACTTGAGGTCAGCGGACAGAGCTCGCTTCCGGAAAAATTGTGCGTCCTTCATAGAGCCAAATACGGTCCTTTCTGTCACGGATGCGAGTCAGAGGACGTTGTGGTGTAAAAGTCCAGCGTGTGCTTTCGGACACACCTGTAGGCGTGGCAACCTAGCGGGTGGGTCACGGCTTTAGCTGAAGGAAGGACGTAGGAGGGAACTCTGAACCTTTTGCCATTTTGATTTTTGAGTTAAGTGTCAAATCTTCGTCATTCTTTTTCTTTCGTTCCGTCCCTCTTTGGCGCGCGTCGATTTTCTTTTCTTAATTTTGGGCGCGTGTTTATTGTTTATTTTGTAAGTCAGGATTAAGCGAGCCAAAACATGGTGTAAAGCGACCACTCCCAGAGGTGAACTTTTTGGTGCATTAACGACGACGTCAGTGGATGTGATACAAGAGACTTTACCGCCAATTTATTCCATAGACTTGTGCCATCAACTCTCAAGCAATACGTAAACTCCTTGTCCCCACAAATCGCCAACACTACAAACCCTCACTATGTCCTGGAATAGCGTCGTCGAGTTCCACCAGACCATTCGGGGTGATGTCGACCCATAATCAATCAGATTTGTGAGTATATGTTTCAATCTTGAAGATCATCTGTGTTGCATCAACTGACCATTCCAGGGCGCCGAAGAGTCCTACAAGGTCTTCAATCGTTGGGAGGAGAAGGAGCGTGATAGCAAGCCAACGGTGTGTAACTCTCCCGGAATTCAAGTCGAAGCCATCTGCTAGACACCGCAATGTACCCCAAGCATCAACTGACGTGTCCAATAGAAGTAAATTCGTCGCATCATCGCTGCCAAGGAGCAGGACGTTGGCAACCTCCGGAAAGTCGAGCTGAGAATGAGACCATTGGATTGGGGGGGGGGGGCAGAGGCAGCCTATCAAAGACTAAAGCAAAGAATGTTCGAAAAGACGAGAATAATGCTGGAATCGTCGCGAAGGAGAAGCGGAAGGACGAGGCTCGTGTTGGTAAGCTTGGTGGAGCTTTGAAGGAATGGGCCTGAGCGGAGAGCAGACCAAGAGAACGATAATCCCAAAGTCACTGGAAAGAGTGGAAGCTCGGAGTTCCGCAAAAGACTCGGCAAGAATCCCGTTCAGTTGAATGAGTATGAGCGCGTCACGGCTGTGAATGGCGCTATGGATGGCATAATGCTCTCTAGAACACTAAATAACATCATTGTTTTCCTCTGGCTCTTTGAAGTTGAGGGCTTCATACTCTCATTCGTTGATTTCCTGTTCACACAGATTCCAGCAAAATTCATAAAGCCTCGCTGAACGTACTGAACATATCAAAAAGCAAGAGATAATATTGAAGGTGTCGCTGATAGTTATCATGTACTACTGCAAATGCGGGTATCCAGCAAGGGTCAAGACAGGAGATACATGGGGAGATCTGTGTGATACGGTGTGCCACAACCTAAAATGTCGATGGAACCACACTTTTTGTTCTGCGTGTACGTTTCTGACGAATTCTTTGTTTTTGGAAAGGATGAAATGACATTTTTTTTTAGGATAGGTACAGCAAACGATTTCGGGCCCAGCTAGATTTCTGGTAGGAGGATATCTGTCATGATGAAGGTGGAAATCTAGTCTCCTATTTTCGTTGCGTTTTGAAAGGTAGTCTATCTTGGCCGTGCACTCTTGAAGCTGATCCCGAAGGTCTTGGATATTAAGGTCCAAGGAAATACCACTTTGTGCTGTACCAACACCCCCGCTTCAACGTGGGGTTGCTAGCGCAGTCAACGTCACGATGTGATACAATAAGTAGAAGGCTTTCAAAAAAAACAAAAAAAAGAACCTGCCCCGCTGAGAAATGAACATGCAATTCTCTCTTTCGAGCAGTTCAGATCAGAACTTTCCTCAGCATACTACTATTTCCAATTTCTCACATCCCATTCAGAATGGCGTCAACATCTCAATTTCTCACCGATATGTTTTCGTTGGAAGGAAAGACCGCTATTGTCACAGGAGGAACAGGCGGGCTCGGGAAGACCATGAACCTAGCTCTTGCTCAAGCAGGTGCTTCGGTTGTCTCGATCGAACTCCCCAAGGACCCTCTTTCCCTTGCCCATGCAGAATCCATCAAAGGGATTGGGTCTAAACTCGACACCTTTGAGTGTGACCTGTCGAAACCCAAGGATTTAAGACGCTGTTATACCGATATATGGGAGACGGGTATTGCCCCCGATATTCTGCTCAATTGCGCAGGGGTGACGCGTTGTGACCGTTGTGAGGACGTCAAGGACGAGGATATCGATTTAGTAGGTTCTGCTTCGTCATAGCCAACCATCATGCATTCAAAGATGATGTTCAAATAATATATGGCAGCTGGGAGCTAACAATCTGGTTCCTCTCTAGCTGTTCGACATAAACTTGAAAGCAGTGTTTATCTCAACGCAAGAGTTTGGCCGCAGATTGCTGCACCTGAAACGGCCAGGCAAAATCATCAACATTGCTTCTATCAATTCATTCCAAGCGAATATCAACCCAAGTACCTACTCAACTACGAAAGTAGGCATCTTTCAGATGACGAAAGCTTTCAGTAACGAGTGGGCCAGCAGGGGCATACAAGTGAATGGCATTGCTCCTGGGTGAGTAGTTGACTTCGTCAAAATTGAAACATAAACTGAATTAACCCATACGTGAAGATTCATGAGAACTCCGATGACAGACTTCTACGCAGAAGACCCGAAGATGATCGAGTACTTGATGTCTAGGGTCCCAAGCGCCAGATGGGGTCAACCAGAGGATCTGGTGGGTGCTGTGATCTTTCTTGCTAGTCTGGCAAGTAATTTCGTTACAGGTACTACTTTAGTAGTGGATGGAGGGTTTGTTGGAAAATAGGCAATCTATTTGTCAGTAGCTGCGATCCAAACATATATGAGATAATCGGGCTTCTATGCAGTAAGAAGAGAGATGATGCGACAGTGGTTGGCAGATATTATGTAGTAGTCCAGTGATTAATACTCTTCAATGAATGTATATTTCTTTCCAAATTATAACATGTCTTCGATTCCGTTTATTCCAAGCAATATGCAAGATGTAAATATAGCAGATATGTCTTGACTAGAATACAGTCTCACATTCTAGTCACGGACTGCTCACGTGGGTAGAGCCAATCTCGCTTGCTGTACCCCGATTCTTGTGCTAAACCGAACGACCACCTCTTTTTCATCTAACTAATTCACCTCCAACCTTCCAATCAAGATCCGTTCGTCCCCTTCACATATTTCTTCTTGTAATCGTAAGGTGGAGCCATTCCACCATATTTTGGGTCGAACGTCATCAGCGCAAAACCCGGATCAGCGGCAGCAATTCCTTGTGGCCAGCATGGATTGTCCCTTAGACCGTCTTCTCTTGGAGGACTACCTGACTGTCCCCAAGAAGAGATACTGAACTCCGGCTTCGAGCCTACTGTAACAGCAGCCAAGGTTTGCTCCAGTCCCGCTTTTTTCACGACTTGTTTCTTGGAGCTTGGGGCCCCGCCGACCTTATCCGTAAAGTCCCTATCAGACAATGCTTTGACCGGACCATTGAAACAGGCGCCCTTCCACATTTGTCCAGCCTTTCGATTTTGATCAGCGGGTATGAATCTTACCAGTTGACCCCGGCTGTTTTGGCCACTGTTGATGTAGGCTGGATCATTCTCCCCAAGTAGATACGCAGGCGGATACTCATCCCGATCACAGGCGGCATGTTGCCTGTTCCTCGGATCCAACCAGCCGTCGCCGTTATGCTGGCTACTCCATACACTTGTTGCCTTTGCATTCAATCGATGCTTTGTGGTCCCAGCTTCTGTGGGGCATGTCAAAACAGCCCATTGCGGATTGGCCTTGATGACCGAGGAGTAATGAAAGCAAGCTTGAGACCATGCCTTGTCGCAGTTCTTAGTTACTTTCGTTGGCGCTGCGTTAGCTGCGTATGCGATAGATGTGATGATCATTTCGCTTTTCCTCGTCTTGTCTGCAACGCAGGATTGCTTTCGCATGGTGTTTTTAGCAGCGCCCAGACGTAAGGTCTGTTTGGAAACTGGTATTCTGCATTTCCGCTTCTGCCCGGGCTTGACTCCACCGGATCCGCTTGTACCGCGAGGTTTACCTCGATCTTTTGGATTCCCATCGTCGCCTTTCTTTCCACTTCCTTTCTTTATCTTCTTTGGCGGCTTGAAGCTAGAGACACCTCCTGCCACTTGACTAAGGATTCCGAATACTTTCTTGATCTCGTCTGGAACCAAATTAGTTCCACCACAAGGGCTCAGCCACCAAGAGAAGGCGCCCTCGGGATCTTCCTCTTCAGGGTACAGATAAGACGCCATCTGAGCTGCAGTAGTAGCCATGTCTAGGAGCTTTCGTGAGCAGGTGGTTCTCAAGGAGAGACTTCAATCAGGGAATGGAAAGAGCCAAACGCACCTAGTCCGGCATCAAGCGCTTTCCCTACTCCGGGAATGAACTGAACGCCTACATCAAGTACTAGCTTCAGGGACGACATGAGAATATAACATCCAATCTGGTATAGTTAGCAAAATTTCTCGGCAATTAGCTAACTCGTACCTGTGCAATGATTGGCAAGGCCTCGAGAATCGTGTCTGCGAGTTCGTTAAGTAGCATGTTATCGCAGATGCATTGTCCAGGTGCCGACCAAAAGCCAACTCCAGGTGGCTTCTCCCACGGAATCTCCTTGTTGAGCGGGAAGAAACCCATGCAACCATAATTCGATGTCCTTTCCTCCTCTTTGGCCTGGTCCAGGGCGTCCTGGCACACCGGCTTACACATATTGACGCTGACGTCTCTATACTTTGGATCTTTGAAGATGACGCATTTCTGGGAGTTCTGCCACCTGATGTTCGATTCATCATATACGTTGTTTTCGTCGACAGTTTCAGGATCATTCTCGTCGGGCTCGGGCTCAATAACGGTGCAGACATCCTCAGGACAGTAGCTGAATTGCGCAAGAGTCAGTCATTGATGTGTCTTTGTGCTTGCTGACAGAATGATCGAGAACATGGGATGTTCTATAAGCAGGAACTCACCCATGAGTACAAGCAAACTTGCAGAGTCGGTTTAAGTCCACATCAAATTCATCCCAGGCTATTACGTCTGGCTTTGGCGTCTCGGGAGGGAGGTCAATTAGTGGCCCAGTTGAGACGCAGGTGCAAAGCGATTCGGGGCAGAAAGCGAATGTGCAGGAGAATTCACAAAGATCGCCCGAGTTGACAGTGTTATCTTCTCCGGAGACGCAACCTTCTTCTCCTGATGGCGGACGGTCAGGGGCAACATCCATATCATCTGACCCGAAGGACTGTAAGTCAACAGCCCAGTCAATACTTCCAGCGAAGTTCAAACCCTTCCAGTCATTTCGTCGAGTATCTTTGGTCTCTGGAGTCATATAACTGACATAGTCGCCTGCCACAGGTCAGTACGACCTCATTCATCTTGAACTTGACGATGTAAAGGAACCTCAAAAACCTTTGTAAAGCATAACATCCGTATTCGAGTCGCCATCATGAAATGTCTGAGCCCCATCGCCGCTCTTAATGACTTCGTTGATCTCGGCAGCAGCAACGTAACCAGCTGTCTTGGTGCACCTTCCTGGATTTGCATCCGAGACAGTTCTGGAGCCAGTGAAATCACATGAAGGGCCCCAGCAGCCATCCTGGGCCATGTGAAACGCTCGACCATAGCTAGCTTCGCCCACAAAGATTTTGTTGTTAGGTACTCCTGCTTTAGTGACTGGACACGGCGAGTCAGCAACAACATTCGCAAAGCGAAGACCGTTGCTTACTTACTGATGGCAAGGCAATTACGTGTCTCAGTCAAGTTTACTGACATGGAATTAGCTGAAGAAATTCACAATCTTTAGGCTGCTTACCATGACTTCGGATACATTTCCCTGATGGACAAGAATCGAAAGCGTTCGCGTTGCCATAATCCCACTGGCCGTGCAAGTCGTACGTCATGTATACGATGTAATCAATCACAGCTGCTATTCTGTCAATAGGAAATGCTTTAAGATACCAAAACGAAGCGGGTGCAGCGATTGACACCGACTTATCGGCGCCGACCTTCTGTTTCAGGACTGTGAGGAACTTGAGGTAATTGACTCCGTCTGTTTTCTGTCCAATTGGCTGACCACCAACGAGGATATCCGGCGCCTATAATCACTGCGAGTCAGAACGGTGCTCAACAAAGCTGTGCAGTAGCTGTAGGATGACTGACGCCGGGATATTCCCAATCTATATCAACACCATCTATGCCCTCGTCTTTGACGAATTGGGCAATGTTGTTGGCAAATGTCTCCCTGTTGTTGAGGATAGCGGAGCGAATGATGTTGTAAGTAGCAGGCTCTGTCGAGTATGCCCAGCCACCGAATGAGATAATGCGCTTGATGTTTTTCAGGCCTTTGAAATCTTTCCACTGATTCTTAGTATCCTTCATAATCGGTTTCCAGGTGTTTGGGTCAATGTCGACGAAAGCCCAGTGCATATGAGTGTAGCTGCCGTCAGTGTTTGCATTCTTTGCTTTCAACCACAGGCAATCTCGGTCAAGGTTGAACGACTCGTAGTAGCCAATGCGTTGGAACGCTGTTGGGGGCCCAGAACCTACTTTGATATCCATCCCGCAGTTAGACACACATGTGTTCTGAAAGCCCTTCTCCTTACTGCCAGGACCACCACCGGCTGGAGCATGGATATCGCAATGGGCTGGAAAAACACCGCAATATCCCCAGTTGCTGCAACACGCCTTCAGAGGGCATGGATTAAGTCCCGCCATTGATACTGATTTGTCTGTTGGTTGTTGTGTTCCGGGAACCACGGGACCGCATTCGGATCCTTCCTGGGGTGGAGGAATAGGAGCAGCACCTTCGCTAGGTGCGACGTCAGTTAAGTCCTCATGTCTACTCACAATCCCCAGAAAATAATGAACTGACCTCAAACACATATTGTATCCAAGCAGCATATCTTTGCAGACTGTCCAAGCCCAAGTTTTCCCTTGATTCCATTTTTCAAGGTTATCGATGGTAACACCGAATTGTTTGGCTAATTTGTCGCAGGTATCTCCGTTTTGGATGAGATAAGATGCACACTGTTGCAACATCAGATCAAGTATTCGCAGTGTTTACAACGTGCAGCGCGTCAAATCTCCAAATCGGAAATCTCTCATGACACTCAAGCAAATAGGATCAGTAAGATACGAACATACCGTGCCGTCTGCATTTTGCTGTGGCGCAGCAGGCTTCGGGGGAGTATATGGATCGCCAGCAGAACAACAAACATAATCGCCAGGCATGAGGGTGGAGCAGAAATTTGCTTTTGAATTGAACTTGTTGAGGTCGGCTGATGAAATGCCACATCTGCACTGTCGTCAGTATTGATATCAGACTTCTTTGACATACTGGTCAAATTAGACCTGCGATGTGACATACTTGGAGATGAGAGCAGCACAACCATCGCCAGATGCAACCTGAACATAACGACAAGTCGCACGCTGGTCAAGCCTATGCTCAGTAGATGCACCAGACACTCGTCGTCCAAGGAATCGAGATACAAACGAAGTTCCGTTACCACCATATGTGACATTGCTACTGGTAATAGTCGTATTGGTAAGATCGAAGACTTTGACACCAGGAAGTGCCCCCACAGACTTCAGTTCAGCGTCATTGCCGATGGCACAGATACCTCTGCTCCAATCGTATGCGGTTCTTTGTACAGCTGCCAGATCTCCTGTGGTGTCGATCGAGATGCCAAAAGTGCGTTCTGGTAAGCGTCCGCTGCCGCAGAGCTGGACCAACGTATGGTTGGATGTGGGGCCAGGACGGGCACCAAGTGTTGTAGAGAGCGCTTTCAGTGCCGACTGCACAGTTGGCTTCCCCAGACCTGATCCGACATATACTCCTGCAACAGTTTTCTTGTGGTAGGCAAACAAGAAAGATTCGTCGCAGTTGTCTCTGGTCTCGAAAAACTCTCTCATGCCTTCCAACAGGCCAACAACTTCGGCACCAGCTCCATTCCCACCGCTACTTGTTGCTAGTTCAACTTCGCCATGGACTTCGATTCCAGTTGCCGCACATGCTGGTGCTATTTCAAGACTTCCTTTGAAAAGTTGATTTGACTTCTTAGGATTCCCTACAAGGGATGTCGCGACTGATGGACCAGCGGATCGAATCCCAAGTGTGCAGCTTCGTATCACGATAGTGGAACTCGGATCATCTAGGGGCTGTGTGACTGAAAATTGCAATAACATGGCTTCTTGACAGCGTTGAAGGCGTTCGATAGAAAAGTACGGGATCCAGCTATGCATATTCGAGAGATCAGTACACGGCACTGGACAGTCATGTTGATCAGGATAATATGTTTCAATGTTGCCGATGGGAGAAGGGTCCTTTTCAGTCACTGGCTTCACTGCCTGGGTACCATCGAGATTGATAGCGCCATGTACGAGGCGGGTCCCAAGCAAAATAGAGACCGCGAAAGACTTCATTGTCGGCCACATGTTTATGTCTCCAAAAACAGAAGATACGAAGGTGGAAAGAAGTTGCAATACATTCAGAAATTTCAGTGGCGTCCACGAAGCGGCATCGACTCGTTCTATTGACAAAACTGAGAAGCGCAGGTAAAGCGGACCAGTGCTCCCTTAGGAGCTTACGGGAGTTCTGACCTGACCGCACCAACATGGGGACAGCTCTTCTGCTGCTGACGCTTCCACATAAAGTGAGTCTAGCGAATTTGCTTTTATGAACATTTTGCCGAGCTGGGGAACTTGTACAGTATTTCCTCATATCAAAATGCTGCGCTTGACAAGCTTTGTGCTTACCGGTAGCCGTTTCTGGAGAGGACCCATCAGGGAGCTAAATTCCACCGCGATACCTCCAAATGAATTGTTCGCACAGGCTATCTTGAACCACTAATTTCAAAGACCGAGCAGGAATGATTAGTCAAGGCTGCGGTCAGGATCATCGCTTGTCCACAATACAAGTGGACTTAAGAATATGCATTCAGACTTCTTACCAAGAAGCGCCCCAAATTTTGATGCCAAGATTGGTACCCACATCTCACAGAATCTATTTCAGATGTCAAGTAGCTTGATAAATATTGGGCCCTCACTTCGATATTGAATATACATTGAGTTGGGTGCATGCTTTTCTGAGGTAACCTAGGTAGACTGGCTATTATCAAGCTAGATTTGTTCTGCCCCACACACTCTTCATCATTCCTCCTCATGCATGTCAAGCTGACCGGAAGAATCTCGAATTAACATATTCTAAATGGCGGCACGGGACGCAACGCTAAACAAGAGGGCATGCTCACCTGACTCACCTCGTTAAATAGAGTTGACATTCAATGGTAGTAAGAGGCTTTAAGCGACGAATTCCTCAAAGTGGTCACGCAAGATAGTCTTTTAACCAGTGCCAAGAGACCCAAATTGATTAGTCAATGCACCAACGCCTCTCCGTTGCATATATTCCTCTTCTCTTCGTCCTGTACTTTCCTAGTTCATTTTATAAGATCACGAAAGCATTTCGAACTTCGCTCTCAAAACCATGCCCGAGCTTAGCGACATCACGTACTCCCGCGAGGAGGCAATTACAGCTGTTCGGGAGTACTACAAGTTCTTGGTAGACATGTACATGGATGATTCAGAGATTGTTGAGCCTCCAAAAGGCGGATGGTCTAGCATCACAGTGGACAGCCTTCAAGATCTGGGCAAGACAGAAGAGGTAGTCTCGCTTCTCCGCCATCTTCCTTACATACGCCCGGAAAGTTTGGATTGTGAGGCGGCTCCATTTTGCAAATTTGCCAATTGGGATGCGGATGCAAAGTATCTTTCGAGCGGTCGTGCTACAGGTGAAAGCCTGAAGGTTACTTCAGAGGGCGCCGATTTTTACGAAGAAGCCCCCGCTCAAGTCGTTGGTCTCGCGAGTGGCGGGCGAGACAACCCTGTCTTCGTACTCGACACTGAACTCGGTATCGTTCATTGGGCTGAGTGCCCCGACGAGATCAGATACAATCCATCTCGAGACGGAGTCGAGGACGATCCCTACGACTATGCACCCGAAAACGAAGCGGAGTGGCGTGCCGATGCTCCAGCATGGGCGATTGCAGATTTCTTCGAATTGCTCAAAGATCAATTTCGGCAATTACATTTTATTCCCATCAGCTCAAGAAAGGTCATCGACGTCTACACATCTTACGGCCTCAACTCGGATGGGATGATCCCCATGCTACAGAACATCTACCGCGAGCATGGGTGGCCGAATCTGCAGCGCTACCGCAAGCAGGAGTGTTTGGAAGCGGTGCACAAGGCGCTAGAGCAAAGATACCCTGACCATGCCGAGCCTCGTTGAACTTGTGTAACTTGACTGGAACATGAGAAGATATAGATGTGGGCTTTCACTCTGCAATAAAGGCCCGCCTTACTGAAATTCAATGTCATGTACTGCAGCGGCTAAGATCAAGATCATCTAAGAAGGTGGCATGTACAGCGAGAGAGTCTTGTAAATCACTTAGTACCAATATTTCATATCAGCCTATCAAGCTCAGAACTTGGGTTCTATGAATTTACCTAGTTTTGTGTTCATTTCGTGTTGGAATCTTGGCATCATTCGACGAATTAGCCTGTACATGAGATTGAGTGTAACATATGAGTGCGAAAGGTGCACGCATGTAAGCAATTTATTTGCATCTAATTTGCATCTAATTTGGCGACTGCTTCCCTTATTTTACTTGGCAGTGTCTCCTGTTTGACTTTTGGTATTCCTTGGCAGGATTCAACGCTTCGGCCTCTAAGTCTCCATTCTCTCATGTTATTCCAACTTTTTGGGGTGTTTTTCGCAACATCGCAGCCATGAAGATAGCTTCGCTTTTCGGCGTATGGCCCCTTCTCGCAGCTATTGTGGGCGCATCGCCAGACATGCTCGTCACGCAAATGCCCAGGGCAGAACCGACATCAACATTTGGGCCGGATCCATGGCAATGCGTAACTGAGAACATAACACAATACATCGATGTCCCAAAACCAACTGGTAGTCTGCTCACCGCTCTTGATTCCTATGGTGACAAGTTGATCGAAACTTGCACGCCGACCGAAACTGCATTTACGGCTCTGCCTTCTTGTCCGTTTCCTGCGAAGTCACTTTGGTGCGGCTTTACTACCGCGATACCGTCTACGATGCTATCTGCTTATGTATGTTGAATATGGTCTCAGGAAATCTCCACATAGATTCTAGGTTTGGGTGCTAACATGTTTGAAGTCATCTTACGGCAAGTCGGCATCCTCCTGGCTGGCTGCGAAAAGCTCCGCAATGGCATCAGTTACCCAGCAGTGTCCTTCTGGATGGTCAAAAATGCTGATGGAAACACCCGGGAGTGAAGCATGGTTGAATCTGAACATTGCCTTTGCTGGATGCTACGCAGACGCACATCCCACAACCGCTTCCTCAACCACGAAATCCTCGCTGGCTGCTGGAAGTATCAAAACAAGCACGACGAGTTCCATAAGTCTGGCGAGCGCAACGACACGATCAGGGACAACTGGCGCTGTCAGTCCAAGTCCAACGTCGACAAAAGCGCCGAATGTTGGTCGTATGCAAGGTGTTGAGATGTGGATGATGGCAAGCACCGGGCTAGCTGCTGCAGCAGCAAACTCTGTATGGTAGATGAAATGACAACCTAGTACTGGATTTTGTCTGTACACGCTTGTCAAAAATATACCGAAATTGTTTCTTAGAAGCACCTGCGAGAGAAAATCACAAACTCTCACCAATGACCACAGCTCTTCCAATTTTCTGGCCACGCAGCTTATCAAAGAGAGAAAGTCTCATAGATTGGATTACATCAATTAATGCTTCCAAGCTTTAAGCCCTATAACTATTCATGCTGTCATGGCTTGGCCGAGCCACTTTGAGTTAGGCTTGTCTAGCTGTGTGACATGAAGCTTTACAATTTTGCTAATTTAGCGACCTAGGCTGATTGTCCCCTACAAGTCACGTCAGAGACATTTCTGTAGACAAAGATACCAGACAGGGCTCTGATTGCTTCCAAGCACACCGGGTACGGCTTGATCGTGCTTATTCAAACACGATTGAGCGAGTCATAGTCGTCAACTTCCTTTATCCCCAATTTGAATGTCAGGAGCCAAGAACCCATCTCGTCTACTGTGCAGATGATTAATTAATTGCCAGACCGATAAGTGAATAACTCTCTCTTCTTGCAGGTACTCGTACCTGTCGTCCTCGGTTACGATAGAAAAAGTGGGCGGTGGTTGCGACGTGGAATCATTACACCATGAGGAAGCGAATTAGATACGAAAATTGGCCACAGTTCTAGCTATTCAGCCTTTGCTGATAAACTTGAAAGTTTTTTCAATGTAATAATTTTCTCAATCGAGCTCCCGACTTACACTCGACAGGGGTTCATGCATCTGTCAACCGTTACACAAACCCACTCGTGTCTGTGAACTTTCTTCGAACTAGGCACTATTCTGCTATTCAGTCGCTAGTAACAATGTTCGTCGAAGGTCGCTCGTAACCTTATCACGAGGCTACTGTACATTTGTCGGAACGCAGTCTGTCCTTCGGATCTTCCTCCATATGAACTTCGTCCTTGAACCTCGCGAGTCACTTACTGACCAACAACACTCTGCATCTCCAGTGAAGCTCTGTACTCACTTCATTTATCGTTCTTTAATATATCTTAAATCATGATGTACTCGAAATACAGCATCATTGGGTGGTCTATCCTGGTCATTGGAGCTGCCGCTGCTGTTACTCACCCTCGTGATGACAAGCCTGGTGGCCAGTTCGATCCAAAGACCACCTCTTATTGCTCTTGGTGGCAAGACAATGACGGATCTATGGCCTGTTCAGCAGTCCCAGACTACTGGGGGATATCTTTAGCGGACTTCCTTCGCTGGGTAAGTGACTTGCCTTATTGTCAATAGTTCTTGTTGTGTAGTTGTGATGTTCAGTCCTGACTATATTAGAACCCGTCTCTCACTTCATCCTGCGGCAACTTCAAAACTGGATGGTCCTACTGTGTCGAGACAAAAAACGAGCCTCCTCCAGTAGTCACTACAACAGCAAAACCCACCACTTCAAAACCCACGAGCACATCAACAAAAGCTCCACCTACGACAACTACTCAGCCAGGAAATGGAATCTCTACCCCAGCCCCCATCCAAGATGGACTAGTTAGCGACTGTGATGCTTTCTACTTCGTTCAAGCTGGCGACACATGCACCACTATCGCGAGTAAAAATGGTATTTCGGTTGCCCAATTCATTCTGTGGAACCCCGCTGCAAGATCGGATTGCTCCGGCCTGTGGGCGGAAGTCTATGCATGTGTCAGTATTATCGGACACACACCAACCAAAGTTACCACTGCTCCTGCTACGACTACGAAGGCGTCCAATGGAATTACGACCCCAACCCCAATCCAAGATGGAATGGTCAGCAACTGTGATGCTTTCTATTTCGTTGTGTCCGGCGATACCTGCGCAACTATAAGCAGCAAAAAAGGAATCACTTTAACCCAATTCGTGGCCTGGAACCCTGCAGCCAAATCCGATTGTTCTGGATTATGGGCCAATACATACGCCTGCATCTCCATCGTCGGTCATACACCTCCAACTTCCACGACTGCAACACCTACAATAACTACCAAGACTGGAAACGGCGTCGCAACTCCAACGCCTATCCAGACTGGGATGGTAAAGAACTGCAAGTCCTTCTACTTTGTGAAGTCTGGAGATACTTGTACGACTATTGCTACAGCTAACAAGATCACCGTTGCGAATTTCATTTCTTGGAATCCGGCTGCGAAGTCCGACTGCACTGGACTTTGGGCAAACACTTACGCTTGCATTGCCACTCTATAAGCAGTGATTTCGGGCCGTGGATGGGGAGGGGGAGATAGAAGAGTTTTGAAATGCAAAGAAATCAAGGATACTGCTTCTCGCGCCATGCAAAATTTCCTTCTTACTTGTAGCTCTCATGTGACGTGGGATCGTTGCGCTTGATACAGCTATTGACCCATCTCAGTCTTCGATACAAGACCTTGACTCGAAGTATTATATCGAGCGATGCGGCCTCTGAGCCAAAATAAAACAACATCTTGACGTCTGAATAAGTAAACAGATAATCAATCGGCCGTTAGAAGGGGACCTCCAAGAGGAATCTTCGTTCAAAGTCCATTTTCGAGTCTTTTGCATTGGTCGTTCACAAAGATGAGCCCCCATAGTGATATTACTTACTGAGTGGGATTGAGAACCGACGGTGTTGTTCTTACATCCATCCGTTCCTTCCTTGGAAAAGATAGTAGGATATGAAATTGCTCTACTTTGAAATGTCTAATCGAAATAAGCAGTACCAGCGATATTGCTCTTTTCAGCGGTGATGTATGCTTTTCCATACTCACCTTGAATTATTGAAGCCTCCGATTTGGGCTGGCTGACCACCCACGACGGACAGCCTCGTCACGCGAGCCAAATGATGACGCTTTAAGCTTATCTCCACGGAACGTCATTCGAGGCTGAGCCTCCCTCCCGCTTTTGCGACTTCTCTTCGTTTGCCTATTTCATCAACATCCATCGGCGAGGCTCTTGTCAGAACGGAGATAGGACACGAGATTCCCCCGAAACAGACGGTGACTGAAGTACCGACTTGAATATGCAGCATGGTGGCTTTTTACAAGAGTATGCATGGGTGCTATTTTGAGTGATGTCATTAAGGAAACAGTGTCTCGACTTGGGTATTCAGGGTGAGGTTTCATGGACGAGGCTGAGGCTGTGCAAATAGAGTAAGACTACAGAAAGATAAGTCGGAATGATGGGAAGAGGTTGCTGTGGTGCTGACACTTTGCGCGCTTAGTCATCCTTAGCCGAGTCCGAATCAAACTTTCTTTCAGTTCTCATACAGACCTGCCAATCACCGGCAAAGCTTTCTGCACCTCTGCTTCTGATTACTCGGTCTGACAGCTTCCATCGACACCCTTTATTCCCTTTATTTAATACTGTGAGACATCCTGGCTGCCCTTTAGAATCTGGCCACGGGAGAGTCCAGGAGCGCTAGGCAAAAGTTGGTAAGCATTTCGTTTATCGTATCGAATACGCCCACTCTCTAGCGCTGCCTGCGTTTGACCTCAAATTCTCATCGTCACACTCCAGGAACCTCAATGAAGACATATTCACCCAAGACTTACTGGCTGTTTTGATTAAGCTGTATTCAGCTACAAACTCAGCATCATAACCCCAAGCCCCATAGGACATCAAGCATCAGAATATCGGCATCAACTATTTTGCGACTCCGTGTGAAGCAACTGCCAAGCCAACACATCCACGTCCACCCGTGGCGCAGCAAGCAGTCCTCTACAATCTCCAGATTCCAGCCCTTCCAGGAACGAACAAGCCAACCATATGACCAGTGATAGGATAGAAATCTCTATCTCATCAAATACACTCGCTCGACACCATGTCGAGTTCTTATATGAACGGCGGCATTCCCGTTGATGGTCATCAACCAACGCCAACTGATCCACTTGAGCTCGTGAATTCAAGAAGCCTGGTTCAAAACCCAACCCGTGATGTACTTGGAACCAATTCACTGAATCTTCTCCTTACGACTGAGCAAGCGACGGCTATGTCGAAGTCTATCCTTGATATCTTCGAGTTAGAGGAGGAGGAGGCTCCGAAAGAGGATGAGGCAATGAGGGATGACGATGAAGAGGATGTTGTTGATCTTGAAGATCAACAACGCAGAACCGAGAAGCTAAAGGGGGTGTTGTCTCTATTAACTCAGCTGTGGTGGGCGGATTCGGATCAGATTGACTTGGTGGCTGAGAAGCTCGCAGACGGGAGTCGGGATCGTGAGTTTGTCAACTTTTTACTATCACTTTGAGTCATCCTCTTTATTTTGCCTGAACGCTCTTACCAAAGTAACTGCTCTGTACTTGTTCATTTGTCAAAGCACCACTGTATCCTGGAACCCACTGTTAACGGAAGGGTGCCACGTGACTATGCTAATTCCTTCCAGCGAAATGGCGAATACCCTTGGGAGATTCCGGCGTACTTAACTTCTTTCTCGAGATATTCAGTGCACATGTTCTACGATATACTTTGAAGATCCACGTTCTACGATTGATTGGCAATTCATGTGCAGATACAGGTCGGCTTTCGAGTCCATTTTGTGAATATGAAATTGATATTCGGCAGATGAGAACAGGGCGCGCGTTGTTTCTTCGAATTACTTGAATTCTGTTGTCTTGCAATTGAAAGATGTGACCTTGATTGCGTTTGTGATACCCGTCTTGTACAATATTTGCATAGACTATGGTAAGCCTTCGAATGGCTATTGCGCTACTATCACTGACGCAAACAGAACCTGCCCAAAAGCAGGCATCCGAATCTTTCCTGACGAGAGAACTCATCAAATTGATCTCAAGCCCGATGTTCAATGACAGCAGAGTGTTCCTAGGATATGCTTGCAAATTATTAGACCTCATGGTAGCACAAGGTATGCACGACTCAGATTACAGAAGGTTAGGAGCTGCTGACGAGAATAGCTTCTGATCAAGAAAATGCTCCTGAATCCACAGCAATCGTCCTCCTAAGGATTGCAGCTGATAGAGAACTACCCGTGGATATGGACGATTTCATCGCTGTGGTGAACACAGCTGTGGCCTTCCTCCAGCACGAGAAATTCCAAAAAGCACTTGTTGCTCAAGGTGCCTTAGACGGCACCCTAGCTGTCCTAGTAGACTCATACACTCGCTTCGATTCCCACCCCTCAATACCGACAATTGGCGCCGCCTCCCCTTCCGATCAAGACGATGCCAAAGCTCTCTCCCAAATGCGAACCAACTTCAACCAAGTCCTATCAGACGTTTCCGCTCTTCCCGAATTCCAAGAAGCCTACCCCGTCACCTCACCATTCAGCAGCTCCCTCCGCCGCTGGCTCTCAAGCCCACAGCTACAACTAAAAGTATGCGCCTGCATCATGCTCGGGAACCTCGCCCGCTCAGACGCCACATGCGAGGAATTCGTGCACGTATCCCAAGTCCACAAACTCCTCATCAATATCCTCGTCGACGCAACCGACTCGCAACTCCTCCACGCCGCCATCGGTTTCCTGAAGAACCTCGCACTTCCAGCCAAGAACAAAGAAGTCCTCGGCGATGCTGGCCTCTTCGAAGTCCTCCCTCGTCTCTGGGCAATGGATGTTCTCCAACCTATTCAATTTTCCGCCATCTCGCTTGCCCGCCAACTCACCATCGGCAATTTCAATAATGTCCGTCGAGTCTGCAAGCGTCTCTCGGAAGACCATGACTCGCCCTCATACACACGCACCAAACTCTCCCTCCTCATCGCGCTCTTCGAACGCACAGATGTAGAGCCTGTCAAAATGGAGATCGCACGCTTAGTAACTTCCATCTGCCGAGTCTTCAACACCGGCGCAGGGCGAAGCACAGACGAAGCAGAAACGAAACGCATTCAAAAGCTGTTCTTCGCTCGTCATCCTGACATTGGCCGACCACTAAGCTTCATGGTAAGCCAGACGAAATGGCCAGTCGTCCGAAGCGAGGGCTGGTTTGTGTTCGCGCTCATGGCGCGCACGCAAGAGGGATCACAGTGTATCAGTGATATGCTGCAGGATGTAGTTGTCTTCCGACCTTTAGTGGAGATGCTCACTGGGAAAGCCCTGGTAGACTACAATCCTTCGTCGTCTTCACCTAGCTCTTCTCTGTCACCGTTTAGTCCATTGCCGACTGGCTCATCACCTCCTGTCCCAGCTATCAATTATGAGTTACAAACACCCGAGAGCCCCCAACCTCACGCTCAAGCCGCGGAGATGGCACGATTAGATCGCGAGAACGCTACTGTGATGATCAGCGAGCTGTTGAAGAACCGTGGAAGTCAGATGGCGGTCCTAAGGAGGACACTGCTTGAGGATCTGTTGAGGGGAGGTACGGAACTGGTCATGAGTTATCGGGAAGCCAGTCCGAATTGGAGAGCGCCTAATACAGGTCCCACTGCTGCGGAAAAGAGGCCTAGAGCAGGCTTGAATTTGCAGGAAGTTTCGGAGCAGAGTTTCAGAGAGCTTTCTTAGACTTCACACTTACCATTTCGAGCTGGGTGGGGTTTTGGGATGCGAGGCGCTGAGAAATGGCAAAAGATCTCTTGACAAAAATGAATGTAGAATTTAGCAATCGAGATGACTTCAGTGCTCTGCCAGTTGGTTTTGAGCTCTGGTTACTGGTAGATTGTTATGAAGTCACCGCTGAGAATAACTCGAGAAACACGATGTCATGAGAACTTGAAGCAGTGGGTTAGTCCTACTAACACTTTATCCATTTTCAGGTTGCAATTAGATTTTGACTGTCTTTGGAAGTTTTGAGACAATGTTCCCACCTTCCATCATGTTCAAGTGGCGATTAACCAAATTCAAGGCAAATAACCTGGTCAGGGGTTCGCCCGATTGAGTCACCCCGATCCACAGTTGGTGCCAAGTCAAGTCGGCGAACCAAATAGTAAACACTGACAATCCAAACTCAGGCTACACGAGGGAGAAGTCACGCCGTAAGTTCATCTATTTGCAAGCAAATAGCTTCTCATCATCTCCAACATCTACACTTGTCTTCACGAATCACAATCTAGGTACATATATGAGACATCGCTATCCCATCCGAAAGATTCAGATCAGAGGCCATTTATATACCATTCTGAAATAGTGAGACTGTTTAATTCTGTCATCTACTATCTCAACACCAACGACCCCAAGAGGTTCCAATCATGGCATCCATCAACACCTCTCTACCACTCTCGATGCCAACCCAAGTCTGGACACACTGGGAATGTAGCAGCGCTCCAACATCAAATCAAGGGGTACGTTCCTTCTCTTCTCCCTCTTTTTCCTGCATTTAATTTTTTTATCTTCGCTTTCTCTTCCTCTCCCGCTTTCCTCCGCATTCATCTCAAATCCCAACTCCCAAATACAAGAACTAACCAACCTCTTCACAGTGCGGCCTCACCCACCTCCGCGGCATCTACAGATGTCACAGCTGCGGGCACGCCATCTGCCGTTCTTGTTTACGGATGCGGAAAGACATTTCATCGTCATCCGCAGGCTCAAGCTCAACTTATGAACGGAAACCTAATGCAGCGAGAGAAAGAGCGGCTCTTTGGGCGAAAGTAACGAGGAGGAGTGTTGAGGATTCGAGGATGAACAGGAGGCCTGGAGAGGTGTTGAGTAAGAAGGAATTGAGGAGGGCGAGGCGATTTGGGAAGAAAAGAGGGGAAGGGGCCAGCAGGAATTTGAAGTTGACTTTCGAATCAGATGAGAACCCAAGCAAGATAGTCTGACGGAAGCTGATGTTGGATGTACAAAAGTTAATTAGATGCCAGAACACTTCATCACTTACCTATAACAGATACTCGAGCCTCAAACACACACTTCTCGAATATTCTCACAAGACAACGATGCGATTCATTCTATCCACGCACATAAAAGTAAACGCTACACAGCCTGCCCCAAAAAGCTCAAAGTAACGTCTTTCCCTATCCTGCCACATCCCTAATCCACCTATCCCATTTCGCAACCGAAAAGGGAAAAAAGGCAAAGACCTGGTCCACCAATTCATCTTGAGCCAGTTGCGACTTTCTGCGAGCTGCCGCTACCACAGGCGTGGCAGTTACCAGAATAATCTTCCGCGCCGCATGTTGGGCAATCAGAAGTCGGCATTGTGGAGAGTTGTGGTTTTGTTCTTGCTGTAGAGAGAATTGGGTTCCTCCTTGTTGTGTGAGATCTGAATTGCCTTTGATGTTGTGTTGTTGATGTTCGCTTGACGTTTGTAAAGGCGAGAGTAGCGAGACGGACCCAGACTTGAGTAGACTTGAATGGGGTTTTATTGTCTGTGTGTCTTGGATGAAGAAGATGGGTTGTGGTTCCGACGAAGGGGTAACGAGGAAATGGAACGAGGAATACATAAAGAAAAAAGTGCTTGGCATCTCGCTATCGTGATTGTGAACCTCAAGCGCGAATCTGTTGCGACTTGGAGATTCTTGAGTGAATGCTTTCATGTCGGTCAAATTTCCAGCTAGTCTCCTGGTGGCTTTTGAGATACATCCTGAAGCACTGGGTGACAGAACAAGATTGGAGTTCATCAGAGGAGCATACAGCGCCAGCTGATTTACAACATCACCAATGCGTGATGGAACGGCCCCCGATGTGAATAAGAAAATGTTTTCTTAATGTCGCTCAACACACATATAAACGCTACACCCTTTCGAGCTGAATCTCCATACCAAGTCACCAAACGGTTCACTTATCAGCTGGAAGTGCGCAAGTCCAGAAATCAACCACAAGCATGCTGCATCGACATTCCACATCATCCATCGCAAGATCCAGACTCGCAAGACTGAAAACCAGTATACCAAAGGTGTCGAGATCGAGTAGGAAAGTGATGCTAAACCAGTGTCGGTAAAGACGCAAGTAGGGAAAGGGCAAGAGAGGAAATGGATGGTTAAACCTAGCTGAAAGTTTCCAACATGAATTCCTTAGCCATATCAGACCTTTCACTCGCCATCGTTTATGCTCAAGCCAACCTCTCTATAAGCCAAGCCCAGTGTTGTATCCACACGGAATACAAGCGGCCAAGAAGTCTTTCGCACCACATCTCGGGCAGGTGTCTGTAGGTTTTGAGCGCACCGAGGTACGAATAGGAGTAAGTGGCGGAACCTGCGATGGAGCAGACTTTGATGTGGGCATGGATGTTGGTATGGAAGTACTCCTGGCGGTCGGAGACGAGGCGCGCGTGGCGGTAGGTGTTGGAGTTGGCGTAGCTGCTGGTGTCGGAGCTGGCTCTGACATCTTCTGGGTCTTTTGCGACGGAGAACTCGCGGGCTTTGGCGATGTTGTGGATTCCATCTTGATCTTGTCGTTCGTTCCGTGAGGCGTAGATGGGCGCTGAGACTGGTAGAAGAGGATGGGGAGTTAAAAAGGAGTGAATGTCGCAGGTGGTAATAAATATGTATTTATGAACGAGGTAATTTATGTTTTTGAAGCTAGGAAATGTTAATAGTAATCCTCTTGTTCGCAGGACACCAAGCTTACCAGCTTTTCTGAATGTAATGTTAGTTCGACTCTGGATTGTTCTGAGTGTGACAGACAGCTCTTGACATCATCTGTGGAACTTCGAAATAGTTAGGGAAATCACGACCTGTCCTTGAGCTTTTGGCTTGCACCTGCACCTGCACATTGAGAGCCAGAAGCCTATTGTTGAATAACACCCTTTGGTGCGTCCATTGCATTTTCATGAAATACACCTAAGCAATTTTTCAATAACTGCCATTGTGACCCCACCCAGCCATGCATCGCAACCAAATAAGAAAGACCAAAGTACCATCTAGCAGACCGAGAAGAAACCCTTTACTTCTTAGCAGCAGCGGCCTCATCAGCCTTCTCCTTCGCCCGCTTATCACGCTTGCCTTGGTTTCTGTGCTCGCTTCTCGCATCTCTCAACTTTCTGTATGCACCTCCCTCGACTGGTGTTGGCAGCTCGCTCTTCTTGATCTCGGAGACACCACCGACAGCGTGGACAATTGGCAGACCAAGCTTGATGCTAGAGATGGTGTTCTTGGCGGCTGAGACATCCTCCTTGGAAGCATCACCCTTCTTGTGTTGACCCAATTTGCGGGGGAAGAGGATCAAACGGGCTTGGTAGGCCTTTAGGCGTTCGACGTTCACGGCAAGGGATTCGGTGGAGAGGTTTTGGCGGCGGGGATCAACAGAGATACCAATCGTGGGTGCGAGTTTGCGGGGGATACCAGCTTCCTGTCGAATTGTTAGACTCTATACCATTCCCCAGCATTTTTCTCCTGTGGCGGGTATCGTACCTTCAATTCGGAGAGGGTGAAACCACGTCCAGCTCGTACACGGCGGTTGTACTTGAGGGTTGGGCATCGAACGATCGGTCTCAACTTGTCGACTGGGCGAGGGGCAACAGCTGCGGCCTTTGAGAGACGAGCATTGCGGCGTCTGAGCTTGCGACCGGGCTATCCAAAGTATGTTAGATCCTTCTCTCCTTGCGCTGTATATCCATTGTGCGAAGTTGATTTACCTGGTCGAAGTGAACTCGGACTCGTCGCTGCCAATCCTTTCGGAAATCTGGGTCGGTATTAGCATGATATTGATCGCAAAACGCAGGAGGGCTTCGTACGGTTGTGCGGGATCTGCTGGTTGTGCTTGATCGCCATCTCGAAGTCGAAATCGTTGTTGGCGTTGGGCGTTGGTTGTTGTCGACGGGGTAAGTATGAACTTGAACCTCCAAAATGGTCCTCAAAATTTGGTTGTGCGCGCTAGCGAGCAAGCGACAGGGAACTTTTTGGGATTCGGTCAGGTGACGTGTACTTTTTGCCAGAGATCTCTATAAGCACAGAGAGACTTATGAAGAGGCTTAGAGAGGGTCTCAAAAATGTAGATCCAATGGACTGGAGTACTGTGAGTTTGTCCCTCAAGTCTCTCCAGCGATTCCGAGGGTGAAAACACTATACTGATCATGCTTTCTTTCACCTCAATTGTTTGCTCTGTTTGCTCTTTTTTTGCAACTAGCTACACTAGCGCCAACCCCACCTCCCAGAAATCTATAAAGCTTTCGCTCCTCCTCGACCTTCTTCACAAAATCATACTTACCTTCTTGAAAGCTGGCCGCTCACGAATGGCTTCGCTTGCGATACAAAACCTCCATTGCACATCGGGGTGTTGAGAATCGTTGACTTGTCTTCGGGCACGTCATCGGGGGAATTTTTGATTGCACTCCCTATGGGAAAAACCACTTTTCATTGTGATCGCCGTCCTGTACGGTACCATGAAGAAGAGATAAGAGATATTCGCACCTGTCCAGAATCATGGCAAGTGTGCACCGCTGTGATGAGCCCTGTTCGTTGCTGGTGGAGATCTTCAATGGCATGCGATGATCAGAACAAGGACACACAAAACATACCGAAGCTCACCTATTACATGTGCTTGCCGTCCTCATCCAATCTGGGCTTTGAAGGAATGAAGCTATCCACACCGTGTCCAAATTCCACATGCCTCTGTATGTCACCAGTTGCCCCCCAGAGCTTTTGAGAAGGTCGGCCTAATCTATTTTTCGTGCTGCTCTTTGTCTGAGCCTAACTTCGTAAAGTCTTCTATCCTACCTCATCTCTCGCCATTCTCTTTGCATCGGTCCTGCTCTCGCCATTGATGAGCAATCTGAACCGGACTGGAGAATCTGCCTGCTGCCTGAATACCGTGACGATCCACTGCTTCAAGATCCAAGACTCATCTTTAGGCTCCAGCCTCCAGGCAGCGCAGCTCATGTGAAGATATCTTCGATGCCGTCGACAAGCGGCACACAAGGTCACATAGAATTTCATATCAATTCAAGTTACACCTTCTCTTGGTCGGTATATGACCTGGCTAAATCTGACCGGCCCACTACAGTCTAGATACCAAGTAGCAGTCCGCCAGATAGTTGCCTTCCATGCCTCAACATGACTCAGACTTCTTGCTCCTATCCGCTTTTAGGAATGCACCATTTTCCTATTCCTGGGAGCCAAGCCCAGATCCCCTTTCCAAGCATTGAAGAACTAAGGCATTTTCTTGTCACGACATCTTTTCTCCATTTCGAGTACTTCTCCTATTTCAGGACATTCGTTCAAAGCCCACTCTGGTCTAGAGTGAAGTCTTGGGGGCATCACCAGGATACAGCTGGTATGATTGCACGAAACTATAGTGAATGGCAGTTTAAGCAAAATAGTGAAAGCTATGTCTACCATTTCCAATTGCAGATTCCGTAAGCAATAGCTATAGAGATAGAGATAGTCTACCTAGCTGAAAAAGGGGAACTATTTTCTACCACGTGATTCAGGCGCGACTTCCAATTTTGGGATTTCGCGATCCAAGTGTCCTCTCAGCTTATCACCAACTCCTTACGAACCACACTCCTTTACAGTCACAACCTGCTTAGAACCGCCCACGAAGCTCGAATACAAGATAAAGATACATAGCAATCATGACACGCGCCCAACAAACCGTCTCAATTGGACTCCTGGTCACCTCTGTATGGAAACCTCCTTTCCCCCTTCGCACCAGAAGCTAATAACACTCAGCTGTACTTAGCTCTCTACCTCCAACTCATTCCTCTCCCAACTTTGATTTCCGAGGAGATAATACCAGTTGTACGTCATGTTTACTATAATCCCACGTTTACTATTCATCCACGAGTCCTTCGAGTCGCTGGGTGTTCTACCTTCCAAAGCCTCTTCTCCCTATCCAAGCTCTGCAGGCCAACGGATTCCTCTTCAACTTTCTCAAACCTCACATGTCCAAGTTAAGAGAATCTCTGCTAATCCATGCTCCTAGCTGCCATTCTGGGCCCTCGTATCTTTCGGCGCCTACCTCCTTTTCAAGCTTGGGTACGGCGTCTTCACATTCAACGATGTACCTGAGGCATACGCAGAACTCATGAAGGAGATTGAAGTTGCAAGGGCAGACTTGAGAACTAAGGGCGTGGATGTCGATTAGATTCGGACAACTGCTAGGTGGAATTCTGTCATGGGTGAAAGAGGGAGGCTATGATAATGAAATACCCTGCGAGGGTATGGGACATGGCTTCAAAATCTATGCATGAGTGTCACGCGTTCTGCATACTTGTTTACGTCTACATCTGCTCTACTGGTATCATGTCCCTAGGTCTACCCACCACTGGTCCCCTCCTTGGCATGCTTCTCTTTCAGCCTTTTCTCTTGCTTCATAAACTCCCTTATGCCCACTGGAACACCTTTAAACAAGTCCTCACTCGTAAAATCAGTCTCCAGACCAGTTCCCCAATTCGTATCCGAACCCCCACCATCATCATCCATACTAAGCGCCGTATGAACCGCGCCCTTCTCCCCCTCTCCCAACATCAATCCCGTCCCACTCACCCCAGCTCTCCTCCTCTTCCCCTTCTCCAGACTCTTCTCCTTCCTCAGCGCCACATCCGCCTCTTTCCTAGCAGCTGCCCACTCCTCCAATTCATCTCCATAGCGATCCCAAACACAATTCACACACCCACTCATACAGCAATTGTCCGGCTCGTCAGGTTTCGGGGGAACCCACACGCCCGCTATAAGCACGCTCTTCTTCTTGATTTCCGATCTGCGTTCTAGCGGCGAGGAGAGTCGTGAGGAGAATAAGATGCTAGGCCCTGGGTCTGCGGCTGCGGGCGTTGTGGATATCGGTGGTGCGGATGATGGAGTCGCTGTTGTGGGCGGCTTGCTGGTTATCTCTGGAGTGGAGGACTCGAGAATCGACGCATAGTAGTCTCCTATAGGATTTGCTTGTTCGGATGGGGGTTTGTAGGAGCTGTAGTGTCGGGTTGGTGGTAGAGAGCGGAGAGAAGGTGGCAGTTTGAGGCGCTGGGTTGCGCGGAGGAGAAATCTTGTCTCCATTTTGTTGTGTGGTATAGGTTCCTTAGGGAGAATTGGGTCTTAGTACAACTATTGAGGAGGCATTGAGGAGGTTGTGGTTGAGGGTTGTATTATCTATCGGAGGGCGCTGCATCTTGAAAAGATCGCCTTCGAGCTTTGGACGTCATCGGGCTTGTTTATCAGCAGCAATGAGTCTCGTGATCGTTAATAAACATCCCAAATAATTCCTATACTTCTAATGATCAATTGAGTAATAATAGAGGCACCTTAGCCAGTAGTTGGATCAGCTGCTTTGAAATATCTCAGTGTCCTGAATCTTTTTGTCAACATGGATTTGTGAGACGAGTCTGGTTGGGTCTTGTATTGTTCTGTAGCGGGCATCGGTTATAGCTCACCCCTCGTCGCGTCCTCGAAACTGCCTACGCGACTCTTCAACACCAGCTAACGACGACAACATCAACATCACCACCGACCGACCAATTCCCAGCGCGTGCCAGGAAGGGGCAGAGTTTTTGACGGAGAATGGAAGGTCATTCATAAATCCAAATATCTCCAATGGCCGACTCTGCAGCGAAGCGGCGCAAAACATCGCCCACAACATCTATCCCAATCGACGCGCCAACTACCCCAAGTCGAATACCAGCTCCTCGAAAAGATGGTCCACAATCCACATCTCGCAGACCATCATTTGCGTCTCCTACGAAAGCGAGTATTTCTCGTCACAATCCACAATTACTAAATAGGCCAACATCTGGTGGCCCTGGAAATCGAGGGAAGGACTTGCAGGATGTTTTCGCGAAGGCATTGGGAGAACAACAATCCATGACTGGAGGGAACACTATGGTCACTGGAGATGATAGAGAGGGAACTAAGTCAATGTCTACAACGCAGGAGAACGATCCATCGGCTTACGACTCCTTTGTGAAGACTCCCCCAAGAGCGCGAAGTAAAGAGCACGTTGGAGGTGGATTGACTGCGAAACCTAGAAGGTTGTCAAAATCGCCCAACAAACGACCAGAAAGGCCGCCTGTTGAGCAATCTGTAGCGGATGCGCTGCCAGATGATTTCAACCCGTTCCAGAAGAAAGGTCTGAGGAGATCACCTATAAGTTCGTCGACGGACGCGCCAGCACCTGCTGTTCAGGATCCCGTTGTTGAAGATGGCTTTAATCCGTTTAAAAAGACTGGACTGAGGAGATCTCCAATATCTTCACAGCCGGAAGTGGGATTGAGAAGGTCTCCCATACTGTCACAACCTCTTCAAACTGCGTTCAGAGTGTCCCCTACGGCACAAGAACCCCCAAGGACAACAATGGAGAATATTCCCGAGCCGTTTTCACCTACGAAAAAGCTGAGAAGGTCACCAGTGATTTCGGAGCCTGTGATAAGTGCGCTAGACACATTGCCTGAAGCTTTCTCGCCCACAAAGAAGCTAAGAAGGTCACCAGTAATTTCGGAACCCGTGAGAGGTGGACTAAGGAGATCTCCCATACCACAACCCTCCGTGAAAGTCATCGAGACACCAAGCAACACAACACCAGAAGAGCCAGAGCCTGAGATCCCACGCGATGTGCAAGCAGAACCTGCTCCTGTATCGAGGATGTTGTTTGCAGAAATACCAAAAGACGAAACGATATCGCGGCCTCAAAACCCACCGCCTGAAGCTAGGCAGCAAGCTGCAGTCACACCCTTCGAGCCTCTTTCGCAACCCAAGACGTTGTTTACTGAGATACCGAGAGAGCCCAAAGAACCAATAAAGGGCACAGCCATTATCCAAGAATCAGTCATCTCGACAACCCCGGTGGAGCCACCTCCTGGCCCTAGTCGCGTCCCAAGAATTCCAGCAGAGCCCCAGAGGGATAGCCCAATCGAAATGCCGGAGTCAGACCAGAGACCAGGACCTTCGAAGATGGATGAAGCGGTCCAAGATCTTTTTACTGGAACTCGACGAGCAGATGAGCCCGAACTACCTCCTACGCCAACCCAACTTGGAATTGCAGATCCGGTGGTCACTACTCCACCGAGTGGAATACACGACACACCGAGCAAGAGGGCGAGAAAAAAAAAAGCTTTAGGAGGGAAGTTAAAGTCGTCCCCTTTGAAGCCTCGAGATCCCCCTCCACAGGAACCACCACAGCCTGTCCCACAACTAGGACTCAAATTAGAAAAGCCCAGGCGTCGGAAATCTGCACGGTTTCTCATCCCGGAGGATCCTCACGCGTCGAAGAAAAAAGAGCGAGATGATCTCCTGAAGCAACTTCAGCAGTTACAGGCAGATGTTGCCCTCGCAAATCAGGAGAATGAAAGACTCCGGATTCGCTCGGAGTCTAGAAAGAAGGGGCTTTCAGCTGCCCCAAACCCCGATGAGCTGCGATCCATGCTTCTGCGTTCTACGGCACCAGAAGCACCGACCGAGCCTGTACCAAAATTGTCCAGTATATTTCAGTCGATGCAGTCATTTTTACCCTTTGCAAAACGACGACGACGAGCTGCAGCCACTATCTCGGAGAAGCCAATGCCTTCTCACTTACCCATCGCCCTCAGTGACCCACTCCCATATCTGCAAGCGTTCAGCCCCTTGACTTACTCATCGACCATCACTTTACTTCCGTCAGAAGCAGTATCGAGTGACTCTTCCCTACTAGATGAGCAGCCTGTCCTGCAACGGCACGTAATAACGGCATCTCACCCCTCTGGACTTTTCACCACGCGCCTGTCCATGACTGTCGATACATCGGCACATACAATTGCGGCGCTTGATATTCTTCGACTTGACATGAATGCTGAGAAGGAGCTTGGGACTTTTATAAGAGCCCGCGCTCGGTCTGAACACCCTCTGGGAAAGGACATTACAGTCGTCTGCTGGGCAATGTCGCGCTGGATTGAAGTATCTATACAACGAGCGCAATTCTGGTGTGCCGTAGAGCATGATTTTGGCACGCCG
This sequence comes from Rhexocercosporidium sp. MPI-PUGE-AT-0058, assembly GCA_020746875.1. Classification (NCBI taxonomy): domain Eukaryota; kingdom Fungi; phylum Ascomycota; class Leotiomycetes; order Helotiales; genus Rhexocercosporidium; species Rhexocercosporidium sp. MPI-PUGE-AT-0058. Next base: position 571,004 of record JAGTJL010000014.1, on the reverse strand, counting down.
CAAGACAGAGCGAAAACCATGCAAAAGAAGAGGAAACGCAAACGACAAGGTTTGGTCGATGATGAGGCTTCTACGTCAAATGGCAAGGGTTTAAATGAAAATGAAGAGAAGCATGTATGGACTAGGAGGCAGCTGCTGCCTCAAATTGGACGGACGAGTCTTGAATTGGCGAACGAGCATGTAGAGTTAAGGTTTGAGTGGAGAATAACTTTCGACTGGACCGGAGAGGTGGAAACGAACATTTCGGCGAGCGCCAGGCTGCCGCGGACTTGTGAGTTATCTATGATGCTCCTGATTTTGGTGTTTGAACACTGACAAGATATAGGGCAACAAGTCGATGATAGGGGTAGTCTAGCGAAGGTACCGGAGACGTTCGACAAGCTCGTCAAGGAGCGGGGTCATCTGGATGCTGTACGAGCTACTGTTGGGCTGTTCATGCCAGTGGCATGATACTGTAGATGATTTGTGATTTGGGCGGCATCAGTTGCTATGCTAATGAATTTAACGAGCTGGAATTGAATGCTGCAGTGTGCAGGCTTGCATCTTGTCCAGGTTCTCCTTTCTTGTTTATTCCACTACCTTTGCCACCTACTTCAAGTCTCATGATGTCTGCAGTAATTCTTCAACCTTGTGTAGGCCAAGCCGAAACAGAGAACAAAGCTGTTTGCCTTCTAAAATATTTCCCATGGTTCTATTCTCTTTTGCTTGATTTGACGGCTTCTTCTGTGCTCGCTCCCTAAGACGAGCTGTATGATAATCCCTGTAACCAATATTCTCCGTCTAGATCTAGCGATTGGCTTAATGATACGCCAGGGCTGCAAAATACTACATGTAAGTTGTCAACGCCGCCTGGTAATCTTACATCCCCTTTTCTCTCGATATGTATAAAATTTCGGTCGCCTCCAAAATTCCCATTATTCTACCTTCTTATTTACGGGCCTAAGGTCACAAAATGGCTGGATTTAAATCAATTGAAACCAAATATTCTCCATCTTCCCTTCGCGCGATGGCGTAGCCGAGTGGCTAGCAAACGCAGTGAGCGCTGGCAAGCGATTCACAGGGAACGTCCAGAACGTGGCTCTCGTTCGGACCAGCTACCCAAGCCTCTCAGTCCTCGAAAGGGAGCTTTGACGATAGATTCAGCATCAGACAGGAAGAAAAGTGATGGCGCAAGAGCCGATCCACAGCTCAGCTCAAGACTCATGAGTGTGGCGCCTCGTGAAATCCGCGGCCAGATATGTCGAGAAATCCTGGGAAGCATGGGACTCTGCATTCCGTCTCGATGAAGGGCGTTTTCAACAAACACCTCGCGATGCTGTAGCGAATAGTTTACTTTTGCTACCTTTCACGTGTTGTCTCATGTCAGTGAAATGTCTGGTTACATTTAAAAAGAAAAAGCTAGTATCAATCAGATACTCAGAGACAATCCGCATCCTCTACTAATACACTACGTTTTATTTCCACGACAACAACACCCTTCTCTCCTTTCGATGATCACTGCTCTCACAACGGACGCCATACGCAACATCTCCTGCCTATGGCACGCTAACAGAAACACTTCCGAAACTAAACAATCGCCTGAGGCCGACACTGAACCCCGTATAGCGGTCTCGAGAGAACTCGCACTGTTTCCGCGACTGAGCAAGGGTGCGGGTGGATATCAGGACGTACTACACATGGAAGGAGAGTTAGGCTTCTAAGGAGACTACGAGTCTGGTCAGTTCGAAAAGGGCTGCTAGCTTGGATGCGTTGGAAGTTGAGATCGTTTGGCTGTGGAGCGTGGAGGCGGAGGTTGCTGCTGATAATATGTGGTGAGTGAGTGGATTATAAGGTAGGCAGGAGGAGAGGTCGGGGCGAGTTGAGGGGTATGGTTGATTTAGTGCTCTCTCTGGTATGGTCTTTGGTTTCCCTTTGCATGTTGCCGGTCTTTTAGGTATCTCATCTTGGACATGGAGTGTATTGGGCATTCTTAGGAAATTAGTTGTACCGGCTTCTTGCCGACTGTCCTGGAGGAAGGCTGTCACAAGATACAAATACTGTCGTACAGAACAAGGGGTACATATCGAATTCTGCAGATCGCATCTGCAGGTCCTGTTTTGCACAATAATAAGTCATGTCTCTTGCTCGTTTTTCAAGCCAGTGGTTCTCATTCTTTACTTGTTCCTGGCTGTAGGTTTTTGGCGTTGCCAAGAGAAGGGGATGTGCCCTTGTGTAGAGAATTCTAAAATGGCCCTTCGAAATTACAGATTTGAGACCTTGACATGATTTCTTGAATGAGTCGATTTCTCGACTCGTTATCCTCCTAAGATTATTAATGTGAGTCGAAACTTTTCGATGGATTTGGTTTGAACATAGGTTTTAAGGGACAAAACAGAGAATAAGTAGCAAGACTATCAATAATATACATTCGTTTGAAACAAAACAAACTTCTGATCAGACAAAAAAACCCGAGGAATGACTCCCACTGAACGAAATACTGTATCACCGACTGTTTAGTTCCTGTAAATACCCCAAATCTAGCCCTCTACAACAATGCTGCATGAATCGTCTTCATCGCACTAATTGAACGCCCCATAATTTGCAGATGATATACAATATCATATTTCTATGTCTAGTGGTTTATAGTTTCAGCGGAGAGGACAGGCAAAATTGTAATCACGCCTGTCATTGTACTCACATGGAATGGGTCCGCACAATTCAATCTCAAGGAAATCGGCTTTGCGCTGCTCTCCATTCCTCAGTGAAGCCAGTTCTACACAATCACACACATCCAGGAGCAATGCTATGATGGAGTTTATGGCCCTTTTACATGTATAGCAACATTGGAAATGCTCATTGCAGCGGACATTTATCACATTCAATACACGGCGGTCAAGAAAATGCGGAGTGGTTAGCGAGGCGTTCTTGTCGCTCAAATTTAGTGCGACTTTGATCGCCAATTCAGTCGATTTCACAAATCCTGCAGCATCAACAAAACAGACTCGCTTAGCTACCCCTATTTTTGACATCCCAGTCAAGTCTGGAATCTGTTGTTTGACATGAGCCCAGCACTTGGACGCGCTTAGCTAGCAAATGGCAATCGTCGAGCGAGGGACAAATTTAGCTGTAACCAAGGGTTCATGATAGGGGTAGTGAGTCGGGGAGGCGGAAATTAAGTGTCTGCTCTTGGCTCTTGGCGAGCAGACTTCTCAACGCAAAACATTTGATGCTAACATTGCATCCTGATGCTCAAAAGGATAGCTGATAGGCATCCATATCCGTAGACTTTAAACATTGCCGTAGAGATTGGTCTGCGTGGAAAGTTGTCAACAAACATGACGACAAGATCGCCAAGCCCTCCAATTCTCGAATACGGAGTTGGGTGTTCGCTTCGCTCTTGGATGATGGAGATGCGCATCCACTTTGCCCTTGGCGACGCGGAATGAACCTGGCAAGAGAGATTGATGTGTCTTAGCTGGAATGGTTGGGAAACAAGGAGAGAGAGGGAGTACAAAACCCTTCGAATGTACTTCGACTTCGTGACATCAACAAGTGATCAAACAGTCTTTACCTCACTCGCTCCTTTCCAGCTCCTTTTTTCGATCAATCAATCCACGCGCGCTCGCTCAATCCCCAAGCTCATATCTCAAGATGCAAATCTCATTCTTCACTCTTTTAGCTCTTGCCACCTCTGCTTTGGCCGTGAGTGATCCCAATCTTCAGACGGACCTGAACTCTTAAAGACGTCGAAACTAACGACGATCAACAGTGCTCCCATGGCCAGGACTGCTGCTGGGCCGATCTCGCAGCCTGCCAGAATGAGAACGTAGACGATGTGAGCACTTGTCTGACCCGTGAATCCGTCTTTGCTCAGTGCGAGAACCTCGGTTTTGAATGTGTAAGTTCTGAGCTTCTGTCCTGGATAGGTTCTTCGAGGAGGAATTTTCACTGAATGAATGTATGATGATGCTAATTCTGTACTAGGCCGATGGAAACTGCTGCAACATCAAGACTAGAGAGCGCATGGAGTGCGTTTAAACATGCAACTTAATCTCTCTAAAGATGGTTCATCGGGCACGAGAAGTAGCTGAGTTTCGATGGACGGTACTGTGATGTTGAGTCTGGAGATGGCTGGAGAGATGGATGTAGAATTCGAAAAGCTTCCTGCAGTTCAATATATGCCAGCTGCAGCGATTAATGTAATACACAAAACATCAGAACAGTGTTTACATGACCATCTGATGATTATTACAAGCCTCCAATTGAGGAATGTGACGCGTCGGCTTGCAGATGCATTTCCCCAGGTTTTACCCCTTTTTACATACCACGTGATGGCCCCCGCAGCCGAGGCATTTACACATGCTTGAGCTGGCAAGGGCAACCCCAGATTCAATATCCCAAAACCCTCAATCTCATTTCACTCACAACAAAGCAGGAAAATAAAAACATCACGACGCATAACATCACAACCTATGCCCCCATAACGCCAATGCAACGATGTCTTCCTCGACAGATCCCGATGCGAATTCTAGCCCCAAGGCAAGCCCTCGAGTCTCCGCCAAATCAACAGCAGACCCCATCCTCCGCAATGCGATACGGTACACTATCTCCGCGAAAGAGTACGAGACGCTGCATCGATACATACTATCGCGGTCGAAGGTGCTGAAGAGGAACACGCCCTCTGTATCGAGGGTCGAGAAGCTGGTCGAGAGGCCTGGGAGAGATGATTATAATGCTGCTGCTGTGAGGGCCAGTTTGAGGGTTTTCGTCGCGACGAGTGCGGCGTTGAAGGTTTGGGGATTGCTTAGTGAGAGGTTTCTTGGGAGTGGAAATGCAAGGCGAGTCCCCTAGCTATCATTTTTATGCCATGCTCGACTATTCAATCAAGTATGAGTGCTAACCATAAACGATTTTAGAACCAAGAAAGTTTCCCTTTGGCGTAACCCGAATTTCAGACTCTCGCTCTCCCTCTCAACAATCCTTCTCCTCCACCGCATCCTCTTCCGCTTCTTCACGCGTCTTCGTGCTCATCTTCTCGCGCCTGAAGCACGTCCATTTAGGCAACGCAATAAGAGGACTTCTAAGACCCTCACGTCTTCCCTGGCACCAGCTGTAGGAGCCAGTTTAGCAGGTTTCGCATTGGCGATTAACCCTGCTGATCAGTTGCGAGTTACGATCTCCATCTACGCGCTAAGCAGAGCGGCGGAATTCGCATATAATCTCGCGGAAGAGGAGGGCTGGTTATGGACGAAAGGGCAGAAACCTTGGTGGTGGGGAAGTTGGTTACTCTTCCCGTTTACAAGTGGGCAGTTACTGCATGCTTTTGCTTTTGATAGGGATTGTTTCCCAAAGGTATGTTGTTCGATGAGTTTCAGTTTGAAGTGCTTCGTACTAATTCTGATAGGGCTATGGGGATTTCATCCTGAAATACTCACCCCAATACATCCAATCTCGTCCGGAAGACTACCCAGCCAACCTCCCATGGCCAGGTCCTTATGCACAAGTGGATTCTCTCGCCGAGATGGCACGTCTCAACTATCCGTACGTCCCCCCTTCTCCCCTAGCAAATAAATAGCCAAACATCCATCCACTAACACACCACCCCAGAAAATTTGTCTCCCCAATCCTCTTCCCAAACACCACCACCCTCCCCCCAACCCTACAAAAGATCGCACCTATTACCTCCCCCGCCCACCCCTTAATAACATCCCTCACCTGCGCCGTCCTGCACCCCTCCGACCCATCCTGCACACGTACCTACCTCTCCCACTACCTCACCACCATCCCGCCCCTCACCCGATTCTTTACTCTAATATTTACCGTGCTCTCTCTCCCCTCCTACGCGAAATTCTACGCCTCGCCTCTAACCACACTCAACAACCTCGCTGCTCGCATATTACGCTACACGCTCTTCACATCCGGTTCAATCGGCACATCCTGGGCAGCAATCTGCCTCTTCCAGTCCTACCTCCCCTCTAAACTCCTCTCTACGCAGCGCTTCTTCCTCGGCGGGTTCCTCGGCGGACTATGGGGATATATCGTACGTAGGGAAGCAAGGGGGGAGTTCTTATATGCGTTGAGAGCTAGTCTGGATAGTGTGTGGAAGGTTGGACGGAAGAGGGGGTGGTGGCGCGGGGTGAGGGGTGGGGATGTGGCGCTTTTCGTGGCGAGTTTGATGGCAGTTAATGTTGTTTTTGAGAGGGAGGCGAAGGCGGTTAATAGTGGGGTTGTGAGGAGGGGCGTTAGCTTTTTGAGGGGCGAGGGGCTGCGGGATCTGGTGCGTGAGGAGGAGAGGAAGACGGTGGAGGGAGGGAAGGGGAGGGCGTGAGGTTGGCGGTGGTGAGAGAGTGGAATGGTTTAGACTTCTTGGGGCGAGGAAAAAGCTACAAGGAAGTCGTCTTACTTTCGAGAAGTGGCTTGGGAAGATACCTTTATATGATTTAACTTGGCGACGAAGAGAGTTCGCATGGTGTTGAGCGGTGGTGGCGATTGGAAGCATTGATTTGGATAGTATTCATGATTGTATGTTTTATGGCTTTTGTCACTCTATAGATATACTAGAAGTAGAAGTATTTATCAAGACATAATAATCGGTCAGGTTTCAGCATTACCTGCATTACCAGCGCCACCCTAGGAATTTGACAGTGCCGGCTAATCAATCGTCAGAGTAGATTCGGATCATTAAACAATATTCGCATTACAAGTAATCTATTTACCGTACCCTAACAGGCGAGAAGCGCCTGGTGTATAAACTATAGAAAGGTCCCCTTCTCCCTCCCTGCTTGCTAAAAGCACAAAAACAGAAGACAGTTCGATTTTGACTCCGTCGTCCATCGTCCATCTCGCTAAGGAACAACAGCAAGTAATAACAAGAACAAAGTACCCAAAGTCCCAATCCTGCAAGGCGAGGCGGGATGTACAGATGAAGAACGCCCACCCAAAAAAAACTACCAACAAGAGCGCGTCCATAGTGTTCAACTGCGCTATTCCATATCCCCAAAGTTAGCCTCTCCAACGGGTATCCTGTCTCTCAGCCATGCGAGCGTAGCTTCCGTCCCCTTCTCCAGAATGGTGTATTTCGGTACCCTGAATCGGTTTCCGCTGACATCCAGAGTCTGCAATCCGCCTGGGCCGCCAAGAAGGCCGATGCGTGCATTGAGACTGTTGATGTCGTTGCTGCTGCAGTCGAGGACACGGAGACCTTTGACTGCCTCTGGCGATAGTTCTCTGATGGTATTGTGGGAGGCGAGAAGGGTAACGAGGCTAGGGAAGTGTGGTTTAAGTGGTGGGAGAGAAGTCAGCCGGTTGAAACTGATATCAAGCCTTGTTAATAGAGGCGCTTTGAGACGCAGGATGAGTGGCTGGAGGGAGTTGAAGGTATTGGAGCTGAGATTGAGCTCTTTTAGCGCCGGTAGCTCTAGGTCATCTTTCAAAAAGGTGTCGCTTGTCAGCTCATTATGGTTGATAGTCAGAGTCGTCAGAGTCGCTGCAAAGAAGGCAATTGAAGCTGGAATTTCCTTGAAAATGTTGTGATGTAATTCGAGAATGAAAATCGAATGTGCTGAGGCGATGTCGGCAGCAGCAACGGGGTTGAGGGAATGAGACTGGGTGTTCGATCGATCGAGGACACCTCCAGCTTTTACAGGCCAATCTGATGATCCCGGACGAGGTGACATAGGTGGCGTCCCTGATGCGGAATAAAAGTCTCCATCGCCATCGGTATCCTTCTCTGGTTCTTCCGGTTCCATTCTTGCCTTCAGAGTCCGCTTCAAGTCCTCCGTCGTCATACCGGAGAACTTCTTCTCCCTCAGAGGGTTACCGCTTACTCTAAATATATCCAGAGTCTCCATCCCACCGATTCTGTCGTCCAGGGTCTTGAGATTGTTACCACTGAAATTTACGTTCTTGATCTTGGGAAGCTTGACGAAGCCTTCGGGGATGGAAGCTAGATTGTTATCTTCTGCAGCGAGGGTAAGAAGTGACACCCATGATTCCAAGTCAGGAAGCTCAGTCAATCGATTTGCAGAACAGCTCAGCTGGTGGAGAGCCGGAAGTCTTAGTGTGCCCGAAACATCGAGATTGGTGAGAGCATTGGCAGTCACATCCAGAATCTGAAGGTGACGAAGCTCATCGACTTCAGCATATATCAACGTCCCAGTAAGCTGGTTCTTGGCGGCTAAAAGCTCGATCAGGGGCAGGTGGCGGAGTTTCTCAAAAGGCAGAGACTTGAATTTGTTTTCCGTGAGGTTGAGGACCCGTAATCGTACTAAGTCAGCCAAACCTTCAGGTAAGGATGTGAGTGCATTGTTCTGCATCTCTAGAACCTCGAGATTCGTCAGAGTCGTTATGCTTGGGTCCAAAGGACCAGTCAGTCCGTTGCTTGCGATCTTGAGATCCCGCAAGGACGGTATCTGAGATATGACCTGAAAGCATTCATTGCCAAGCTTGTTATTAGACTGGACGGGTCAGTAAGGTACCTCAAACGTGGATGCATCACTCACGAGATTCAAAGTAGTCAATAATTCGAGTCTCCGCAGCCCAAGAGGCAGGGATATTAAGACATTGCCATGCAGATCTAGTGTCTCGAGTCCTCCGAATTGATTGCCTCTAGCATCCTCATCATCCGCACTTTCTCTGGGGTCAACATCGGGGAAAATGTCATCTGAAAGCAACTCAAGCTCGTTTCCAGCTGCAATGAATCTTGTCAAATCAACAGACTCGGCCCAGGCACCACCTTGAGAAGCAATTGACTCAAGGTTGTACATATCCATGACTTCATCTGGAATTTGCTTGAAGCCCATTGCAGCAATATTAAGGCGTCCGTCGGTCCGAGCTGCGTCAATGCGTTTCCGAAGAAGCCCTTTGGCACCATCTTGTCGTACTTGCTGGTTGAAAGGATCGTCTGCTAGGCCAAAGTCGAACGTACCAGCTGGAATGACAGCTGCCTCGGATGCTTCCGATTCAACAGTAGACAGTTGTTTCGTTGCAGCAGCTCGCTTTGCGGCTTTAGCTTTTGCAATCTGGTCACGTAACGCGAGAGATGACTTTCTCGGGGTTGTACTTTGGTCATCTACGGAGCCGCTTGAGAATGTGCTGGTGGCTTTGGATGTTTTAGAAGTGGTCGATGCAGCTTCAGAAGAACTATTGGAAAATGTTGTTGATTGCTTCTTTGGCACAAACCCAATCCTGTCTAGATCGCTTGCCTGGTCCAAGTTCTGCGTAGAAGGTTTCCGAAAGAGACCATTTATCGAGGCGCGAGGTTTCGAGGGACGAGCAGAAAAGGTCTTGCTGCCGGCTTTAATATTCGGTAGTGTTGAGCCCTTGACAGGACTTGGCGATCTGCGAAGTGAGGCTGAGAGGCTCGGTGAGGGAAGTCTAGAAATTTCTAGTGGTGCCATGGCCTGACTTGTAGATGGTGTCTTTGAAGACTGGCCCGTACCAGGACGCTTCTGAGGAGTCTGGCCGGGGAGCGTTGATTGAGGAGGTCGGAAGGTATTTGTGGAAGCTCTGAAGTCTATAGGTATGGAGTTTCCGGAGCTGGTTCCGGATCCAGCACTGGAAGTTGGTCTTGAGCTCACAGACCGAGATGGAGGTCTCATGGGACTATCATTCCTGTAGAAACTCGAGCCCCGTTTCCGGACCGCTGGGGAGGAGGGTATATTCTGCAGTGTCTCCATTGTTCGTTCGGACAGAGAGGGTCGTGGCTTCGAGCTCCGAGGTAAGTCATATGTCTGCTCCTCCTCCACCACCACCGGACTATCATCTTCTACGATCACATCTTGTTCTTCTCTTGCCTCGACCTGGACAGGCTCCACCCGCATGACTGGCCGTGAAGGCTTCCTGAACAGAACATCTTGGCTGGCTTTCCTTCGTGGTTGTGAGGCGGCAAGAGTATGAACAACTGATCCAGTGGAAATGTCTCGCTCGCGTGATGCTATTATGGACTGGCGATTGGAGGTCGAAGGGACACGGGGCTTCGAATATGCGGAAGATAAGGTATCGCGAGAGGCAGAGCTTCGGAGTCGAGGGTTGACAATACTGCTCTGTCTGGTTGCTTGCAGATTGTCTCTTGACGGAGCGGTTCGCAGGGTGGGCACGGGAAGTCTCGATGGTCGAGGGAGACCGGAAGGTCTTGAGCTTGGTGATTGTTCCATGGCTGGTGGGTTGAACGATTGGTTGATTGATTGTGCGGAAGTGCTCGCGGCAAGTGGGTGTTTTAGAGATTGCGCATCGGTACAGCTATGGACGGAAAAATTGAAGATGTTGTCCTGTCTTGTACCGCGCTGTGCCTATACTGTGAGTGCTGCGTCGATTTTGTGTTGACTAAGCCGAGCTTGAAAGTAAACAGGAGCACGACCGAGGAGCGAGGCTGAAACCGTGGCATAAAGAGTGAGAAGAAGCAATTAATTAAGCAATTGATTCAGGAGAAGAGGGGATTCAGAAGCATGGACATGCTCCTAAGCTAGGTAGGTAGGTAGGTATCCCGTCCCATTTCTCACGCAGCAGTCTAAATTTAATGAGAAGGCCGTTCGACGCCAGGAAGCAGCGGTGCAGGAGGACGGTCACTACCAAATGGAGCCTCGTCTACCACAAAGTCCGCAGAACAAAATGAGGTCCCTGGCTAGGCGCGTGTATTGGCCAATGGCAACGCGCGCTTTGGGCACTCGGCCAGGGTTCCAATTCGTATTCCACCTCGATTGGAGGCTCGATGGGAGGCAGACAGGAAAAAGTAAGTAGGTAGGTAGGTAGGTAGGTGGGTAAGAGATAGGGAAGGGTATGTAGGAGGGAGGTAGGTAGGAGAAAGGGGTAGTGTAGGTACTGTAGAGAGTACTGACTGTAGGTAGTACGGAAGTCCCTTTGCTATATCAACAGCCGCGAACCGAGAGGTGCTGGATGCGGGCGGTACGGTCCTTGGTGGAGTGGATAAAAAGGCCCAAGCGTTTTCACAGTTGCTTGCTGGAAATAGTGTCCAGCGCCGGCTGTTCGGATCAATCTCCTTGGATGTAAATAGATAGTCTCCTGCGACTCTTTGGGCGCCATTTTGATGCATCTTGAGAAGTTAGTTGAGGAGGGGACATAGTCGTTCTCCGTGGCCAGCAGAAGCGAGGGTGCCCCCTGAGAAGGCTACTCACTCACTCACACACTCACAACCCACAACGAATTACTAAGTACTTAGCACTCACTTATTGACTATACAGTCTATCAAATCAAATCAACACTTCTGCTCAGATATACTATCATCAGTCAGTCCTGCTCCCAGCCATTCCATCTGCCGAAAGAGACCCAGCCGCCGCTTTTACCAGTGCACAGTCCCCCGGTTGCCCTCGACAACCAGAACCAGCCACCAAAATAATCGGAAGCCGGCCCAACGTTTTTCCGTTGGACTGAAGGCTGGATGAAGGCTGGATGAACCTGGAGGGTCCGTCCCGACCACCCTGAAACCCTTCGAGCGCATCCCCATCATCATCCTGTCCTGTCGCAAAGGAACCTTCCGCTCTCCTCCCCCACACTCACTCACCATCTCTGTGAATGTGCGACGGCCGACACTGTCTGTCAAAAGATCATTGTCACTGTGCTACGCTGCGCACATCAACGCCATAGCTACGCGACTACAATCCATCCAACCTTAACCGCGTCGCATCACCCCCAAACCAACAACCCTCACTCCCGCCGACCTTTGTCCACTCGACGGGCCCGATCGCATACGAGTCCAGTGTCGCATACTCCCAGAATCGGTCCACACCTTGCACCTCTATCTGTACGGCAGTCGCAATCCATGGTGGTACATGGCTAACCGTTTGACAGCTTACCACAAATGGCATCTCAATCCTCCTACGAAGAGGTCGCTACTCCAGTAGAGATCCCTTCTACCCCGCAGCCAATCGGCACAGATATCCCTTCGAAGGACGACATGCCTCGAGGAAATTCCCCAACTACTTCCATGATTGTCGCTGACTCTGCTTCATCAATTACCCCGCCACCATCTTCACAACCTCCTGCCAGACGTCCAGTCTCGGGTCCCCGAACAGTCACTCCTGATCCACTGGTCCTCTCGTCTCCTCCGCCTACAATCGCAAACGGCAACAAGCGTGATGCTGCGAAGAAGACCTTATCCGCTCGCCCAACACCCGAGGAGATCGCGGATGCTAGCCCGGAGGAGCTGAGAGCAATGGTGATGAGAGTTGTGGCTGAGAACGAGAAGTTGGATATGGCAATCAGCGAGGCGAGAATGTCGGCAGCTCACTACAAGCTCCAACATAATCTTCTCACTATCGAGAGTGAAGAGGCCTTGAAGCGTATGGAGGTAGAGCATGATATCACCCGGCGAGAAGTTCAGGTCCTTCAGGTCAATGGTCGCGATACTACTACCACGGACTACACTCAAAGATTGAAGGCCTATGCCAAGTCCGTTGCGGAGGACAACGTTCTGCATCGCCGTCGTTTGGAGAAGGCTAAGCGAGTCATCGAGGAGAAGAATGAGGAGATTATGGATGCCAAAGACGAGATCGTGCGCCTGCAACAGCGAATTCGCCAAAATCGTGAGCATATTAATGTCTTGCGTAGCCCAGGTGGTCCTCTACATATCTCTACTCCCAAGACCACTCCAGCTACTCCTCACCAGTACCGTGGAACTCCAAAGTACACACCAAACACCAATCGCTCCATTCGCTATGGTCCATCGCAAGATAACCAGGAGAGGTTCAATGCTCTTCTTCTTGCTGGGTCCGTCCTTAGCCAGGAGAATAACAGTGCGCCATCTACTCCCACTGTTGCTCGCCGTCCTGACCCACGCACCCCAAACAGACATAACCGAGGTGTACAGTCACTCTCCGCCTTCCCCACTACTCCTGGATCAGGCCGAGCTGTAGCCAACAATTCCACTCTCCTTCCGTCAGCTCAATTCTCTCCTCACGCCGAATCTCGAGTCACCACAACCCTCAGCCAACACGTTTCCCAACAGTCTCGGGAGCGTCGTCGCAAGTCCCGTGATAGCACCATCTCCGCTTCTGACAACGAGGAAACTGGTCGCTCAGGAGGCAACTATCGAGAGGAGAGCGAGGAGATCCAAGAGAGTCAAGCCAGCCAAAGTGCCACAGAGATGTTGCGTGCCGACCCACGAGAGTCCTTTGAGGTTGCCGCTTCCCGTACCCATACCCCTATCCCAAGCGAGAAACACCTTCACCAAGCCAAGTTGTATGCTCCTGTTACCAAGCGCAAGCTCGACCACGATCACAACGAGGCTATCAAGAAGATGCGCACTGAAGGTGTAGGATTGGGTATTGGATTTGAATCTGGCCGTCTCTGATTCTCTGGGGAGAGAGATGACTGTACGATAGGTTCAATAGGTCAAGAGGTCTCCTACTTAAGGCAAGCAAACGAGTGAATACTCAGGTACCTAAATTCGTGGATTTTAGCATAGCTGTATAATAGTTTGGCAGGTGCTCGTCTATTCAGTCAGTCTGTCGAGCAGTCAATTAGTCTACTCAGTCGACTTCTAACGACGGAAATTCAAATTATCCAAAAGTACATCTGTTCCTCTTGCTGCCAAGTGCTATCTAATTTCGTGATCGATGCAAACAGTAGCCTATCTGTGACCTATGATTCTCGCCTCACTCTACCCAACCCTGTCTGCCTACCTGCTGTGTGTAACTGCATTCCCATGACCTCCCATGTGACCTCACTTAGAGACACAAGGAAGTTGTGCTGCCTGGTATTCGTACACAGTCGTGCCACTCCAACAAAAGGATGACGACAATCCCGGATTACAGCAGTGCAGCCTCGGAGGTATGTTCAAGACACGGGCATTCTTCGCTCTTAACTGGACGCCAGGAATGTGTACAGTGTACAGACCTGTTAAATGAAAAAGATAAAAGACAGGCCGGTTTCAATAGCAGTAGGCAGTCTTTTGATACAGGCTTTTCAAGACCTTGGAATCTGCATATCATATTTTTTTCGTGTCTCTCGGACTATTACTGCAAGTACGAAGTACTTTTTACCGTAGCGTGTGCCATCTGGTTGGTGGCATGGAGATGGAGGTCGATCCGGAGAATAGTCCGTCTAGCCCGGTATATCCAAGACGTCAAAAGTTAACTCAATCGAGTACCCCTACTGTGTATCTTGACACCTGGTCGCCGCTCTCACATGCCAGAAGAACAAGTTTTGCAGATCGGATGGTCTACCTGATTCTGGTGGCATCTAGATCTAGAAGTAGATCCCTTCTTAACCTCGTCTACATTTTCACCCCACCGTTCCTGCTTTTACCGAGCCACACTAGTACGAGGCTAGGTACGTCATCGGCATGAGGGCATTGTGCGCCCGCGCCTGCGCCACACTGCCCCGCACCCACCCTCAGTCGATCGACCTCGAACGTCAACATCATCTGCTCCTTCGAAGTTCTTCTGCGACAGGAGACACGCTACACATACACACCACTACTAGCTAAGTACAAAAGGAAACTTCTCTCGTGCCAACTCTTCTTCTCCTTCTTCTTTCTTCACGAATCGCCTTCACACTCACACTCGAGAACACTCTACTACGTTACTACCAATCAAATCACACATACAAACAGACAAACAGATCAGATCATCCTCCATCATGTCTGCCAGTACCGTCCACGTCAAGAACATCAGTTCTGCAACCACCGAGAAGGAGATCAAGGATTTCTTCTCCTTCTGGTAAGCCCTCTATCCCAGTTATATCCTCATCTCGAGTTTTGTCCCTGTGCCACCTGCTAACTCTTTCCCAGTGGTAAGATCAGTAACATCGAGGTCACAAAGTCCGGAGAGACACAGAGTGCTACCGTAACCTTCGAAAAGGAGACTGCCGCGAAGACTGCCCTCCTCCTCGATAACACCCAACTCGGTGCTACACAAGTCAAGGTTTCCAGTGCCACTGGTTCCAGCGATGACGACGGAAGCCACTTCACACAAAACACCGAGCGGGACAGCGATGAGATCACCCAAGAGGAGAAACCCCGTGCCCGTATCGCCGCTGAGTATATTGCACATGGTTACGTCCTCGGTGATCAGGCTATTCAAAAGGCCATCGACCTCGATACTAAGCACGGTGTCTCCAACCGCTTCTTGTCTACCCTCACCAGCCTCGACCAGAAGTACCATGCCACCGATAAGGCCAAGTCTGTCGACCAATCCTACGGTGTAACTCAGAAGGCCAACAATATCCTGACCGGCTTGAACTCCTACTTCGAGAAGGCAGCTGGTACCCCAACTGGCCAGAAGCTCGTCAACTTCTACTCCCAAGGCAGCAAGCAAGTCCAGGACATCCACGCCGAGGCCCGCCGTCTCGCCGACTTGAAGAAGCAGGATTCCGGTGTCTCAAAGGTCCCTGGTACCGAGAAGACTACTTGTAAGTGTGCTTCAGATTCTAAGAACTGCCCATGTGAGGCTGGGAAGTGCGCTTGCAGCGGCTGCGAGAAGTCGGACGTCAAGAAGGTTTCTGCCGACTCCGAGAAGACAACTTGCAAGTGTGGTGGCGACGCCAAGGTTTGCGGATGTGCACCAGGAAAGTGCTCTTGCAGCGACTGTCCCAAAGCGAAGACTGAACCTGTCGCCGGTACCGACAAGACGACCTGCAAATGCGGTGGCGACGACAAGAACTGCCCTTGCGAGTCTGGCAAATGTGCCTGCAGCGGCTGCTCGAAGTAAACCACTCTAGACCGACGACATTTCTTTGGCTTCGAGGGACGGAAAATTCAAAAAACTGTATTTCTATTATTTTAGATGATTGGTGTTTTTGCTGACAACCTTTGCTTGCGTGTTTGCTTTCAGCCCCTAGCACATCCACCCCATCAACATCTGCTGTCGCTTCTGAGGGAACGGCTGTCATTGACAGCACGAAAGTCGCCCCTTTGGAGCCTGAGAAGGTTACTTATGCTTGATTCAATGCGATGCGTTTTTTCATGCTTTGAGATATTGAGCTTGGGATGGTTGGCGTGGCGTGTGGAGTGCGAATGGGAGCGGGGAGATACCAGGGATTGATTTGGGTTGTGGAATGGATGCATTAGGGTATGATGATGGAAGCGAAGCAACTGCGATGATTTCACGAACTCCTTATGTATTATGAATGGAATACATGATCCTTTGCAACGCTCGCCTCCGTGACGACCTGATCATCGTGATCTTTAAGAACCTTAAAAGTGTCTACTCACGTAGTTCACACAGCAGGGCTGTGGTTGAGATTCATATCCCAATCTTCAAGCCTGTGGGAATTACCACAAGACCCAAGAAGTCTCACACCAAAACTCTTCATTTCCATATAAAATCCTTACTCTACGAGCTCTACCATTATCAATGATGTACAGTACGTCACAATTAGTTAAACAGACAGTCTCTCAACATTCCAAAATAAGCAGTTCCCAAAGTGTATTCATCCTTTCATTCGTCTCATATGTGTATCTACCACCCCTCTACCATCATCTCCTTCCGAGCGAGCATTTGCCATGCATGCACGCAAGCATCTTTCTATCCATCCATACAATCACGCAAGCTTCTCATATCATACAATCTCCCTCCCTCTCATCTCTCCAGTGACTCATGCGAGTTTTAGAGGTGAGTTGAGCTGCGTTGAGCCACCTCACTTCACATCCGGCGTCTCGGTCTTCTTCAACGTCTCCTTGAGATGGGCGTCTAGCGGACCGGCGGGGTTCGATTCAAGGCCCTACTCACGGGAAAAATATTCATCATCAGCATATAATTCTCAACCAAATCATCTCATCTCATGCCCGTTTTAATATCGTAGACCAAAGATTGGTTCGTGGATTTTGTACGGAAAGGATGTAAATAATGAAGGGAGAATCATACCTCAAGAGCCTTCTTGCTCTCCTCCTTGTTGTTCGACTCCTTGTTCACTCCTTGGCCGGATGAAGGTGCGGAGGATTGCTGCTTGCCTGAGGACTCTTCGGGGGTGGGGGATTGGCGGCCTTGGTTTGGGGCGGACATTTTTTTTTGTTGTGTTTGGGGGTTGTTTCGTTTTGCGGGTATTTTTTGGGTTTTGGTAGTTGAGTCTGAGAAGATGGGGTTGATTAGTTGGATGTAATTGAATTGAGATTGACCGTAACTGATGGTGGATAATTGAGAGGAAAGAGGATGGGGATTGAAGATTGAAGTGATGGAGAGGCAAATTCCTCAGCCAAACTCAACAACCATTCCAAGCTCTATCAAGCTTCAGAGATGGCGAGAGTCAACCGAGCTGGAAGACTCGCTTCCTCATTGTCGAGATTGAAATGGATGAGCACTTACTTCTTTCTGATGATATCTCAATTCGTCGATTGTGTGTTGAGAAACTCTAGATGTTCAAGATCAAGCAGCTTCTTTTAACCCCACCACATCCCTTCCCCTCCGTCACATCAAAACGCTCGACGTCATACCCTCCCCTCCATACTCGCCCCCCATCCCCATCAAAACAATTACCCGAAGCGGCTTACCGCTGATTTAAGCGGTGCGAGGCTGGAAGGACGAGGCTGAAAGCTAGGCTGAGATAGGAGGGATTATGATTGGTTGTTCCTATTTCACGAGGAGATTAGAGTTTCATGCGATGGGATGGGGATGTGAGGGGAAGGAAGGGAGCAAGGGAGGAGGCTGAGGGCTTACGAGAGGTTACTACTTTGCCTTGGTTCATCTAGATTTCATTATTGAGTTTGTTTCAACTTTAACTCCAACTTACTCTCCTGACCTAACTTGACAACTTGCCACAAGGTGGGAAGTGGTAATCTTACATTCCACCTATACGAGTTCCAGCCACCGCTCGCTTCTACAAGGTTCACTTCGATATCTGGATCCTAGATTACGATCACGAGGATTATTGATTCGACCAAGAAAGCAACTGGAGAGACAAGGGATAGGGAGGCGACGACACGAAGAGGATCGTAATAAAGAGCGAAAGGGAAAGAAAGTACGATATCTACGAATAGCAACACCCGAAACAGACCAAGGCGTAACATCTAACAACACAAGATATGGCACCAGATCTCAACTCTGTGCCTCCGTCGCCGCGCCCTCTAGCTTCCTCTCCTCGTCCCAGTCATAGTCTCGCGGCTTCAGCTTCATCTAGTCGACGGCCGTCGCAGTCGCAGCAGCTACAGATGGGTCCACCTGCTCCCCCAGCCTCGACTTCCACTCCCCAGTCAACATCCACGTCAACCTCCCAAACCCAACAATACGCCTCACCTCAATCACAACCTACCCCCTCCGCCTCTGCATCAATCAACATCCTCCCCTCGAACCAAAGCGCCGTCAATCAGGGCCAGACGATGACGACTTCTCCAGGAATGGCGAATACGGGTGGTTTGGTAGGTGACAATACAGGTGTTGGAACCGGACCTGGGCCGTTGAGACATCCTAGGCCTTTGACGGCTGCGGATTTACATTTGCAGTTGGAGAAGGAGCAGGAGGCTGTTGTGAGTGATATCTCTATTCTTTTTCGTTCTCAACGGCATTTGCTATACCGTCTTTCGGTGGGAAGTTGCGTGTTTTGTATTGGATCTTAGGGTTTGGGACTCTGAGCTTGTATTTTGATATATCCTGTTTCGATACAATAAGCAGACATATACTAACAAGCATAGGTCAACCGCCTAACCCGCGAACTCTCCATGCTTCGAGCCGCCCAAAACGCCTCAGTCGTCTCCAATACCTCCTCCACATCCGCCGGTCTCCCAGACACATACGACCACAATGCAAACCACCTCCTCTCAGGACCTTCGCACCCGGCCCCCTCTCAACGACGCCACCACCGCTCCTCCTCTGCAACATCGTCACGCAGCGCTTCAGCCCTCGCATCACTCTCCTCCATTCCTTCTACGACCGCAGACCGAACACGCGGAGGACCGTCAACATCAACTGCACATACTGGAACCACCGCAGGCCCCCAATCCATTTCTCTCAGTCGCCAGAACTCTTCTACTGGCCGAGTGCCAGGTAGGAGTGGTACATCGTCCCCGCTCCCAGCTCTCTCGAATCCAGGCTCGTACCAAGCATTAGCGGGCGAGAACTTCCCCTCCTTCTACACACAACGCCCAATTCCGCATCGGGATGTGAGTTCGAGCAGTCTAGCAATGACAACGGGAAGTACTTCCGGCGGAGGAGGCGGAGGCGGAGGGACGGAGATGTTGAGGGCGGATAGTATAACGAGTGTGCAGACTACAGGACGGTACGAGGAGGCTGCGTATCACCGCCATGAACTTGAGGCGGTGAAGAGGGAGAATGAGCTGTTGAAGAGGCGTATTAGGGAGTTGGAGGGGACGTTGAGGAGGAGGAGGGAGAGTGATGCTGCTGACGAGAGGGCGAGGTTTAGGAGTGAGAGTGTTAGTACCACGGCGAGTTTGAGGGATGGTGGTGGTAGTGGCGGTACGGGTGTGGCTGTGGGTGCCGGTGGTGTTAGAGGGAGGGAGAGGGCGAAGGAAGATGACGGGGGTGAGGGTGGGGAGAGTGAAGTTCAAGTCGGAGAGAGTGCTAGGAGTGCTGGTTTATGAGGGGGCTTTTGTGGGGACTTCTTTACGCACGCGTGGATTGAGGACGCACTTGGTTCGAGGGGTAGGTGGAATATCAAAAAGCGAAAAAACGGGTTTCTTTTACGGCCGAGACAGAATCAGAGATGAATGTTATGAATACACTTCTATCCTTCCTTTCCGTTCTTTTCATTTCATCCTTTAGTTCGTCTGGCTTGGGACAGGATAGGATGGGATGGGAAACTGGTGAAGGAAAAAAACTGGCGTTTGTTCTTCGGTTGCGGCTTCACCGATAGCTTGTGTTCCTGGCTCCATTCAGACTATAGTACGTACCTATAGCTAGCCGAGAAGACAATCAACTTGAAAAATTGAACAAGATTTATGTTTCATCGAGGAGTACGCTACTGTAGGTAGGTGTGAAGGATCTTTCAGTTCTTGGTATATCCTTTATCCTTGTTCTTTCTTCTTCTTCTTTTTACACTCCTGGTGTAGGATTAGGGTTAGTTACAGTGTTAATTAATACTTGATACTCATCTAGTCCAGTGGGTGAATATGATGGTGAGAGGATTTTGCCTCCTTTTAGCTTGCTGAAGTCTTGGGTGGTGAGAAAGAAAAAATCGATCAAGAGAGTGAGCTGGTTCTGGAAGGCCAAGGCTTATGCTGATGCTGATGGTGATCATGCTGTCTGTGTGATCTTTTCATTTTCGTGGTATTCAGAAGTGGGGTTGTGGTTTCTTGTGTGGACATGAAGATTTCGCCGGTCTTTAGGCTACACTCTACTCTGTCTTTTGGCTTTTTTATATATTGGTGTTGAGTTGACAGATTACTGGCTTGCTTGTTCTGATGTGCAATGGTTTTCTTACTTGCATATGGGACTGGCTTACTTAGATGTCATTCTCAGGTATCATTCTCAAGTAAGAATATTCCTTCCTCTCTTCTTCTAAAAGAGCTATTCCCATCTCACTGGTCTAGGTAGGATTTCTCTGCTATTACAACAAGAACTTAGAGAAGAGTTACAAAAGACAATGAAGAAATGCCCTTTCTCCGAGCCGAGCCATTGATGAGTGTTATCACATCCTTGACTTAACAAGTTCGTGATGCTAGTACAGGGTCAAGTCAAAAGTAAAAATCTATTTGATTCTGAGATCCGCCGAAAGTAAATCAGCTGATTTGGTTGGGACTTTTGGATTGGGAGTAATTAAAGAGTACCACCACAAGCTTATATTTTGAAGCCCCAACTCCCCAGCGCAGCGTACCCCTGGCTTAGGCATCTCGGAAAGGCAGACCAGAACAGTCCATACAGTGCAAGTGCAGTAAGCGAGACAGGTCTTAGTAGGGGAGTTTCGATGCTCGATGTCTGCTTTGAAATCACCTCTTGGTGAGATGCTTTCTAATCAAGATATCAACAGAGTAGAGCGAATCTACAGAAGAATGGAAGTATTAGTATGGTGTATCCTACCTTTCTACTCATATTCTATGAAGTCTCCGTATCTTGGATCACCATCCTCTCTAATGAACATTATATGCTTTTCTTCTTTTTATCACATGCAATATCTACGATGCCTTCCAGACGTGCCATGCAACGGGGAAGCGTACTACTGACGACAGCTCTCTGCTTCCCGTGAGAATTTCCAATGGAGTATGAGAGTGGGTATAAACGGAGCGGACTTGGTACACTTCTACACACCCCTCGACGGCGATTAGTAGGTGGCGTTTCGTTTACAATGCAATGCAGAGGAGATCGATCAGCTGCCTGTCAGTCTAGCTCGGACCCCGACCTTAACCTTGACCTTGACTTTGGCCTCGTGGCTACAGGCTCCCATCCTGTTACCAATACCAACAGACGCCGGGCCAATACCATCCATGCAAAAAGAAGGATGTCAGAACCAACCGAAAATCTTGGGACTCGAGGTTTACCAAGAGAAACGAAACGGGACGGCAAATCGCATTTCAGTATTAGCAGATAGTTTACTCAAGCAATCCCACCCACCAAAGACGATGCAATGTAAGACAATGGAACATCAAGAACAGGACGACAAAGAAATGCCCCACTCAAGGAATCTCCGTCCGCCGTCGGCGTGGAGGATGATCGAAATCCCAATATTTGGGTAGAACCACAAGTGCCAATGCTGACGACGGTACCTGCGCTACACCGGTAGAACAAGATCTCGTTTTCCAGAACAGTAAGCGAGAGAGCTTCTCGAAGGATTCATTTTCTGTTTCTGGAATGATTACAATCCTTCTGTCCTTTCGTCCGACCCAACACGATGCAACGATCTGATCTCGGCTTGCCACAAGCAGTGTCTTTGCCGCTTTCTGTCTCACCTCACCTCATCAGCAAGGCAACATCCAATTCGCAAAACGGCATCTCCGCAGACTCTCACACAGAGCTTCAAACGGCAAAAGCACACTTCCAATCCAATCACCATCAATCCAACTCGCCAAGCCAAGCCAAGCAACATCCCCTCGAGCCCTCAACATCAACAAAAGCAGCTACTGTCGTGTACCACCACATGCCGAGAAGCCGAGCCGCCTTGTGACAGACGAAGCACCGAAAAGAAACGCCCAAACTCTTGAACGACATCCCCAAGAAGTCCTTTGACAGCTTCACGATGCAACCCGGAATACCCAATACGGCCCGCGCCAGCACCCTGATCGGGCCTTTAGGCGGACGAGTCGGTCAATCATCCGTCTTGGCGGGTTTGCGTTGTTTGGGGAGTTAGGCGAGCCAGTTGCAAGTGTAACAGAAAGGGGGGCTTGCTTGTGCAATGAGGAGGCGATCTTGGCGGAAGTATTTTTCTCCGCATTTCTGATCTAGGGTGTGTGGAGGCGTGGGATTGGATTGGATTGGGGAGGACATGGAGTAGTTGCTAGTAGTGGTGGATTGTACCCCAGACCGTGGTCGGGGTAAAAGTAAGTTTGAAATACTGGTTAGACTGACTGACATGGCTATTTAGCCTGTTTGCAAGCAGAGCTCCGGCTAATCTGTCATGGATTGATGATCGCCGTAATAAAATCTAGAAAGTGTATGGAATCGTAGCTGGATGGCTGGGTGCATGGCTCGGGCTCTGGTAACGGCTTTTGGGATGGGCTTGGATTGGATTGGGGTTTTTGGGTTTGGCTTGGATGGCGTTGCGAAGTTGGAGTCATGGGTATTTCGAGAGTAGGAGCGAGCAAGGAGGGAGGGGGAGGGGTCCAACATACATATGTCCACTGATGCCCTGCTGTTTGTTCCTGCAGCTTGCTCTTCTTTCTCTCTTTCTTCTTTATCCTCGAGCTCTCTCATTTGGGCGAGATAAGGTATACGTTACAAACTCGGGAAAGGCCATCAACAGTGACACTTTGATTTGTGTTACTCCGTTCCGATTTCCACGCATCAACCCTGACGCAGACACTTCATCAGCATAACACTGAAGCAACCAAATTGTCAAAATGGTCAACTTGGTCGAGGGTTCCAAGGTGTCGGAGGCGGCATTGGGTTTCTCGGATCCCGTCGTCACACAGATCGCCAATGAAGATCGCGTGAAATGGTACAAGAAGCCGAATTTGAGAATCATGTACATCTACTTGTTTCTCTGCTGTATGGGTGTTGAGATGACTTCTGGTTTCGACTCTACTCTCATCGGGACATTGCAGTTCTCTGGGCCTTGGAATAAATGTATGCATCAACCTTCCCCTGCTTTACATACTGCTTCGCTTCCCTTGAAATAATCGTACTTTCACTGACGGCCAGCACAGACTTCAGTGATGGAGCAAAGGACGACAAGCAAAAGCCTATTCTCTCTGCTGGTCTTCTCGGTTTCGTCTCTTCCTGCTATCAGCTTGGGTCTATCATCGGTGTTCCCATCGCACCATGGTTCAATCAACGATTCGGTCGTAGATGGGCTATCATGTTCGGATCCGTTATCATGGTCATTGGAGCCATTATTCAAGGATTTTCACAGAACCGTTCGTTCGCCCCCCTCCCCATTCGCAAGATCTAAACAGACAAATACTGCGAAATCGCAAGAGTCAAGCTGACAACATACAGTTGGAATGTACATTTTCGCCCGCATGACACTGGGATTCGGTATCGTGTTCGCCATCATCTCAGGATCCTCCTTGATCGGAGAATTGGGACATCCTAAGGACAGAGCAACTCTGACTTCGTTGTTCAACGCCTCGTACTTTATCGGCCAGATCACGGCTGCTGCTATCGCGCTCGGTACAACTGATATCCCGAGTAACTGGAGTTGGCGTCTCCCTTCCTTGTTGCAGATGTGTCCTTCGTTCTTGCAGATTGGTTTTGTTTTGTAAGTTTCCAGTCTACGCGATTTCAATGAGAATCGGATCCTCAATAAAATCGCACGTTTCACTTGTCTTTTTGACTAATCTTTCCACAGCCTCCTCCCCGAATCCCCCAGATGGCTCATCAGCCGCGACCGCTACGACGAAGCCCACGACATCCTTATCAAATACCACGCCGAAGGCGACGCCTCCTCCGTGCTCGTGAAAGCCGAAATCGCCCAGATCAAAGAAACGATCCAGATCGAAATCGGGAACAGCAAGCAATCCTGGCTAGACATGGTCCGCACATCCGGTATGCGTCGCCGTGTACTCATCTCGGCCTTCTTGGGACTCTTCACGCAAATGTCCGGAAATTCACTGTTGTCGTATTACCAAAATCTCCTGTACACCATGATGGGATACACGTCCACCTACGCCAAGACGCGGATTAACCTCGCAAACGCATGCTGGAGTTTACTCGTTGCTACTATTGCTGCCTTTGCAGTGGCGAGATTCAAGAGAAGACACATGTTCATGCTGAGTGCGGCAAGTATGTGTATTGTGTTTACGTCGATGACGATCTCGTTCGAGCAGCTGAGGAAGGCCAAGGACGCCGGATACAAGAACAAGGCTGCCGGGATCGCGGCGCTGTTCTTCTACTTTGCGTATGCGCCATGTTATAGTATTGGAAACAATGCTTTGACTTACAGTATGTATTCTCTTCTTCCCTTAAACTAAAATTCATATTTGAAATGAGACACCAGGACAAGAACTCAAACTAACAAACCCCCCCAGCTTACCTCGTCGAACTCTTCCCTTACTCCGTCCGCACGCGCGGCATAGGAATCGAGCAAATCTTCGGCAAGATCGGTGGCTTCTTCTCCAACAATGTAAACCCCGTCGCCTTGAAAGCGATCGATTGGAAATACCTCGCCATCTACTGCGGATGGATCGCGTTCGAGTTCCTCTTCATCTACTTCATGTACCCTGAGACGAGTGGGCGTACGCTCGAGGAGCTGGCGTTCTTGTTTGAGGATAAGGCGTTGGCGGAACAGGCTGTTGTCGCGGTCGAGAAGCAGATTCATCAGGAGGATATGGATCCTACTAAGCAGGCCATAGTGCACTCAGAGAATGTGGGCGTTTCGAAGGTTTAGGTTGTTGAGAAGATGAAGGAAGAGGAGGAGGGTACGTTGTGGTTGGAAAGATGAGGGTGAAGATATGGAAGGGTGGGCTGAGAATGTATCTGTGAATGACTTGATTTGCAATGAATCTCTGATATTTGCATACTTCAAATCCCCTTGCTTTGAAAAATAATCGATGTGCATTTCTTTGTATTGGGCAGTGAGACTACGTTACTCTTTCCCCTATCGAACCGTGAGTGTGATAGCTCTCTACTGAAGAAAAGCTGGGCAGGCTCGCTTAAAATGTTTTTCTCCTCCCACCACAAGTACCACAGCCCCAACTGAGCAAATACTTCATCAATTATACTTCCACGGCCCAATTTGCCACTCTATTCTTCATAGCAAAAATCACTTCTCATCAAGCTCTGAGCACATCAAAATCTATTTAATTTTAAATACTCCACTTTAATACCTACCTACTTTTGAGTTTCATTCGAATACCTACTTTCACCGGAATACCTACTTCCACCTGAATACTTACTTCCAGCCCGAATATGCCACTATTCCTACTTTATGTGCTCTCTCGAAGGTAAGGAGGTGCTCGAAAGTAAGAGTGCTCGAAGGTAAAAAGTGCCAGGGCGTTAATGCATGAATATAATTTATTAGCGTTTTAAAAGCTAATTCATTGATTTAATTAACCTGTTAACCTTGAAATTGAAAATCTTATAATTTATACCTCTGCGGTTAATTAAAGTGGTAATTATTTAATTAACTTAGTGGTCAAATGTATTGATTTAATTATCGGGGTTAATTACTTCAATTAACTTGCGTCTCCGTAAGGAATATGCAAATACACACATAAAGCCCCGTCCATCTATTAACCATAACAATGTGCTGTGCAATGTTCGCCCTAATTTTTATTCTCTTTTATCATCACCTCCTTTTATCGTATGCTCGTATTCATAGCCATCCGGCAATCTGAAATCTCATAATTTCATCATTTCAATTTCATGCAGGATGACAGAGATAAAACCGCTTTGTGCAAAACAGATGAACCCATTCTCATCCAGTAACCCTTCTTCGACGCTCTTATGCCTTAACGCTCAATACCTAGCTCACTACCCGTACGCAAGACCAAGTAAAAGATCAAGGCGTCGCTCGCGTCCAGGTTATATCTATCCTGACCTTGATATAGGAAGGTAAAAAAGCAGGCTTGCTTTCCAGTATGGGGAAGAAACGCCAAAAAAGCAAAGACCGTTTCGATTCAAGCAAAGTGAGGACATCCAAAAACCAATGAAACTTTCTGAACCGAGATTCTCGCGACTCGTTGCCTTTTGAACCGATTTTGTAAATTGTTGATAGCTAATCAGCATCTTCCTTCGGCTCAGAAGTGTTGAAGTGTTGAAGAGTTTACAGTAGTTTCGAGTTAGAAAGCATCTCGGATTCACGCCAGAATCAGCCACTTATTTCTTTTCTTCCTTGTTCAGGCCTCATGAGAATAGGAAACTATGTGGAACATCCTCACATTGAAGAAACACAATTTTAAAGCACATCACAGCACAACGATCAGGCTCGGTTCATCCGTTTGTTGGTTCATAGAAAGGCTCGCATGTATTCAATGCTACCACTCCACCCCACTCCGCTCCAGCTAGCTAGCTATATGACCTGTGCGCAGTACTAGGATGAGATAGCTGTGTCATATCAAGCACCCATCTATCCGTCCATCCACCCATGCATCACTTCTCTTCCCCCAAGTAGCACGTCAGCACAGTCATCAATGCTAGATCTCATCGGTATCCCTTTGGATGCTCACTGCATTCCCACGCACCTCTCACTTTCACTACTTCCTTCATCCACCGTCCGCAAGTAGACTAAGCAAGCCCAGCATTCCAATCGCAGGCAACGCACCGCATTGCAACACAGACCAGCGTCCCGTAGTAAAGCCAGAAAAAAGACGCAGACAAGGTACGGGAGAATCAAGGAGTTTGATCAATCAACCCCTAACACAAAGCTGCCTCATGCTGCTGACCGCCCGCTAGCCCCATTTGTATTCGCGAAGGCAAGAAAAATTCTCGCCAGACTTTTGGTGATTCGTTCGAAAAAATGCATTAATTTCTTTTTGATCAACTAATCGACCAATCGATCCCTATGCAACGCCAACGCGCCCATGATCAAATAATAGAAAAAGCGTTCCTCGCCCGGGTCGTTAATATTCATTCGGCCGTGAAATGCGCAGAAGCTTCCCCTAATCGAGAGCGAGGAGGGTGAAGTCGACCCAACTTCGGGTGATGGTGGGAACAGAGTCCTTGCCAGGTACCTTGTCGACCTTCTCCATCCAACCTACGACTTCCCAATCCTTGCCATTTGCTTTGCGTTCCTCGTTGGAGACGTGCGGGGTTTCGAGGGCTTTGATACGGCGCTTCTCACGTTCCTCAATAACGGCATTCATGGTGCTCTGACGTAAGACGGTCGTTGCCCAGCCTTGAACATTACCCAGACGTGGGGAATCTAGAATATACTTCAGAAGATCCCATGGCAGATTGAGCAAAAGCTTGGAGAGGGTAGCCGTGGCAGGATTTTCGGCGACGGTTCGAGAGTTTTCCTCAGAAGGATGATCTCCAAACTTGATAGCGCTAAGACGGGGGTTATGACCGGCTTGAGGGATAGTGGGAAGGCGACGGTTGTGAGTTGGCTCTCCAACAGTAGGATCAAGAACAAATCCCGCAGGGAAATTTGAGATGATGAACTGTAGAGAGTGATGGATGAGGATGTTAGACATTGGGCTATAAGTGGGTACTTTGTGTTGAGAAGCGGCCCGAAGTCCAGGAGGTCCAGCGAACCACTGAGCATCAAGGCCGCCATCTAGCGCAAAGTCGAAAGCTTTCTCAATAGTATTCCAATTGAGTAACTGGCTTGCGACCTCCATGCCACGAGTGATGACTGGTGGAATATCTAGCAACTTGCCAGCTGCTGCATAACCAAGTGCAAGATCAAAGCGTGCAGATGGCGGGCCGGCAGACTCTGCATTCGCGGCCATGCTCGCGCCTGCGTGCATACCAACCTCCATCAGTGGAGCTCCATATAGTCTATGAGCAGCCATCCAGAAACCGTCTGAGCATAAGAAACGATCAC
Source organism: Rhexocercosporidium sp. MPI-PUGE-AT-0058 (assembly GCA_020746875.1). Lineage (NCBI taxonomy): Eukaryota > Fungi > Ascomycota > Leotiomycetes > Helotiales > Rhexocercosporidium > Rhexocercosporidium sp. MPI-PUGE-AT-0058. Next base: position 543,044 of record JAGTJL010000014.1, on the reverse strand, counting down.
TCGACTCGAGCAGGAGAGTTCGTCCTGTCTGACCATCATTGCTCTCACGTGCTTGGGCAGTCATGAGATTCTTCAATGTCAGGCTTCTGGCAAACAACAGGTTGTGACCAGGGATGCGGACGGGTTCGGCTCGATCATCGGAGTAACGAAGTTCAAGGGTGTAGTCCGCGAAGGTTGGGTCGGCAAATTGTTGTTGTAGATAGTATAGAAGGCCATCGAAGGTATCCATGGACTGCAGTCCTGGGGGCACGAAGATTCCTGGGGCTTGGCCAACAGCATGGGTTCCGGCAGCCTTTGGTGGAGCTTGGTAGAGACGAACCTGATCAATGTGACCATTACTTCCGTTGGAGATGACCGCAGTAGGGTACTGGCTGTAGAATGCTGGAGCATCTGGATCATTGGCGACCGAAGATTGAGAACCGTGGAAGCTGTGTGGTGTTGAGGGATCAAAGTTCATACGCGGATCAGCAGTGATAGGAGTGGCGCTGGGAGAGTATCCTTCAGGGGGACCAAACGAGACCATTTGCCGTCTGGCAGGATTATCATAATGCTCTGGACGTGGGTAGAATCCAGGGGGGAATTGAGGGGCCATCTGGTAAGTGCTGGTTGGATTGTAGCCGTTTGGCGGGGGCTGCGAGTTGGGGGGAACATATCCACTGGAAGCTTGGTTTTGTGCGTAGTCGTACCGCGGAGGATTATTCGTGAACGAAGGAGGTGCGGGGGATGACCTTTCAGATTCCGGGAATCCTCCAAACATAACATTTCCGACGCTGGGATGTGGGTGGTGCACCGAGTGCTGACCATTGTACACATTATTGGGAGAGGGCGTGTTGCCGTTCGTTTGGCTTTGGGCGGGGATGAAGGCAGGAGGCATCTGATAAGTCGATCGAGATGTGGATGATTGTCCATCAGATGGAGCCGACTTCGGGGTTTCCTGCGTCTCTTCTGCATGTCGAGTCAGCTGTGACCTTGACTGGAACACCATAGTATACGCTGTCTGCTTACCATGTGCTTCCTCTTGAACAGAAACCTCTGGCTCCTGAACACCAGCTTCCTCCTCTACAGCAACCACGGAAGGGGTATCTGGCACCGAAGGCGACGCTGGCTCCGTAGTCTCCTCTGCCTTCTCCGAGATCTGGCCATCAGAAGAGCCATTGGCGATAGGTGGAGTAATGACTTCAATCGCAGGCGGCGGTGGTGTAGGAGAGCGCAGAGCTTCAACCACTGGCGGAGGAGTAGCAGCTTCGTGCTTTGCCTTGGCGCGGGCGGCCTCTTGCTTTTGACGCTTCTGAACATATGCCAATGGGATCACAGGCACGACCATTCTAGTGCGAGGTCGGTTTTGGGCCTGCTGGAGAGGCTTTGAGGCGGTCGCTGGAGCCATGGTTGCGGGTGGTGGGAGTTCGAGATACTCCGTCAGTCAACAGTGGATTTCTCTTTCTGCTGTGCCGATGTGATGCCGTGCTCTGCTTTGCTTTGCTCTGCTTTCTTTGCTTTACGGTGTGTTGCTTGTCCTTACTTGGTCCGAGAGACGTCCCCGAGATTAACATGGACCAACAAACTGGACATGTAGCCTCTGGGGGAGTCGCGCGTCGTTGGGCAGAGCAGTCGGGAGGAGGAAAGGTGCGGACTGCGGTTGTCGAGAAGAGAAGATGAGGCTCGTCCGGGGGAAGCTTTTACTATGACCGAGCGAGCAGATTTAATTCCACTCGAGCCACTCCACCCCGCGTGTCGCTTGGAAGGGAGCTAGACTGCATTCGGATTGGACTTGGCTTGACTTTGGACTTCCTCTGAAGGAAAACAAACCTCCGGAGGTCGGCAGGAAGGTGAGTTATTTCAGCATTGGCGCAGTTTGTAAGTGAAGAAAATATTACAGCACATTGATGTGTTGAAGCCGGATAAATTCGCGCTTCAACTGTGCTTTTTCATTTCAAGGAGCACGACACGTCGCGTTCTGCTATACTCCCTTACCTCCTCCATTCAGTCCTTTGATACCGGCCCTACTCCCCTTTACCTCCTGGCATTCTTCTCATTGGATGCATGTTGATTTAACTTTGGATGGTGTAAATGGAACCTGATTCTCGAGTTTGACGAGTGACAAGCGGGCGCAAGTTTCCATTCCTGGAAAACACAAACACGGCCAGGCCCATATCCCTTGCTACTCCCATATGGCCCATACACAAACGACAGACAACGCTCTCCAAGAGTTCGGAAAGAGGAAACAACATGAAGCATGAATAATTGCAGTCCGCCCCTTAGGAAGTGGATTCTCGACCTACTCGTGCTCAATATCAATAGTCAAGCAGCATTCCCCGCAGAAACAAGTTCCTTCGCCTGTGCGGCTAGCGAGAGCGCATTTCCACACTTCCATCGCAGAAGGTCTGTCATCTTTCTGCTCACTGAACATCTTCTTCAGAGTTGCATGGAATAATAGCTCTGAAGGCGCCCTCCCATGGCTCAACGAGTCGAGCCACTTGTGCACAGCTGGCAAGTTGAGGCAGAAAGTTGGACCTATTGCGTCTTCACGGGCTTGAGGTGTGTTGCCTGACATGACGGTATACATGTCCAGGAAGATACATCCGAGTGTGAAGATGTCCGATTTCCTGTTGCGTTCCTCGCCCCTGTCATGTTCTGGTGACTTGTACTGCGGAGACTTTTAGCAATCATATCACAACTGGCCTCTACGCAAATAAACTTACAGGCTGGTAGACCATGCCGGTATTGTCCATGGTACCTTTCAGAAAGTCAGCCAAATGCCAGCGCACTTGCATTAGGAGCTGGGGGGAGGCTCTTACTGCTGTCCTTATCGAACTCTATGGCAAGGCCAAAGTCCGAGATCAGGACTTTGTTGTTCAGTATTAGTACATTGTTCGGCTTGAGGTCTTTGTGCCGAACATTCTTCGCATGCGCCCAGCTCAACCCACTTGTCAAACACCCTATCATGGTGGGAACTATCATGGTGCGTCTCTGTACAGCATCTTGACTTGGTCCTAGACTGTTTTTAAGGAATTGCTCCAAATTACAGTCCGCGACAGGGCTGAGGAGGATTCCGTATTGCATGTCCTGGGTGTAGCTGCCCACGATCTGCACGATGTGGCGGTGCAAACCGAGTGTTCGCATGACGTTGATCTCATTTTGGACCTCAGCAATCTTTGATTTGTCTAGGTGAGTGATGTTCTTTGTGGTTTTGCGCGCCAAGTATCTATCGTCCACTTGGATTTTGTGGACAATCCCAAAGTAACCCTTGCCGAGCGATTGGAGAACGCGAAAAGGGAGCTGGGTTCTCGGTGGGAAAACTACCTGCAATACATTTCAGCAATTCGTCACAGGCTGCGTAAGGCTCAGCAAGTATACATTGAAGTCTTCGTCCTTTCCAATCCATCGAGGAGCGGCGCTTGTACTTGTCATATTTATATTTGTCGCTCTGGAAAGCTTTGTAAAATTTTATAGGATGCAATGAGAATCCGCAAGTTTTGTCGTCATATGGTAATGGGCTCATGCCTTCTTATCAGCTCTAGATTCTAGGCTTGCGCCGAGACACCCAGAAGGTCAGGAGATAGATCATTCCAAGTGAAATGCTTCAGGTGTTCGCGGTACGCGTGTCAATCAACCATTGGAGAGCCTTGTCACCGAAAAGATTATCTTTCGTGAAGTTACCCTTGAACCTGCAGTATGCAGAGCTGAAAGGAGACTGGCAGGGATGCAATAGCCACAGCCGAGCGTCTCTTGCAACCATCAGCTCCTAACCCGAGGACTCCAGACGGCCAGGGTGCGGTTGTTCTTCATTCGAGCCTCCCTTCACATCTTTGTTCTTCAAGTCGAAGTTTCTTTTCACCGAAAGGTGGACATAATAAGCACTGCTCAGCAACCAATTAAACCATTTGGCATTTACGCACCGATGATGGGTGACGCCAACAGGCCATCGCATTTGGGCGAGGCTATCCCCAAAGAGCCTCCTCTACTTTGGACAACTTCGCAAACAGATCAATTCGAACTCGCCTTCCAATCTCCAGAAAAGGTTCCCCTTGAATATCTAGACGACTTAGGAAGCACTAACAAGCCCGGTGATCGTGGCGCAACTGTGTCGCGTGAGCGATCTACAGAAACCGGTCTGGTGCTGGCTGCTAAATCGGCTGTTTTCAAGAACACCTGTGAGGATGTCAAGTCCGAAGTCGAGATTCTACGAAAACTTGTAGGAACCCGGCATATCATCCAGATTGTGGGCACTTTCATGTGTGGGCCCAACTACACCATCTTGCTCTTTCCGGCGACGCAGTACAATCTGTCGGAATATCTGTCGGTGGTTGGAGATAAAGATCCAGATTCGTCTGGGGATGACAAAAAGCACCTCTCAACATTCTTCGGCTGCCTCGCCAAGGGTCTAGAATATATTCATAACAGTGGAGTGCGCCACAAAGATGTCAAACCCGAGAACATTCTTGTTGACTTGGAGAGGAAGACCATATGCCACGCAGATTTCGGGATCTCCAAAGACTTTTCGGGACATGACATGTCGAGTGTCTCATTCGGACCTCGTGTTCGTGGAAGCAAAATGGTACGTCAACTGTGTACAAACAAACCCTGTGCTTAAAGGTAGTCTCGCTAAAAACATATTTACAGTATCTATCACCTGAGTGTAGTCGAAAAATGGAGCGAAGCCGACCATCTGACATATTTTCGCTCGGATGCGTGTTTTCCGAAATATGGACCGTGATAAAGGGCCTTACACTGAAGGAGTTCTACGAGCAACGCAGCAGAGGTTCGAGCGTAGCAGACTTCTGCAAGACGCTAGATAGAGTTCTGGCGTGGATTTACCACCTGGATCTTCTTGAGCCTCTGAGTGAATTCGAGGAAATGGGACAAGTCATCATCTCTATGCTTGATGAACTCCCATCAAGACGACCGTCGGCAAAACGTGTCTGGGCTATGTTTGCTGGCATGACGCAAGTCGTTGCTGGGATTGAGCATTTCGAGTTCTGTGGCTCTTGCTGCACGCCCCGGCCGGCTGAACTTACGAGGCTTCTAATGGCAAACACGAGCCCAAAGGTTGAGCTTAGAAACTCGGCTCAAGAGCCTGCAAATTATGAAGGTGTCTTGGCTGTGATCCTTTCCTGGCCAACTGCAAGCAACCGGCCCTCCTATGCCGACCGAGATGTGAGTGTATTCGACGCGGTGGAGCGCTGGTCAATTGTTAACACCTGATAGATATCAAACCTGACTCGAGTCTTAGGGCCAGAGGGATTCAACTTCAAAGTGATTTCGCATGTGTTTGCAGAGAACGCGAACCTGGGCGAAATAAGCACGCTCAATGCTGTCAAGGAACACCTACGCCCAACAGTCGAAAACTTTCAATCAAAGGGCTATTTGATCATTTTCTACTACACAGGAAGCGGGTTTCGTGACGACAGCCATGGGGAGCTTGTATTGCGGTATGTTGACTCAGCTCTAGGTGTATACAGCATTCTTCTAACTGTATTTCAGAGGGTACCAGGAAGACGACGAGCAGCGAAAGAAAACGCCTTCACAATCAACGCTGAGGAAGAAGAAGCTCGATAACTTGTTGCTGACTGGAGCTGCCGCCGATATTCTCGAAGTCTATGATACCTGTAACGCGGGTGCCATGAGAACAGAACGACTTGAAGAATCAGATCGGCGGCACGAGATCCTGGTGAGCTGCAGTCTCTCATCAACGGCACCCGCGGACGGGCCGTGTTGCTTCACTAACCTGTTTGTCGAATGCCTTGAGAGGCACCCAACTGGTATCGACACAGCCCTTCTACACTTATCCATCAACAACAGGGTCCTTCGGTCGTTGTCTGATTCGCACGAACCCGACTGGATACGCCGTCATGCCAATCCGCAAAGTCCAATCCGATTTGTTCTCTCCGGAGAAAACTTGAGTCCAATTCGTCTAGTCCCTCAAAGTCGATTGCGATAGATTGCCTTTGTTAAGGAGTCTGCGGGGGATATTTAGGAAGGGTAGAGTCACTTGCTGTGATGTTCGAGAGGGTGTTCCGCTCTAACAGCGTAACACCGTAACAATCTCCACTGTGAGATCCGATATGGGGCGTGTTAGATATACAAATGTAGCATATCAATCTTAAGACACTCCTCAGTCGACTTCTATGCGTCTTCATAGCTCTTGCTTGCCCACTCTAAGCACAGCACGCCTCGTACAAGAGCACCAAATTAGACTATTCAAGGAAGATGGGAATCCAAGCGAGCAAAGTCGTGCTGTATACCATCTTCACCGTATGAATAATACACAGAAACCCCCATGCATTTCCCTCCATCCCTTCACCTCCTCTTCCAGCTTTTCCCATCCTCGAATCCTCGAATCCGATCAAGCGAAAAGCACAGCAGCAACCGTCAAGGCAGCCGGGATACCTTGTATGAACAAGATCTTCTTGTTGGCAGTCGCGCCACCATAGATACCCGCCACGAGCACGCAGCTCGAGAAAAAGAGGCCCAGCTGCTTGCTGACCTCTGGCACGGGGTGAGTGAGTGACCATGCTAGGCCGGCGGCGAGGAAGCCGTTGTACTGTAGTTACGTTAGCCGTTTACCTTTTATTTCATGCTGTAATGATAACAAAGCAATAGCATAAGGGAAAAAGAGGAGATATTGACGGATGCTGAAAAATATAATTTCAAAGACATGTGATTGGGGAGGAGAGGGGAGGGTATCCAGCTAGTTTTGGGATCGATCAAACACAGTTGAATGACTTACAAGACCCTGATTCGCAGCCATCGTCTTCGTCTTCTCCGCAAACTCCTTCTTCATCCCGAAAGCTTTCAGGCCGCGCGGGCTGGTCCAGAGGAACATCTCCAGGACCATGATGTAGACATGTTCTGCCGCTAGGACAGAGACGGCGATGGTTGGGAGGAGGGGCATTGCGGTTGGCGTTGTTTTATGATTCTTCCTTTTGCTACTTTATTATTTGGTGGAGGTTTGGTAAGGGGCGTGGGATTGAGATGGGATGGATTTGAGAGGTTGGGAGAGGGGATTTTGTGAGGGTAGAGAAACAAGGTTTGGATGAGACGTGTAGAGGGGTTAGGTGAAGAATGGAAGGTGTCCTGAGTCAGCGAACGGGCTTGGTTCGGGAGATGCACGTGATTGGTAGAAGCTGGAGCTCCTGATCTGGGTGAGGAACTGGGAAAGTGGTCTTATGTTGGCGAGAGGGACTCGTGTGTTGGATAAGGATGTATGGATGAATTGGCGTGTTTATGGAGGGAATTGAGGTTGGCAGTGAAGGGTTGAAGTGTGAGCCGAGGACTGATCTCGGCTACCTTCAACACAGGAGTTGGATGCGTACCCCGCGCAACAGAAATGGAAATAGATCTTGCGCTGAGCGAGGCAGCGCAGCTGAGTCTGAATTCGAGATGGATGTCTTGTGGAATATACAATAGAATGGGAATTGATACAGAGACCCAGACTGACTTTGACTGGTTGGTAGTGAGAAAATGCTCTATTATCAGGAAGAAATCATGGGCCAAGCCTTGCTCACAACTGACAGCAGAACAGGTAAACAGGAAAGAACTCTCATGCCGCTCATCTCATGCTTGTATAGCCCTCGACAGCGAGCGACCTGGCAGATCAATATCAGCCACGAGAATGGATTCGGAAGCCCGCGGGCAGGTTGACTAAGGTGCTACATATAGCATGCAAAATCTCATGACTTTATAAACAGTTCTTCTCGTCAGAGAGGTAAAAGACCGAAATTTTGTGCATATAGGTATATGTTCTTGCGTCATTGGACACCAGGCTGATTGTAGAAACATACTAGGAACAAGCTTTCCATTTCCAGAGTCAGACAACCGTGACGCCCGATCCAACCCCATGTACATAGCTGCAGTACCAGGTCAGAATAGCAACAAGAGAGGACAGAGCAAGTCAGAGAAGATTTAGTACGAAATCGCACTGTAACCCAATCCTTAAGATCGTATTTCTTTTACTTGAGGAAATATGGCAATTGCATTTCATGCATCTTAAGATCTGAGCGGAGGGTCTTCCATTTCTGTCCTGAGTACTCGCGAACAACAAGACAACAGAAAAGTAATATCATTAAAAAAAAAAAAGCCGGAAAGCAAGAGAAAATGCAACGCTCCGATCCACCACCTAGTCAAGAATCTTTTCACATACAAATGTATGTAGTTTACATGAATCGGACGAGTGCTGTATCGATCATACAGTACATGCATTCCATGCAGCAAGTATCAAGTCCCATCCAAATTCCCAAAGCATTGAGGGCAGAGGGCAAAGAAAAGCGAGAACTAGAACTCTCAAACCTAGCTTCTTACCAGACAAGAAGCAGTTCATCCCAAAGAAGAGAAGATCTCACGAAATGCATAGCGCGCAGCATCACAGCATAAGCAGACACCCACTGGCCCGTTTGATCTCCCCACAAAGCTCCGACTCCTGACACACCAACGAGAGTTTCTGAAGGTTGCATTGCATCGCATTTCCAGCAAAGTCCCACAACTGCATCTCTGAATCTGCATCTTGCCTTGCCTTCTCTCACTGCACTGTCGCTTGGGGGTGGTAGTGCGGAATGCAGACTGCAGGCAGATGCTGTCATACTTAACTCACCTATGTACTGTACATACGAGTACTGCAACTTAACCTATTAATAAATACACTTGTAGCGAAAATACCGTTGCATTCCCACTTCATCCGACATGGATGCGTTCTTGCCACTCCACTGCACGAGGAGTTTAACGCCTTGACGTCCCCCTCCCCTCCCCTCCCCTTTTTCTTCTTAGTGCAAGTGAAGCTATGTCCTCTTCACAAAAGTCTTCCCCGCATCACTAACGTCGCGGTACACACGCGAGAATACCACCCAACGCACGCGCGAATACCACGCCAGCCGTCCATCGCTAGGCATCAAAAGATGGGACGCGTCGACCAATGACATGCTGTACAGGATTTTCTCATCCCAGACCATTCCGCTATCGATTCCGAGAACTCGGTTAGAAATAAAGATGATCAGATGAGATGAGATGAGATTGGGTATGAGATAATAAGATGAAAAAAAGGTGCGCGCTGGCGAGATGAGGAGGAGGGGTCAGGGATGCGCGTGTTGTACTATACAGTACTGTACCTGTCCTGTACCGGGGAGGTGGTTTCGCGGGGTTCGAGCCTCGAGGTGTTCCTTGGGTGGTGGTGCGGCTTTGGTGAGGGATGCTAGTGGATTTAGACAAGGTTCGAGACCCGGGATCTGAGATCGTGAGGTGATTTTGGGTTTATTCTTAGCTGGAAGATCTGGAAGGAATGGAATGGAAAGGAAAGGAAAGGAAAGGAAAGGAAAGGAAAGGAAAGGAAAGGAAAGGAAAGGAAAGGAAAGGAAAGGAAAGGAAAGGAAAGGCAAATTCGATCTTAGTTAGATGAGGAGGGGGGGAGGGAAGGAGAGAAAATGTTACGAATAGAGAGTCAGGTTGGAGAGGAGGATACTTGGGTAGGTACAAAAGTGCATGGGATGTAGGTTTGGTATTGTAAGAGGATGGATGGATGCTTGGGGAGAGATTACACTTGTTTCTCTCGCGCGGTTGAGTAAGGAGTGTGGAGATGTAAGGGATATACAAATGAAAAATGAAAAAAAATAGAGAATGACGGCAGAGGAAACGATCACCGGATGGAAATAGAATGCTGGGTTTGTGTAGTGGAGGATGAGGTGAGATGAGGTCAGAGGTTGCGGGGTTGGCTTCTGTTTGGTCTGTGTTCATCCCATCTTCTGCTGTCATCTCATCTCTTACCGAATTGATCCTAGTGGTTTGAGGGCATCTTCGTCTCATGTGTCAAGCCTCACTTTCAAGCATCCTGATTCCTGAGGGCTCTAAGCTGAAGAGAAGGAAGCAGGGAGACGCGTTCTACGCGTCAGTTCTTTGTTGTTGTTATTGTTATGATAATCAACATGCATGGCTTCTGGAATCATCCTGGTAGAAGGCTTGCAGATGTCATCTCTCAAAGTTGTATTTTGCTTGGAGGAGGCTTTGCGGCGCTTGATGAACTGTCACTTTTCGGAGATATGACCGAGGCGAGGGGAAAGCACTGAGCGCATGCTACGGCCGCTTTGTCTCTGTCTCCACGTTTATCTTGAGTTTTCCTGCTGCTTGCATGGAAAGCAATTGTGCTTCTTCTGCTTTTCGAAATGAAATGAACGATTTCCTGACGTGGTGAAATGAAAGTGGAGTGTAATGCAGGTTTGGTATCACCTTTATAGGGCCCGTGTCTCAATAGTATATTCGGTAGTTGGGCCCGGGCTAGCCAAGTAGTTCGTGACACCGCTGTCGATAGTTGATGGAAACGGCCTTTCATAGCATAGCATAGCGAAGAAAGTTCGTTATTAACCTAGCCTTAGTAATGCCGTCGAACATGTAACCGTCATTAATCAATCAGTCTATCGGATGAACTGCTCGATAGCATTATCGATTATAGATTATCGTGCTCTTGTATCGTCCATCGTGACATGAGGTGGATTCATCGCATGCGATTCATAATCGGCAGAGGAGTCCTGCGTATGATTCGTGAAATAGCATCATTTGCCGAGATGTATGCCTTGGCTTATGAGCGTGAGACATCCCGTGAACCGTGAGGTGTCGAAAGTCCGGTGTTTAATTGATTAAATGGCGCTGATTATGATTTATCTTAAAGTGATGCGATCCAGGGAATCCCTTGCCTTAGGCAGACTGTCACTGACACTGACAGATGAGAAAAGAAAACAAGCCGTGAGAAAAAGACGGGCATCCGGACGAGGCTGAAGCACGGCATCTCAACCATATTCAAATCCATCAATTCATCACGCGGAAAGCCACCATGGACCCGAGAGACATCAAATTTTGCTCCGTTTGACGATGCGTTTTAGCAAGTCTTGGAAGTGGAAACAGACTTTAGGGAGACCCTTCCGCCCTTCCCAAATTTTCGATCCTGTTGATTCCTCTCAATTTCCTGTCCTTGAAGGTCATCTTTCATTAATTAAGGTTTTTGCTCGCTCATTAAATCTCGATGAGAACTCTCTTGGGTGACTTGGATGCGAGGGGCCAGACTGGTCGGGATCGGCTGTGATGCTCAAGATTTCCGTTGATATTCCTTTGCACCCCCTGAAGTGGGATTCCCGTGAAGTCTTGAGAGCCTCGAAGCTTGTGAAGCCCGAGAGAGAGTGGGGATCCTGTCCCGGGACTCGGGCATCGTCTCAATTTGAGTTTTGCGCCAACGGCCGGATATGGTTAAGCGCCAGGTACAGCGAGGATGTGAGTGGTTCGCGGCTGCAGGCCGTTTCCGCGTGTGCGGATGGCTGTTACATGGATTGGTGACAGGGGGAGAGAATTATGAAATCAAGCATCCTTGTTGGGCGGGATACTTGTAAGGGACGGTAACCCCTTTTGGGCCCACGCGACAAATGGCCGAAAGGAGAGATTTTGTGTGCTTTTCGTCTCAGGGGTCGCCGTCTTGTGCTTCTGCTGCTGCTGAGGTAAAACAGAGCGGAACCGAGTAGCTGAACGGGAAGAGAGTGGGAAACAGGTTGTCTGGAGTATGAGAAACAGAGAGAGATGCTTATCGGGCTTCTGAAACGTTTGCGTGGCACCCGCGGGGTGCGATAGAGCCTGGTATTGGGTCGGGGAAGAAGTACTTGACTGATGTGCTTGGACCTGTGGCACCCTGTGGCAGCCTGTGGAGAGGCGTGCTTCAACATCAGTAAAAAAGAAAGTTTCGCGGTCTGTGAAGCTTCATATCTGGCTGCATTAGGGGCAACTACTGGGCAGAGTTTTGAACCCCGCAGTTAGGATAGAACGAACAGACGCATGCGATAACTGAGAGTTTTGGATGTCAGGTCTGCAGTCGAGGACCGAGACATTTGGATGCGATAGAGGGTTTGGCTGGACACGGAGTGTTGACTCGAGAAGCGGAAAAGGTATACAGTATCTGACGCATCTTAATAAACTGATTATATGATATAACATGATTTCCTTGTTGTTTGAAAAGGGGTTCTTTTGCTGGATTTCATTTTCAGGCGGAAAAGGAAAGTACAGTGGGTGGATTGGTGCTTGATAGGTGGATGGGTGGCGTTGCCGCTGGACCTCACCCCGACGAGTGGTGCAGCAGCATCTTCACAACCCTTCAGGGGGCACAGCGATATTGTCATTCCCTCCAAGGCCAGAGCGCGCTTGGATTGGACATGGGGTTCTAGGGGTACTGTACATGGGATCTGTCAGAACTGAATCTCAACAAACAACCTTCAGGACAACCTTCAAAACATCAAAGAAGCAAACATACTTTCGCAATCAAGATTTTAGGAAAGAGGGGTACAGAGTAGATGGTACGATAAGTGAAATAAGAAAGTCTGACCGTTTGAAAGTTTGAGAGCCCTATATGCGAATTGACGTGACCACTTGAGATGCGAAATCCGACGTTGTCCCAAGAGCCGACGGACTTGCTTCGAGGTTCAGCACGGTTGGACCAGGTGAGCTGGGCTGAGGATGGACAGAGAGATACAGATACTGTACATACAGGTACAAAGGAACACAAGTGGGTGTGGCAATTACGCCCGCCTGAAGTCCATCGTGCTGTGTACTGTAGTGTATTGGTACTTTGTAACTGCCGAGTCAAGTCCGGCCCTCCTCTGCCTCTGCGTTGTGCAATGGACTTTCCCTTGCTCAAGCACCGAAGCGGTACATGTGATTGGCCCGAGAAAGCTGCGAAGTGTTGCGAAGAGTCTGTTCGTTTCCTCCAGGTGTTTTCGTCCTTCGGCTGATGGATCTAATGCGACCTGATACTGGTGCCCGCCCGCAACATCGGATGGATGTCTCTCTCTCTCTCTCTCTTTCTTCAGCACTTCGCGCCGAAGAGATCACCTTGAAGCTCAAGTTTAAGCTCTCTAGGGCCGGAATAGTGATAAAACTCCAGCTCAAGAACCCCCCTAGCTATCAGTGGCGCCCCCATCTACAGTACAGTACAGGGACGGCAGTCAGTGGTACGTACTTCCGTACAGTAACCCAGCAGGGCCAAATGCCCATTGGGCCAAGCTGCCTCTAATTTGCTCCAAGCCAGGAAACCAACGGACAGCTCTGCTGCTCTGCATCCCAGCAACATGGGGCTGCTGCTCTGCTGGTGCTGCTACTGGTGGCTACCCCTGAGCCAAGACCAGGGCTCGGCAGGGCACGACTGGGACACAGCCAGGGCCAGACCGGATCCCTGAATCTCGCTTGCCACCCCTGTTCCTGGTCGGTGCCCACCCTTGCCCGCCCATGCCCACCCCATGCCCACTCCCACTCCCACTCCCCCTGCCCATGCTTTCCCCCCGTTGACCTGCTCGTGCTCGTCCAATCCCGTCCCATCTCTCCTCCATCTCAAGGGCCGGGTGGGCTCAGGACTTCCTTCGTGCCATAGCATTCATTGCATTGCATCCATTTCGCATTGTTCTCCTTCGTTTTTTCTCCTGCCTGTATCTGCACCTGCACCTGCACCTGCACCTGCACCTACAACTGCAACGCAGACCCTCGTCCACCCCTACCCTCGACGCCATCCGGCAGAGCAGAACGCAGTGCCAGAGGAAACATCGTCCTTGGTGTCGAAACACCAGAACCTCTGAGTCCTCCTCCTCCCTCTTTGCGAAAATCTGGCGAGGAACCTGAGCGACCCCGTCGAACTTATACCTCTCTCCGGCCTCTGCAGCAGCAGCACTCACTCCACTTGCCCTTCCTTCGAGCTCTTCAGCACCGATTAATGCATTGTCACACGAATCTCCGAGCAAGCAATCTTCACTCAGCTTCTGCATCGATCCGTCCAGGGCTGCGTCGACGCGCCGTACCGCTCCTCTCGCTCCTATTCTAGTTGCATCCTCCTCCAACAACGCGCGAATCATCGAACCTTCGATTGTTGCGGCTACCCACCCTTACAACCATACATCTGCCTCTGACGGCCGCCGAGAAGAAAGAAGGGAGAAACCTGGCGGGAGCCTCGAACTTCGAACAAACCTTCTGCACCTCAATATATGTATTCAGCCACCACAGCCGTACTCCCGTACTTCAAGGATATCGAAACGAGCCCGTGACAGTCTCGCCCAATTCTGAGGCACAACACCCGTTTACCCCTACGCGAACTCTGCGATTACATCTCGATCGTTGATTATCGATTGCCCCTTCCGCTATATTTCGAAACGGATCGTTGCTCATAGTACGTGCCGTAGTTCAGACTGGGGTGAATCCCGACCATACAACCCCGTGCCCAATCCCAAGAATCCGCTCTTTTTGTCTTAACTATTATATCTTCAGGGCTAATGCTTGTACCCTGGCATAGGTTGCCTCTCCGCCCCTCCACGCTACGGGCTTGTCAATCCTTCATCTTGATTCGAATTCGCTTCACGAAAGTCTCGTTCGTACATCTACAAGCTGGAGACTCGAATTCAATTCGTGAGCGTGCTCACCCACAACACTCGTTGTCAGTCCTCCTTCGAAGCTGTGATAGACAGGCGGCGGACTTCAGGGCTAATTGTTTCTAGACGGCGGTAATACGTGCAACTAATCACCATGAATCGATTCCGCACAAAGAAGAAGGCCAAGGAAGCCCCAGATGGAGTAGTCAGGGCATCAACAGATTCAGATGCACCACCAGCAGTTGTCAAATCTTCCAAGACGTTCAGGTTAGGGAAGAAAGTGCAGGAGCCAGAGCCAAAGCCAGAGATCGACCTCTCGACAGCGTTGCCATCTTCGGACGACTTTCGAACGAGTCTACTGATGAGTGGATTGTCAGCTCGCTTTTCTATGCTACGAGAACAGGACGATCCAAAGTCGAAGATTGGAAAAGCAAGTGACGACAGTGTTCTGTTTCCAAAACGACAATCGAGGTTAAACGACTTTGGTTTCTCGGCGCAGGGTCTGTCGGATATTGCAGAGGTTTCATCAATCAATGGCTCGATCCGACCTCCATTTGCATTCGGCCGATCCGACTCTTTTGCTGGTTCAGAAGGCTATGGAACCGACGATGATTCGACACATGGAAGCATAATGAATCGAGCGAAGCCTGGGGAAGGGAACAATTTATTTGGTGGTCGACAAAAGATCATGATGGGAAACAGAGCTCTATATGACAACGATGTCAGTCAATCGGCTTTCCAGAAAATTCGGGAACGGGAAAGGGAGCAGAAGGAACAGGACCGTCAACGGGAAGAAGAGGCACAATCGTCACGACCCAGCTCCCCACCACTTTCGGGATATAATCGAAACAGAGAAACGTCTTCCACTACTTCTTCTGGTGGACCTTCGATAACCCGGAGCTCGACAGCTGCGACTTCTTTCACCTCCCAAAGGACACCATCTCTCAACGGAGGGCACACACCAGTAACACCCAACATCCCAGGTGCTAACGGAGCTTTGGAGAGATCTGGGACGAAGACTCGACGATTGTACGAGACTGGACTTGACAACCATCTTCACGAGCAGCAGTTCTCTGCGATGAGCAGAATCGATACTTTGACTAGGCAGCGGACTCTGGGAACAAATACTCCTCCACCAGGAGGATTCTCCCCTACATATGGCCCAACACCTGGCGATAGATGGGATCGCCAAATCGCCGGAAAGCAGAGCATGCCAAATTTGCGAGCAGCAAGCCCGCCGCCTACAGGTACTGCCATGGGCACTTTCGACTTTGGTGTTCGGAAGAACAGCAATGCAGCATCGAAACCTTTTGGCATGGCCTCTCCTCCTCTCAGCCCTCCAATGAGCGAGTACGACGAGCATGGAATCTTGCCCGTACAGCCAAATGACAGAGGCAAGGCAACAGCTTTGGGGACCTTCGCGAAGCCTGCTCCGTATGATGAGAACAAGTACTCTCAGAGACAGCTTCAGATGCAACAGGGCCGAGAAACACCCCCTCCGAGAAAGAATTCACCACCAAGAGCATTTGTTCCACGAAACCCACAGCAGCAGCAAGTGTCAAACCGCAATCGTGCCGAATCGAATTCTACCTACGCATCAGATAGATCAAGGTCAAACTCGTCAGCACAAAGGGCATTTCTACCCCATGATCGTATACCAGAAGCCCCAGTGTGGGATACCACCGCCCCAGAATCCCAAGCAATGTCTTCTGGTACCTTCCTCGCCTCTCCTGATAGCACATCCGCCTCCTCGCCCAACGACTTTGCTCCTGAACAAAGCAGGTTCAGGAATCACCCAAAACCGCTCGACCTGTCCCATCTTTACCGTCCGGACCAACGACTTCAAGTTGACCGACCGGACGAGTCGCAACATCCAGCACATCGCTTACAGCCAGACCTGAGCCCAGCAGTTGCCAGCCCGGATGTCTCCAACATGAACTTACAGCCGACTTCCGCGAAGTCTACCCAGCCACCTGCCGACTCACCTACACTAGGCCCTGGGTTGGGTAGTATTCGTCAGCATCTGAGGTCTGACAGTAATACCTCTTCGGTTTATGGAGGTGTTCCATCTGCCCACTTCGCTTCTCGCTTCCCAACCGACACTCACGAATCGATGCCACAAAATGAGTATAGCACAAAGAGTAACCCTTGGGATAATGACTGGGACCAGGAGAGCAGCTATGGAGAGGACAGTTCTGCGAACCTCGTGAACGGTGGCACAGCTCAACCACCAGCTCTGTCGATTCGTTCACCTGATACCGATACGTCGGTAAAAGAACCCCCAAATGCATCTTGGGAGAGAGAAATGGAGAGCAGACACATTCGCGAGGGTAGTACCGAGACTCAGAAAGAGGACCAAGCCTTTCACGAGGAGCTTGCTGCCCGAAGACGTAAAGTGCAGGAGAAGATGAAGAGCATGGTTGAGACTGACAGCAGGTCTACGAGCCCGCTTCCACCTCACCCAGCCGACTGGCCAAAAGACGCACACCAGGTCAAGAATACTGCATTAGGGCTTCTGAAGACCAAGAGTAGCAGAGGCTCTCTGGTAGGGAGACCGAAGGAAGCCCCACCGTCGAAAGCTATGAAGATGCTGGGTATTGGAAGTGCAACCATCACTAGTGGGACACCATCGCCAGGAAGGTCAAGGTTCGAGGACGCTCCTTGGAATCAGGATGAAGGGGAGAGGGAGCCGATTCGTGCACCTGATGCCACACCTCCCCAGACCAGAGCTTACCGAGAAGCACGCAGAGCTGCTCAACGTGACCGGGAACGTGAAGTTGCCAGCAGGCATCAGCAAAGATTTGGCTCGGAGAGTGATCAGGAGTGGCCCGTTCAACGGAAAGAGAGGGAGAGACCGAGAATGGCGAATCAGCGCATAGACAACTCTTGGGTTGACAATTCTCGCGACAACTCTCGGATGGACAATTACCGTATGGACAATCGAATGGACAATCGAATGAACAACAGGATTGACAACCGAATGGACAACCGCATGGAAAGTCCTCGCAGGGAGAACTTCTACCGCAATCAGGACCAGAGTGAGAGAGCACCTCCTCATATTCGACCTCGGCATCGAACTCCAAGCAGAGAAAGGAAACCTCCCCCAGTAGCTTATGCTCATCGGAATGGTAGCAGTAGTCAGGAGAGCAAGGACAGCAATGGCACTAACCGCTCTGGGTCACGGCCTCCATCCAACGCCTCTCGAGACCGATCAGGATCTGAGACTTCCGGTGGTCGTTCCAAGAGCCGCACTGGTGCATACAGAGACGACCTCGCAAAAGCTATGGCTGAGGGAACATCCAGTACTAGTCTAGGATATGAGGAGCGCCCAACACGTCTCATGCCAAGATCTCCTGGCCCTCCTGGAATGGGTCTGCCAGCATCACCTTCTCCAATCCCCTCTCCAATGATGGGCTCCAACCGGTCTCGAAGCAATAGTAAGTCGACACCTGCAGGATACTTTGAAAAATTGCCAACTCTTCAGACCGGCAACGAGGGTATTGAAATTGGTTCGGCACCAAGGCCTTCTCCTACTGCTCCATTCGTGGTCAACCCAACACCAGCATTAGTACAGCCATCGCCAGGTGGCTCTGCGACGAATACACCCATCGGCCAAGGAGCCTCGCTTCCAGGAGGCCCCTCTACGCGCAAGAAATCCATCAACAAGTCTGACATCTCGGAACCAAAGTTCATCTCATCCACCTCGAGAATTACCACGGTCAACCTCCCTCCAGGATCATCTCTCAACAACGGCAGCGAGATCAACGCACCACCGATTCCTCCTGTGAACCCTAAGCGCCGCCAAACACGGACAATGTTCGGCGGGTTCATGGGTCGACGAGATGACGATGAGATCCACTCGATGCCCGCCGCCACGCAATCAACAGAAGAAATGTCCACTTTCTCGGCTGACGAAGGCGAGTCCAAACCCAAGCTCCGACAGAAGCTTCGGAAGAGCTCCAGCGAAGGTGGAAACCTCAATGCTCGAGCCCGACAAGCTGCAAATGCAGCACCTAGCCCAGCCATGCCAGGCACCTTCCCACCTGGCGCAGGTAGTCCTCCCCGCGCTGTTGATGGTGGAATGTTCTGAGCAAATCCTCGTCACTATTTGTGTTCTGTCTTGAGGCTAAAAAATGCTTACATGACGCATATACCCTTGTCATTTATTTCTCTTTTATGCTTGCATGCATACACTGCATGGACTGTATTGTACTGTACTACTCTTCTTTGCCCGTTGAATGCAAATGGGCCAGGAAGATAATGTTTGCATGATGTCCATTTTGCCTCGTTTTCTGAATTCTCGAAATGTTACTTGTTTCTGTACGGAGATGTACAAAGTGTGCCTCGGGGCGGCCTCACAAAAAAGAAAGGGAACGGAATACTTGGCGTTCTTGAGTGTGCTATTATCTACTTTGATTTCGTTGTCGGCGGGATGGACGTTTATGTGTTTGTTCTTATGGAGTTAATTCAAAGTAGATACGGACTGATGGATGATGTCTCTCTTTCTCTGTCGGGATGGGAACGCCTTTTTTCTCTTCTTCTTTCTGAGTGGGATGGATGTTCATTAGAGCAATGGTGTGTTTTCGGAGGTAGAGCGGCATGTGTACCATACGGACAGCTTGTACTGTTGGATGTAGGCAGATGGGTTGAGGGAGGTGTGTGCTGGGCTCAGCTGGCCTGTGCTTGTGGCGCTGGACTTTTGCGGGTGGGTGGATGTTTGATTTTTGGAGTGAGAGTGAGATTGGAGGGAAAAGGAGATGTGAGGGGACAGAAGTATATATTAGGACAGAAGAGGCAGGCAAGATGGGAGAGAGCTCGTGATGGGAATCATTTGAGCCTACAGTGTAGAAGATGAAAGAAAATAATATAAATGATTGATACCTCAACTCACTCCGTTGATCAGCTTCCATCTACTTCCAAAGATCTGTTTGAAACTCTACGAAACTTTTCAGTTTGACGTGGAGTTAATCAAATCGATTGCAAAAGTGTCGTCTGCTAGCCGACTATTCCAAAGATTTGTTAATAAAACGCTACTCTGCTTATTTTTGTCGTGCTGAAAGTTTTCAGTTGCTTTGAAACTTCGCGTCTGTAAATTTGGCAACTTTTCCCCACGTCGTAACAGAAGACACTTACGTCCTTGTTTGAGAACCATTGCCAACTTGTGGTAGATCGCCATGGATTCCGTTCGCTTTCATTGAACTTGCCGTGACTATACGTTAGCTTTTTTCATAGGGCAAAAGAGGCTTTCCTAATCCGGACATCATGGTTGTTCAGCTAAGGTTGAGCAGCCTCACTCATGCAACCTGTATATGGCCTAGGCAAGCAAACATATATTGCTGCCTCGCTCCAGAAATAAGCAAAAAATCTAATACCCTCATTGATCAAATCTCAATATGGCAGATAAAAATGATAGGGAGGAAGTGGTGGAAGAAGGTACGCTGTTTGAAAGATTACAAGTCGAGCAGACCTTTCAAAAACGCGGTCTTGACGGCACGAGTTCTAACTCATGAGCAGACCCAACCGCTTCTTCTATCGAGCCAGAGACTACAGTACACAACGAAGTTACCGACTTTATCGCTGCGGGCGTCGCAGAACGAGACTTTGCTATCAATTTCGAAGATGGGCTGATACCCGTAGGAGTCGACGATCTTCTGGCTCCAGAGGCACCTCGGAGCGTGCACTTCGAGCCAACTCTCAATGACGAGGAAAGACTTCTTCAGAACAACTTACAGAAGCTTCTCCAGCCGCCAGCTTTCGCCAAATTTGCCATGCCTCCCGGTGTTAGCCCTGTGGTAGCTCGGCAACAAAATTCGAGGACTAACAGTGTGGAAGAGACGCAGGAGGAACCTCCGGCCCAAATCAGACATGAGGATATAGGAAGTTCTCCGAGCTACGTTCAGAGAATTGGTAAAGCACTGTTCAAGGAGCAAAATGGCTGGTATGAATCTGCAGTTGCTCACGTGCCAGGACCCGAGATACAGGGCTATTCAGGGATGACGATCTCTGGAGCGAACCACCCAAGCGTTGCGTGTACCTTTGGATTGATGGGAAGTGGGCTCTATGGCGAACCATCTCTATCGTTCGTTACAGAGAGCTTCGACGTGGCGAAAGTGTCTGATTCTGAGACCTTTCCTCGTCGAATGGCATTGCAGGCGGAGATGTCTACTGGGCTTGTGTTTCTGTGAGTGACTTAAAACCGATATTTGCTTGTTTTTACGGCTGAGATAGCTTATGGGTTAGGGTCATAACGAATTGGCAGGCATGGTTCTTGCCCTATCTGCTTGAGGCTATTCCGTGATTTCCAGTGGATACTGTTTTGCATTTGCACCAGACTAGTGCGACAACTATGCTGCCGTTGGTAGATGTAGAGAGTCGAGGTGAGAAAATAGAGTGTCCCAAGCTAGATGATTACTAACTCTCCAAAGAAATATCTTGTGTCATGGAGCATGTTGATGTTGGTACCGAAGGCCAAGGTTTCAACGTTGGAACCACCAAAGCCCAATGTTTGCCATTAGGTAGAGTCCCTCTAGGTCCATTTAGAAAATGCATGACGTGAGCTAATCGAGTGATTGAATTCCTCCAGTTGTCTGGACATCAGCTACAGACGGGTTACGCACAGACAGCACGCGTCCACTGGTTGTCATCAGTGCCTCTACCGGAAACATTAGCAGAAAGATAGGAAGCCATTATCTGCAGCAGCAGCAAGAACGATGAACCCGTCTGAGCAACAACCGGATATGGATCTACCTCGATCTCTAATTCCTCTTCACTCGCTGGGATCGAATCTGGGGTGCGATGAAGCAGAACTTGAATGTACGAATCGAAGAGATCCACAGCCGGAGAAAGGCAATCTCGATCATTGAGCATACGAGACAGTTGCATACTGATAACAACGATATGATAAGTCTAAGAGAGCATTTGAGGATACATCAAGCATCTCTCGATGTGGTGATGAAGCGAGCAGAGGATTGGCCTGAGCCGAGTGGTCCAAGAGCGAGTCACAGTCTGCTTACTCGGTTGGATGATGTCTCTCGGTTGTTGAAATACTACGATGTGACAGCCTCTACCTTACTGGGACAACAGGAGAATTTACTCAGTCTTGTGATTACAATCCCAATCCTGAATACAACATAGCCTGCCGGTGCCTAGACTAACATTAGCGGAAGACGTTCAATCTAGAGACTGCGATCCAGGGGCAGGCAGTTGCTCGGCTCAATGCACTAGCATTCGTTTTCCTCCCCTTGAGTTTTGTAGCAGTGAGTTGCTTCAAGCGTTTAGCACTAGATTGCATGCAACTGAACTCGTTTAGACAGTCTTCGAAGCGTGAAAGTTGCCAAGAGGCTCTTATAGTAATACCCTCTGGGAATTTCAGAAATGAAAAGAAGGGCATGCGTTGAATAATGCAGACATCTAGACGTAGACAAAAAAAAGCCCGTTCAGAAAGCGTCCCAAGCATGAAGTCTAAAAGTCATCGTCACTTCATCAAGCCCCCTTCTCGCTTATTCGTCAACGCCACCCACAAAGCCGAAATCAACTTCACTCCACTCCACAATTCCAAGCTAGGTAAACCAGTCCTGGTCCACTAACAAAAACCCGCGCCCGCCCACACACACTTTTGCCGCACTTTGGTATTTTGAGTATGTACCCAAATAAGCATCCCTCCTCCATCGAATCAGAATTCACCTGATCAGATCTCCTTCCGCTATGGTGTAACGGTCAGCATACTGCCTTTTCAAGACATGTATGATACATGGAGAAATTCGGCGGAGACCGGGGTAAGACAGTTCCTTCACCTCCTACAATAACATGTACTAAGTTTCAACAGGTTCGATTCCCCGTAGCGGAGACATGATTATATTTTTTCTTTCTTTTTTGGCCCTTGACGTTCCTCCGAAGATTCTCCCGATGTCTTTCCTTTCATCCTCTACCAAGGGAGCAAAGATGATCCCTGTTCTCATTACTAGAGAGTACTGCCGTAACTCATAATTAAAGAAGTCGATCGTTTTTGAAACGGCTTTCTTTTAATTTCGGAAAAGACAAGATCTTGGTCACTTGCGACGGGACGGTATCCGACTCTGCTTTCGCTTGATTGCGCTTCTCAGAGGATACGATTATTTCCGCCATTAAATAGAATCTGACGCCAAAGCTGCTGGCGAGTTACTCTTTTTGGATTTCATTGCTGGTCGGCCCTTGTTTGAGGGGTTTGTTCCTTTTGTTGAAGGGCTCGTCGCTGGGCTTCGTTTCTGGTTGGCGGGGGTCAGTTGGAATCGGCCTGAATGAAATTGGATTTGTGTGTTCTTGCTTGCCAAAGTCCTCGACTTTGCTTTCACCCCCCAAGAGCAGCCTCAAAAGGAGGGAAACTTATAGCAATACCATTTCAGTTTCTGATTGACAACATTGAATCGTCGCCGTTCTGTACCTTTTTATCACGCACTTCTTTTGAATCATCATCCCAGCAAGACATGAACACACTCTCACAACAGTCTCACATTCAAAATCCCGAAAAGTTGTCACAATCATGTAAATTCCACGAACGCCATCGCCAACCTTCTGCCTACATATACAAAAGTATTACAAACAACACACCCATGCTCATCCATCCATCCATGCCCATTCCATCCAGTTCTCAATCCGGCCGTCGCATATGCATGCATGCAAGCCAAGAAGGCTTTCGCAAAAGCAGAAATGTGAAGGATAATCAAAACGCGCCAAGCATATCAACCTTTAAGCAGGCAAGAGAAGCCTCGCTCGCTTGCTCATAAAACGCCAACTCCTAGATGCCCCTTATGAAAAGTTTGACTTAGAAAAGGCTCCACATACTCTATGTCCCACCAATCCTGCAGTGTCTCTCTACCAGAAACTGCACCACCCAATGTAATGCTGGCAGAGATTCTCTAATTTCGTAGCCTCGATAAGCAGCTTGTCCACTTGCAGGATGTAGGTCAACTCCTCGTCAGACTTGAAGTCGCGACCGGTGAGCTTCTCCTTGACTCTGTTCAGGACCTGCATGGCGCGCTCGTTCTGCGTCTCTTGGACATCGACGCCTTCGATGTTGACAAGGCCTTGAGACGTGGAATTTGTTCTCGCGCGAGGACGAGAGGCTGGTGGGCCGCCTGGAGCTGCAGTTGGATCTTGAGCCATGAGTGCTGAAGGGGGCATGTCGGCTTCCATCATTGAAGGGCGACGGTTATTGGCTGCCATTAGTGAGTCTCGTCGCTGAGAGGGGAAGTTGGGTCCTGCTGGAGATGTATCGCCGGTGAGACGCCAGTTCAGAAGGGGGTCGTGGATAAACTATCGTTATTAGTCAAAATTCGTCGGACCGGGAAGGAGTTACTTACAGCTTCAAGAACAGCCATCAAAGACTCCTTGTTGTCACGCAGAACTCTCATAACGTTCTCACAAGTGATTCTGAAACTACCCTCGATATTGCTGACTTCCATGGCGTATGTTAACATTCTCGTGAGGCGGAAAGGTACACGCTCAGGGTACTTCTCGCGATGCATGGCAACTTCGAAACAATCGCCGAAATCAATGTGGATGATCTTGCCGGTAATTCTGTCCAGCATCAAGTTGGAAGGATGCCTATCACCAAGACCGAGGATATATCCGACCATAGACATGACACCAAGAGATCGAGTATAGTTTGTTCGGCGCTCTAGCCAGGATTCGGAGCTCTTGCTCTTCAACCAGAGCACTCTGTAGAGATCTTGGCCGGTAGTGTTGTCGAGAGCGTAGCCGAACACCTCAACCTTCTGCATAAGAGTGAGATTGTCGTAATCAGGAGCCATCTGGAGCATAATGCGATGCTCGATGTTGAGAAGGATCTTGCGGCTCTCTCTGTACTCGCGAATAAGTACGTGGAGAGTATCACTATTTGGCACCCAGCCGAGAAGACCGGAGTTCTGTGACAGAGGGATAGCTGGATATCGTTGGATGTTTAGATGTCGCTTGTATGACTCGGTATCGTTGACCATCAGAGTATTGCACAGACCAAACAATTGCATGACACGTTCATCTTGACGGATATCCTCGTGACCCTTGAGTACGAAAGCATATGCAACACCGTCACTGCCTTGAAGACTGAGCTTTCGAGGACGTTGCTTGGACGAGATGACGGTGAAAGTGGTATCAAATTGGATGATTCTGGTGATTGGTTTGCCGCTCATGTACGTTCCTGGAACAGCTAGGTCGAGATCCCGGGCGCTGAGAAGCTTAGGCGAGACATAAGCCAGCTCTAAGTTGTTGAGTTGTGGTAATTGGCGTGCGATTCTTCTGAACACTTGGTAATAGAGATCCCAAGCTTGGTTAATATCGCCAACATCCCCAGATTGTCTGTATGTGAAGCACCATTCGCGAGCTTCTTGAAGATCACGACCAAATGTCTGGGCGAAGGAAATCTCACGCAGGGTCTCGGGTCCTTGGTCGAGCATATCATGCAAAGGTGCTAAAGTGGCAAACATGCCCTCGATGTTACGATCACCGAAGTAGAGTCTCGAAGCCTCCTCAAGACCTTCATGCCAAAGCTCGTGCCACAAGACCGCAACACGAATAAGCTCATGACTGACAAGATCTGCTTGCTCAACAAGTCTGGCACTGTGTTGACGCATGCTGTCCATAATTTGCATGGCTGATCTGGATCTTCTGGTATTTGGCGCCGACTTCATTGCGACAGTCAACGGGTAGACGAGAGCCTGTGGATGAGCTCTACCGACATCAGCAAGCAAGTTGTGGATCGACTGTCGAACACGCTGGTTTGGTTGATTGATTCTCGCAATAAGTTGAGGAATGACTTCCAACCAGGTATCAACACTGACAGAAGCAAATCCCTCGGTCACAGCGGCGTTGACCTCTGGGCTGCCACCGTGTGCAAACCACAGAGTCAAAAGACGGAGAGTGTCCTGTAAAGAGCTGCCCTTAGATAGTGCAATAGACTTGAAGAAGCCACGGACGGCAGGCACAACATAGTCAATGAGCACGTTTGGCGGTACGACCAAGTCGCGTTCTCGTTCACTCCGGTGGCCGAGACCTTGAACGATTTCAAAGTTCGCCAGAGCCCAAGCATGCCAGGCTTTGTACCAGGTGGGATTGTAATGGGTGGCAGCACGATAGGAAGCCAGGATGTCATGAACGCGATCGTGTTTCCAGTCTCCCTTCTTCTGTGCCACTTGCCACTCACCCTGTTTGAGACAACATCGAGCAAGTAACTTGGTGTGGTCGGCGATATGCTTCGATATCAATGCTGGGTTGACTGGAGGTTGTGGACTCATACCATTGGACATGAAACCATTGGTTGTCTGGTTTGGTAGCACGCCATTGAGGCTAAGGCTGTTGATATCGATGCCGTTCATGCCCTGAGCGGCGGCTTCGACTGTCTGCAGGCGTTCGGCCAGGTCTGAAGTGAAGCTCTTCAGTGCATCCAATGCAGCGTCTTGTTTACCAGCGGCCCAGTGGTATTTGAGAACAGCATATTGCACAGGAGGTGGAACGACTCTCAGTGGTCGATCGCCATTGCGGACTAGTTCGCCATTGTGTCCGTTGTGTGAAACGTACGGGAGTAAGTTATCCAGACTCTCATCGCTACCTAATAGCATTTGCAAATGTTTCTCTGCGAGACCCATCCGACCGGACTTTCTGCAGAGGTTCGAGAACTTGATCATCATTGGCATATTTTCGGTTGGAGAGATGACCAAGGCGCGCAGCTTCAACATTCTCTGCCAGACCTCGACATTTCGTTGGCAACCAAGAAGACGCTTCTCCCAAGTCTGTCGCATGACCTCTTGTTTTGCCGGGTTACCGCTGCTCTGTTTATAAACGACCAGCTCTTCCAACTCTGCCAACATCTGTACACGAACGACGACAGTGTAGGCTCGGTTGTAGGACTCGCTCACGAGTGCACTCAACTCGGTATCGAGGCCCTCGCGGGCTTTCTGCACATACATAGCAGTCTCTCTGAATTGATTGCGGTGCAGAGCAAGGATGGCGCCGAAGAAAGATCGATCTGGAGTGTTGGCTTTCATGACGCTTAAATAGTCGTCCATCAGATCCCATTGTCCAAGACCCCAGGCTGCTGCTGTAGCGAGAGGAGCTACAGCACGACGAATCTCGAGACCAGAAGTATGCCACTTGTCTTGAGCAAGAGCGGAGAGCGAGTCCCATTCTCCTAGAGCGTGCAGACATCTCATCTTTCCCATGATAACATCGAAACTATCTGCTTGTTCAGGGAACTCTTGCTCCCGCTTTTGATAGAACTCGAGGGCTTCCTCCCATCGCTCAAGTTTCTCGAACCAAGTCTCTCGCAACTGGATGCCATCTTTGTAAAGCTGGGCCTTCCGCAGAATACCGATAGCGGCATCGTATTGCTGCAACTGGTTGTTGATCTGAATGAGAGCTTCAACAGCGCCGCTAGACTGGTCTTGAAGGAACTCCAGCTCCTTGTAATGCAAAGCCTTTGCCCAAGCATGGCATCTGCCGGCTTCGCGACCAAGGACTCGAATATCGATAGGGAGAGCTTTGTCATCGTGCTCCATGAACTCGGCGAGGTTGAGCAAGATACCGAGGAGATCTGGTGTGACGTGAGGCGAGCGAATTGCCGTCTCAATGTTCTGGATCAGGTCATCCTGGTATGGTTCGAAGAGATCTCCCCAGCAAGATACGAACGCCGAGTTGAAAAGTTCGCGGGCTAGCGGGGGGTAGATAGCTGCGAGAGCAGCACAAGCTCTGAGGGCTTGGTTTGGAGATTCAGTCAAGACGGTAACACTAAACCTGCGCATCCACTCGTGCCAATCTTCCTTGGTTGACTTGCCAGTCGCATCCCAAGCGGCCTTCAGATGAGAGGCGTTCGAGTCGAGCTTCTTATTCTGCACTTCGGACGACGATGTCTCATCAACCGAGTTACGGAATCGATCATCGGCATTTAGATCTTGTGGTAAGACCTCTCCCTTCTGAAGCTTACTGACCAGAAGTTCGTAGTTCTGATGCGATATTTGATTTGCAGCGAGCACTTTGTTGATGGTTCCAACAAAGTGGAGATAGTCCTTTCCAAGCTGGAAAATCAAAGCACACAAGGTATCCAGAGCCGCGAGTCTCAAGGTGATGTCGTTACTGCTTAGTACTCTCGCGAGAGGATGGATGATCTTCGAAGCAAAGTCGTTGAGATTAACCTGTCTAGAGATCTTGCCGATGGTCTCGATTGCTGACTTTCGGATGAAAGATGGCTGCTGAGCCTTCTCGAAAACGCCAACGACTACAGGAACTATGAGATGCATATACTCCTCGGAACTGGGTCCAAATACGAGAAAGGCATGAAGGACTCGCTCGGAAGGTAATCGGCGTGTGGATGTGTCCTTCTGAAGAATGCCCAGCATGAGGGGTAAGATGCCAGCGAGATAGATCTTGAATTCTCCCTCAAGAGACCTTGAAATGGCTTCCACCAGCTGAAGTATGTTGGCCTGTAGAGTCGGGCTGGTGTCCCAGTATTCTTGTAGTACAGCGACAATCTCTGGCAAGAAATTGCGAATGTGTTGTCGAACGATAGTAACCAAGATACTCAGCTGGCTGAAATATGACTCCAGACGAGATGGAGACGCACTTCGAATGACGCCAATAAAAGCGGGAATGACTTTATCTAGGAAAGGTACACACTCCAATTGTAGTGTCCGAAAGATGTTCATGATAGCTTCGACAACCAATGCATGATGTTGCGAGAGGGACTGGTCCTTCAGAATCTGTAGAAGAGCATTGATCACAACAGTCGGGAAGTATTCCTTGTTTGATGGTGTAAGTCCGGTCATCATCAGCGAGATATCCGTCATCTGAGTCGACTCCAAACGCAATTGAGTTTCTGGTGATTTCTCCTCAACCTGCTGGTGTTTGTATGGATCCAAAGCTCCGAGAATGCCCATTAGCTTAATAGTTTCCTGACGAAGCGGGCCTCGATGAGGCTCAGATCTGATGATAGTTTGCAGAATCTCGAGAAGTGGTGGGTAGTCCATATATGGCTGAATGACGTATCCAGAGTTACTTGCGAGCTGTCCCAGAGTTCTCAGAGCAGATTCGCGCTTGATGACAGAGCTCTGATCCTGCAACGCATTGATGATGATGGGCATAAGTCGATCTAGGTATGGAATCATATCTTCTCCGCCGACAGTTGCCAGGTCACCGATGGCCTTGAGAATCGTACCAGCGACAGCTGGATTGGGATCCGAGGCCTTGGGAAGTAGAACGGTAATCATCGGATCGACATATGGCTTGATCAATCTCTGGGAGTTCTGAACCAAAAGACTGAGTAGCTTTGCACTCTCCTCCTTGTTTCTCGCAACGTCCGAGAACTCGAGTTCTGTAAGCATCTGAATGAGTACTTTCCGCAAAGAAGGAATAACGTAGGCGGGATTGACATGAGTCAGGCGACCAATAATGGCAATAGCAACTTCTCTGATGCCGAATACCTCATCGTTCAGCGCGAAGAATAGAGTTCGGATATTTTCAGCCTTCGCCAAATGTCTATCGAATCGCTCGTCCAAAGCCGCAAGAACAGTTCTGCGAATATTTGGATCTGGGTCAGCCACTCCTACAGTGAGTAACTTCTCGATGACCTCGCTGACGACTTGGATCGCATGGTAACTCGTCTGGTTAACGATTGGGTCCCGAACGTAAAGTTGGCAACAAGTCAAAGCCGCTGCTTCTCTGATCTCTGCATTGTCATCCTCGACGTACTTGATCGCAACGTCGCGAACGAACTCGTTCAGAACGTGACCCGAAAAGTCGAAGCTTCCTAAGGTGTTCAAGGCAAGCTTAATCTCGGTTTGGCGGTGCTCATAAGCGAGTGGATCTTTGGAGTCTTTGGGCACAACTGGCGCAGCTGCAATTCTGTTTGGTGTGGGTGCTCCAAGGGGCTTGAAGGGTTCGCCACAGAGAACTTTGCTCAACATATCCAGTAGTCGCTCTTGGATCGTAGATTTGACAGGAGGAATATAGAATGCCATATCAACCAGAGCTTGGGTAAGTTTTGGTGTGAGTTCGCATGCAAATATGGGGTCCAGGAGTGCCTCCATGTATTTGCTCAACGTCTGGCCAACTGCAACTGCTAGTCGGCTGATGCAGTCGAAAACTGGATCAACTGTACCACTTCTTCTCCTGCATACCGTTAATATAGAATTCCGCACAAAAAGAGGTAGACTTACGATTTCAGACTCAGTCCCTCGCGAACATAGATCAGAACTCCATCCAAATAGGGAGCGATAGCACTCTTGACTGCATTAGCAATATTGCCAATGGCCAAGAAGGCATCATTGCGATCCTTGTCTTTCTTCAGCATCCCGGACAGGAATACCATGAACTTGTGAAGATAGCTCTGGGCGAACTCAGTTGGAGAGTAGTTCGCCAGCTCAGGGATTAAAAGTACCACTGTCTTTCGCACCTGCACATCGCGATGGTCTTTGTGTCGAAAAACGATCTCGCAAGCCTCCTGGTAGTGTTCATGCATGAACATGCCTCCTTGTTGAAGTAGGTCTTTGATCACTAGCAATGAACCATGGATGTATTCCAGCGAGCCCTGTCGGACACCCTGGACAGCTTCGTCGTAGATCTTCGCCTGCCATGTCTGTCGCATAGCCTGGTCTCTCTCCCTAATGATCTGGAAGCAGGCACTGATCGCCTCTGACGCAGTCTGTCTTATGAGAAGACGGATATCTCTCAACCCAACCCATATTTGGTCGAAGATGAGTCCCACAAAAGCATACATCAGCGTCGGGGCATTGCGTGCCAGTTCCCGCAAGACAAGGACAGCACTGTATCGTCGTTCCTCCACGCGGTCAGACTGTAGCCATTCCAGCGCCGTTTTAACCTCACTCTCCACCAGTTCTGAGATCAACGCTCCTCCAGGTCTGCATATCTTTCCTAGAGCCGCCGCAGCAGGTTGCATAGGAACCAAATCCTTGCCTCTCAGCACCGTCCGCAAGGATTGCGTGAACCGCGTAGTCTTCGTGCCATTATCTGTCCCATCAAAATCGATCAGCGCATCTAGGGCATGTATTCCTCCTATCTTGTCCGCTGGATCACCCGCGTGTGTGATGAGTTGGTTAACCCTGCTATTAACCACGCTGTAAAACTCTGTAAATCGCTCATTTGGAAGGTCTGCAGTGTGTGCTGGTCAGCTTGGGCACTGTGAGGCATATTCGAGGTAGCGTCAACGTACCTCTGTATGCCACAGCTACCAGCTCTCTTAACTCTGCCGCTGCACGTTTTCTCGTCTCATCGCTACTTCTGTTCGAGAATCTCATCAGCAATTATCCTAACGCTGCCTTCGAGTTGTGCATACCGTGAGCGCAAGTCGTTGACGATGCGTGCCAGGGCATCATGGGCTGGCTGCGACATTGTGCTCTGCTCTTCTTCTCTCTAAACGCAGGCCATCTTGGCCGGTACGCATGTACGTGGGTAGGTATTTGGTTGCAGGTGTAAAGCGTGGTTTGTTCGTTGGAAAGAAAGGAGCTGAACCTCGAGGAGGGGCGTGTTGATATGTAGGAGTTCACCTCTCGAAGCAGACGAGACGGTCCCGTATTGTGACAAGCTCCCAGCCGAAGGAGCCTTGTCGGTCCCCAAGGGGGTTTAGCGCGTCTAGACCAGTCTTCTGATAACGCTTATCCAAATATCAGCCGCC
Source organism: Rhexocercosporidium sp. MPI-PUGE-AT-0058 (assembly GCA_020746875.1). NCBI lineage: Eukaryota > Fungi > Ascomycota > Leotiomycetes > Helotiales > Rhexocercosporidium > Rhexocercosporidium sp. MPI-PUGE-AT-0058. The sequence goes on along the minus strand of JAGTJL010000014.1, from coordinate 512,024 downwards.
TTCACCCTTTGCGCCTTGCATGAGTTCTTCTACATTTTACATCACGCTACACCTCGACCGAATCCAATCCCGAATCTAACTTATTTGCTCTACCGAATCTCTTACTCTACAACTCACAATACATCGCAGCCATGGGTAATGACGGCGGATCGATTCCCACTCGTCGGGAACTCGTCAAGAACGCCGCCCGCGCACTCAACACCACCGAACTGAAAGCTACACAACAAGAAGCCCAAACCCATGCCTGGACATGGTGTCCGCTATCCAACCGACCTCTCACCACGCCCATCGTATCCGACTGCGCCGGAACGCTCTATAACAAAGATGCGATCATCGAACAGCTCCTCCCCAAAGACCCAGATACCCCCGCCTCAGTACTGAAAGAGAAAGAGGACATCTTGCAAGGCAGAGTCAAGGGGTTGCGAGATGTCGTCGAGGTCAAATTCACGGTTCTAAAGGAGGGCAAGGATGAGAAGTGGGTGTGTCCCGTTACAAGTAAGGAGCTAGGCCCAACTACGAAGAGTGTGTACCTGGTTCCATGCGGACATGCGTTTTCTGAAGCCGCGATCAGGGAAGTCAAGGGCGATGTTTGCGTGGAGTGTAATGAGGCATACAAGGAGGGAGATATAATACCCATCGTCCCTCTTGCGAAAGAAGATATTGCGAAGTTGGTGGAGAGGATAGCGCGGCTGAGAGAAGCCGGCTTGACGCATTCGCTGAAGAAGGCGCCTGGAAGCAAGAAGCGGAAGAAGGGAGATGTTGCTGCAGAGAGCGCGGAAGGGACGAATGGAATCTCAAACGGAACTTCAGACGGAGTCAAGACGAAGCTGGGTGAACAGGAGACGGCGAATGGACAAACAGCTAGACCCGTTCATTCGGGCATCAAGAACTCAGCTACAGCCTCTTTAACAGCTAAGGTTTTGGGTGAGCAATCGGAGCAGAATAAGAGAAGAAAGCAGGGCTTGAACGACAATCTTAAGAGCCTGTTCTCGAATACAGGATATAGTGCTCAGACGCATAAGTCGGGGGACTTCATGACGAGGGGATACTCGATACCCAAGAAGAATTAGGTTTTTAAGGGCAATGGTTCATGGAGTTATGGCGTTTGGGGAGGCACATACCATCTAAATGGCGCAGGACGGAAGTGTCAACCTCTACGGACTTTTGCTTTTAACAATACACCAGAAGCAGTCAAAAGCTGCGGAAAGGCAGTGCAATTGATATCTAGAACAAAAGCCAGATATGATGCTATTGAAGAATTCAGTGCTTGCTATTCTACAATTTTTGATACGCCCCAAAATCGCGGCTAAATCACAACTCATCTTTCCCAGCAGCCTTCTTCTCTTCTCTCCCCTCACAAGCAGCCGGCGTCCCAACATCCATCTTGTACAAGCACTTCTCCTCTTCGACAATCTTCCAGATCTCGTCCGTTTCCGCACAAGCCAGTACGACAGTCGTCTGTCTATTCGGACCATTCCAGCAGTTCTGGCCATTCTCATATCTCAAGACAAGTCTCTCGCCCTTGCCCAACCCCTTGCCATCAGCACTCACTTCTTCATCGACGACCATTTTGTCGAAACGAACGAAATTGCCCATGCCGGTATGTCCACCACCCTTCTTGCTCTTCTGCTTTGTGCTGCCCATCCAGCAGAGCTCGTACTCATACTCGCCGGAGTCCTTAGAGATGCACTTGTCTTTCAGGGCGCGGAAGATATCATCGGTGCCGTATTCTTTGGTGAGATCGTCACGGAGCTCACCCAGAGAGGCAGACTTGGATGAAACTTCGTCGTTGGCGTTTTGGAATGCGGATCGGGCATCTGTAACTGCTTTGGATTCGGAGCCGGATTTGGTGTTGTCGGCCAGGATACCATTCTCTACAAGCATGATGCGGAAATCAATGAGCTTTTGGTGGACCCAGTCGCGGACTGGACCTGGGAGGTATTCTTCGAATTTGTAGACTTAGGGTTGTTAATAACGGTATTTCCTTAAAAACCAGAGAACTTACGAGCTTCGACATCACTCTCCTCCTCAGTCTCCCACTCCGCCCAATTGATGCCTTCGGTCTCAGAATCTTCCTTCACGATCTCTGCTAAGTCCCTATCTTGCGCAGACTCATCCGCCTCACCAGCAGCGAGTTTCTGAGCAGCATAATCGTCCCAAGCCTTGACAGCCCGCTTGACACCCTCATCGTTGAAATTGGGATTATAGTCTTCCTTGAACGCAGCCAAAATAGCCTCGAGCTCCCCAACTCTCTCCTTCAGCTTATCTCTCTTCTCCACAACACCCAAAAGCGTCTCTCTCAACTCATTGACCCTATTCTTAGCCAATCCAGCAAGAATCGTAACCTTACTACCCTTCCCTCCAGTGCTACCCACTACTCTTCCCCTCTCCCTCCTTTCAATCTCCTCATACGCCGTCTTCAGCGCCGCAGCCTTCTTCTCCTGGGCAGCAATCTCCGTCTCTAGTCTCCCAATGCTAATCTCGACACCAGCTCTCAAAGCCTGCGCCTCATTCACAAGCTCGACCCTCCTCTTCAACGCAGCCCTCTCGCTCTTCCTCCGCACCTCATCAGCCTTCTTCCACTCCTTGCCAATCTCCTTGCATTTATCCTCGCACTTCACTCCCCCAACACCAGCATACTCGTCACTGCCGTCACAGCAGAGCTCGTAGTCGCACACTCCATCATTGACATACATATGCGGCACATAGCCTGGAATATGCCCCTTATTCTTGCAATAGTACCCCGGGAGAGCGAATGTCGAGTTTACCTTCCCAGACACGGGCTGGGGTGGTGAGAGGTCGGAAATGTATGTGCAGGCCGCAGTGCCAGGTTCGTCTGATCCATCTGGACAGTCGCAGTACTCGTCGTTGACTTGTGAGGGCGAGAGCTTGATTTCGGGGTTCGAGATGCAAGTGAAAGAGTCTGTGGATTTATAGAACTTCGCAACTATTCGGTGCTTCAATTAGTAAAAATTCAATTGCCAATTGAATGCTTGTGACGAGGGGGATTTTTGGCACAGCGAACACACATTCAGGACTGACGCCTCTAGGACGTGAGGATTCTGCTGCAAATGCAGCAGAAGAGAGCGTGCTCAGCACGATTAGGGCATCTATTCTCCTCATGGCTGTGGGTTGTGATGTGTAGTGAAAGAATGGTTGGTGGGAAGAGTGAAGGGAGAGCTTGGAGCTTGAAGATGCCACTCTGGCGAGGTTGACGGGAGCTCAGCCGTTTCATCACTGGTCCGTCATCCTTGGCGCCCGAGGCTGGCCACTCGCTTAATCCTGACCCCTTATTCAGGGACAACAAAAAGAACCTGGTAAAAACCTTCGCAGGTCTTCAAGGTGTTCCAACTACTGTACCCAAAATGGCTTCTCCAAGCCTCGAGTTCCCTCAAGTACCAAATCAGAAAAGAACTTCTCGATAGTCACATTGTTCTGTATAATTTTCTAAACATTACTTTGAGGATTTCTTGAAGGGAAGAAAACAACAAAAGAAAAGAATATGCTCCCAGCAGGTCCTTTTAGCTCGCAGGAAATCAATAAGATCATATTAAGACAAACTCTTTCTCAAGTAAAGCTCCCAAAGTACTTACCCTGAGCGGGAGGCAAAGTTCATTTCTTCCCCGAGCAACAACAACATCCTACCGCTAACAAAACCCCACGTCCGCTAGCAGTCGATCCTGCATTACGGCCCAAGTCAGCCCATGGTCAGGGCATCGGTTACAATACCACTCACATTACTATCGTTGCTTAAATAGAAGCGAAGAAAGGGAGTGGGCATAAGAATAAAGAAGAAAAGGCATGTTGGATTTTGACACGCTGATCACAAATTGATGATCATCACAGTGACTGACACACAAGCTGAAAGCAGCCGCAGCAGAGGGAAAAGCCAAGAAGTTGCAGGCGAAGAAGGAGAAATATGAGTTCAAAGTGAGTCTATTCTTCATCTTTCTCAGTATCACCAAAAGCGGTACTATCATATGTTATCTTAAGAAGATTAAGGAAAGCTCGAACAAATTGAGGACATTTGGCGTAGAAGGGTTTGAATTACTTGTGGACAAGAGAAGAGAAAGCAAAGAATTTGGAAATTGCGGAGGAATGGACTGAGAGAAAGCGCCACACTGCTATGTATTACAAGCCTTGTGATCTTTTTAAGTTGACTTTCAAGTTTCTCCCGTTCAGCTTTGAGTCGATGCAGATCAGCAAATGAGTGGTTGTTGTTGGCTTTTCAATGTAATTCCTTTCCCCGAGTACATTCAGTATACTGACGAGAGATAGAGAAAACCAAAGCATAGAATTTTCACTATTGTAAAGATATCTCGATCGGCACTTATGCTGTGCAGGCAGTCGTCGCTCTCCTCGGTTACACGATCTCGCTTGCACGGCGCGACAACAACAAACAAAAAGCCAAAGAAGAATACCCCAAAAACAATTAACACGTCAAAAAGACGAAAGAAGGCCGAGTAGAAATTCGCAAAAGAAAATAGCAAGGCTTTTGCAGATTTCATCGAGAGTTTAGCTTCTCACTGTGCTGCTTGTCACCTAGGGCTTTCTCACAATAAGTCAATCTTCTGGCATGTACCTGGCAATTTGGTTGCAGTGATGCTTTCTGATTGCATGTTTGGGTTGGGTTTGTTGGTTGCCTACATAAAGGCGTTACCGAGCCCGCTTATTTTGTGGGGGTTGGAGGACTCCCGAGCGGGCCAGGCGAGGGAACTTGGGGCTTTGTGAGGGCTGGTAGAGTAAATTATGGGTGTAGCTTCCGAGACCTTGATATTGGAGGCTATTTCAATTCAAGCTGTCGCCTATCATATTGTCTATCTGTGGATTCTTTTGCAGGTCAGGGCTATAATCTTGTCGTCTGTATGGTGCTCATCTAGGATCTGTACATCGAGAAATTTGGAGACGAGGGCACGTGTTTCCTGTGTTGTGCATTGGAGTCTGCCTTCAACTGTGTGCTGGCAAATGATGTATTCAGGAGTCAAGATCTACAATATGTTCTACTTTTCTAGCCTCAGAGCACAAATCAGTCTTCCCGTATATTCAATCCCTCCACCTTCACCCAAAGCATCTACACCCCCCCATCCTCAATACCCCTTCCCCCTACTAACCACATTCAACAACTTCCTCCCCGCCTCTAAATTCCCTAGATTCCTTTCCAGAATATCAAAACTCCGATCAATATACATAGTCCCCAACCCACTGATATGTGGTGTGACAACCACGTTCTCCAAATCCCACAACTCGCTATCCTTAGGCAACGGTTCCGGATCCGTGACATCGAGAGCCGCACCTCTGAGCCCTCCAACCTTGACCGGCTTCTTCAACGCAGCGATTAAGTCATCCTGCTTCAGGATTGCGCCGCGTGCGATGTTGACTATGAATGCATTGCGCTTTCCTAGGATAGCTAGTTCTTCCGCGCCGAGGAAATGCGTGGTCGCTGGAGTCAAAGGCACAGCAACGAGGAGGACGTCGATATCCTGCTTCAGAAAGTTGTGGAGAGAGGCTTTGTCCATCCCGGAATACCAGGCGCTTGGAATGAGACCGTCTTCGTCACCAGTACCCGGAACGATGTAGCCACGGTCTTTCTTACTCTCGGGAGTATCGCGTGGGGATGCCGTATAGGCTATTACGTCCATGCCTAAGGCGCTACAGATTCGTGCAGCTAGAAGAGTGAGTTTCACAGTCAGCAATTAGTCTTCTTACCTCACCTCGCCATAGAAGTATTACTGAACATGTGTGATGAGACAGGAAACAGCGGGTTTTGACGGCACGTACTTTGACGACCGATAGCTCCATATCCTAAAACGCCCAGTCGCTGGCCAACGCCATCTTGAACGAAGTTTAGTTGCGAGTGCGGCCCCCATTTATGCTCTTTCTGCCATTGGAGCAGGACCTTCTCTTGGTGAGAGTGAGCGAGGATCTGGAGCATGACCCATTCAGCGATTTGCGGGCTATGAACACCGGACGAATTGGTGATGGGGATTTCGGTGTCTTTCCAGATGGGGGTTTCAAAGATGTGGTTTGCTCCTGCGCTGAAGAGGTGGAGGAGTTTGAGATTTGGGACGAGTTTCAAGGTCGGTGGGAGAGAGTTAAACGTCACGAGGATAGTGGATTTCTTCCATGAATCTGGGGTTTCGTCAGAGAGGCTCAGGAGAGGGGATATGTGTTCATGGTACCTTCAGGAACGGATGTCAGATCAGGAGCGGCCATGCCTGTGAAGGCGATATTGTGATATTCGATCTCCGCACGCTTGTGTTTGTGTTGGATATCGTCTATGAGACTTGTGACCTTCGCATCATGAGGAAACGGGAGGAGGATCAGGATATATTCCCTTTCAGATGGAGGTGCTTCTCCCATGGCTGCTTGTTCGTTGTTGAAGGGTTGTCTTGAGATCGGGGTTTGAGCGAGGTCAAGACTCAAGACTTGAGGGGTATAGAGAGGAGAGCTGAGAGATATATACGTATTCAGTAAGCAGTCGGTATTACATAAGCCTCCAGTAAGATTGAGTTGAAATTTGGCTTTGATTGGCAATCCAGATCCGAGCAAGAATTCAAAAAAAGGAAACGTGATATGCCACGCGAATGTCGTACTCAGCATCAGGGACCGGCTGTGTCCCCCACCTTCGGCCGATGATGCATAGCCGTCTGGTGCCGTTGGTGTGGGTGTGGTCCATTGACGCTAAGATAACGAGGGCGATAGGCGGAATTTCACCCCTCACTAACTTCGACCCTGTCTGGCTGGCTGGCTTTGATATAAACCATAGTATTTCTATCAAATATCACTTGAAACTACAGGCTTCACGTATAGAGTAGCAATCGTCCAAGGATAGCCAATATATTTGGTATAGGTCTAGTTCCAAAATTTCTCTGCAACAAGTCTACTTTGCTGGCTGTTTCTTAGCCATCTCGTCATGAGCATCAATGTCGGTAGCCTCCCACGGGTAGCAAATCCAAACATCTGGAACGGTTCTAGCCGCCAAGTATCTGTTGTCGTTGAGCATGTCCTCAGGCAGTTGTCCTTTCTTGTCCTTGTTCTTGTTCTGTCAAGCTTTTAGTATTTGTCCTTGGCAAGGGGATTGTGCAACCGCGGGGTAGATGAGACAAGACTTACGTGCAGAACGAAGACAGAGAAAACGGTCTTCTCCCCCTTACCTCCCAGCTTTTGTCTGGCAAGCTCAACATCCTTCTCCAACTCCTTGACGGCATACTCCAAGGTTGTCCTGGTATCGTCGACCTCATCTACGATCAAGATGCGCTTGCCAACCAAGTTCTCCATCTCGCCTAGACTCGTCAGATCCAGCCATTGTGTCCTTGTGACCTTGGTTCCGAGCTGCTCGATATCACCGGGAGTATTCGCACCGGAGGCGTGGGAGGGGGGGAGAGCCTCGTAGAGGGACAGCCCGATGGCTTGGATGGGGATATTGGGCGAGCCTGGCTGCTTGAGGAAGGATCGCAGAATTCGGGCAGGCACATATCCACCGCCACCGATGGCGATCATAAGCTGGGGCTTGAAATCCTCCAGAATGCGAGGCGCTGCCTCCTGGCACAGCTTGTGGACCTGGACGCGGCTGTCAGTTTTGCTCTGGCTGCCTTGGAGGGGTAGTGCGCCCTTACATCGTTGTAGCTCACGTATTCTTTGACAACCATCTTGAATATGATGCGAGTAAGGTTCGGAGAGAGAAGATAGTACTGCAAGTGCCCTCGAGGGTGCAAAAATGTGTCGGGATGACTCCAAAGAAGAGGAAGAAGAATCTCAAAAAATTATGATCCAGAAGGGGCTAAAAGGGAAGGCAGACTAACGGGACTCGCCTAGCAAATTCAATAGAGCCACCCAATGGCACTTGACCATTGTGGGAATCTAAATAGACTCGCTTGCGAGGGCTGAAGTCGACTGAGTAGACTGAGGGTGTGAATAGATAGATTATTACCCCACTATTGACGCATTTCTCTTCTTGTCAGCCTCGTTGGACTTTGCTTGTATTTCACATTTCACTCTGACGCACTGCTACAAACCTCGTCTTCTTTCATACACGCCAACCAATCATAATCAAATGACTGCTTATACCCCACTACATCTGCTTTGAAAAGTACTTTGGGCCTCGATCAATTGCCGTTCATATTCATACATGTAGGTAGTCGGCGAACTTGACGGCAAGTGACGTCAAATCAACCAACCATGAGACTCTCCCAGTGGAGTTAGGCTGTAAGCAAGGCCGCTGAGAAGCATTTATTGACTATGCTATATACCCCTCATCTGGATATATACTTCAATTTCCTTCTCCTGTCACTTTCTTCCAAGCCTCCCAGTATCTATTCATCATGGCTCAACCAGCACCAGATCTCAAGATCCCAACCTCTGACACCACTGTCAAGGTCCGTATCATCGATACCACCTCCCAAATCGACGGCATACCTCTTGAACCCTTCGTCACCCCCCAGATCAAAGGCTTTACCCACCTCTCCTGCCCAGCCTTCTCCTTCTTGATCGAACACCCTTCCAAACGATCTCTGCTGTTTGACCTCGGGGTACGTAAGGACACCGAGAACCTCGCACCTAGAATCGTGGATCGGATCAAGAAAGGCGGCTGGTCTGTAACTGTCAAGCAGGGAGTCAGGGAAATACTCGAAACGAATGGAGTAGATGGGAAGAGCATCGAGGGCATCATCTGGAGCCATTGGCACTGGGATCACACGGGAGATCCATCCACATTTGACTCTCACACGGCGTTGATCGTTGGTCCTGGCTTCAAGGAGTCTTTCACGCCAGGATATCCCGCCAATAAAGATTGCCCCATTCGAGAAAGCGACTACGAAGGCAGAGAGCTTCGAGAGATCGCCTTCAACCGGGACCTCAAGATCGGGAAATTCAAAGCCTTCGACTACTTCGGCGATGGGTCTTTCTATCTGCTAGACAGTCCAGGCCACGCTATCGGACACATGTGCGGACTTGCAAGAGTGACTTCGAATCCCGCTTCGTTTATATTCATGGGAGGTGATGCTTGCCATCACGGAGGCGAGTTCAGACCCTCTCAATATCTCCCCATCCCCGAATCGATTTCTCCAAATCCTCTGGATCTCAAGAGCAAGACTCCGTGCCCGGGCTCATTGTTCGACGACTTGTACCGTGATGGAGATAGAATGAAGCCATTTTATGCCATTGCCAACCCAGGTGACGGCTCAGGCGTCGCGCACGATGTTGATGAAGCCGCAGCTACCATCAGCAAGGTCATTGAAGCGGATGCTCAAGATGAAGTATTGGTCGTCATGGCCCACGACGAGACGTTGTTGGACGTCGTGGATTTCTTCCCTAAATACGTGAACGATTTCAAGTCAAAAGGATGGGTGGAAGAAAGCAGGTGGTTGTTCTTGAAGGACTTTGTAAGGGCTGTTGGACATTGAATATCACCTCCATACAATGAGGGTGGAAAGAACTTTTTGGACGAACTCAACAGTCGACTTTGAGGCTCGACTCAACTAATTCGTATCTACACCAATGACATCTTTCTACCCAAACTTCAGCATTTGATTGGAGACAGAGCTGCCAGCCAGCAATGTACAAAGTATTTCCTTCCGGTAGTGCTGTGCCGCAGTCAAACTCTAAAACCAGCCAGGGCTTTAATCTGGAGATCCGAAGTCCTAATTTCATGCTAAGGGAGCCATACACGAAGCAGCCAATCAGCGATGCGATTCTGATGCACAAAAATCAGCACGGGGAATGCACAAGTTGTGTGAAACGTTACTGGCACACGGTGTGAAGCTTTGCTTACTCTGTTGTTGTCTCGATGCTCACACGCTCATGCAACTTCAGCTTTTCCATTTTCTCTGTATCTGAATGATATATTTTTATTTGCATGGCCATCAAGTGGGCCAAACTCAGTCCTTCAGTCTATCAAAAGATCACTGCTCCAGGGATAAACACAGCTATTCCTCTCCATGGCCGGGGATTGGTTGGTGCGTTACAGCATGCTTGTGCAGTGGAGCCCCAAGAGCTCGCTGAAGAAAACTACGCCTCACCCCCGCAGGAGGATGCAATTCCAGGTCGCTTGGCAGCGGGTAGAGCCACCAAAATGGCTTTTTAAGCCCCCAACCCCCAGGCAAGGAGGTATCGCAAAGCCCAGAAATACACGCACCAAGGAGCACTTCGTCCCATGTCACTCATAGCTGTGCTGTGCTGGTGCTGTGCCTCCATAAGCGCGATTTCATTCAACGCGAACCGCAGAAATGCATACCACTCTGGGATCTGGGCGAGTCAGCAAGGCGCCCCCCCGTCGTCTTGCTGCTGCCTTTGCGTTTTGTGCTTTCCTTCCTCTTCCCTTTCTCTAACGTAGGGATGTAACTTGTGAGTGAGCGACTGAGTGATTGATATACACGCCCATCCTCTCATTCCCGCGCTTGTTTGACTTCCTCTCCTCTCCCTTCCTCTCTTTTCCTTCCTTCCTTTCATAAGAGGTCAATAGAGGTCAATTAAAACAAAGTAATGTCTTCCTCGCCCGAAGTCTTCCACCCTCCTCCACACTCCGATCTCGAAGTCTCGGCCCCAGGCCAACACCAAGTCACCGTGGCGGACAAGTTCTACTCGGATCAGCCTCAAGAGGCCGTCCCTCCTCAGTACTACCATGGATCCCCAGAGGGAGATAGGAGGAAGGAGAGGACGATATGTGGGTTCAGAGCTGCGACGTTCTTTCTGAGTCTGGCTCTGGTGCTGGTCATTCTCGCGGCGGCGATTGGGGGTGGTGTTGGAGGGACAATGGCGGTCAATAATGCAAAGAGGTGAGTTTTCGCTTGTTGATTTTGTTGATGAGTTGAAGGATATTTGGATTTCGAGACCTCAATAGAAGAGATCAGATGAGATTAGCATTTTTTCTTTGCATTCATACTGACACTCGTTCAGTGCAAACAGTAATTCCAATGGAGCCGCATTCACAAGCACCGTAATCAGCACATACACCACAACAGCGACACCCGTCTCAGGCGCATCCGCCTCAGGGACAGCAACCAAAACCAGCACCAGCGCCTCCATCCTCAGCGTCCCCACAAGCGGCACACTTGCCCTCGACTGCCCCAACATCGACAACACCGAACTACGCATGACGCTCATAGAAACCTCCGTCTTCACCGTCGTCTGCGGCCGCGACTACCCCGGTGCTAAGAACGACATCATCGCCGTGACGGTCTATTCCCTAGCGGACTGCGCGCGCGCGTGCGCAAGTTACAATCGCAATTCGGGGAGCGAGATCTGTAAAGGCGCGGCGTTCAAGACGGATCTGTTGGCGAATGTGCAGGTGAATTTTGGGAATTGTTGTAAGTACTTGCCTGTTTCTCTTCCTCTGCCCCTCGCTTCCTTGTTTTGAATAGTGAGATGGGCAGTAAAGGCGTGGAGATGTGAAAGTGTGACACAGAGGGAAAACGGTTCGCATGGGAAGAAATGAAAAGTGGCTAACACATATGACAGGGCTTAAGAATAACACGAATACCCCATCTTCCGGAAGCAGCAACACTTTGGCGGCACTTGTTCTGAACAGTTAATCGTGCCACCGCGGGAAGAATTAAGCATGCGGGTTTTCAGCATGAGCGTCGAACTATCATGTCGTATGGAGAAGCGCAAACCTTATTTAGAGGGACTTGTTTAGAAAAGGGAAGGGCGGCGGAATGAGCGGTTTGTATATACCCGAGACTTTTTCTCTCTTCTTTTTCCTATTACTCTGTACCGTACCGTACCGCAGTCGGTACAAATTTACATGAACATATTCTCTTCATCCACAGTCGCGCTGCTTTCGGCAATACTTGTTCGTCTTGGTAAAGTCAAGTCACGCAGATATGATGGAACGGCCCATCTTCCCCATTGTTCTAATGCTGAGCAACTAGGGAGTGCAAAGGGGTTCGGAAAGGGTACTTAGCCTTCTAGAAACCTAATCGGGATATCGATATCGAAGCCGGGGCTGGAAGGCGCAGGGAGGAGACTGTGTTTTCTTTACTGACACATGAGCTATGCACGGAATTACGACGATATCGAGCTTTCCACACTATGTCATGCTCAATGCCCTTCGTCATCGAACCTGTTAGATTCAAGTAATAACATTCGAAGAAGTACAGTAATTATGTAATTCAACATCTATAAACAAACAAATCGTTACTTGGGCTCACGTTCTATCCTGGATGAAGACTCGCGATCCCTCATCGCTTTACTTGTCTACAATCAACATTCAAAGAAGTTTAGCAATTATAGTACATTCGGTAAGGGAGGTCAGAAATGATCTTAGCTTCTGTACGGGCTTGTAAATTGGGCTCTCTGGAATTGTGGCTAAAGTAGGAATTCAATAATATGGTCCTTTTGATTGTCGTTAGTTGAAAATGGTACATTTCAGTAGGGTGTTAGGGAAGGTGATAAAGCATCACAGGTCTTATATACGGACGAGACGTTGGGCAGAGCGTGGATTTGTTTATGATTATGGTTGGATTTTTGATATTCAAAGATACACAATCTTGAATACCAACTTTACCCTCAATTTTCCAGAGGCTAGTTTTCGAGCCTGGACACAGACCCATGATCCCTTTTTAGCTTGCCTAGTGAATATCTTATATCCCGCTAGTGACATTCAAAGGAAGCACATTCTCGAATTCCAAATTGACCCAAGATTCTAGACAGTCTAAATGCCGGGAAAAAGACCAACAAACCCCATCATCTTCCGTACTCAATTGTCCTAGATTCAATAAGCAACATTTGAAATCGCCTCATTCTCAAACTCCAAATCCCCTCACAAATCCAGAATATCCTTCCTACCTTACCCACCTTATCCATCAAGTACCTCGCCTCGCTTCCACAGATGCAAAATCCTCTAACTACAACATTGTCGCAGCCGCCTATTCCAAAAAGAGCCCGATAAGCTCACTTCATCTTCCTTAATGAATGTCATAAATTGTAACAGTAGCATTCAAAGAATCACAATCTTGATTTCCAAATTCCCTCACAATCGCAGGATATCCAATTCCTAGGAACCCATCAAACCCCTCGTCTCGCTTCCACCAATGCAAATTTCCCGACCACAAACGCACTCTCAGCCTCCACAAGCTCTGATACTTATTCATTCCCATGAGCATGAGTGAACACCATTTTTTTATTTTTATAAAAGATCTATTTGCTTAAAGCCCAGAGTGATACGTTGTAGAGAATATTGTGAGACAATCTGAGCATCTCTCCACCAGGTCCTCTTAGAATGCAATCAAACATCGTAGAACTCGCTTAGGTCATTTGACTTGGCGTAGAGAAAGAATCAATCATGCAAAGGGTTCTGATTCCGCGTATATTTAAAGCGTGTGTAAAGATGTACTTGGGTTCTGATAAAGTGCTTAGATGAGTTATGTTAGAGGATTCCGTGTCAGCGAGGCATATACGTTTGTTTCAATACTTTCTGAGCACATTTCTACATCTGAAGCTTGCAAATGTAGAGTTCGATAGGATATGGCTGCGGAAGAACTAATAATCAGGTAGTGATGAAAGACAAAGTACTTCACTGGTTCGATATCACGGTCATTGGAGCAGGTATTCTCAAAGAGACTATTTAGTCCCATTTTTATTCGGTTTGCCGCGAAAGACAAAATAGCACGCAATCCCATTCCCATTCCCAGAGCAGAAAGCCAAGCAAGAGCAAAACCCAGAGAATTTCCCACCCGAATGCAGTCATTCAGACGATCCTTGGGATTTTCTCATTCCATCGTCCAAATCGAGCATCGATATCGATAGGTACGATATCATCTTCTCCACCATTTATCTGCGCAAATGGAAAGGTACCATCCAGACCAGTCATCTTCTTGTACTGCTCAGACCGAGGAGTCAACGTGGCCCATACACCTGTCATCCTAGCAGGAAAAGTTAACATCCTTCTTTTGAATTTACCAGCAATTTGGGGACTCACCAAAGCCAACCAGGATGGTAGATATCCCAAGCTGCCGCCGAGGAATCTCCATTAAAGGCACGAGGAACCTCTGTTGTGAACGTAGCCCACTCCCCACCCGGTCGAAATTTGTAGTGACGTTGCGGATTGTTCTTGTAGAAATGCATCTTCTCAAGAGTCGAACATTTATGATATTCGCTGTTCTCGTGCCAGTGCATCTCGCCGATTCTCGAGCTATAGAGGCCTCCAGCGCCCTCCAGCTTGGAGTACAACTTCTTGGCGGTCCACGCAAGTACGACTGCACGAGCAAGATCGCCGTAGGAGCATGCACACGCCAGTCCTTCCTCGACCACTCTCCCGATACGAACATCAGCCACATGGTACTGAGCATAGACTTCGACGATGCGGAACAGGATAATCATGTGCTCCTCGTAGGTGCTGCAAGCCTCGGCTTCTAGGAGCTGGCGACTATTTCTCTCAATCTCGAAGTTGACTTTGCTGGCCTGGATGGCAAGTCCTTCAGGGGTATGCATGGGGCATGTGCAGGTTCTTCCGAAAGTTCTTTTGAGGACTTGCAAGGCATCGGGGAGCGTGTGGATATCGTAGGACGATGCGGGAAGGTAGGAGACGGTGACTTCTTCGCCTTTGGGGATGAGACGAATGGCATGGATGGCAGCCCTTCCTGTGGAAGGATTGTAGCTGAAATGGGCATTGGGTTGACAGCTGTGGCGGAATAGAGCAAGATATCTGAAGAATCCGATTTCCTCAAAGTCTTTGCCGTTGTAGCGCGCAGAGCGATGTGAGTAGATGGGCATTGCGTACTCCTTGAACATCGATGTGAGATTCGGATGCTTCTTTGTCTCCTTCTTATTCTTCAGCCACACCTTGTCCGCCGCCATGCTATAGACCAAGCTCTTCTCGAGAATCTGCTCGATATCGGGGTTGTCGAGGTATGTCGTGGCTACCAGTGTTGAATTGTCCATCTCGATGCATGTTCCTCTAGCAATGTCGACTTTAGCCAAGAAGCCAGACGTCGTGTCGCCTTTACCCTTTGGATCTATATTCGATAAATAGAGTGAGTTTGTTTTTGAAGAGATTAGGGTGAGGAGGATATTTAAAAGAATACTTACTGCGATTCAGGTATTTATGACCATCAGTACGATCATGCTCAGCGTAGCCTGGGTCGAATTGACGCCTAGTCCGCAAATCCATCTCGTCCCGATCCATCTTTGCTGAGGTTGGAGTTGTCCGATTTGGCCTTGAAGAGTTGTAGAGAAGTCTCTGCGTTTGGTATTTGTAGATTGACTAAGAGAATTTAGAACTGAGATCAGGCAAAAACAATGGCAGCTGCTGCCATTGTTCTTCAGCATCTATCGATCATCTTGATGTATTAGGCCACGATGTATTGTTCTCGGAAAATTGACCCCAGTGCGTTGACAGCTGGCCCAGCTGTCAGGCTCATTGGTATTGTTTTCTCGCTTGTATTGTTCTGTAAGGAATTTCTAAAATCTAGCTGTGTTGTTCTCTGGACGCTTATCACAGCAATCGCATCATACTTTCTCCTAGACCGATGACCAATATGGGATATTGGCCAAGAAGACGT
Organism: Rhexocercosporidium sp. MPI-PUGE-AT-0058; assembly: GCA_020746875.1. NCBI lineage: Eukaryota > Fungi > Ascomycota > Leotiomycetes > Helotiales > Rhexocercosporidium > Rhexocercosporidium sp. MPI-PUGE-AT-0058. The sequence goes on along the minus strand of JAGTJL010000014.1, from coordinate 496,527 downwards.
TGGGAGTGGAGTTGACGGTCGCAATGCGTTTGTAGGTCGCTGGGTTGCCTCCAAGATTAACCGAGGTCTTGAGATGCGGCCTGACCTTCGAATACAAGTTTGTATTGCCAGGCGTGGAGCATTGCAGTCGAGAATCTCCCTCAATTCCCCGAGTAGACGAACCCAGTCTGAGAATAAGCAATGGTGGCCTGAAAGTAGAAGTGAGCAAGTGTCCATCTGACCTGCATAGTGAATAGGGATAGAGTACACACATCGGAGATTTCCATGGCAGACTATAAACAAGCTCTAGGGGACAGCGAAGACGGGAAGACGAAGCAGAAAAGACTTACAGATGGGCAAGAAGAAAGGAAAAGAAAAGAAAAGACAGAAGACAATCCAGGGAAGAAGGGATAAAACTGTAAGAACATCACAAGTCTAAAGTATCCGCAGACATACTGAACACCATTTTTTTCTTTCAGAAATCTTCAAGTGGGACCGGCCGCACAACACTAAAGAGATTTGAAGGATAACTCCTCGATAGATATCATCTGTGCTGGTGGCGTACCAGCACCAAGTACGTGCTAGCAGGGTTCCTACTCCCATGGGAGCTATGAAATGCTCCCTGGCATTAGATCGAGCTGCTCAAGCCCTACCACACAACAGAAGAGCCGAGCGGAGCATTTTATTCACTAGTCAGCCATGCACCCTCAAGGTTCATACCAACATATACACTCAAAGCCATCTGTAGCTCTGATCCTAAACTTCAATCTCAATCTCAACCTCAACCTCAACCTCCAAAACCACCCCTTCCCCAAGGAAAGAGAATCTAACCCAACAACCCCACTCACATTCCATCCCCTCCCATCCTACCCCATATGTCACCTTCTAACCCCCAAACTCCAAACCAAATCCCGCACCCGCACCCACCCCAGCTCCTCTCCATAGCTACGCTCCAGGCGCCACCACAGTGAGAAAGGGAAGGCGAAGATACAGACAAAGTCCGACGCCGAGCACGAAGCACAGACGTCAGCCATGCATGCATGTATATGTATGTGTGTTGTGACGCGCGTAAATGATTGGCGAGAATCAGACACGCGTGGATCGATTGTTTGTTGATTTGTTTTGATATAATAAGCCTAGATGAGAAGAAAGTGTGTTATCAGCAGAGACGCCAATCTGGCAGGGCGCGGGCTATGTGAAGTTCCCAAAAGTTGAGACGTTCCAAAAACGAAGGTGCTAAGATGCAGTCCCAAAACGGGCTGCAGCTTCCAAAAATATGATGCCGTATGAGGTAGAAAGTAAGTGGTTGTAATTTGTTTCATTAGGAAGGAAGGAGTGACCGATCGATCGTCTCGTCTCATCTCGTCTTGCTGATTCATGACTGGGACTCGATTCGATTCGATTGCGATTCGATCACTATTGCCGTTTGTCAGTCACGAACCTTTTGTAGAATCAGATTTTGAAAAAGAAGAAGGGCACCATCTGCCAGACTGGGGGAAAAAGCTAATGTACAAGTCCATGACCCTTGAACGCCATTGGGTATCAATTCCATGATGTTCCGTACGCCATGCATATGCAGCAAACCCCCTTTATAAACTTAGTACTCAGCTACTGTGTCATAACGTCTGTCGGTTGGAGCAAAGTAGAGCAATGCAAATGTGTCGTAATTGCAGACCAAAATCAGAAAGCAAAGCTAGCAGTGACAATCATGTCCCGCTACTTCTGCAGATAAAGCTTCTCGTGGACGTGAGCAAGATGCGCACGCTGAAGCTCAAAAGAACGGTAGTTTCCACCAATGATGCACTCCAGGAGGCTCTTGTTCTTCCGGTCGTCAGAACGTTGCAACTCAGCCGAGCGCTGCTGGAGCTTGTCGAATGCTTGGGAGAAACATTTTCGAATGCCTTCTGTATTGCTGGATCCTCCGGAAATATCATTGTCAGACCGATTGGGATCAATGATCATGAACTTTGACTTGATGCCCTTGTATGGAATGTTGGATCGATCCTATATCGAATTAGCATAATCTCAACTTGTTCCCTGGGCACAACTTACCTTTCGGACGTATCCAGGAGGGTTTAATGAGATTGCCGTAGTAGTGGTGTTGAACTGGTTACCGTATAGATCGAGGAACTCCATGAGGACCTCGCCGAGGTGGTGCTCCGGAATCATGGTCCTGCTCTGAACTTGTGGCATGTGCTGGAGAAGACTTACGACGAGACAGGTAACAGAAAATCCGCCAATACCGCCATTGACAGGCTCGTTCAGACCTCTCATGGCCAAGAGATGCTTGATCAGGGTGACGAGAATAGGCATGGCTGGGAACTCTCTCTTCCAAGCTTGGAAAGTATTGTTGGCAACTAATCCAGTGCTATTCTCGAATGATATGTCTACCTTGAGACCGGTGAGCTTGTCAACGTATTTGACAAGAGGTACCTTGGCGCCAGAGATCACTTCAACTTGTCCACCAAGAGGGAGACCATTTTCTACAAGGAATTTCCGGAAAACCTGCAAGCCGCGCATGCCTTGACCAAAGATCTTCTTTCCACGGTCTAAGAACTCGCTGGAAACACAGACCAAGTCCATGTCGGCGGTTGGAAGGAATAAGCCAGCAGGGAATGATCCAAATGGCCGAATTTCGTCGTGACGGTCGAAGTGGTACTTGACCTTGGTCTGCAGATCATCAACCAAGCGTTGCCGAATTACCTGCTCGAAATCTCTAGGCTTGACGTATTCATAGAAATCCATAATCTCCTTGTGGAGCCTGCTGAGTATGTTAGACATTGCAACGAAAGAATGGGGTATTAGTCACTTACCAGACACCCATACCGGCAGAGTCAGAATGGTCCATACCAAGCCATGGGGTTGCTGGAAATTCTGGTCGGGCGACCCAGTTCCTCAGAATTTGACCATCGACTTTCCCAGGCTTGCCTTTGCTTGATGGGTGTAGAATAGGAGCAGGCTTGATCTCATCTCTGAAGTCGCGCTTTCTACTTCCCAGAGCAGGGTCAGAGGTCAGATCAATGACGTCCTTCTTACTAGTAGCAGGAGCCTTTCCATTCTGCTTGATATTGAAAGGTGTATCATTGCTCTGGCTGTGGCCATTGAAATCAGGTTTCTTTGGCAGTGGAAATCTTGACTGTTCCGTCTGCTGAGTAGCTGGGCCTCGAGGGGGATTGAAGTCGTTGACTGAGCCAGTCAATTCCCGTGGACCTTTGGGGGGAGTTGGAACGCCGAATCCGTGGGCCATGTAATCATCCTCTTGATCCTGTTCTTGCTCATCATCATCACCGAAGTCGAAGGAAATGAAATCATCAGCAGCAGCGGGCTTGGATGCATGCTCACTACTAGACGTGACACGAGCCTTTCTGATCAACTTGACCACATCTTTCTTCTTAGCACGCGTCTCATCTGGGGGTGGTAAAGCCGTATAAGGATCGGGGTTTGACCAGCGTGGAACACTGTCACCATCAGCAGCCTTTCCATCGGTTCGGACCTGCTTCTTCTTGGGTTGCTGGTCATCGTCGTCGTCACCCTCATCGGACATGTCCATCTCAACTTCGTCGCTGTCAGACATATCATCGACAGCCTTGTACTTGGCACCTGCCTCAACATCCTCATCCATTCCGGGCATCAATTCTGGAGTAGGAGCACGATTAGTCTTCAAGAATTCTCGCTCTGATGCCAATCTTGGACCGCCACGGCCACGGTAGCCACCGCGCGCACCGCCGCGATTGGTGTTGTTGGCTAGTCTACGACTATTATCATAGTTGTGGCGAGGAGGAGATCTACGACGTGACTCGGCAGCGTTGTAGTCTAGACCAGCAGGCGCATCATAACGGAAGTCGAAGCTGCTGTTGCCACCGGAGTTCTGACGATACGACATGTTATTTGCGATGCTTCTGTCTTGGTTCGAGGGGCGATAGGATGACGGGCCGGGCGCGTAACTATTGCGAGGGGGAGATCTTGAACGAGCGCGTGAATCATAGTTGGGTCTGTAGCTGTTGTCTGCTCCTCCTCTGTCTCCTGCACCAAACTGGTACATTGGCGCGCCGCGAGGTTGGTAACTGTCACCACCACCAGCAGCACCTTGCGAAGGGCGGTAGGAATCTCCACCAGGGTATGCATCTCCGTTGCGAGTACGAGGGAATGATTCTGGAGCGGATGGCCTGGGAGGCAGTCCTGGGGGAAGAGGTGGTTGGGCCGGCATCTTCTTGTTCTTGCGGGCGGTTTGTTTTGTGCGTGTCATGATGTCGCGGGAAGAGTGAGGGAAGGCGGCGACAAGTATTTTGAAGTTTGGGTTTGGCTTTTGCAGAATTTGGCGCTAGGGTGGTTAGCGTGATTTAACACGTGGTGATAAGAGATTGGCGAGGCTAGGCTAGGTTTGAAGCAATGGAATGGAAGGGTTGATTGAGGTGGTGATTAGATGCACAACGATTTTATATCAATAATGACTGACCTGTAGTTACGAAGTTATGAAGTTATAGCAAGTGAAAGCATACAAGTATCGTGCGCTCCAGCCCAACCCAGCCAATACCAGACCTACCACACAAGGCTGAATGAAGGAAGACGGGCGTCTTTATCCATCATACACCTCATACACCTCAGGCATGTGATTGTCCCCAGGACAAGAGACCGAGATGGTGGAGCCGACCGAGCTGCAGCAATCCGAGGTGCAATGCAGCGCAGTGCAGTCGCCCTCCCCTCCAGCTTCATTCAGTCTGTCCTATTCTTGTCGTTTCCATGTACCATATTGTCCTTATAACCTTCATAAATAATTACTCCCCCCCTCCCCACGATGGACTGAAATGCTTTGGCGCCCGTATTATCCTTCGCCCATCAATCCCTCGCGTGCTCGCTTTCCAGTCCTGCCTTGGCGGCAATGAATGACGTTGGGTCTGGAGCTGTAAATGGCTGCGTTTGTATTACCCCAGATTTTATATCCTCGCTCAACCCACCTCGCCTCAACCTACGTAAGAGTGATGATGGACTGACCAGAGTCATCCCCCACAGGATACCCCTTGGATGATGTCTTCCACTCCAAGCTCGTCGCGGAGGAGAGAAGACGACGCTGCGTCGATGGCCAGCGCCAATGATCCGAATCCGCCGACCATTGCAGCCTTCTCGCCCGTCACCCTCTCCCATGCGCCGAACGCGAATAAGCAGCGCTCCACCATCCTCGTGCACCAGAAGTCGCCTTTATTGATAGCTACTCCGCCGCAGATCACACGGGCTTTGGCATATTCACATCCGTTCCTGCTGCCGCTGAATCAGTTCGTCGGCTTGTTGACATGGACGAGTGGGGATCCGTGGGAGAGCTTCTTGCTCGTGGCTAGTTTCTGGGGCGTGGTACTGTACGGCGATGTGGTTATGCGGTTCGCAGGTCCCGTGGTAGTTGTCATGGGCTTAATACTCGGGATGTATTCAAGACGGTACTCGCCACTGTCATCCACTGGTTGGACTGGAGAAAAGCAGAAGAAGGGACACAAGAAGGTGGATTCTGAAGCTACGAATATCAAACACCAGAAGACCTTGGACGAGATCGTGGAGACGCTGAAGGTGTTTACATCTCGATGTAATGTCCTGCTGGATCCTCTCCTCGAACTCACCGATTTCCTCTCCACCCAACGAACGGCCACATCTGCCACCACAAGACCAGCTCTCACTACTCTCTTAATAAGAATCCTCCTCGTAACTCCTTTATGGATCCTCCTCACACTAAGCCCCATACAAATAATCACAACCAAAAGAATCGTCCTTCTCACCGGAACGATATTCTTCACCTGGCACTCGCGACCAAATAGAGTAACTCGAACAATCCTCTGGAGATCTGCTTCGGTACGCCGAGTATGTGCTGTGGTGACAGGTCTTCACTTTAGCGATACACCCGTCCCACAACCACTTTCTACAGACAAGTCACCACTTCCTCCAAGAACCAAATCCGAGATCCAGGAAACAGCTTCGCTAGCAGCATCAGCAGCAGCCAAGAGAAGGCCAGATGCACCTGGCGTCAGGTTTACATTCATCCTTTACGAGAATCAGAGACGATGGGTTGGTCTAGGATGGACGACATCGTTGTTTGCTTATGAGCGCGCAGCATGGACAGATGAACATTTGAACCCAGCACCAGCGAAAGAAGAATTCGAGCTCCCAGATGTGGAAGGTGGTGCCGCTAGGTGGAGATGGGCAGAGGGTAGCAAGTGGCTTGTAGAAGGAGCTGCAGAGAGTGATGAGGGGGGTACCAAGGCAAAATCAGATACCGTTGATGGTGGCCAGGGGTGGATTTATTACGATAATAAGGCATGTACTAATAGTCCTGGGCTACCCAAGTCAATTGCTGCAATTTTTGATACTAACAAATCCCAGTGGCAAAACGGACGCAGAGGAGTAGATGGCTGGGGACGCTACACCCGCCGCCGCAAATGGTACCGCGACGCCGAACTCGTCGAAGTCTCCCCATCAACAGAAATCACACCCTCCCCAACACCAACCCGCAAGACCAGCCTCGAAGCAACACGCACCCCCACCGCCTCTACAAGCACAGCCCCTTCACCACCCTTCACCAGCCCACCACCCGAATACAGCATCACCGACAATTCCAATTCTAAAGATAAAGACACCCTCAGCATCAAAGACAGCATCCGCAGCAAAGGCTCCAACAGCTCCAACAAAAGCGACAAAGATAAAGACAAAGAGAGCCTAAAAGGCAGCGTTGGTGCTTTCCGATCCGGCACTTTAAGGAGGAGAGGTACGGCGAGTAGTGAGAGGAGCACGTTGAGTATGCATAGCAAACGCGAGAGTGATGATGAGGGACCTGGCACTTCCAGGCCGAGAGAGGTCGATTCCTGGGGGATTAGCGATGATGCTAGGATGGGTCTTGATCAGTGATTATGATTGGGACTAGGATTGGATTCAAAGACATAGAAAGGAAAGTACTCAAAGCAGGATGGTAGGATAGGATAGTATTTGTTGGGTTGGATTGTGCTTGTATGAATTGGAGCTGCTTTGGAGCTGGGCATTGGAGCTGAAGGTGTTTGGGGTGTGGTTTAGCGAATACCACATAAACACGAAATGCTACTTAATGATCACCATTACCATCCATGCACTTTCTTTACCTCCCCACCTGCCACGACTTTAATGAACATTCCTAGATTCCAGAGAATACCGTGAAAATTGCGAGTTGATATCTTTATGCATTTATGCATTATCTATCCACGCTCGAACTCATGTCTACGACGCACAAGCGAGTCTCTTTCTCCTATTTTTGATTTTCGCCAACTAACCAGCCAACCAGCCATGCAAGTAAACGAATGAACCGCTCCTCTAATCCATGATCATACACCCCTCCCTCTTTCTCTGCATCACAAGCCCGCGACCTTGCCTCCCAGCCCTTTACTCCCTCTACTGGAAAAGATCCCCATAATCCCAAACCCCACATAGAACAACGCAAGCGGATACGCCACCAACCCTCTCATCCCCCTCATCCTGCCCACAACGCAGAACATCCCACTGGACGAATACGTGCACCAACCCACTGCCATACTAGTCAAGACATACCCGAGCATGCCATCCATCGGCAACACCACACCAATCAAACTCGTCAGCACGAGCGGGAGTAAACAATAACCCAACACTGATGCAGAACGAGGGAACGTCAGGCTGGACGAGAGATGTGAGGATTGGTGCGAGGGCGAGGGTGTCGTAGGCTCGGAGGGTGGTGACATTAGAGAGAGGATTGTGTGCAGCGAGCATGAACCTAGAAGGGCAAGCCCGTAGATGTATCCGAAATGTACTTTTCCGCTGAAGAGCAGGAAGGTGCCGAAGAGGAGGAAGAAGAGGATTGGGCCCGCGAGGTCGGAGTCGTCCATTATGTGCTGGTCGATGTGGGCGAGGGGGTTCAGGACTGCGAGGGTCTGGTGGGTTTCATATGTTAGCTCTCCAATATCCAGGTAATAGTATACATGTTGGAAGTAAGTGGGAGAGGGGAGCAGGAAGAGAAAGAAGAGAGTCAACATACCTTCCCTCTAATATGTCCAAAGTTCACGCCCAATTCTACCAGCAGCGGCGGTTCCGTATCATACCCCTCCGTCCCAAAAGCCGCCAACCACCCCGTCCTCAAACCACCCTGCTCGCCCATCCTCCCACTCACACCTGGAGGCGCCCCGAATCCAGCTCCATAGCCTCCTCCGCCTCCAGGAACGCCGTATCCTGGACTACCAGCCGGCGCGCCATATCCGTACGCTGCTTGCGAGGGCGTGGCGTGCCCGGACACGGGACCGGGCGTGTATGAGGATGGGTAGAACTGGAGATTTTGTGCTGAGGATGCGGATGCGCCGTAGGGAGAGGGGTTGCCTTGCGGGGGCTGTTGGAAGAATTGTGCCATCGTGAAGCTGTGTGTGATATGTCTCGAGGAAAATAAAACCGTTCTGAGGAGATTGGAGGGAGAGGGCGACGTAGAAATGTAATGTGGTCTTGATACTAGGTTGCGATTTTGGAGAGGTGATCTGTGATCTTGGTGGACGGGACGGGATTGTTGATGGAAGCCTGGTTGGTGAGGCAGAAATTAATTTTATGTTTTTCCGATCCGATCCCGGCAGAAAATGTTGCGACTTGATCAAGAGCCGCTGATCCTCAATTTTAAGACGCTCTCTTACTCTGTATACTACACTCCCCTATTGAGGTGACTGGAGCTTCTTATCGTGCGCTGTATCACATAATGGTATGTTATTTATCCTTTCTCATTCAAACCCTCCTGTTGGAATGGGAACTCAATGGCAGCAAGCAGCGCCACTGCATCAAATTCGATCGAGAATGGCCTCACTAACACCTCGCAGGCGCACCGCATAATCACACAAGTGATATTCACAGGCACGCGAGTCGTAGGGCGCGCCTTCGCCGAAGCATACAAGCAAGCATCCGCATCCTCGCAATACGCCAAAGCCCAAGCCAAATCCGGCAACCCAGGGTCCGCGACGTCCTTCTCCTCCAATGGCCTGACGCTCGAAGAAGCCTGCAAGATCCTGAACGTCAAACCGCCGCAGAATGGACAGACGAATATGGAGGATGTGATGGAGCGCTTTAAGAAGCTGTTCGACGTCAATGATCCGCAGAAGGGGGGAAGCTTTTATTTACAGAGTAAAGTTTTGAGGGCGAGAGAGAGGATTGAGGCGGAGGTTAGGATGAAGGAGGAGGTGGCTGGGAGGGAAGCGGAGTTGAAAGAGGGCTGGAAACCGAAGGTGTTCAAGGACCGGTAGAACGACGATGGTTGGTGGGAGGTGAGGTGCTGGGGTGATGATCGTAGGAGAGTCAGGAGACGGTTCAAAGTGGCAGAGGCCGAAGGATCAGTGTGACTACCGGCTTTACTATCGACCATCGACCACAGCAGCACGAGACGAGACGAGACGAGACGAGACGAGAAATCTTCCCTCTGTATTCGACATAGCCAGGCGTTCTTGGGGCTGTAATGTATATTGGGGTATGGTCATTCAGCATTTGCATGGACCTGGAGGTCTGTTTTGTATTTGTACGATAGAGTCTTGGAATTGAGAGGAACGATTTCAGGTCAGAGCTTAATGGTTTTCGCAGTCATGACTGGAGGTTAAGTGATGCTATGGGTAAGTCCTTTTTCAGGGTTCGAATAAGAGGAAGTTGGCTGGTTGTCAACCTTTATTACTTATTCCACAGAATATTTAAATTGACCCGACTGCGATCAACTCGACTTATACGGCACTATACCCTCCATCAACATTCATCGAAGCACCGGTCACGAAACTCGCTCTGTCACTCAGCAAGAAACTAGCCATGAAAGCCACCTCCTCCGGATGTCCCCATCTACTCATCGGCGCTCTCGAAATGACCTTGTCACCCATCTGCACTTCATCAGCACTTAAAAATTGCAAACACCGTATCCGTCAACTCACCTCGCTCATTTGTCCATCAACTAGCTCACTTGTCATTTTAGTCGATATCCAGCCAGGGCAAATGCAATTCACACGGATGCCCTGCGCCGCATAATCCATTGCATCGGCTCTACTCAGGCCCAGAACACCATGTTTAGCCATGACGTATGGCGTGAGATTGGGGATAGCGAAGTGTGCAGCCAGAGATCCAACATTGACGATGCTGCCTCGAGTCTTGAGTGGTAATCCGGTACTGGATACATCAGCTAAGAACATATCACCAACACTTACTCACTCCTTCAGGAACATTAACGCCCCAACGCCCTCGAGGCGAACAGGAGAAAACGAATCAGCAAATTGCACAAAACTTACCTCAAGCTCCTCTCCTCCTGCTTCAAAAATTGCCTAATCTGCGCCCTCTCACAGAGCCAAACGCCCCTCAGATTTAACCCCAACACTCTATCCAAATCCCCCACCTCCAAATCCGCAATCCCACCAAATTTTCCCCCAATCCCCGCCGCATTAAAACAAACATCCAGTCTCCCGAATGCTTCAACGGTTTTCTGGACCGCGGCGTTGACCTCGCTCTCAAAACTACAGTCTGCTGCTATCTGGAGAATTTGGGCGCTTGGGGAAGAGGATTGCAGGTTTTGGGCGGCGGTTGTGAGGGAGTCATTGGAGATGTCGATTAGGGCGATACGAGTGATGCCGTCGAGGAGGAGTTGCCGTGAGACGGCGAGGCCGATTCCGGATGCGGCGCCTAGATGTTGTGAGCTTCATCTCTTTTGAGTTCTTGATCTCAGTTGAGATTTGAGAAGCTGTATTTGACTATATGAAACTCCGGGAGGCCGGGGTAAAGTAAATAAGTATGTAAGTAGGGAGAAGTTATAAATACCCGTGACGAATGCAACACTAAGAGGCCATCGTCAGCTTAAACCACTCACCTCGCATTAAAATACATACCTTTCTGGTCCAAATGCAGCCATGTTGAATACAATACTCTTGATTATAAGATTCTGTGAAGAAGTCCAAAGCTGTCACAAAAACTCCGAATAATGCAGAACTATATAACCTCTTAAAGAAGTGAGGTGACGTGCAGCTGTCAATCACCCCGCACTATGGAGAGAACCCCCCAGATCGACCTCGGCCGGCCGGCCATCACTAGTCTGTCAGCTCACTTGTAACACAAAAGCTACTCGCTTTCTCCTCCAATCCTCTTATGAGGCTTGAGTTTGGTGGTCCTTTGTTCTACGGCGCAGTACCTTAAGTATAAGTGTGGACTACGTAGGGAACAGCACGGGATAAGACTCGCACCGCGCATCCGGCGGCACGGATGTAAACAAGGAGTTTTCTCGGCGAATGCAAGAGTTGGGTTACACAGCACAGGCCCACTTCAGTTTTCAGAACTTGGAAAACCGTATGATTGATACAAAGCATTTTATATGCATGCTTGTCTTATATTTGAGAGCCATTGGGATGAAATCATAGAACTCAGGTAATCTTTACATACGAGCCCAAGCTAGAGAGCTCTAAACTATCGTTTGAGATGCAAGCGAAGATTGTTTGGAAGCCGCGCAGTACAGCGGGATGGAATCGCACATTTCATCTACTCGTACAAGCGTCTTCGGTCTGCACGATATAAGAGATTCTTGCTATAAATCAGCACTTCTGCATCTCGCAGCAAATTGCTTCTACCTTTGTAACCGGTTGAACTAATATGGCAATATAAATACCTACAGATTCTTAAGATTGGCGTTGAAGGTCCAAAGAATGGGAACCATTTCTGATCAAGCGTTAAAAGAAGGACATATTCTTTTCTGATAGTTTGTTCCACGCTCGATGTTTTACAATAGACCCCCATTCTTGACTGGGATATCTGAGATGATAAGATGAGTTGCGAAGACCTTTTCTCATAGTCGTACACTTCCATTCTCTACATCCTCGCCTCTATCTTTACTACTAGGCGTCTCCTTCATCATCTCCTTCGCATACCAAACACCAGCCGCGAATGGTAACCTATCTTTCATTAGCCTACTTCAAGATTCCTACTTTCACTCCCAATCCCACTCCCACTCCCCATACAAGCCTCAAAAGCAAGAAATACGCTGAAACCAAAAACAAAACTTAGAAACTGAAGGAACTCACAAATAAACTCCATCAGCGACGACAACCCGAAGCACTTCCATCGCACTCCTATACTGATTCGTCCCCTGGACCAGTACAACAACAACCAAACTCCCCGCAACCCATTTCGCCTTATACCCCTGCAATTTGCAGAAGTACTGCGGAGTCAGATTCCCGGTTGCGTAATGGTGTGCTTCGAGAAGTGGTGTGACCATCAGGATCGTGTTCCCGAGGGCTATTATGCCAATGAATCTGTGGTGAGGGGTGTTTAATATGTGATAGAAATGGGGGTAACTAAAAGAGGAGGGGCGGGGGGGGGGAGGGGGTGAGGGGATCAAAATCTTACATTGTCTGAAATGAAATAACTTCATAGATCTCATACGGTAAAACAGCCATACCGAACAGCAGGAAGAGGAATTGAGAGATCCATATTGTGGCGAGGATATCACGCTTCCACGGTACGTGAACAGTATTGATGTTGTCCTCGTGCTCGGTGACGATGATCCTTGGTGGTGGTGGGGTGGGCGTGTAGAATGCCATGGTTGGAAATAATTTCTGAGTAGAATGATAGCTGGCTGTGGAGAGATGGAGTAAGCAGTCCTGGTGTTGGAAACAGAGAGGTTGAGATAAAGCGGTGATGGCCAGGAGGCGTGATGTCTCGAAATAGATTGCGGGTGGCGCGAAGGCTTGGAATCGATATTCAGGGGTTCCAGGGGTCGTGCAAGCCCCACTGAGATATTGGCGATGGAGGCAAAAACATTGATATTCTTTCGTGAAAATAAATAAAATTTCTATGATTAGGATCTGTCCCGTATACAATGATTGTGGTTACCTATGAGTTACTGATTTATATGGAATTGAAAGATATATCATAAGTAAGAAAAATTGCTCTACTGTTTACTTGAGAGGTCCAGAAGTAAAGAGATTCATAGGAATAAGACAGGCAAAGTATAAATCAAAAGAGTTTCAATAAATGATTATAAAGACGCCTGGTAATTAGTTTTGGTTAATTCACGGTACTCCTTCTATTTGTTCCAAAAGAAATTTTTCTCAAGAACGATCCTAGACTTCCTAAATCCGGTGTCCTCAAATGCCGCATCCATCGCATGATGATCGAGAGGCAGGGAGGAGGACGGTGTACATCTTACGTGGCCTCTGAATTCCGGAGATACCCACTCGTCAAGAAGAGTTGGGGCAGGAACAGCCCCAGCACTTCCCACAAGGCAGATACAGAGCGATATCTGGGCGTACAGCACAGCATCCTCTGCTGCTCTGTTGCTGCTCTGTAGCCCAAGAGCGAGAATCCCGAGACCTTTATTGTTGCGGGCATGGATATTGGCTCCGTGAGACAGGAGGAACTTGGTAGCAGCCCGACGGCCTAGCTTTACTGAGAGGTGAAGAGGTGTCTCCCCTTGGCTGGTCCGGTTGTTGATATTCGCTCCCGCTTCCCACAGTTTGCTCAGCAGCCTTGTCGTAGAGAAATCGTCCTCTACTCGGGTATGTATGATGAAAGACATGAAGGGCGTGAGGCCCTGTTCATCATAGCTGTTGGGGCACACACCATTACTCAACAGTTGGTCCATGTAGTTTTCTCGCTGAATACGAAGCTTTTCAGTCGGTTCGGCTGAACTCACGGCCAATGGCAGATCCAAGCGCACTTCCGCCAAGCAATGAAGACCGTTTCTTCCTCTGATGTCCTCGAACAGCGCATCATCTCCAGACCGTAAAATAGTACGCAATAAATCTGCGTGCACCTCGTACTCGTTCAAATGCACCATATCTTGGATAAGATCGGAGGCCTGATACTTCGCCAAACTTGGTTGCCATGCGTGTGAAGTCTGACTTTCACAATGCGAAACAAGCTGTAGACGTGGTAGATCTGCCACAGCTGGGTCATCCTGAGCGGTGGTTGGGGACAAGTTGAACCCTCTCTCGTTAAGGTGCCTCGCGATACTTTTCCCTAGACTATCTCGACATCTAGGGAAAGGAATGTGGTGCACCGACATGCAATGAAACATTGAATTGAGCACTTTCCAAGGATTCACTTCTTGGGTGAGGGCATGCATAGCGGTCTGGCCGTTATGATCTTGTTGTGTGAAGTTGAAATTGGACCTAGCTAATTCCTCTAGCAGATCTCGAAATTCTCCAATATGTGCAACATCAGACACATCCATCACGTGTAGAAAGGTTTGATTCGCACTGTTCAAGCGGTGTACGTTGCTACCCGAAAGAATCAAGTAAAGCAGGTGACTTGGTGGCGATCCCAAAGCCGCAACAATATGGAGGATAGAGTTTCCAAATGAATCAACAACGTTAAGATCTTCAGCGCGTACTGTTTGGGTTCTGATTGACAATAGGATCTCGGCCAACTCAAGTTGATGAGTTCCCGTTCCTGACAACCTGAAGAGCGGTGCTCGATTGCAAGGAAGTTTGATGTCATCACAGCATAGGAGTCTGTTTTGGCAGATATTGTCCCAGCAATATTGTGGGAATATTCCAGGTAGGACGAAATAATGACATGGTATGATGGACGTACAGACCTGAAGCCGAGGTTGGCGAATAGGCTTGTGTGAACGGAAGCTCGACACATCCGAGCATGAAGATACCGAGAGTCGTCCCATAAGCGATTGTATATCTCCCAGAAGGGAGTTCGAGTATTTCGAATGTAGTCGTCTTCTCAAACTCGAGATGCTGAGGATCGAACGGGTTGACTTTCCGCCACCACTGACTGTGCTGTAATCATCCGGCACATCGATTTCCTTGCCACCATCTACATGAGAGGTGGTTTTAGATCCAGAGATTGAGATACTGTTCTTTAGGATAGGGTCATCCAGTGGCGCTTGTTGGTGGGGTATGCCGTTTTGAGTGTTAGGAATTTGGTTGTCAACATCCATCAACAACATCGAGTCTTTACCCACTCCGGTAACCTCGATACCTTTGTCCTTCGAGTCAGGAGTCTTGTCATCGAAACCACTGACAGATTCATGGACTGTAAAGGAGGAACCGCAGTTTACTTCGAAGGGCGGATATTTTGCGTCGTGGAGGTCCTGGCCTGGAGACGGCATAGTGTACGAAGTCCAGCATGATGGGGAGATAATGAATGAAGCGATAGAATGGCCCATTTCGGGAACACACTCAGCATCCGGTTGCATCTTTTCCAAAGCTCGTGCAGATTTGTAATCTCGGAGTAATTTGACTTGTGCCCTTGTAACATATCCTTTTGGTCGAATCTAGTTTGGGCGAGAGGTCAAGAGGTAATTGAGCTGCTTTTGAATGTCTCTTTTGCTGGAAGGACTAGATGAGCTTCATTCATTCTGCTTTATTTTTTAAAGCCGCCACCTACCATGGTTGAAAACCTTTTGCTTGTAGGACGTCTGCGATCTCCTCTACACCAAGCTCTGTCATCAGGTACAGCCTGACCAGCTTGCGTTTTCTCGCGGGGGTCCAATTGTTCTTCGGTCTGCCCATAAGCTTCGAGCGTTTCTTGACTGGTATCGCCACGTGGTTTGAGAAAGGAACATGTCTCCTCTTCTTCGATTTTATGGGCGAGGAGGACGTTGAAGACGACGGAGCAGATGCTGCAGTAGACCCAAGGATTGGAGAGGTTGAACAGATAACGCCGACATTGGCAGCATTCATGATTTCTCAGACGGCCCTTCAATGAGACTACAAATACCAGGAGTGAAATTGAAAAGAGGAGAGAGATTGTGTGTGGAGGAGAGACCCTTGTGGCCAAAACTGTCGTGGAGAAGCCATTGTTAAAGGAGATGAAGAGATGCATGAAATGACCAACAGTTGCGGCCCCATGTCTTGGTGATACGATGCATACTGAGGCGGGCGATGAGGCTGGATTGTCTGACCGCCAGATGAAGACGGGACAAATGCAAAAAGTCGAGGAAGTTTTGGGTGTCTGATGCCTGCCATAGTGTACCTGGTAATAAATCTTGCTTGAGCCCCTGAAACAGTGCTATTCACGTGCTGACGTGTTGGTGGCATGCCACCCACCTGAATTTCTTATCTGTATTCCACTTCCATTCCCTTTCTTTCCATTTGCTAAATCGTCGAACATTCAAGAAGTCAACATTATTGCAATCTCTTATACTTGTGGTGAGATTTTCATTGGGGGTTTCCGGTGGAACGCAGTATCGTATTGTGCGGTCATCCACCTCGCGTCCTTCGGGGCATGCTCAGTCGATCGCGGGAGGGAACTTCTGTACTGGAGCGGAAGGCCACAAACCATCGGAATTGAATTGACGCATGGTGCTGCGGAGGAATTGAAATCCTTAGAATCGTCTCTGTGCTCAATGCCTCCAGCGTCGCCGTGTTTGCAAATTGCACCACCATATTTACTCTCTTAGCAGGTGCATTTCCACAAGACAACAACAAATACCACTTCCATTAGCGATACTACTACGCCTCCTCCAGAGCCTTTCAACCTTTTTAATGACCAATCGAGCATGTCGTAATCCTCGACACGGGACATGGTGGTGAATGGAAATGGGATTTTGACACCGGAGACTGGGCTAAAGACGATATAATCTCTTCACTAAGAAAAGAGCAGAGTTCAAGTGAATATACGGATACAAGTCAAGAAGAGCTGTAAGGATGGTTCGATGAGACGTGGGCTTTCAATGCGTTTTTTTTTCATGTCGCCCTCAGCAGTGGCAGCATATCCTCACTTTGCTTTGCCATTACAACCGGAACCTTATTGATTATACCGTCAGCTCCTCAGGGCAGTTGTTTTCAGCTTGATCCTTCTTCCCCTCAAGATCCTTCAAGCAAGGCGCGAAGAAGATCTCTCCCGTCACAGCCCTCCTGAAAGTGCCAATCGCGACCATGATCCACAGCAGCACTACAGCAACAGAGAAAATCTATAAACGTCAGGTATTTTTCAAATCCCCAAGACGGGAGCAAGCGATCCAAAATAGAAGACATACCGTGCCAAGCACCTTGAAGAACAACGACGGCAGCTCCTTCGCCATCTGTGTCGTAGAAGTCGCAAACACCCCCAATGGGAACGTGAATCCCCACCACCCCATATTGAACGGGAACCGACTCCTCGTAATACTCGCTGCAGCGAAGAAA
The DNA here is from genome assembly GCA_020746875.1 of Rhexocercosporidium sp. MPI-PUGE-AT-0058. Classification (NCBI taxonomy): domain Eukaryota; kingdom Fungi; phylum Ascomycota; class Leotiomycetes; order Helotiales; genus Rhexocercosporidium; species Rhexocercosporidium sp. MPI-PUGE-AT-0058. The sequence continues at coordinate 479,443 of JAGTJL010000014.1, read as the reverse complement.
AGCCACACCAGTCCGAACCCCCAAAGCACAGTAGCAACCAGCCAGCCAATCACATATAAGAGCTGACCTGCATTTACGGAACTCCCAGCGGCTTCAAGGGACAGTGTGTGAGTAATGGGAAAGAGCTCCATGGCTACCTTCCCGAGCTGCATTATTGCAAAGCCGCCTTGCCCCAGGGGACCGATGGGGAGGAAAACTGAGACGATCACTTCGCGGGGTGGGAGGGCGTGGAGCGTTAGTCGCTGGAAGTAGATTACCAAGACACACATCGCGAGGGGAACGCCGGTGCCCCAGAGGATGTAAGATACTATAACCGTCCAGAGGGCGTGCTGCGGGTTTGAGAGGACGGAGGCCACGATCCCACCTGATGCTGATGCGACGATGGGCGCGACGATGGGGAGGAGCCAGATTGCTGTCATGGTTTTCAGGGTTGCTTGGTGGATGTACATTCTGTCTTGTATAAGCGAGTGAGTATGGCGCGAGAGAGGGGGAAAGTTACATTACGAAGGGCATATAGAAACAACATGCAAGGGAGAGGGCGACGTCAATCCACCATAGTGCCCAAGCCTATACATATCTCGTCAACACTTACTCCATATTGAGGCAAGTCACTTGGCAAAAGACTAACTAGCTGCACAAATCTATCCCCCCAAGCTGGAACGCACACGAAAACAATCATCTGAACAATAGTCCCCAATGCCATGGGAAATGTCCCCAGGAATAAACTCTGTGCCGGATGTCTGATCATGGCCCACCATAGCTCTGGATACAATGTATACCTCAAGACAGAAATGATGAGGAAAGAGACGAAGAGGCCGACGTTCAAGCAGAAGACTATGACGGAGAGGTAGTAGAGCCAGTCCCCATTGTATGGTAGGTTATGTAGAAGGATCGACACGATTCCTGTGCCCATGCATACGGCGAACCATCTATGATGCGTGAGTGATGAGGGCTTATTCATATTGGTGGGAATATGGTGAAGGGAGAACTCACGAGGGTGTGAAATTCCTCACTATCCTTCGCCATCCTCGGTTGTGCTTGCATATTTTGGTTGATGATTTCTCTTGCTGGAGAGGTTCGTGAATGGAAGTATCTTGCAATTCGCTTCCCGCTGCTGTTACTCTCTCTGAAGCATTGTTGGCTTCGAGTGGCATCCCTATATTTGACCTTTGGTTTGCCATTGAAATCCCCCCGCTACCAAAAATTCTGTTTAAAGGAGTTTAGAAGATAGCAATGGCAACGAAGACAATAGTAGAAGCAGTAAACAGAACGGCAATTGATACTACATGTATATACCTTGAACTTGAGAGAGTAAGAAGTATTCGTACTTGTGCCTGACTCACGGAAAAAAAAAATACTGCCGGATAGGGAAGACAAGGTCCACTTGAAAGCTTTATCATCTCACCCAATCGCCGCCTGTCTAAGTTTGCATTTCCCGTAAGCCATTATTCCCGGATCTATTGTTACCGTAGCACTCGCAAGGGTAATATTCGGGGTTTCTCGGCATCTTGATGACTCTTTGTTGATCTTATGACGAGCGGGCTGAAGAAATCAATGATCGGGGTCAATTCCTTGGCGTCTGATCTGACATTCCCCGCATTCCAAAGGTGGCGAGGCTGGCGAGGCTGAACGTTTCGAGCACCTCCTCTCTTCAACTACTGCCCGTCTATCATCAACGGACTCTATTAACCACCTCTGACACTACGCTATGGACGACGACGATGAATTCGGCGCTGATGCCGATTTCCTCGCCGCCCTCGCGGCATCGACAGTCCCAGCCCCTCCCGCACGCGTCCAACAACCAACCCCCCAAAGAATCCAGCAACCCACCCCCCAACGACTCGACCGCGCCCCTCCAGCCACAACCTCCACCGGTCCAAAGGTAGTCCAGCCAACTCCCCAAGCAATAGCCTCACGAACAACTGGCTCCTCGATCCTCGTCTCGCCACGACAGAAAGGAAACCCAATCCTCACGAACATGCGCTCTTTCGCGTGGGAATACTCTGACATACCCGCAGACTATGTCCTAGGCGCTACGACATGCGCGCTCTTCCTGTCTCTTAAATACCACCGTCTGCATCCGGAGTACGTGTATAACCGCATCAAAGGCTTACAGGGGAAATACAATCTACGGGTCCTGCTTACGATGGTCGATATCGGGAACCATGAAGAGAGTCTCAAGGAGCTGTCCAAGATGAGTCTGGTGAACAATGTCACGGTCATACTATGCTGGAGTGCAGCAGAAGCTGCACGGTATCTAGAGTTGTATAAGAGCTACGAACACGCGAATTTCAGTGCCATCAGAGGGATCGAGAGTAAAGGGTATACCGAGAAGATGGTTGATTTCGTGACGGTGCCGAGGAGTATCAATAAGACGGATGCGGTGTCTATCGTTAGTGCTTTTGGGAGCATCAAGAATGCGATTAATGCGAGGCCGGAGGAAGTTGCTGTTGTGGGCGGATGGGGCGAGAAGAAGGTTCGTAGGTGGTGTGCTGTTGTTGATGAGCCGTTCAGGGCCAGGAAAGCGACGAAGAAAGTCGCGGCGGAGAGTGCTGGTGGTGCAAGTATATTGGATCGTGCGATACCGTTGAGTATGGTGCCTTTGAGGAATATGCCTTCCATGGGAAAAGATGCTATACTAGGGCCTAGTTCTAGAGGCGTGGAGAAGTCGCAAGAAAGTCAAGGTTCGAGACCGTCTGGCTCGACAGGACAGTTCCATCTCTGGGATCCAGATGACGATGATGATGATGATGAAGCTATGATAGCAGTAGCCCAGGAGGAAGAAAAAAGGCAAGCAGCCGAGAAGAGGAAAGCTCAAGCAAGAAAAGACGAGGAACTGAGTGGTGGAGTTGTGGCGGCACTGGCGAAGTTAAGGCAGAATTGATACCCCAATCTAAATCTCTTTCAACGTGCGCATTCGCAAGAGGAGCGTCTCCCCATACACCCCTTCATCCACAGCCAAGTTCTCATCTCAGTAGCTGTCAAGCAGGCAGAGCATCCGTTACATTCGTCCTCCAGACTTCAACCAGCCCTCCACTTCTCATGCAATCCAGAATCCTCCATTTCTCCATCTCCACAGTCTTCTCTCCATCACCCCCCTCCAAAATTAGATACATTTCCCTCGCCATTTCCGCAACTCCACCGCTCTCGTACAACCCCCTTTCCGACAAGAAATCTCCAAAACGACCTCCAAAATTCTGCGCAATCCTCACATCAACCGCCCCACTTTCAATGTAGATATCCGCAATAAACTTGCAATTCCCGAGAAGAACTCGCGGATCGCACGTTAACGAGCGCCGCATATACTCACCCCTCATATCAATCCTTCTCAGGTTATACCAACTCCTCAAACTCATCGACTGTGTTGTATGACGAGCATAAACACAAAGAATGCAAAGCCATGCTTCAACCTCTCGCGAGAACTCTCCACGAACCATACCAGTGCCACAACTTCATAACTCACTGTTATCTCCCCGCCTTGCACAATGTCTCGCATGGCGTGTAAGGTCTCCAGTCGGGTAGCCGTGTTGAAGTCTGATGGGCATTCGGGTCACATGCATGGTTTATTTTCGAGAGTGTGGTGAAGTTTCCGCTTCCGCGAATTGGTGAGGTGGATGTTCGGAACCCGATGAAAGGACAATCCTCCGTCTAAGGATTGTTGACCAAGACTCTGGCGAGGAGGAGCGACAGAGTGAAGTTATATGTTATTTTTGGGGGGCTTGAGAGACCATCGATTTCTTACGCGAGATGGAGCTCAATGCTGAGTGGGAGTGCCGGTGGAGGACGCGGCTTGTGGTGTAAACTGGTGGCTAGGAGAGGATGCATGGTCTAGCTGCGATGGAGCAGATCGCTAGCTGGTCTGGATCTGGTGAGCTGTCAAAACCTTGAGGCTGTGGACGAAGGGTACTCGACATACCCATTCGTTTCCACGGAAATAACGTCAGAGACCAGTAGGCTATAGGGTGAGTTGATATATCAAGGATTGCAAGTTGAGTTTATTTTTTTTAAGCAGTATGGTTTGCACTCTGCCTTTGCTTATATAGCTAGAGAACGGGTTATATTTCCCTCATTATTCTCGCCTCTGAATGATATATGATTGATTTCATTGTCTTCCCTTTGGAGAATCATCACTAGCTAACAAGCTGGTCTTACGTTCAAGGATAAATCTTGCTTTTCATTCTGCCCTATTCCCATGTCTTTCTTATCGTTTAAGGCTTGAAAGGTCGCAGCATGAGAAATTCCCTCTTGTCAGTTCAAATTTCAAAAGTCACCAGTACCTCGAGCACTCTTGGCATCAAAGGTATAGCCTTCGTCTTGCCTCTTATCTTGGATGCCTCGATGATAGCTAAGCCGCATTGTCTAGGTTGCAGATCGCAGGAAAAACGGGGCGGGCATTCGCTTATTTGTAAACAAGGACGGAGGTGCAACATCATAACCTAGCAATGCCTGACCTCGACCCTTGTATTGTAGTGGAAGATCACATGGAAGATGGAGAGGATGGAAATGTTATAATTTCGTAGCATCCGATGGATAAAGTGAAAGTTCAATTTGAGGGGAAGCGTGGCGATGGTCGAGAACGAGCATTCGACAGGCAATAATCGCGACAAAATGTAATTACGGACTGCTCAATTGAGCCGCATGTGTCTCTCATAAGCAATTAATTTCAGTTCGCAGAAACTACCGCTCAAGTCGAGATAGATCTTCAGCGTCAAAATGGAAAAGTTGAAGATCACGTGCCTTATGCTACCTCAAGCCTAACGGCCTCTTTTGTTTCCTCAAGGTATCATCATCTTAACAACATTCCGAACCTTCTTCTTATGTCTGAGTCTACAGTTTGCCCCCCGAATTTATTGACTTCTCATTGGATAAGGTCTCTGGCAAGCATGTTCAGCCTCACTCTTTCTGCACGATTGCCAATAGTTCCCACCATGCATGCATGCATGCGCGCCAGCGCTGCTTTTGGTCGACGAGACTGCTGCCACCAACCTTCGCAGCGAAGCCTTTCTAGAAGCAAGCAGGTTTCTGCAAACCGACGTGTAGAAGTGCTATTGGAGATGCCCTATAAAAACAATATCTTTCTTCCGACGTTTTCGTTGTAATACTGTCCGATTTGGTGATTGGAATTTGCGCGAATTTGCAAACCCATCACGGTATCACCATCCTACAGATACCATCCAACAGGTTATTACGAATAACGCCACGGTAGCTTTCAAAGTCTCAAGTGTTTGCTGCTAGTTGGCTAGCTCAACTAATGTTGGCAATACTGCGCACTACCCACCTGCTTCTCAAGGCTCTGGCCCAAGCCACCCCCAAATATGACGACCATTACGGCTTTCGATGTATGCACATCCACCTCGATCATGCTGATCTTTTCTCCATATCAGGCAATTCTAGCCTTTTCTAGTCTCAGATTCCTGGACTTTTGCTCCTCGCCGTGCCGTCCCGTGGATGGGCTCGCTTCTTTCCGCTGTTTGGCGGAACAGAAGAATTCTATTTATGGTTGACTTCAGAGCCTCACGGCTAGCTCATCTGTCCCATGAGTGGTACTTCCCCATTGCCCCATGACTTGAAGCAGTCCTACTTGTATAAAACTCTTCCTTATTTGTATCATATACTCTGTCAAACAATCCCTGTCGAGCAACAGGTTTCGTCGAACGAACGCTGTTTACGGAATTGCTTTACAACACTGCCAAAAATTTGGATTCTGAAAACAAAAAATTTCTTGCAAGGCTGCAGAACTTCCGATCCTCGAATATCATCATGGCAGGTAACACCAAGGGTACTTGTCCCTTGGGAGGACTTTGGTACGTACGAACTCATTCAACAGTCGACCGCTATATTAATGACCACCTGAAGGTACACCTGTACAGCACAAAACCCGACTTTCCTCGGTTGCTGCACCAGCAATACATGTCAAGGGGACGGTAAAAGTTGTCCTGCGAGTGACTTTCGAGCTGCTGGTATGGGAACTGGCCCTGGTCCTGACCCAGGCCTCACCAGCAACGATGCCTCATACTGGCCGAATGTACAATGTTCAGTCGGACAATGGTGGACGTGTGCTATGCAAACCCCCTCATTTCAAGGTTGCTGCGAAGTCAACCCATGCGGTGGAGATGGAACAGGGTGTCCCTCAAATCTTCTACATCCAGCGGCTTTCAAGTCAGCACCAACAGACAATGTCGAAGCATCGACAGTCCCTTCAGCAGCAAGCACGGTAAAACCGGTGACTACGACATCTTCGAGTGCAGCTTTGGTTACCTCAATCACCGCCTCTCTAATTTCCATAGCGGGCAAAGCTTCCGAGACGATATTTCAGGCTTCTGCAACGGCATCTTCAACACCTGAACCCGTGGGAGGTTCGGTCCCAGAGAAGTCTGGCTCTGGTCTGCCAATTGGTGCCATCGCTGGTGGAGCAACTGGAGGAATTGCCGTGCTTATAATTGGTCTCTTGATTCTCTGCTTTTGTCGAAAGCGTCGTCAGAAGCAATCTACGAAGCACATCAACGAGCATCCGGATATGATAGTATACCCTGGTCATTCGTCAATGGCGAAAGCCCACGAGGGCCATCAGAAAACACACAATTCAGGTAAGTTGCTCATCGTCTCTAGTCCTAGCTACCGTGTACTAACCCACGTTATCAGAAGCCTACTATCCCGGCCCGCCAATCTCTGGCGTACCCAATGCTGGCAAGTATACCTCTGTTCGTACAAGCTCTCCACCTGTAAGCCCCGGACCACCACCATACCAATCTGGACAACCATCGCCAAATCCCAATCTCCATGAGATCGACTCCTCACCAACGTACGGTGTACAAAGGCCGGCCGATGCCTTTGGATCAGAGAATCGGACCATTCAACTAGTCTCTCATTCAGGGAACTCTCCTGGTGAGATGGGGGATGGAATAGCAGAGCTCCCTCACTCACCAGCAGCAGCGGAGAGTCGGTGGAGATCGAAACGGCCCACGGCTATGGCGAGTGTAGAGATCGGTGAAGGAAATCCGCGGAATACTGAGATCAGTCCTGGGTCTGAGGCTAGGCCAAGCAACAACGATAACAGGAGAATGGGAAGAGAAAGCTATGTCAGTTGGCAGAGTTTGTCGCCTTAATTTCCCAAATTCTTCCACCATTTAGTAGTAGACATAATGTTCATACGTATCCTTGCTTCAAGTTATCGTCTTCTCTTCTTGTGAAGAAAATGGAACTTAAGTCCGAAATGACTTGTTGAGTCGATCGGCTCTATTTGTAAAGAATCTTCTGGGAAAGGCGATTACAGTAGCACTGACCAGTCCCACTCTGAGAACATAATCATACAATCTTTAATATTTTATCTACTGATGTCATCGATAAACGGATTGCTAAGTAATTATTCTTAGAGTCCGATAATAAGAAAGGAACCTCTTCATGAAAATTGTTGAGAAATTACGTGGCGACGTGAACCTATGCGCGTTTTATATGCGTCGCGAACATTCAACCTTCAGACCACAACCTCACTTCACACCCACCACAGAAGCTAGACTTCTCTCCGCAACTTTCTAGAGATGGACCCATCCTACGACTCCGATGATCAAAATGCCTACTCAGACGTCCTCGCCTCCCCAATATCGCTGAAGCACAAGGCAGGCACCATAACCTGCTCCGGCTACAACTTCGAGTTAAACGGCTACTCGTTCTGCGACGATACGACGAAATATCTCCCCCTTCTCGAACCCATTCGAGGTAAGAACAACAGGATCCTCAAGGACCAACCGAGGGTCGAGAAACAACCTATGAAATGGTGGAAGGCACAATGTGGATTTCGAGATCTTGATACAAAGGGCCCAGGAGTCGAGCCACTGCAAGCGAGACTGCGAGCTGCACCGAGAGCACCGATGACAACAGAGTTGCGGGAGATACAAGGGAGATTGAAGCAAGATTTCTGGAAGAAGAACAACAAGGCATGTGAGGATCACAACAAGAGCGTCATTGCTGTACGAGACGCGCAGTGGCCAACGATGACAGATGAGCAAAAGATTGCGGCGGACGACCGTCGATTTTTGAAAGAGGCGTTCCCAGATGGCGAGCTATCAGACCCCATCACCGTCAAATTGAGGTATGTAGGACTGCTCCTGAATACCACGAGACATGTGGGAGTCAGATACAATTATTACCAATATCCCATGGGCCATAAAGGACGCGAAGGAAAATACGATTTTATCATAGCCCTTGGTCCGGAGACGTCGAACAAGGAAGCACTTGCAAAATGGGAGAAGGTCAGCGGACAAATCACGCGGCTATCTGAACAAGAGAAAAAGCAAGCAGATTTAGCTACTCACAAGAAAGCACAACGGGTAGTGGAAGCTTCAGGGAATAGGACAAATTGGATAGTCACCGGAACCTACAAGATCAAATGCCCAGTCATTGAAAAAGACTACGGCGAGGATGACAGGAGCATCACCATCTTTGCTGAAAAGGGCCAGCTCTTTGCAAAATTCAACATGGGGATTATTGAGGGATATATGCGTCTTGAAAGACATGCGAAGGATATCCCCACATCCGGAGGGGGTGCAGATACGGGGACAACAGCTAAGAAACGAAAGCGAGCCGAGTTTGAAGACGAGGATATTCCATATGATCCTTACGACAGTGATCGCCGAAGTCCCACACCCGAAGAGTTCCACCTGGGAAAGGTCACCATGCCTTCTCCAGAATATCCTAGCTGGGATTATCGATGGAGAGGAACAGATACTGGATGCGGAGAGCATCAAATCGACTCGGAGAAGAAGTTTTACAAAATGACGTTCCTTGAACCACTTGGTATGACAATCGAGGGGACCTTTGGCTCAGAATATCACAAGGATTGTTCTTTTATGGCACACAAGATTGCTACTGGTAAACCATATGATGGAAATATATCAGAAGCATGGGCAGAGCTGAGCGAGGACGCAATATCGTATCGATAATGGTATCGAAATGTGAGTTCTCATTGGAGATGTAGATCTTGTAATATTGTCTCAGTTGTAAAACAGATGTTAATTCCATCGGAATCTAACTCTGAATGGCCTCCGCAGGTACCGCATTTCAATGTCCGAGCCGCATCCATTAGTGCATATCCTGCTTAGTTCCAACACTCTTAACCACCTTTCCTCAGATAGTAAGGCTCCCCTCCAATGACAGGCTCCTTGAGCTGCCGCCAACATAGACCTTATACTCCCCCTTTTGCAACTGCCATTTCTGTGCTACAACATCCCAAACACTCAAGTCGCGCCGTTGAAGGTCAAAGCTCAAATCGATCGACTGTCCCGGCTGAACATCGACTTTCGAGAAGCCCCTCAGCTGCCGAATAGGTCCACCAGGAATGCCAACATAAAGCTGTGCGACTTCCGCACCGTCTACCGCGCCTGAGTTCGACACAGAGGCAGTGACTTTGAATAAAACGTCCCAAAGATCACCTTGTCCCCCTTCGACGATCGCGCCGACGGGGTATTCATCCGTGGATGGGCCATCGACCTTCGCAACTTCCAAAGAGGAGTACTCGAAAGTCGTGTATGATAGTCCGAAACCAAACTCATACCTAGGCGTGATGTTCTTTGCATCAAATGCCCGATAGTCGATATACACGCCCTCAGTAAAGTCGTCTTGGGGAAATAACCAGTAAACGCCCTCGGGTGGTGTCGGGCTCAAGAGCGAACCATAATCAGATTCGTTCTTCGGAACAGAGTATGGTAGTTTACCACTTGGATTACTTTCTCCATACAACAAGCTCACCAAAGCCCGCCCTGAGTCCTGGCCTGGAAGGTGCGCGAAAATTAAAGCCGTGACGTTTGGGTGATCGATGAATACGTCAACCAATCTCACACCAGCGTTGTGTATCACGACAATGGTGTTGTTGCATTGATCTGCGATATTGTTGACGAGGGCATCAGAGTAGTCATCATGTATCCCAGATCGATCATATCCTTCTGAAGCCCAAGCGTTCAGGAAGACGAGACATGCATCTGATGCGGCGTCGACTTGGGCTGTGGAGTTGATATTGACGATATCCCAGAGAAGCTGCGAGCTGTCTTCGTAGGCACGCTGAGACAATGCCTCAAGTGGAGATGAAATATAAGCTGGATTGTTGGCTCCTGAGCCACCGGCTACAATCATTGTCTCTGGTCTGTTGTTAGTGTGCGTCGCAGAGCAAAAAGAGTGCTGTATGACTTACGGTTGATGATCTGAGACGCACGATCAGGGGGGCCCGCCGTAGAAGGGTTCTTGAGTGGGCTGGCAGCGTCATACCCAAAAACAGAAACGAGCTTTGGCTTCTGCAGTGGAAGACCAAGAGACCCATTTGTATTCTTGACAAGTACATGTCCCTCGATAGCTGAGTTTAGACGGACTTGTTTCGATGAAGGGACTTTGGCGTCGAGGAAGACATGCTGAGCCGTTAGAGAACGTGGAAGTCCAACACCGGGTTCGGGATAATCATCTGAATCTTGGCCGAATTGGTACCAAGTAGCAATAATTCTTTTCCCTTTCCATTAGTTGTGTTCTGGGTTGAAAGAAAGGAAACATACCGCGTAGCCATGTTATCCAAGACCGAAGCATTCATGGATCCATTGTTGATCGCGGCTGTCAGGTTTGACCCCCAGAACACGCCACCACTAGGCATCACCATATCCAACCCTGCTTCAGCAGCAGCATAACCTCCGTGCAAAGCGCCCCAATCACTGACAACAAACCCTTGAAAGCCCAGCTCTTCTTTTAGAACCCCGTTCTGCAACTTGCTGTTCTGGCATCCGTAAGAATTGTTGACTCGGTTGTAGGAACACATGATGTTCCCACTACCAGCTCGGACAGCGTCCTGGAATGGCCATAGATACAATTCGTGGAGAGTCTTGTCATCGATGTTACTCGATACAGACTCCACGCGCTGCCTTTGGTTATTGGTGCTGGGATTCCGATTGAGTTCTGTAAGTGTCAATACCACATCCCAAAGTTCGGAAAAAGTGGTGAGCATACCTTGCTCATTCCCGATGAAATGCTTCGTGCTAGTCACAACACCATTTTCTTGGATACCACGAACGGTCTCAGCAGCAAGCACACCACAGAGATACGGATCATTGGAGATCCCCTCCCAGTTGCGACCGCCCTCAGCTATACGGCCAATGGGACCAACGACTGGGCCCAATGCAATATTCACGCCCTTGGCTTTGAACTCAGCGCCCATGTGAAGAGCACGTTGGTAAGCGAGATTCTTATTCCATCTGTCATCGTCAATACCTGACATGCTTGATAGTATGTAGTAACTTACGTAGCACCAACATGCAAACCACTGTCATAAGCATTCACTCCATCTGCAAGCCTCACTCCATTCCCAGCATCCTGCAAGCAGATACCCTTGAAGCCCAATCTCTCAATCGGCGGGATAAATCCTACACATCCATTCCTCGTGGCCCTGACTCCGAATGTCAGATTGCTCTTCTCATCTTGACTCAATTGCGAGATAAATTCCGCAGCTTTGGAATATGCTGCTGCCCAGGAATCGGTTGTTCCTGATGGGAGTGCGGCGGGAGCTACATATGGCGATTGCCCGTAGAAGTAACTATCGGATGTTATATTCCCAGTGCTATTTTGAGCTGAAGCTTGGAGAGCAAGAACTGATAGAAGGGCAAACCCACGCAAAGGCGTGGCTTCGAGAGATGCGAATTTCATGATTGACTCGGAACAACAAGCTTAACTATCTCGCACAGCTCAAAGCTTGATTTTCGAACCGAAACCCTAGATCTTAAATACATAGACTGTAATCTGAATCCCACCTTTGATATCAGATCATCACGTCAACACATCACCATAATTCCCCTCTCCGCAGCCCCACACGAGGACTGGGACCTCTCAAGTTTCTTACGAGCTCTTGGCAGAGTTCATAGCTTCATGTCCCCCGCAAGTCAAAAAAACGCAACTGCATGTTTCCCAGGGCCTTTTCATCCCATGTGCATGCTAATTAGAGACGGATGTATAATGCCGTCCTCCTCGGGAACATCACTTGCATTAGCTTGGAGAAAAAGTTGGTAAAGCACCCGGAGTAAGACCGACACTTGTAATTTCTCGGACCTCGAAGAGGTTTCTTATGACCGAATTAGTGATGTGCAGGGGGGGAAATAGACGATGTTATTCCGTCGGTGATGTACCCCGCGCTGTGATAATGCGGGGTATTATTGATCGTCGGTCACATGATGTTTACTTGTGAAGAACATGGGAGTTGGCTCGGCAGAAGAGTGATTATACTACGATGCGACCATATACCATGCGAGATTGCTGGATGATACGAGGAGCCGATATTCACGACTGGCGATTCGGCTGCCTGAGCGAATGTCAACAAGATGGATGGCTCTCCAGGGGCTTTAGCGAGCTCCCTAGCTTCGTTGGTTTACTGGTCTAAATATGCCTGACCTGCTTTCCTTTTCATTTCCGTATCATCGAACTTTGCCTCCTCCTAAATCCCGAACTAGACTTCCTGATTTGTACCGCCTCAGTAACAATATGAAATGCTCGAAGTCTCTTCTAGTAGTCTCCAAGTCATCATCAAACCTCAACGCATTTCTTCGCATCAAACCCTCCCGCCTGGCTAAAGTAATAGCTTCGTTGATTTGCAAGAACCATTTTCCTATCTTCCGTGTTTTCGAAATTGAAGTGGGTGTGTCCAAAAGCCCAAATGTTAACAGGACCACTCTTCTAGCAAAGTTCGCCCGATAGATCACTCGAGAAGCCGGAGATCTTGCGCTGTGCATGTACTGGGTCAGACGATCGAGGAGATGTAGTTGGACTGCGGTACCCAAGAATGATTATCTTTCGGTTCGGTTTGGCCACGGAAATGGTATTGACTTGGGGACTCAGCCATGCGAGATTCGAAAGGTGAGCTTCGTTGTGCTTCTCTACTGTCCATTTTTCGATGTGGTAGAAGTAGTTGAGACTGAAACTAACATGATCAGTTTATGATGGAGGAACATTCAAGCTAGTGTAAAACCCAAGATAGGGATGTATGGTGACATATTTTACAGCGTTTGATCAATAAAGGAAACCTATTAGAGGCTGCTGTACGCAGATTTTGCTACAAAGGGGGCCTCGAATTATCTAATTTCTGCTTCGCGAGCACTCGCAACGAGTGATAAGACTTATGGGTCTCAAGAACAATGAACAATGAACAATGAACAATGAACAATGAACAATGAACAATGAACAATGAACAATGAACAATGAACAATGAACAATGAACAATGAACAATGAACAATGAACAATGAACCTGAAACTGACCACCTGCTTCGCGACGAAGGGAAAGTATTCAGTGTCTTTGCTAGTGTATTTTAAAGATTACTCACTGCTGACAGCTTTTGTCAAGAAGAGTTGATCAAAAATTGCGCTGGCATCAACATTCATAGATTTGTTTGAGCTGACAGAGATTATCACTCCATCCGCCTGGTATAAGAAGATGTCAGTGCAGTCAGATGAACTTTTGAAAACCAGTGAGCGGGTCTTTTTACCGGTTTGAAGTAATGAAAATGTTATGTTCATATCCGCAGGCTCCCCCGTGGTATTGTCGTTCAGAGTGCACCCTAATTTCGCTGAAAGCTACAAACACCACGCATCGAAAGAATTGTCTGGATACACCACATATGTCTTGGATCCGCACTAGTAGGAACATGATGGTATTGATATCCAGCAGAATCCTCTAACTTGATTACAAAACCACTCAAAGATGAGGCGACCTGGTACCGTCGACTTGCAAAAGCGAGCCTACTTTGGATCGTTCCTGTGCAAAAAATCTTCAAACACTTTCCGTACTTCGACTTCATCATGACCTCGCTCTTGGTTGCAGCAAGTCTGGTAAGGAGTCATGAGATTCTTATCCAAAACCCCTGTATCTGCACCGATATCGAGCAAGTATCTGACAACCTCGGCGTCTCCCGTATCAACAGCAGAATGGAGCGGAGTCTTCTTGATGATGTCTGCTTTATTTGGATCCGCACCATTCTGGTACAACAGTTCCATGACCTTGATGTGACCTCTCAAGACGGCTGCATGGAACGCAGTCGCCCCCAGTCGACCACCAGGAGCATCTATTTCGTGCCCTTGGCCAAGTAGCGCTTTGACAATCGATTCGAGCCCAAAAGAGGCGGCGTAATAAAGAGATGTGGCTTGCGGAGGGAAATGGTTCCAACCCAGTTTCTGCTTCTTGACATTTGCCTTGTATTCATCTTTGCGCAAGAATTTTATTTCTGAGCAGATGAGCTGCAGCCAGCTCATAAACTGCGGACGAGACGAAGGACTGAAAAATTTGACGACTAGGGCTTCAACTTCCGAAGACTGCGGACAATTTCGAACATACGATGCCCATCGAAAGGATGCATAATTAATGAATGGATATTGTAAGAGTCGGGCTTCAAATTCGCTTGACCCTGATGCTGGGCCTGTTCGAAACTCTGTGAAGTTGAGGTATGCTAAACATAGTTTTGCACACTCTGCGTTTGCCTCTTGACTGGAAAGGGAGAATTCCGAGCCCTGGCCGCTTTTGATGGTTGAGGACAAGAGATAGTCCTTTACCGACAAATGCGCGAGAACTACATCTTCACTAGCCGTAACGGTGACGAGACTCCCACACATGTCCAAAATATCCATTTCGCTGCTTAGTTGTGATTCTTCATCTATGTGGTCGAGACCTGGTTCAATTGCAAGGGCTTCGTGCAGGTCCCTAAGGGACAGGGTAGACACATCGCAAACCAACCACTGAAGTATCTGCTTAACGAGTCTTACATTTCCAGTGGAGATCTTCGCCAGAATTTTCTCATATGTCTCATGAAGACCTGTAGGAAGGTTGTTGAGTGCCATTCTGATATCTTTCATCGTCCTAAGCTTGCCGATTTCGTCGAGTTGGCATTGAGTCCATCGAAACCTGGCAGCTTTTAAGCAAATTTCATGCAGAAATTTCAGAAGGGGATTCTTACATTCCCTTGGCCTTTGAGCTCAGCGTTTTTTGTATGTCCTGCTTGAAGGATGGCTTCAACCACCTGAAATTTGAATCGTAGGTTAATCGAAAGTCGACATAGCGATCAATATCCAGTGCTAGGTGTGTAGAAACGTCTTCTAGCCGAAGTCTTGGGTATTCGGTCATCTGTTCTCGTATATCTACTTCGTCTCTACTACTGAATAGGATCTTGAGATCGATCGCAGTATGGACCAGTCGCTTGAGAATCCGAAGGATGTCAAAGCTACCTTCGCACTCATCAAGAGCATCAACGACGATTATGACTTGATACGTAGAGGTTAAAGAGTGCAATATGTTAAAGAGTGTTTCGAGACCAGACTGTTTGCTGTATGAGCTGGCAGTCGTTTTCTTGCTGTCAAATGCATCCTCAAGCTCGGCTGGAAACGAGCCTAGGCTCAAACATATCTGAGAAATGATGGATCCTAACAAATTTAGTGCATCGCGTGCTTCTGGCGTCCTGAAGTCGCAATAGAAATATGCCACAATCGCGCCAGGCTCCTCTGACCTGAGGCGCTGTAGGAATTGTATCACCGTCGACATCAGAATCGTCTTGCCAGATCCTGGAAACCCACTAATCCAAAGGATCGAGCAGTCAGATTCAATCCAATCTTTAAACTTCTTGCTTGACAGGAACCATTCGTTTGTCCCCTTTTGATGTGCTAGTAGCGCCGCTTCATGAATTGAAGAAGCATTGACGGGTGACAACCAACGGAAAATAGATCGCTCTCGCTCGTTCAAAGACGCATCTTGGAGCTTCTGGTGTATCGTTTTGGTGTTCTGATCGACGACTCTGATAGCCTTCGACATATACGCGATAGATCCCATTTGGTCAACCAGTATAGCCATCTGCAGTGTGCTTTTGTGCCCATCGAGAATTCTCATTGTCTTCTCAACATCTTTCTCTTTGAAGTGCCAGCCAACACTCTGTATTAGTGCCCTTCTCCTACTCCCCGTTTCGCCAGCCCAGCTCGCAGGAACGAGCTTATCTTCAAGCGAAATCAGGTCATCGAGACATTGCTTCAATCCTCCGCCGTTGCCACAGAGCTCTCGAAGAGCGCTATATTCTGCAGCTTCGGTACCGGTGGATCCCAATTCTATATTATTCGAAAACTGCTCAAGCCGACTAAGAACCATTCGCAAGTCGTTGACGGAACTCGTGATCCGAGACAAAGCCGTAGGGGCATCTTTCATGGCAGCCCGGAAATCATAGCATATTGCGACTATGGCGTTGGCGGCCTGTGAAACGGCAATTATAGAGGCAGTGATGCTGAGGGGATCCATGCTGTTTTTCGATGGGGCGAACGTAGTCGTGCAGATACAGGTAGGTGGATTTTAGAATTGAAGGTTGGAAGTCCACGCTTTGCTTCTAGAAAAGTGGCTTTCTGCAGCTGAGCGCGGAGTGCATGGAATTGGGCCAATGAAAGCGCATATCAACGTGTGAGAATGTCCACATCGTGAAGCGCCATGTCTACCTGTGGTACTTGACTCTTTTTTGAGTAGACCTGCTTATGTGGTGTTCAATATTAATAGTTTGAAGCGAGTTCATACGGTAGAGGCTTTCTTAATGCTGAAGTTTGACTGATATGCTGCCCTGGCATCCCCTCTGACGGGCATGGCAGGAAAAGGGACCCAGTTGTTTACTGTTTGATGACACACTAAGTCTCAGCTATAATCTGGGCTATCAAACTATGAGGCCGTAGACATTGATGGTGGATATTCATGTTAAAATATTGGCGCGATTTGGACACAATCCCAAAAAGCAGAATACTGTCACCACTGCTTGGAGGTTCTTTTAACTATTTATATGATTGACGCCCCTCATTCATTTCGTGTTTCGTTCTTTTAGAAGATCTATATGTTTGAGGGCAGAGGTTCTGACTTGGGGCTCAGTGAGGTTTGCTGTGGGCTAAGAGCTTGAGTTTGCAATCATGCACTGCCTCAAAATAATTTGTGGTGATGCTTGTGGGAGAGTTTCAATTATTTACAGGGTATATTTCAGCATGCATAGCCCCGCACTCGACTCTGTAATTCTGGCAATACTCGGAATTGGAATACTGCTTGCGCGCAGGTGGTTGAATATTTTGGAGGACCAAAGGCTTATTATTGTTAAATGTTAGAAGTGGTGGAGTAGTAAAGTGATGATGAATGAAGCTCTGCAACTGACGCCGCAGGTATACACGAGACTAGGTCAGCTGATAAGACAATCACGTGATATTGACTCTGCCATAGGACAACGCCACAGTAACCGAAGCTGCTGTAGTGTAAGAGAGTGTCAACGTAGACTCGAGGGACAGAAGTTTACAAGCGCTACACTAGCGGCCTGACATCTACTCTCCAAGGAGCCTTGTGTTCATCTCTCACTACCAAGCGAGAGGTGGACCTTCTGTTGTGTATTCGAAGTGGCTGGTGTGTGACAAACATATAGCCGCTTGCAAAATGGGGCTTCCCCTCTAAACTCGCTAAGGGTTCTGAGCCCACCTACCGGACGGGGCTTCCAAGGCACTATGTGACGTATGTTACGGTACAATGGAGCTCTAAACTTACACCACATGTACAACTTAACAAATAGGCTCTAGTATTCTGCCTTGAGGTCGAATATGCTCCATGATATTCAACATGTCACTTGACTTCCTAGGCGACACATAGTTATATTAAGCTAATCAAATTACATAACGGGCTCCGAACTGCGAATGTATGAAGGCGAGAATGTGTGCTATGACAGATCAAATTGGCTATCCTTATATGAGGCCCCCGAAGCGGATGAAGACCCCATGGCCGCCTGGATAAGCCCTCCTGACTTGAAGCAAACTTGCTTCTATTTAGCTCGATATAAATCCCTGCCCGTCAGTAAAGTGTTTTGCTTAGGGTATAAACACCAAATTCTCGATCTTGGAATGTAGTGTATTCAAACTCGAAAGGCACAATAACGGCCTGTAGAACCTCAATCTACTCCGAAGGTGATGATAATTTGCCAATCATTGGCTCCAGTTCTTTCAGCGACCATGATAGTATATCAATCTCCTCCTTTAGTTTATTCTGTTTCTCCAGCCTGCCGCTTCTGTCTGGATCTTCGATAATTCCATTGAATTTCGCCTCATCATCTATCCACTCATGAGTAAATAGATCTTCGAAATTTCTGAGGAGATTCCGCTGCACCACTTGAACTAACATGTTGTCGATGTAAGTTTCACGACATTTCTTACTTAATTAGTGCTAACGTTACGCTTCTGTAGAAGTTAATTTGATATCGAACTTACCATGTACAACGTCAGCGTGTTCTGAAGGAACTTCAGTGCGTTGAAGCGGCTGACTATATCCAACTCGCTAAATTCTGCTTTAGCCTGGGTGCCAAGTTTTTCCTGGCTCTTGTTCGGATGGGTAGTTTTGGTTTGACCTGTTGTACGTCCGGGTGTTGTTGACGTCTGCTGTGTGGGCTCAGCCGTCTTATTCAGCCTCTCGCTTAAACCCACCATCAGCTCTCGACTTCCCATCCAGATACCAGGGTTCATGCTTAACGCAGCGTCTCCTCGGTCTTCCTCTATCATCTCCAGAGAATATATAGCCGTTGCTTTGCGCTCTTTCAGTTTGCCAAGTATTTCCATTGCCAAGAACCTTTCAGCAGAGCATCACGCTTGACAACGAAGAGGACAGCCTCTCGGGCAAATTCGAGGCAGCAAGAGTAACAACTGGCTACGAAATCTTTCGCTAGTTTTGTCCAAGGTTTTGAAATTCTCGGAGCACGAGGAGAACGCGATCAGGACTGAATTCTCCGGGATGATATCCTGACTGAGTCCGTTGCAAGAACACTAACATTTGCGAAACCTCTGCTGACATGGGGTCGGTCGGTAGTTTCTCGTCAGGTTTCCACTTGAACTCGATTGAGTTGTGCCCCTTCGACCGCATTTCCTCGGAGAATGTTCTCCCTTGGTCTGCAATCTTAGACCGTAGCCAGCAAAGTCCGTCCTCTGTGATAACGAAGAACATTTTCTCTGAGTAGTTTCCTGATGCACCCTCCTTTTCTAGGTTTCGGAGCGCAAAAACGATTTTCTTTAACTCATCTTTATGTCGCTCAGGGTCCTTCTCTCGGAGCTCGCCCAGGTCTTCCTCTCGCTTTTCCAGCGCCACCTTGATGTTGTTGTAAATTGAGCTAAGCTGGCGAACTGCCATGTTGGATAAAAGTGAGCACAGGCGATTCCTAAGACTATCCACTCCCATTTCCTCGTGTCGATTTCGTGCCACCCATTCGGAAATTTGCGAGTATCACCGAGGCTGAGGCTGGTTGGCAGGGATCGATGAGTTCGCTCGAAAAAATCAGTCTCGTTTTTATTTCTGCCTGCCAAGTCCACGAAATCACCCTTCCCGTTGATCTGGCTGGCAGGGGGCGATTGTGTAGCACATGGGAACCCAGCTTGAAGAATTGGGAAGTCTGTGGATATAAAACATGTTCGACCCAGGACTTTTCTAAATTAGAACCGGGGTCCGTTAAATCTGGCTTAGTAATGATACCGAATGTCCTGCGGCAAGTAGGATCAACATTTTGTGCCATTCTGAGTATCTCATGGGTTTCTGGGTCGTTAACAGCGTCAACGACTGCTAGGATTAAGGCGGATTTCCGTTCGATATATGTTGAGTCACTCCCTTAAGATCGTAACTCTCGTCAGCAGCAGTGAGCCCGGGAAGATCGATAAGCGTCAGTCTTGGCGCACCGATATATGCTTCGGAATCTGGGAAGTGGTACTCGATACATAGCACGTCGTTAGAAAACTTCTGCTTCTCCGTTATTGCCATCACTTCCTTGGCTTTGGCGATAATCTGGTCGACGTTTGTGCAGTTTGGTAGCTCCTGTTCCTTGTACTAAAACTCTTCTCCTTGAGTCTCTGCCTCCTCTAGCGTTGGACGAAAGCGGACTTTACTCTTGATGAACGCCTCCTTGGCATCGGGAAAGAGTCGGATCCTGTTTACCGTTACCCTTCGTTCATGATAGTGTGAAGATTACGTACTCAATAACAAACCTAGTGCAAGGCCCACCATCTCCTTTCTCAAATTCTAGACCCGTGATTGCTTCCAACACTGAGGGCTTTCCGGCCGATTGCTTGCCGCACATGACCAACTCAGGCGTGTCGATCTCATGATGAATATTACACTCTCTGATCTTATCAAGAACTCTCAAAATCTTAGTTTTCGTCTCGTCCGGTGGGAAACTAAAACCAGGGAACCGGGGTTCCTCCTCCTGACTAGCCTGCTCATTGTTGATAGTGCCATTGGGCGGCGCGACGCGCCATTTGGAGTATCCCCGTTGTCCATTCTTGTGCCGAGGACAAGGTAAAAATAATCTGGCTTGAAACGAATGTTGAATCTGCTTCGTATACTTATCACACTGGAATTATTTGGGCGTATTGGGCATCAGTGGGCTCTACTCCCTCACGAGGGTGACTTAGCTTGATAACTCATACATTTAAGCTGCTTAGTAATATTTTCGCATAGTTGGACTTGCCAGCTTGCTTCCATAATCCATGCTCTGCGCTAGCTATTTTCGCCTAGCCAGGTGGACTGCACGAGAAGGAGAAGCCCAAGCGCGTGGAGGGGAAGGCGGTTTTGCAAGCGACTGTATTGTGGGTGGGATGCAGAGCTGGGGAATCCACCCCCATGCCAACCAACAGCGAATGGTAGAACAAAAGGTGATTCGTTGTTGGGGGCTACGCTATGCTTCATTGGCAAGGTCGGCGGCTTGTGCTTTCCAACGCGAAAGATCCACCCAATCCGCTTGGTCCGTCCCATACCAACAGCACTTCGCCTGCATCGCCTTTGTGAGTTTCTAGTGGTGGACAACTCAGGTCGTGAGGATGTTGTGTGTACCGTTGTACGACGTGAGTGACGTGTGCGACTTATCTGCACAACTGAATCAAGTCAGGCTGCTGTCCCACAGTTCGTGCGTAGAGTGAGCTTTACAACTCTGCTCATCCCAATTAGCAACGTATTTCGTGCTCTGCTAGCGATTATGGCCTTGCTCGAGTCGGTGTTCAACCATTTAGTCCTTCCGCCCAAGCTACCTGGTCATCGAGATATAGACCTTGAGGGCATTCAAAACAACATTCTTGCCCGCCTCATCCATGCCTGCGACACCTTGAGAAAGTTCGCAGATCCAGTATCCGGGGACACTTGGATTGCTGTTCAACATTCCCTTCGTATTTGCCTCGATCTCAATTCAAGCGGCCGTCTCGACAAGGCATTGGTGCTACAAGAACTGAAGAATCTTCAAGGAAATGGTCTTCTCATCTTACACGCTGTGGAACAGAATGCAGCACTCCTTGTTCGACGTCGTACACTGTAATTACGTCTTACGACTCAGTTGAAGTATTAAACTAAGGTGTATAACCTAGGGATGATAGAGAGACTATTGTTGTGGAAGTCTTCGAAGCATCGCCTTCTTCCGAAGATGTCCTAGCAGCCGAGAATTGTCTTCAGTGGGACTTCCCCGGTCGCGCCGTTGAACTGCCTCTCGCGGAATTTCTTAAGGAGAGCTTCCAGGAGAGTCTTGCCACCTTTTTGGAGCAGGCCAGCATGGAGCCTCTGAAACGTTTCGAAGCACGTTCTAGAAAGGCGAAAGTCTCCATCGTCGAGGCTCGGGATACTACTGATCCTGCTCTCATTACGCAAATGCTGATGTCCTTGCTTGAAGCTGTAGGATCCTCTGTCGATGTGACCAGGATAAGGAAGCGAGTACGGGATGATGTCAATATACACAACGCGGAACTTCCATGGAGAAGACTACCGTTTTGGCTTGTTCTTAGAATCGCCACCCAGCGCCAGCTCTGCCTTGTCCTCGGTAACGAGTCTGGACGGGCCTACTATAAGTTCTTCATTTGCGTTGTTCTTGCCCAGCTTCTCGAGGACTCTGCAGGCCACCTTGCTCCAGAGTTGACCTTGATGCTCAGAGCCAAGTTGTGCCGCCGCCTTGCAAAATTGGAGATGGACAAGGCTCGGACCCCTTCCGCCTCTGCCATTTACAGCCACTTCTTCAACTCTGTCGGTCCAATGGCCAAGGAAATTATCGAGAAGGCTACCTTTCAGGTGGAATCGGCCTGGGCACACTTCAAGACGACGTTTGAGCGATCTATCGCACCACTTCCATCCCACGCTAATGAGAAGGATCTCCAAATTTCCCTTCCGAGCAGCGGAGCGTACCTTAGAACCCTTCTCGCTCTACCTCTCGCACATCGGCCAGACCTTGCATCGCTCCAAATTCCTCCCTCGGGTGATGGCACCATGGAACAAGTCACCAAGTTTACTGACCGCTACTTCTCCTTGGCACAGTTAGAAGAAAGCATCGAGAATGAATCGCTATTGTCCCTTGGACCGGGGGTAGATCTTGGAGCTCGTTGCGTACAGTTGGCGGATTCGATTATCAATGTATTCGCTATCGTTGGAGATGCTTATAACTCTAATCCAGAGCAAATAAGCATCATGATATTGACTGTCTTTGACCTCTGGGTCCAGATGGACAAGTGCATCATTAGTATCTGTCCCCTCCTCGCCGATTACGCCCCAGTTTTCAGCCCTGTGCTGCTGGATGTTCTACATCTCCCCAAGTTTTCAAGCATGCAGCGCCTCCAAGGTATACAGAGTCACCTCCAGAGCAGGGTTAAAGACTGCCGATTTGCTCACAAGACAATCTTCAGCGACATTGATGAGGACTGCTTCGCTGCTCGATGTGTAGGGCAGTCTGCTCGGTTGTGCAAACTACAGAGACGGGTCGAAGAAGGCTCGGACAAGTCTCGCAGAAACAAGGAATTAGAATGGAAAAAAGCTTGCCGCGAATATGACGAACTGAGCCAAGAGATTTCGAGCCGCATCTGCGTCTGCAAGAAAAACCCTGATGGATCTCGCGATATCAGAGGTTGCAAAAAGTGCTGGCATTGGCGCTGTCGGAAAAAAATGAAAATCGCTATCCATGAAGACTTCCTCCCCACAAATAAAGCTCAAAAAGCTGCAGTAATACTGGAGCTTGGAATTTCCAACTACATAGCAGCATATCGAAATACAACATTCAGGATATTCAACGATCTGGCACATCCAAGCAGACCAAAAAATTCGCCACCAACCATGCTACTGAAAGACTACTCAAAGCTTCAACCTTATGCGGTGTCTACCATGGATGGTGTGTCGCTTGCATCAACAAAGAAATCATTTCTCCAGACCCATTTCAAAGCACTCAAAATGAAGGTCGATCTCTCTGATGTTCTTTTGCCACAGGGCTTAGACTTTGCATACTACGATTCTACATCTGGAGTATGGCTGAAGGATCTTGACAGACCACTCACATTTCAACATCTGTGTGGAACCCACGTTCCACAGAGTCTACTAACCTCAATCGTTGAATCGTCAATACACCCCCGTCCCAACCTTAATGGGCCGTCATCCTACGAGATCGTTGCCAGCCAAACGAAATGTCCGGCAGACATTTCCATTCACGAGTTCATGGCATATCAAAGATTACGTTCTGGCAGCACTCGTCGGTGGCTCACCATGCTGGTAGAGTTGGGTGCGTCGAACATAAACTTTAGCACCGAGGATACCATGCTTATCTTCAATCACCTCGCTGTGCAAGCAGGCCCAGCACAGAATGATGCCAATGATCTGCGAGATGCTCACGTTGTATTCCGAGATCCATCGTTTTGTCAGCGTCTGACGGAGCAGATCGATGGCCGTCTTCGCAATATACGGACCAACTGGCGCGAAATGCACTGTATGGAAATGCTCATCACCCTCAGTCTTCGACTCTTTGACTTAGGCCTGGGCCACCATCGTCAGGCTGCAGAATTGTTGCTCAAGACCGCCCGAGAGTCAACTTTGCAATGGATTTCTCATCTTCGTGACGAGGTGAGGACTGCACTGGAGGCTGACGCAGCAGAGAGGGCGGCGAGGTACGGATTCTGGGCCGCTCTGCTTTGCCGAAGGACATTCACCATATTTACATCTCTTTCTGAAATGAATGCAGAGAACCTGAGTTCTTTCGTTCAAGCTTCTGTAGCTTTGCAAGAGAATCTCG
Source organism: Rhexocercosporidium sp. MPI-PUGE-AT-0058 (assembly GCA_020746875.1). NCBI lineage: Eukaryota > Fungi > Ascomycota > Leotiomycetes > Helotiales > Rhexocercosporidium > Rhexocercosporidium sp. MPI-PUGE-AT-0058. The sequence continues at coordinate 455,392 of JAGTJL010000014.1, read as the reverse complement.
TAGTAGATCTTGCCAAGCTCCCCTTGAACCTGAAAAATATGATGGTCAGAGATGCGAAAATGGCATATCGACTACGACGACTTATTCAAAAGTCCATTAAATCCAACTATGATAGCCTTGGAGCTGCAATCAACAAAATTTGGTCTGATCCTAGCAATTCTCTTGGGAGGACTTATTCGCGTTGGCAGTTCCTCTCGTCCCCGAACCATAGATGGGTCATGTCGGTCATCACTAGTACAGCGAACAAGTTTACCGTTCCTCAGGTGGTGCACTACAACTTTATTGAGGGGCACCTCCTTGTGGATGGAAAGCCACTAGGGAAACTGCCCTTGGATATTAGAGCTTCTGAAGATGTTAAGGAGCTCTTCGGGAATCAGCACCTTCTAACCTTTCCCTCTTCACTGAGTGGTATGAGCCACGTCATGGCAACGCGTGTACTCAGTAACGAAGTTCATTTTGGCCTCCGTGGGAAGAAAGTGGTCATTAGAGCTCTTATCGGCGACAATCTTCTAGAATATGTTCCTCGGCGTTTGTTTATGGACGGAGATAAGTTTGATCTGCCCTCGGGCCTCATCGAAAATTGCGTACACTGGCTGAATATCCGCACAAAGCGGCTGGAGATCCGAAGAAAACCTGTCATATGGAGGGCTCGGAAGAGCGACTGGGTTCTAGATATCTCCAACCACCGGGTGTACCGAAATCGAGTTGCCCTAGTCGATCCGCATTCAGCACTTTGCATGCGCGTAGCCAATATATTTCGCCACTTCGAGGATCCCCAGCGGTTGACGGTGTTCCAGCCCGCAATGGGGAGGCTCTCGGTCGAAATGCGGCACCTCGAACTCTCTTTCTTTGTCAATAAAAACAAACTTCTGGAGTGTAGAGAACTGCATGCAGAGATCGATCCCAACCAAGATGCGGGGACACTGTACGGACTACTGAGTAAGATTGTGCTTCGTAACGTCGCCAACCCCGAGCAACGAAGTATCATTACTCCTCTAGGGAATTTAAGCTACAAGCGTCATGGTATGCATGTTGCAGTTCGAGCGAGCAGCACTACCGAATATGGCACATTCGGAATTGACAATGTTCTGGGAAGGTTGTCATGCCCGCCTGAGCCGCGCCTACTCTACTCCAAAGCCCAGTTCCATGCATTCACCTCATTTGTTTTGCCTGATCCTCTCACTGGGCGCACTGGTACAGAGGAAGCTCTGCATACGCTTAGGTCAGGCTATTGCCAGCCCTGGACGCCAATAAGCGACGGTCTTGCGTCCATTCTTAAGGTCATCGGCAGTTTGAGCATGGCTAGAGAGTATTACCCAAAGGACAAGAAACGTCTCCAGACCACCACGTGGGACCAACACCTAACCATGAGCATTCAACACGATAGGTACGAAGGTCTTGTCTTAGACATACTGGCCAAATCAAATCGGCTCCGAGCCTTTTCTGGCGAAGGTGAAGTGGTGGATTTAGATATTCAGGTTCCCTCGCACCTCCGAAAGCGTGGTCAGCTCCAGCGATCTCTCTATGAACGTGGCAATGCTGGTCCTTTAGGACAGTCAGCCAGGAAGGACATGGTTTATAGTCCTAGAGATCGACATATCAGCTTGCTCCAAGCCACCAATGTCTATCAAACCGTGGCACTCGTGCGGAATCAGCCGTTCCATGCTTACACGAAAAAAAAGCTGGCAGCTATTCTTCAAGATTGGAAATTCATTGGAGGGTTTTGCCAAAGCAATTCGCATTCAGAAAAGCACTCGAGTTGCCTCCTCGATTTGATGGAGAATGATATCGGCGAAAATTGGGGCAGTCTTGTGAATCTATGTCGAAATACTCCCAAGGGTTCGTATGAGCTGATTTTTCGACTCTGCTTGTTGTCATTTGGCACAAAGACTGATATGAACGTGATTCGGTGGCTGGCCGCATTCGCTGGCTTGGATGAGCTGAGGGCCTTGCAGCCGCCAGTCTGTCCTTTCTTCACTGGACTCAAGGCGTTTGAGCCTCCATCGCCTGAACTGCTTCTTCAACTTATCGCAACCGACTATCCCGTAATTGGAAAAGGTATGAAAAAGAACAAAAAACAGCAATGTCTGATTCAAGAGGAGCATCGAAATTTGTGCGAGGCCGAAGGGAGGCGCCTGGTCTCCTTTCTCCTAGAGCAATGGCCCAGCTCGGAACCATCAGCAGAAAGTTTTGAGTCAACAGTCCTTAACAGCAAGCTAGCCGTGGAGAGAATTCTTCCTGAGTGGCAACGCCTGCATTGGAATTTGCGGCTTTCGGAGTATGTTGTTCAAGCTCAGAAAATCATGGATCGCCATAAAGGCGCGAACGACAAGCAGATACCACAAGCATGGAATATGCAACCTGTGCCATTCTACTGCCCTGACCGTGGCTCTATTATCCCATCAATATCAGATCTCTTAGTGAAGCCCGCGGCGTTTCCTCTACACCATTTGTCCTTTGGAGCACTACTTAGTGACGACCTATCTCGAGGTGTATGTTTTCCCAGCAAACAGCATAGTGTCTCTCCAAAACCTACCTGGTCTAAAGAGACTGCCGAGCTTAGTAACATCCTGGATTCGTTTACCGGATCCTTGGACGTTCTACGACAGCAATATGGAAATGACTTGAAGAAGAGCCTTCTTGCCCTGAACAATGTCAGCGACAAGCCACAACTTCAAGAGATGCCGCCAGCTATCGATTCCGTCAGAGAGGAAATAGAAAACGTCCGAGCGGCTCTAAATCATCAGTTTGAGCAAATTAAAAACGCCTTATCTGCTGAGGACGATCGCTTCCAGTGGCTTAAATTGGGTGGTTTGTGGCCGAGCACCACCCCGACAACAGTTCTTGAACAACTCCGTTCGAGCTCTGATCACTATTTTGGGAGCGAAATGAAAGAAGCTTTGGTTTCATATGGTATCTTGGCTACGACTCTTCAAAGGCTCCTCCGAATCAGACATGCCCAGTTACGAGGAGATTATCATAAGCTGTCTCAGGAATGGCGAAACGCTGGTCACGAAAACTGGAGACCCTTGGAGTTCCCTGACTGGTTGCTCCTTGAGATTGAAAGCGATCTCCTGATCCGCTGCGAGCAGGTAGACGTCGCAAATGCCATTATATCACCTGCTTCTGGATCAAACTCTGTTTTACAAATGAACATGGGCCAAGGTAAGCTAATCAACCTGTAGACTCAACGCACTATCTATGATCCAGGTGTTCTCAACTTTGACATAGATTCGAACATTAGCAGACTGACAAATATTTAGGGAAAACCTCCTGCATTGTACCTATGGCTGTGGCCGTCCTAGCAGACAGAAAGCAGCTCTCCCGCCTTATTGTGCCAAAGGCACTTCTACTGCAGACTGCCCAAACAGTTCAGTCTAGACTAGGAGGTCTAGTAGGTCGAGAGATCAGGCACATTCAATTCTCTCGCCGGACTTTAACCACCCCGAATATGCTACGACTGTACGCCGCACACCATCACGAAATCCTTCAATGTTGTGGTGTTATTCTTACTACTCCCGAGCACATCTTGTCGTATAAGCTCAGCGGGCTCCAACGCCTTGCAGATTCCAAGTTTGATGAAGCGAGGGAGATGGTCAAATTTCAATCATGGTTAACTGACACTTGTCGCGATGTCCTTGATGAATCAGACTTTAGCTTGGCGGTCAAGACACAATTAATCTATCCCAGTGGGCCACAAATAACCGTCGATGGACACCCTCACCGTTGGGGGGCTGCACAGATACTGCTATCGCTGGTGGAGGACCATCTTCCGGATTTGCAGCGTGACTTTCCCCAGAGTATTGAGGTTGTCAAAAGACAAGGCGGATTTCCTATGATTCATCTCCTCCGAAGAGACGTGGAAGACGCTTTGCTACACCGCATCATAGAAGACATTTGCGACGGGCGGATTTCGTTCCTTCGTGTGGCCAACTCAACCGCGAGCAGACATGATATCAAGCGCGTGTTATCGCAGGAGAACCTTGACTTTGAGCTCATGGATCATGTATTGGGTCTTTTCTCAGATAAAACATCGGCTCGCAAGACCATTCTTCTCATCCGTGGCTTGCTCTTGAATAGGATCCTCTTACTCTGCCTGAAGAAAAGATGGAACGTGCAGTATGGCCTGCACCCAAACAGACAACCTATTGCAGTCCCTTTCGACGCCAAAGGCGTCCCATCTGAGCAGGCAGAGTTCGGCCATCCCGATGTCTCTATCCTTTTCACTTGCCTGGCTTTCTATTACGCGGGCCTCAGCATATCGCAGTTCCGCGAAGGTTTACAGCATGTCTTGAAATCTGATGATCCAGCAGCAGAGTATGATAGATGGACTTGCGTCTCTGATACACTACCGCAAGCCTTGCATCACTGGAACGTAATTAATGGAGATGACCAAGGACAAGTTGAGGAACTTTGGCGTCACCTTCGGCTCAACCGAAGCGTTCTTGATCATTACATGAACAACTTTGTCTTCCCTGCTCATGCTAAGCAATTTGGCACCAAGTTACAGGCTTCGGGATGGGACCTGCCCTTGTTCTCCAAATCCGGACTAGGAGATGGAATCTCGTGCGCGAGGACAACTGGGTTCAGCGGCACAAATGATAACAAGATGATGCTCCCACTGAATATTAAGCAAGATGACCTACCAAGTTTGTGCCAAACTAATGCAGAAGTGCTCACCTACATTTTACAAAGCCGTAACCGGCGGTACAAACGTGCAGCTTGGCAGGGAAAGCGCCTGACGGAGGTTGAACTTCTGCGAGAGATGGCGGGCATGGAAGTTAGAATTCTCATTGACGCCGGTGCTTATATCCTCGAGATGAACAATCGCAATCTCGTTAGGGCATGGCTAGATATAGACACGGGAGCCAAAGCAGCGGTCTATTTCGGTGCTGACAACAGGGCCTGGGTCCAGTATCGAGGAGGCAAGGAGGTAGTCCCACTGCTTGCTACCCCTTTTGCCGAAAACCTTGATGAATGTCTTGTGTACATTGACGAAGCACATACTCGTGGAATAGATTTGAAGCTGCCCCAAAGAGCCCGTGGAGCAATCACCCTAGCTCTTGGCCAGACGAAAGATCACACGATGCAAGGTAAGCCGACTGCTGATCATCTCTCTGATTAACGCATGCCTAACAAAACCAGCTGCGATGAGGCTGCGACAACTGGGAACTTCCCAATCTATCGTTTTCCTTGCCCCACCCGAAGTCCATCAGAGTATCCTCGACGTGTACAAAAAGAGACATGGAGAGCAGGTTGACTCTCCTCGTATCGATTCCTCTCACGTCCTGTGCTGGCTTCTAGAACAGACCTGCCGTGCAAATGAGCACTTGCAACATCTGTATCTTGCACAAGGAACTGATTTCTGCCGCAGGACGGATGCCCAATGGAGATATATGAACTTTCTGACAAAGAAGCGCCACCGAGAAGCTTATCTCAAAATTATACAACATCCGGAGCGCCAGACCCTTGAGCAGCTGTACGGAGAAGTGACAGACATCCAGCCGAGCTCCCTCACTGACACACCCTCCACGGAGCTGAGGGGTTTTATAGAGGAGCTTGAGAAGCAAGGAAGAGCAGCAAATGGTAATGAGGGCCGTATTCCTAGCTCGGCATTGGAAGAAGTAGAGCAGGAGCGAGAGGTCGAATTCCAAGTCGAGCAGATACGCCAAGTTCAGAAGCCGACGCACTACAAAGCTCTCGAATTCTCAAGTCTGCATCCAGCGGTCTTTCTCTTCGCTACAACTGGCACCCTTGCTGGTGGAAAGGGGTACGAACACGCCTATGATGCCCTAGCACGGACGAGCATCGGGCGAAAATATAAAGTTCAACGCTCTAAATCGCAGCTGTACGTCTCGGCTGAGTTCATGCGCACTATTGAACTTGGTAACCGTATCTCAAACGATGACTTTCTCGTAAGTTATAGCCTATCATTCATTCCATGCCACAATCTGTACTGAGGAATGTCTTCTACAGCGCCCTGTTGAATGGATCCTGTGGAACCCCTCGAACAATACCGCCCTCATAGTTATCTCCGAAGAGGCCGAGATTTTGATTCCCGTGATACGAGCAGCGATAAAACCGGTAGTGCACCTGATTGCGTACGCTGCACCTGTCACAAAACACATGCTGCATTTCAACAGGCTTTCATATTATGTTCTCCCTTGTCTACCAGTCGGGTACAAAGCACCCGACTGGCTCCCCATTGAACTTGGAATTTTCGCTGGCCGGCTGTACATTGACTTTCCGGATTGTTCTTCTCTGACCAAATACTTGCAGCTAGAAGATAGGTTCGGTACAAAGTGTCCGCAGGAGCGTTCGAAAGACATGCGAGTCTTTAGCAATAATCCTGTCGACTTCCTACAGGAGTGGCTTACCGTCCGCCGCAAGGGGCAAGACATAATGCACACGCCAGTGGGTTACATCTGCCAGGGGAGGCCCTTGCACGAAAGTCATCCTTTCTTTGGAGCGCGGAGTACAGATGATAGAGAGATTACATCGCCTTCAGGAGGTAAATTTAGTGGCGATATCGACATAGCTGACGACCAAGCTTCGGACCTTGACGACGAGTTGGACTTTGTAGATGCTTCATAACGATCTGGTATTTCTCGCTCTAATTATATCAGGGAAATTTCACCAAAGAATGCATTTAAATCTTTTTCTGCAGGCGTTCATTTGGTGACTTCAATTGAAACTCTGTATGTGATGAGCTAGCTACCTAGTTATGTATGTTACGGCACACGGATATATATGCATGTCTCTCTCTCAAGCAGTCCCAGCCTCTGCTCTTGGATGGAATTCCCCGGCTTCAACATCAATAGGCGAACCTAATATTACCACTTTATCATATGAAGCGAGAAGACAACAGAGTATTTAGATTCAAAAGTCGATTACATTATCTCTTGAAAGGTTTACACTATAATTATAAGCGAAGTTGCTCATAACAAGGCTTAACAACTTCGAATTTGTGGGACTAAAGAATACAGGTAGACTGTATGGTCCACTGTTCTGTGGAGACTGGTGGGTGATAGATACCAAAGATATTGAGATATCTTGACAGATTTCACTAAATGTTTGTCTTGATGAGCGGGATGAGTCCCTATTGTGTTTCATGCGAACATGCACGGGAAACCCGCATAAGTTAATCATTCTGCTTCTACAAACTCTAAAGATAGCTCTTGGGAACACATCCATTGCCCTTGACTTCCGTCCCTTAGTCCTCACCTTTCTAACAACAGGGGTAAATTATGACTTACGGCCTTCAGGAGATGGGGTGCTAAAAACACCAAGCGGCGTCTGAGATCTGTACGATAAACACACTTGATTCAAGACAATTGCAATGAATCTTTTTGAATATTTGCAAAGTTCTCTTGACCCCGTGAGATTTCGAGATAAATTTTTGGTTTGGGATTTAAAATAAAGCTTTTTTTTCTGTCTTTATGACGAAGTTCAAGTAGCATTGAGAGCGCCTGTGGTGTTCCTGACTTCTTGCGGGCCGGGGTCTCTTGAGGCACTGAATTTATCTTTGATTTTGGTGTTTGTATTTCCAATGCAAGTTTTAGCGCCGACACCTTCTAGTAAGAGCAATCCACTCACGACTTCTTCCCGAATGACTTAATGAGGGGATATGGGATTTCGAGGCACACGATAGGCAGAGAGGTCTTGCAAATGCAGAAGGTTAGTTGGTTTTCTTGCGCCACCATTTGTTGGTTCCAGGGTACGATGCTCAGGTATTCAGGGAAGTTGATTGGTATTGTGCTGAACGAGCCGTCTTAGTGTATCATGTTCTTCTTCTGCAAGTTGATCGCCCTGTTCTGAATTGCGAACCCGGAATCACGGAATCCCCGCAAGACCCTCATGATGATGTACTCTGTACTATTAAAATTAAAATAATACAAAAAATGGGTATTACTAATAATCCAAGGTATTCGTACTCGCCCGGGGGGGGAGCCGAAGCTACTCATCACAGGATAGGAAGGAAGTGAATTATTTACAGAATTTTTTTCCAAAAAAAACTAGCAATTATATTACTATTGAAATGGATTTAACTTTTTAAACTTAGCCTTTAATAGCGCTATTAAACCGTAATTAATACTTATACGCGACAAGTATTCTAAAAACCAAGTATTTATTTGCGTATTAGAGCATTAATTTACAATCCTAAGAGAATTGTATAAAACCCTAAGCTAAAGCGCGCTCGATTAAATTAACTTCGTCAAACGTCTTTTCTTGATCCCCCGAGATTCCCAATAACCCTGCATTTACCGAGTAAATACGCGACTTTTACCTAGAAGTAAAGTTAAGCTCTGGTTGATTTATACGAAGGACTGACTTCTTTAGCAAGCATTGCGTAGATAACACACAAGCGGTACAGCAGAAAGATAACCGGCAACCTCGCACTTGGATATGAGTTGATGAGGAAGTAATAGCGGCTTAGGTACCACAGATTTGCATCATTATCGAGACCAAAAGGCTACTAATCTATCAAAGTCTTCTGATGTCAACGAGGAACTATCCTCTACTTTGCCCGTCACTTCCTTGCGAAGACGACAAGCCACTTTCAAAGTCACAGCGGCTTTCTGCGTCTTCCCCAACTTCGCTAGCAGTCTCGCTTTCAGAAATGTTGTTCTCGCCAGCTCGGGCTTGTAGCTTTCGGGATCAAAAGACCATGTCTTCAGCGCATCGTTTATAACGTTACTAAACCCAATTAACAATGTTCGTTATGAGGCAGGCGGCTGGCTCGGCTTACACTGCATCTTCATGGCGCTGCAGCCTAATGAGATGCTCCGCAATCCTGTGTGCCACATCTGCGGTACGATGGTTGCGATCGCCGATTGTTGAGCGAAACTGTTCCCACGCCTGCTGATGACAAGCATAGCTTTCGTCAAATTTCCCTTGAAGGAAACGCAGATTCCCAAGCGCATACAGAATCCGCCCAGTTCTGAAAGCATGTGAGATTTGGCTGCAGGAACGTGGAGCATCCGGCCATACCTGAAAGACTCCTTGTCATTTTTGCCGAATATCTTCTCTCGCGTCCCTAAGCTCTCAACGAGTAAGGTTTCACACAATGCCAATTCTCCTTGCAGCATATAAGCCAATCCAAGATTAGCTTCCCGCGAAAGAGGAACGTAAACACCAAGCGACAAACGAATCTCCTTCTCGCGCTTGAGATCCGCGATTCCCTCCTCCACGCGGCCATCTTGAATCCGGGATATCGACCTCTCGCTATAAGCAAGCGCTAGTCTCTCGTCTACAGTACCTAGGCTTTGGGAAATTCGATATTGGATATCGAAAGACTTCTCCTTGTGCTGGCGGCTGATTTCGTGGATATTTGTATCAGCCGCGATGGCACCAAGGCAGAAGTGAATATTGCTCAACAGCGAGTCTTTGTCGGGATGCTCTGCATTTTCACATATATCCATTGCGGTGTCGAAGAAGCCATCGAATCCTCTCGTCAACCCACGCTCGCTTTGATACCAGGCGGCGTCGTTGAGTAGCGATGCGAACTGTAGCTTGGTGGTCGTAGAGATGTCTGCGAAAGAGCCCCAGAGCTGGTGTAATCTCAAAACGTGGGGATACAGTGCTGCGCAGACTGGCCATCTTCCAACTTCGAGGCGCTTGTTGTTGGCCTTTGGCTGTGGTAATTCAGGTACCTGGGATGGTTTTGGCATAGCTGACGGCCAATTTGCCCACAAGAGATGAACAACCAAATCTACTGTTGGTTGAATCATATCCTCACTCAACTGGGCTTTGATTACATCTTGCACAAGTCTGTGTACTGATAGCTCATTCTTCTGCTTGTTCCTTCTTATCAGAGAAGATTGCAGCAGCTCTGTGCGAAGGTCTCGATAATGGCTGTTTTTGAATGCAACATCCTTGGGAAAGACTGCAGTAGATGCCTCTACAACAAGATCTTCTTGCACAACGTCCGGGTCCAAGAATGCTAAGATCTCAAGAAGTCTCCTTGCTTCAGGCCTGAGCTTGTCAAATGCCCACACTGTGGATATTCTATGTGGATAGGCCCGCATCATGGAATCGTCTCTCTTGTCATACAGATCGGCATGCTCAGCCTCGTCATTATACAAGTCCATGAATTCCCATAAGCTCAATTCCTGTCGTCCAATATACCCTGCCATCTGAGATATGGCCATAGGCACACCCCCAAGCTTGTGACTGATGCGATTGGCAAGTTCTTCTGCGTTGTCTTCTGGCTCTTCGCCAGCACCTGTAAGTCTCATCAACAACAAAGCTCCGTCCTCGTCACTCAAAGGTTCCAGGTTTATACCGGATGTTCGCATCGAGAAAAGTCGCTTAGCCAATGGGTCGCGACTAGTTGTCAAGACTGACCCATTTCCCTGGGGCCAATAATCACCCAGAATATCCGGCTTGTCCGCATTGTCGAATATGATGAGCCAGGTCGCTTCGGAAGATGTGTGGATGTTGGTGTGAGAATCGTCATCCACGTTCTCGGGATTTTTCAGAGGGTTCGCTAACCACCCTTTCACCAGCTCCCTGCTCACAACGTGACTTTTGCATTCTGATGGCTCCTCCAGCCCTAACTCCATGGATATCTGCTGATAGCAATTATTCAGTTTTGCGATCTCGTCTGCTCGTACCCACAACACAACATCAAAGTCGTCTTTATGGCGTAAAGCAAACTCCCTTGCAATTTCTGTTTTCCCCAGTCCACCCATGCCGCAGAGCGCGAACTGTCTCAGCCCAGTATCCAGGGAAGATGTGACCTTTGTCGTTGGAGGAAGAAGTTCTTTGCCGATATGCTCTAGAATTTCCTCTCGGCCACAGAAGCTGGGCTCGGACACTTGAGTATCAAGCATGATGCAGGGAAGGCGGACTTTTGGTCTTGAGGTTTCCTGACTCGAGACCTTCGGGACAATCTCACAGTCCATCTGAGTTGAGCCATCAGTTGCATTGCCTGTCAGATCCATAGGCTCAGCATGGTCTAGCCCTAACCAGTTAGTCTAGATGAATTACTTCCTAAGCCTAGTGGAAACTGCTTACCCGCGCCAGCAATCTCACTTTGCGTAGGAGAATAGGAACTGACGGTCGCGTAAACAAATTCCACTACGTTATTGTTAGCTGTGTGCCTTGCTCTTAAAAGATAACAGGCGGCTTGTCTTACGATCTTTCAAGCGGGTAGATATAATTGATTCTGCACCTTGCAGTGTCTCTGTCACAAAAGCATTCAGCAGGGACGTCTCCAGCTCTGGTGCCTTAAAAAAATTGCAGGTATCTTTGTGGTCAAGAGACAATCCTAGAAATTTCTCAAATGGCGCATGAGTAGTACAGGTGGACTTTGAAACGAGCTGATATTCTGGTCAATATCCTACCAATAGTTCGTACGGAGTACTCACTATCTCCGTTCTCGATTTGAATCGTCGCTCGCTTATTCTGGTCTCTTTCTTTTCATATATTGAGAGAACTGGAGTGCGGAAGTATATGCCCTCGAATCTCTTGGCCAAGCCTGAAAGCAGCTGCGCTTCTTTTTCGGTGCGAAGAGAGGGTACTTTGATAGTTTTTCTGGACGTCATCTTCAAGATAGTCATGAAGGTATTGAAGGTATCGTCACTGCTTGCCGCCATGTGAGGAGTGCTGAGGAAAACAATTCCGGAGACGGCGTTCACCAGATCCCTATACTCATCATACCGCTGTAGTTGCTCATTGGCAACGCAGAGGGCTTGTTTAAGGACAAGACCCCCAAGACTATGGCATACGCAGAAAATAGGACGAGTGGTCTCCTGGTAGGTTTCGTTAAAGCCGACTCAATCCAGGGCAGGCTAAGTTTGTTGCGCTTACTCTTGTATGACCAGGACTCGATCGCGCTTTTGCCAGCTCCTGTAATAATTGATAGCCTCCAATCAGGACCTCTTCCCAAGAGAATTTATCATCGAGCGAGGTCGAAAACTCAAACGCAAGCACTCGTGCTATTTTGGACCCAGATGGCAGAACACGCTTCAGCCATTCCTGAGAGCAGAATGGCCATGTCTCTATTGAAGTGATGCCGATTCCTGGGATCAAGATGATGCTGACAAGGTTAGTTCCGCCTCTTTGAGAGGTCAGGTTGGGTCAGCAACTCAACATCGGCATCGTTTGTCTGGCAGCTTTGACTTATCTCTCTCAACCTGCCAACACTGGGAGATGCCATGGTAAGCAGATGCAACAATGGCAGACTGCGAAAAGCACCAATCGACAATGTCAAAGCCAGTCGCTCGATAATGAGGCTCTTGTATTTCGACGTCAAGAGTGAGAGTGCCATTGAAAGACCGCAGCGTCGACTCAAATGGGGACTGACGTGGGCCAAAGTGAGTTTGAGAGTGTCTGGAAAACCTTACGAGTGTGCGCGTGGTCAGTGGTCAGGGTTGCTGTACCACAATGCCCTCTTCAGATGCCGAAATCTTTCTTCCCCTCATTCCCACGCAACCCTCAGCTTGAATCCACATCCCTCCCTCGCCCACGCGTACTTATTGTACTATGTGAGTGGAACGAGGAAGAAGAAAGAGGAAAAGGTGGGTGTGCATCTGCCCGGTGCCCATAGGCTAGAGTGTCCAGCACACAGCCCACAGCATGCAACAGTAACCCAATCATTCTGCCAGCTCTGGCCGGTCACCAGCAAGCAGTGGGAGAAGATTTCGCCACAAAATAGAGCAAGTAGAACCATAGAAAGAAGTGTGTCAAATGGGCGGCCACTGCCTCCCCTGCCCCTATCAGAAGCGGCAGAAGGGGCAGCACACACCAATGGAAAGCTTCAAACACGGCTGGATAAATTGATCCTACTACCGTATAAGCTACATGCATACTGTACAGCATCGGTCAGATCAACTCATAGCCTTGTCGTTTTCTGTGCCTATGAAAGCGAGTTGCCAGGCTGCATAATTACTTCGCTAAGGTTACTGTAGCCAAGTGCACATGCAACCGCGCTAACGAAGCAACAGGGCCTGTTCGTGAACAATAATATCACACTGAAACCTCTTACGCTCTGCACACCCACACCCACACCCGCGCCTCCCGGGCGTCACTACATCAGGCTGGCCGATGCAACAGCAAACAAACTCAATCAGACCATCAGAGATCAGAGAGCCACTGAGACCAAAGGCACTTTTCATGCGCTCCGGGTTCAGCCTCTCCCCACTTCACCGCTAGTCCTTCAGCGACGAAAGAGCCATCCCTCCCGTAGCCCACAAAAGCAGACATAATCCTGCTATGCTACTTCCATTCCACGGGAGTCTCGTCTGTTCGATATCAAACCACACATGATGAGTTCGGGTTCGGAAATCAAGCGTACAGAGCGGAGATTCACCTTGAATACAGGTACGCCGCATTTCTCACAGAACAAAATTCGGGCAAGCTGACATGATCTCCCAAGGTGACAGTATTCCTGCCATCGGGTGCGGCACCTGGCACGTCAAAGGAGACGAAGCTATCGAGTCTGTGAAGATCGCGCTGCAATCGGGCTACAGACATGTCGATACCGCCTACGCCTACGGCAACGAGAAAGAAGTCGGGAAAGGCATCAAAGCATCCGGGGTGCCAAGGGGGGATATCTGGCTGACGTCCAAGGTTCGCTTTACTCCGGCTAGGAGCCCCGTGTGAGCATGATACTGATATCCTTGCAAAGCTTGATCATAGATGGCATCACAGAGTTGAGGAAGCCATTGATGAGTCCTTGAAAAACCTCGACGTTGAGTACTTGGATGCATTCCTCATGGTAACGTTGTTTCCCTCTTAGCGGCTCTGGATGGCAGCTAAATTGAATCAGCATTGGCCATGTGCAACCGATCCTGAAGATACCACGAAGACTCTTCCAGACTGGGATTTCATCAAAACATGGTAAGTTTCGGACTTCTTCGCCTGGGTATCAAGCCTAACTCGCGATTCAGGGAGGCCATGCAAAAGCTACCGGCGACTGGCAAGGTCAAGAACATTGGCATCTGCAATGTTCAGCTCATATTTCTCGAGAAGTTGTTGGGCCATCCGACTTGTAAAACTGTTCCTGCCATCAACCAGATTGAGGTATGTTCCCCATAGATCTCCCAACCTCGTTGTCTTCCTCACTTGCTAAATCAATCTCAGCTTCACCCAAACCATCCTTCGTAAGTTGTTGCTCTAACACTTTACTATCATCTCTAACAGACCGTAGGAACAAATTGGTTGAAGTCTGCAAGTCAAAGGGCATTCATGTGACCGCATACTCTTGTCTCGGTTCTGAGAAGTCCCCACTCCTCTCCGGCAAAGATGCAACTTTGAACAGCATTGCGGAGAGCACAAAGAAGACAAAGGCGCAAATATTGTGAGATTCATTCTGGGATATCTTAATGTTGTCTACAGGCTCTAACATTTACAGACTGTCATGGGGTATTCAGCGAGGTACCAGCGTCATCCCCCGAAGCACAAAGGCTGATCGCATTCGCGATAACTTTGATATCAACGGATGGGAGCTCAGCTCTGAGCAGATGGAGGAGCTCAATGCGGTCAAAGAGCGATACAAAGCATGCGGGGACGGCTTCCTACCCATGCGTGTCTTCTTCGACGACGACGACGATTACACCAATACTGAAAAGATTTGAGAAAGTCTGGGATAAGAAAATGGTTTTCTTTCAGCAGTAGTAAAAATCAAATTATTTCGTTGCCGAGTGCAGTTGTGAACACCGTGAGGCTCTTCCTGTGCTTGACTGTTTTAGACCTCCCATCATTGCCATTTGCATCGCACCCTGATGACTGTTCGAATACTATCTTCCTCTGACGAGGCTCTGCTGGGAATCAGGCCTTCATACCCGCTCTCAACAACTTCTTCTGTAAACAGCAATGTGCATGCGTTCCACGTCAAGAGCTGCGCGTGATGTATGCAACGTGCATGCAGGGCTGGATCCATTACAGGCTTCATATTAGGATCTTTATAGAGGGCGTCGAATCCTATGTCCAAACGCAATCTTCTGGCAAAATAGAAATAGCCCCGTCAGCCCTGCTCAGCGACCAGTAAGACCAATGAAGTTGCCCAGCTGGGGCTCCAATCAAACTCTCTGATGCATCACATCTAGTCACAGGTCCACAACCAGGCGGCTCTGCTGATCTGAGGGAATGGATGTGGGCTTCCCTCCATCCTCAATCCGGCTGTATTGCTGTCAAAGTCATTCCAAGCATCACATCTGTGATCTCGATTCTTGACCCATCGAGCGAATCTACAATTACTTTCTGAGCAACTTCCAAGTAATCAACTATACAATGCTACCCGCTTTAGACACCATTTATGACCCCACCCCAGACCGGGTACGCTTTGTCACGAACGGGTGGAAATGGGAACCAAAAGCCAAACCACCAACCCGCGACGAGCACGGCACGTTGCACTTCGAAGACTTCCCGGACTTCACCCCGAACAAAACACCCAAGGAAATCATACACGAGGGCGCGTTTGGAGGAGGCTACTTCTGGCCCTTCAGATCGAGAAAGCTAAGTTTGGATTTGGGTGGAAGTCATGAGTCCGAGGGCAGCTGGTGCGAGTTACCCAGTGAATGGCTTGTTGGCTTGGATATTGGCAGATATCTGACGGGCGAAGGCAACGATGGGTATGCGGAGCTAGTCAACAAGTATAAAGTTTCGTGCGATCAATCGGTCGAGGAATGGTTAGCCGCAGGTGTGTATTCTCCAAGGATATCTTTATATCTTTATTATTTTTATGTACAGAATAGAGACTCTCGTGGACAGTGCCGCTGAACAATCGTGTTAATTGTAATAGGGTGGTATCAGTGGTATAGTCGTTTCTTCCAGGGCAGACGTATCCCCGATGATCGTAGACAAATCAACAAATGGCTCAAGCGCGCGGGGCCAAACGGATTTTGGAGACGTATGCTGTTGAAATCACTGTTACGGAACAGATACAAGCATGGCGAGACCCGTAAGGCTGATCTATACCTTCAACAAATGTGTCATCACTGGGCATATGAGCTTCGGAAAGGAGACATTAGTGCATTCCCACATGATGACCCAAAAGAACCGTACTACCAGGCCATTCCGCACCGGCGGCGGAGTTTTGAAGAGAGCCAGGATCAACGGTCTCGAGCCTGGGAAGCTTCCAGGTCCCTAGCGACAGCAAGTTTATCTCGTGGTGTCGAGGTACTCAGGTCTACGTCTCTGTAAGCATGACAAATCCCTGATCACTACTGTTGCATGATCCAATCCCCTATTTAGCTATTTCGCATACAGAATCATAATTAGTCAGTTGTCAAAAAGTGGTTGATGAAGAAGGGCTGAAAGAATCCATGCTGACACGGTGTCAGAACAATCGCCAATCAACAAATCAACATTCAAGGGGGACCGTGTCATGGACTTGGGCAACTAGGGTAGACTTGAAATGGGTTAGAAATATGAGCTGTAGATTGTCCTGAAGAGTCGAAGTCAATTCATGCCTGTTTCGTACATTTCCTTACTCTTTTCCAAACATCCCTTGATTTCTGAGCATCCCATAGGTAATAGATAAAGGCAACAGTGGTTATTGGCACCGATAAGACGAAAAACCACCACAAGCCCAGCTCTCCTTGTCCAAAGACCTTAAAGTTCATGCCAAAAATACTTGAAGAGAAACTGAGCGGTATGAAGAACGTCGCGAGCAAAGTGAGCTTTTTCAACCGCCCTGTCTGCTCGACGGCTTTTTTCGACTCTTTCACCATCGCCTTGTTCATCATGATCTCAATACCCGTTGTACATCGGCCGGAGAGTACAGCCGCCCTGTCATGCAGGTCCTTGTAGTCTCCAACCAATCCCTTTGGCGTAAAAGTCCCCGATGGGGAGCCGAAAAAAGACCCGAGAATTCCCTCAGCATCTTGACGGCTGTCTCTGTCTTCCAAATGACTTGCTATACTCTCTGCAGAGCCACGCTCTCTTCTGTTGCGTCGTTGTGGGAGCTGTCCACCGCTCGAACTGCAGTGGGCCTCGAACAGCATCTCAATTGCTCTGACAGACTGCTTCAGCTGCGTGACATGGCGGTCGAGGATATTGGAAAGATACTGCAGTTTCTCGATTGATCCTTGGAATTCTGGCACTAGAGCATCGACCTCGTGGTCGATTTGACCGCGGATGAGGTTGAGAACTTGATTTTCAGAGAAAGCTGCGTGGGCCAATACAGGTGCCAGTGCGATCAACGGATCTGTTACAGAGCGCCTGCTCAAGTCTGTAAGAGTAAGAAGTGAGTCATACTCTAGTGGTAAGAGATAACCGCTCTGGGGTACCGGTGGCATCGACGAATTATACGGGGACCTGAGAGTGTTGAGATCACAGGACACAACGCCCGTGGAGTTGTATGTCGTTCGAGAAGTCATCTTTGGATGGTGTTGGATGATAGGGAAGGCTGAAGCGTTCGAGCGTATATGTGTCGTCCATGGTCCTCCCGGGGAGAGAGTGAGGTCTCTTCCCTGGTCCATCCATACAAGACCTACACACCTTCAGCAAAGTTAGGGACTCTTGGAAGTAACCTGACCTACCCAGCCAGCCTTCTCCATTTCTTGTTAGGCTGATTGATATCCATTGCTCAACGATGGCGTAGTGCTCGTCCAACGTCGAGTATTCTCGGATCAAGGAGTCTCCACAGCGGGCTTGGTTCCTCAACTGCCGCTTGTATGTTGACAAGGCTTCGGCTTCTTCTCTCCATTGACACATTATATCTGGCCCGGAACTACGATTTTGAGAACTTCCATCACGATAGAGAATAGTATTGACGCAAAGCCGGGTGGTATTATTTGTCGTGCTAGCCAGTGATGGCAGACTGAACAGTCGACGGTAGGTTGAGCTGGCAAAAAAGTCAAGGTGTCTGAGTATGAATTCAGGATCAATACCATACTTGCTTCCTATGGTTGTTATCCACTCAGGTGACATGTATCCGCGGATAAAAAGGATTTGACCGCGGTCTTTTGACGGCCGTGGGACTGATGCCAGGGCCTGTACATCACTTTGAGCAAAAGTACTTGAGTTCTCTGAGCCTTGCACACCTAATTCGTACAGCAACGCAAGCAAGTGAGGTTGGTTGGAAAGCGACTGAAAGGATTCAGAGTCTTGCAGAAGCCATGTTGCGAGGTCGATGTAATTGTTTCCAGGAAATGATGAGCTCGTGATTGACCGAGAGGAGTGCGCCTTGATCGATTTGGCGTATTGATCCGGATCAACTACCGATGCTGTCAGCACTTGTTCTATTTTTGCCGAGGGCTTCTTACGCAGATGGCGTACGCGAACAGAACTTCTGGACTCGTGCTGAAGTATATCTGGTGGTGGCCTATGTGGCAGAAGGCTCGACGCGCGGCGGTCGTCCTGCTCTCGTCTCCCTTCATCTTCTGGCCTGTTCAGGCTGCCGGCACCACTCGAGTTGGCTGGATCTGCAGCCAACATTTCCATGATAGGAGAGCAATAGTGATCCATGATTTATAGCTTCCTAGAACCTGCTTTGATTACAACAAGAAGTTGGTAACTATATAGAATACTAGCAATCCGCCTTGGGTTGTAAGCCACGCCCGGGGTAGACATCTGTCAGAATGCAGAATAAAACCTTGCTGCAGGATTGGATGAAGTCGGCAACGCCCTGTGGTGGCTGCATGAAAATCGTTCAGCTGGGCGTTTCCGCGAAAGTCATCACTTGCTAAATCTATAAATGCTGCAGGGCAGAATCCGTACAGACCGATACTCTAAGAGAAAGCTTAGTGAGGGCATAATTTAGGGGTAAATTCCACCTCTTCTGCTAATAGACAAAGGGCACCTCACGCCTCCCGTCTGACCTATCGCAAGATATCCATGCTATTTTGCGCCAAGAATAGCACCACACCACCATGAACAACAAGGCAGCAGTCCGTTTCCTTATCGTATCCGACACTCATGGTCTTGATTTACCAGATTTGGAGACTCAAAGCCGACTGCCTAAGGCTGACGTTTTTCTTCATTGTGGAGACCTCACTGAAAATGGCACTCTGAAGGAATTCCAGAAGGCGATCGATTGGCTAGCAGGTGTTGATGCTGAATTGAAGTTGGTCATTGCTGGAAACCACGATCTTGACCTGGACAAGGATTTCGTCGCTGTACATAGCGGAGGTGAACTACGACACGAGAAAGCGATCTGTCTCTGGGAAAGTGCCCGTCAACAAGGCGTTGTCTATCTTGAAGAAGGAACTCACACATTCACATTGCGAAACGGAACGAGTTTCGCAATTTTTGCCTCGCCATATCAGCCTCTCTTCGACAGTGTCACAGCTTTTAAATACCCCCAGCTCCACGACCGATTTAACCCGATGGATCAAGGTCAGCCCGACGCAATATATGTTGGCACGAAGACTTCGATCATACCAAGCGGAGTTGAAATTGTCATGACTCACGGACCAGCAAAGTCTATTCTCGATCAGCTCGGAGACGGAAGAAGTCGAGGTTGCCAGAATTTGATGCAAGCGATAGCTAGAACCAAACCGCTTTTGCATTGCTTTGGTCATATCCACGACGCACATGGCGCCTACAGAATTCGTTGGCAAGAGAATAAGTCTACAGCCGAGGAACTCGCTATAGCAGGATCGCATTCATACATTGCGGAGCCTATTTTGGACAGTGAGAAGACGAACCGAGGCTACGGTATCTTCCCTATATCTGATGAACCTGTTATTGTGCCTCAAGAGGAGACATTAGTGGTAAATGCCTCGATTGGAAACGAGAGGGGAAAGCGGGTACACTCACCTTGGCTCGTTGAACTGCAGCTTCCTTGATAAAATTAGTGTTGGGGTGTCTGGATTTTTTTACTCTATCCGGCTGAAAAAGACTTGGTGTTTCAGAGCAAGAAGCCCTTCCTTTCAGTAGAAATAGCCTACAACATCATACGAGGAACGCTATACCTACATTGGATTGGCCAAATTGATATACTGTTTAGATTTGCGTTTGTTTAACAGGATATCTACGGGTTAACAGGGGGATGATGTAGCATCTAAATGTTTCAAACTGTTGTCTACTTAGCTTATAACGACGCCTTTTCATTCGAGGTGTTATTAGATGCAAACAGTGTTAACTTTTCTATTTTTTACATGTTGGAAATAAGATTAAGATATTATAGGCTGGTAATCAAATACATTATAGTACTGTAATAAGCCTATTCTAGCTAGTATATGCTGCCTAAGGCAGGACCGCGAGAAGTGTAGAAGTAAGATCTGGACAAATCCGGTCGAAACTTTTCAACATTCAAGTATATAACTCTGCAGGAAAACAAGGTCTGTCGTGTCGTCGCAAACGGGCATTCTTTCAGAAATCCCTACAAAGGATGGAATAATTCTTTGTTGTATACTCCTCGTTCCCATTGACATCACTAATTGCGAGCCATTGTAGCCTGTAGCTCTGTCAAGCCTCAATTCGTTCTAAACTCAAAGAATGTCTCCCAAGAAAACGATTAACTCACAGAAATCTCCAAAAGGGTCTCCTAAAGCCTGGCCAAAAAGCCCCCTTCGCAAGGCTACCAGAACATCTCCCAGAAAGGTTACCAAAGTTACAACCAGCGTAACTCCCAAAGCAATTATAAAGAAAACATCTCGCAAGAACGAAATTCTTAAACTCGATAAAATCCCACCAAAAGGCTACATCAAGCAAAATACCAAAACATCGGACGCTCTTTTGACACTAAAAGAAGATGATGAATCGAGCGAGCAAGACGTCGTAGAGAAAGACCCACCGTCAAAGGCGGTATCTGCTTCTATCTTTGACCCTGTTGCGAAAAAAAAGAAAGAAGTTAGACTCTTCGGTCAGGTCTTAGAGCCTCAACAGTTCAAGCTTGGTCAGATCATATCCGTTGCTTCCCACGAAGAGGTGTATCAGGACCCCAAAAACAGAATCAAACTCGAAGCGACGCAAGAACAAACGCTGACCGCGTTGGGCTGGGTTTACTCTAAGAATAGGAAGATTGTTGTCATATCACGCTTTGCCCAGCATCTCGTTGGGCTCCCGATTTTCTCGCATGGAGGCAAAGGATTGAAAAAGAAGGAAAAATCGGAGTTTGTGGGGATTAGAGATTCTCAGTATTTTCGAGGCACGCACACCGATTCTACATATCCAAATTTGACGAGTCACCGAATTTTCCCTTTTGCTCCAGCAAACAAAACCCACTGGGCAGTCATCAATGGCGATTCTTACGTCCATTTTACCCGCCCATTGTCCTTCGCTTACAATACTCGCTGTACGATCGAGGGTCGCTTGAAAGACGAAGATATATTGAGACTTATCAATCTTACAAACAGTAGGAGGCCAACAAACCCAGCAGATCCAGCAGCTCGGGCAGCACCAAGGTAGTGGTAAATGCTATGGTATCTTCTGAATTTCCTAAAGCTAGACCGGTTAGCCAGAAGTTATGTGTCTGGAAGTTATGATATCCAATTCAAAAGTGTTGTCAACTTCTGTGACGGAAGTGAAATGCTGAAATTCGAAAACCATTATAATGATAATCGTTGAGGTAATGTGATGCCAAAAGAAGCGTTCCTGGTGGCATTTTCGAGTTGGTGTAATCATTCTCCAAGTCACAGGAAGATATCATTGCAAAATAATTTCAATCTAGCTTCGAAAATGATTCCTATCGGCAATTTTTGCCACTGGCTAAGGGATAATTTTCTGGGAAAAGTACACATTAGATGTCAATGCCTGTCATCTGAGTAGCATATGGCTTAGATGCTGCATGCAGTTCCATTCCTCAACGGTACTGATGGAAATCGGGAAAATCGGGAAAATCGAGAAGTAAAGTTTGTTATTGCCTCCATCGCTCTGCCCTCGATTATGAAGGGAAGGAACTTGAAAATCGTACCCAAAAGAACGCGACGCGAATTTGATCCCAGAATAGCCTCCCCACTTGATGATGCCGGACACCTCCCACAAACTATAGCAATCTCTCCTATAGGGAGTTACTACCCTCATCTTCCGTGTCATACAGATCAACCATTGTCTCATCATCAAGTTCTAGATTGAAGCAATTCGCCATGTGCTCTTCGAAGTAATCCAGCTTCTTTAGATTCTGGTACATTTCTTCAAGCCAAGGTGAAGGATCTTCTTTTTCGCGTAGATTGCTCCGGACCATAAATCGAAGTGCTCTGCGCCTTAGTTTGCTGTTCAGGCTTTTGATCCCCGTTTCGTATTTGTGGACATCGCCTTGAAGCTCCGCACACCGCCTTTCATTTTGCTTGATCCAGCTACGTATTTCCGCTTCATCTTCATGGTGGATTGCCGGTTCATCTTCGTATCTTTGGAGAGATGTGTAGTAGCCGTCTAATTCCGATCTTTCCTTATTCATCTCGGCCTTGCACTTTCTGATCCTGATATGCAGGTCCAAGATTCGGTTCCAAAACTGAGCTTCTTCGGTCGACATGATACGTGCCGTGGTAGCAACGCCTCGATGTTCAATACTAATGGGATCCTCTAGATCCCCGGACCAGATCATGGGCGCAGAGGTTGGCCCAAAAGTTCTCAAGACCGCCTTTAAGCCAGGTGCCTTCGCTTGACCAACCAGACTCGAGACACCACCGTTGTCCAACACTTCTCCAAGCCCATTTTCTGTTAGCAACTGGGCTAGAAGATCGATGAGCTGCTGTTGAGCCGTTATTAAGTCGTTTTGCTTGATGTTTGTGGCTCGCTGCTCTTGGAGAAAGTAGGACAGAGGTTGTTTTGCCAAGTCCGACATGATATTCGTTGCTGGGGGAGGCGGAATCGATGCTCTTGTGGCAGTGTAGTTGAAGGTAGTATCAAACTCTTAGATGAGACTTTAGAGGTGAAGAGCTCCTTCAGTTGCAGCGAAAATGAGTCGTCGAGAAGGCTTTCCAAAGAAATCTCTTTGTTCAACTTCAAGCCACCGGAAGTGGTCTTCTTTCGGGTCTTCTTCTCACGAAATCGATGCAAACATACATTAACATGACAGCAGTATTAATCATGGCATCGGACAAAGGCAAACCTAGATTTTGATATGAAAGACATTTGCTGGGTTTGGTATCTAGGTTCTTTATGACTGCAAAGAAACATATCTATGGGGCTTTGAGCGTAAGCATCTAGCTGAATCATATTGAAAATTACCAGCAGTCTTCTCAAATATCAAAGCCTTCAAGCGTTTTACTGCCGAAGCTATGACTGAATCTACACAAGCTGGTCTTCAAGGTGGCGCGGCTTCTTTTATGCCTGGAGCAGTTCCGATGCCAATACCACCAATTCACTTCCCAGGTCCTTCCTACACGGGGCCGCAGATCATACCTGGGGATCATGGCTATGGTGGCGGTGGCTTACTAGGTTCACCAGGTCTCCTAACTCCATCATTTCCGCCTCCAGATCTTCTTATACCTGGTCAAATGCCATCGAACTTCCGAGGATATGGGAGGAAGCAACCAAACAAGACATTCGAGGCTGGATCTATCATTGCAGTGCCCTACCATACAATTGACTTCAGGCAGCCACCTCAAATTCCTACAAGGGACGAAACACTCACACGACTTGGATGGGTTCATACCAAGGAGAGAAGGTTAATTATTATTGACTGCTTTAACGATCACTGCGTTGCAATTCCGATGGCTACTCACAACAATAATGGACTACGCCTTAAAAAAGCCAAGGGTGAATGGGTTGGGGTCCGAGACGCTGCAGATCCAGAGCCTGCAGAGTCCGAATCTGTCCATGGAAATATCTCTGCTACCAGAGACAATCGATTTCGACTCCCAGATACACCTGTAAACCAATGGTGGACTAAGCACACAACATATGCACATTTCAGTAGTCCTATAGCATTCCCGTACGATAGAGGATGTATTCACTTGGGGAAAATTGCCAAACCAGAGGATCTGAAGAAGTTGCGAGAATTGTATTATCGTCGTTGCCCTAAACCGCATTACGCGAGAACTGTTGGTGTAGGAAAGAATGAGCAAGGTGAAGAAGAGGGGGTGGGGAGAGGAGGGGAAGAGAGAGATTGGTGGAAGGCAGCCATTGAGCAAAGACAGAAGAGGGTTAAAGATGGAACAGCTTCAACTTCAGCGCCAGCGTCCGCATCATCCTTGGCTTCGATTTCCACCGCCCTAGCTTCAGCTTTAACTTAAGCACAGTAGTTAATGACATAGATAGGCAGTGTAGCTGTGTCCAATATGTAGATGATCAAGTTGACGAATTTCTTCGAGAAATTAAAAAACCACATTTTGCGTGTCGTCAATTTAAGCTCAACGAATACAAACACAATATTGGTAGTGAGCCAAGTTTGATCCCAAGAATTACTTTTTATTGAATAAATTTACATAGCAAAACAGTCGCCGATAGCCCCACCTCAAGCACCGTTTGGAGAGATCAATATGATAAAACTAATTGAAATCAAATAAGAGTACAAAACGAAGGAACCCGCGCTACATAAAGTATATTCACCCAGCAGTCATTGATCTCCATCTGAATCTTAAATTAATCCTCGATTCGAGGAGGCTGCCAGACTATCATCAAAGCTAGTCATTTGTGAGCTCAATCCTGGGACTCAGAATCGCTCTCTTCAATCGGCAGTTCGATGCGGAACTTGCGAGCGAAGATCTTCTCATCCGGCAGACACTTTAGCATCGCTATTTTAGATTCTCGAATAGAGTCTATTATGCGTTTGAACTTTTCTGGGTTCCGAAGACCATTCCTTCGAAAGATTTTCCGCATGAACCTCTCGAAATAATCGTAGGCGTTATTGCATTTCTCCGTTTCAGTGTGCCTCATATCAAAGAGCTTGCTTCTGAGTGTCGACTGAGAATGCATGTCTTTGAGTCACTTGCCAGAGTAGCTTCCCTGATAGATGCCAACGTCGACCAGAGGCTTTGCCAGGAGGTGCTTCCGATAGATTTCTTCTAGGTCAGCTTGTTGTTGGTTGGGTTATGTCCATGACCACTGCCGAAGCGAATGCATCGTTGAGAATCTGGGCGAGTTTTCCGGTCATGATCAAAGCTCTGTATCTCTTCCTATCAACAGAAATTGGCACTAGATCCTCCACGGCCCCGTTCCGTACTATCGGGGTAGAAGTTGGACTGAAAAGATGAACACTGTGTTCTTGGCTCCCTAGCACGGATGACAGCCGTGGGTCCCCTTCGACCTTTCGATGTAGCTCATCGATGGTTTTCTGCTGGTTCTGTAGAAGCTTGCTCATACTTTAGTAAGCTCCTTGTTGCTCTCTGAGCAAGTGCGTGCACTATGCCTGTGCATAATTTTGTTCTGTGGCGGAAATACTTGATTTCTGAAACTCGTTAGCTTAAGTCACTTTTCTCCTGATGTAATTAATGTATGAACAACCCCCGACCTACAACCCTTGAAGATGCATGATTCCCCACCAAAGCTATGCATAAGAGACAATGTATGGGGAGCAAATATCTTATAGTTCAAATTTCTGGGTGTTCTAAAGCTAGAGCTGACATCTATAAAGAGCTGACATCTATAAAGTACCGCACGCCAACCAAACACGAGGGTGACACTAAGCCCGAATATATAATCAAAAAACGATGCTTTCATACTATAGTTCAATGGCGAAAGAATTATAGACTTGAAAATCAAAGTCAAGTAACAAGAGTAAAGAAGTTGATGGTTTTGAAGACGAACTGACGGCTTAGTGATACTTCTCCATTAAACCTGACGGGGGAGTAAGGCAACGCAACATAGCTAGATAGGATTTGAGGTGACGGTGTTATATATATTAAAAAAAAGAAGGTTTTGACGATCAATTGGAAACAAGGGTGGTTTGAAGTACTCTGGAAACTTGGTGTAGCTTTAAATATATAGCATAATTTGTACGAGCTTGCAACTGTCAACAGGGATGACGTTGAGCGAACTCAAAATTGAGTTTTAGAGCAACGTGATATGACTCACTGGGTGTTCTGAAATTCATGTCTCACTATTTTGTAATATCACATTCACAATTACAACTTTCAAAAATGGTGCAGAGACATTATAATTAAATATCCAACTTACTCCTCGTCTTCTTCTTGTGCATCAACTTCTACTAGCTCACAAATCGAACGCCAGCGATCAATACGCTTCCTTTCTTTTCCGGTAGCAACTTGAGTCGCAACAATGCTGACACTGTCATTGGCCCCTACAGTTTTGCACTCCCAGTCATCCACCTCCGCGGGATCCTGAAGCTTCTCATCGTCCTCATCCATCCATCTCTCGATTCGTTTCCGGTCCACGCTATAGGCTTCTGTAGGGTCCATTGACTCAACATGTCCATCTTCGACCAGGCTGACGAAACCAGACTCTTGATCAAACTCTTCAAAGTTAACTCTCAATAACCTGGCATATGCTATGATTTGTTCCATTTCCATCTCTGCTTCAATGCAATCTCGTGTTGCCGCCTGACCCTGTTGAATCATCTCAACGTCGAAATCGGTCTTCGATGCATCCATGACTCGATCCGATTGCAATTGCAGAAACTTTCTGTACTCCTCATGGCAGTAGTCCTTCCAGTTTTCAACCTTTGCTTGGGCAGCTTGTAAATGGAGTCTTCTTTCTTGGAGAATCTCTAAAGCCTCGCGTTGGTCATTTTCCAACTTTTGTTGGGCGACCTCACTTGGTGTTGGCGAATATAGACTGGGAGCCGGGGTCTTCTCGAATTGATGATTCTCCTCGAAATCTTGAAAATTGTCTTCGCTCTCATCCGGAATTTCCTCTAAAAGGTTGTTCGATTCTAGCACGACGCTGAGATTCTGAAGCATTTGCCTCAAAGGCAGCTCCTTTTCGTCTATCCAGTACTGTAGCCGCTTTTCCAAATGTAGCCTCCTTTCCTCATTTGAGGCTACCATTGTTTCAGCTTCTTGTAGGCTGACGATGAATGGCGTTCGATCGTGCTCAGTGGCAGCATCTGCCATGAGCAAGCGGAGATCCATGATTACGAGCTCCCATTCTCCTAGCTTCTCGTCAATCTCGCGGATTGATTCTGTGCACTCGTTGATTTTATACTCGGATCGATATATGGCGTTTAATTGCCAAACCAAACTTTTAGTGACCGCCAGTCCAGTGCTAATTTCTCCAAAATCGCCGGTAAAAGTGAAAATCTGCAGATATCGTGAAGTGAGCGGGGGTGAACTTGCATCAGTACATTGTTGTTGATGGTGCTGCGTAAGAGAAGTTCGGCTTTCGTGAATTGTGTTTTGCATATTTTCGGAGTCCCAGAATTGTCCCGGATCGTGATGTGGATCGTTCATGGCTATCGCACCTGGGACTTCAGAAAGTGATCCGCAGTCGGCCTCGGATGCTCGCCTTTTCCTGCCATTGCTGAGCAATGCCTGGTTGTTGCCCATCAAATGAGAATTCGATGTTCTCTGCTCCTTCGTCATACCACAGTCCGCTGTCCATGGTCGATCAGTTGTATCCTTTGAGCTCCCACTGCTGCCTCGAACGAATGAAGCAAAGTTTTTGAAGATTTTCCCATTAACGACTCGATCAACAAGACTATCCATAGCTGTAATTAAGATTTGACTGTGGGAATAGAAAAGCAGCCCTTTCAATTCCCAGAGTAAACCTTACGAGATCTAAGTAGGAGTCGTCTGGCTTGCGATCTGACCATTGTCTTTGTACTGATAAAATGAGGGGAGCGAGAGCGGCCTTCAGCACGACAGAATTTTCGCACACCAGCAGGTCACAAAGAAAATACACATTCCGGAATTTTTGTAGCTTACAAATTCTCTGCAATAAAGACCATAACCGGATTCGCAACCAAGGTACTTGCTAGGCTCGATTCATGGAGCCGCCGTAAACTTCCTAAATCGAATAAAGGCGCTCCAGCTTGAAGCGTTTTATTGTCCTGCTTAACATCACAAAATAACCACTAGCCAAAGAAATCGCATGTGAATTCTTTATGCGGAGATTGAACTTGACCTAGTGTTGCGTTCTTTGAGACTTTGCCTGTTCCCGCCCTCTTAATAGAAATGAGTTCGTATAGAATCGCTTCTGAAAAACTAAGACGAATTTCGATATTTCTGCTTTCCCACCACTCCAGAAATTATAGTTCCAGTGTAGACAAGATTTGCAGAATCATAAGAGGGAATCATTTGCGATTTATCTGAAAAGATGGGTAAGCTTGAAGAAGAAAAGCTTCAGAAGATGAGAGCCCAAATCATAGCAACTCGTCAGACCGGAGGTGGCCAAGGTGCGCCTTCCCAAAGTGGCCAGGCGTCGTCAACAACAAGTTCAATATGGGACCAGAAGGCAGCGACCAGGTGTGCTCAAGAAAGATCAACGATACAGCAACTACCTCCAACCAGTCACCCCGCCAATCCTCCAGTGTCAGGAACGGTAGGATGTCAGCAGGATTTTGCGCATGTGAATGCACCAGTGGTCACTCAGCGAGCAACATCTTCAATCGGCATCAGCAATATGTCAGTCAACGACCGGAACCTAGGGTGGCAAGGGGCAATGAACTCGGCCTATGGAAATAGTTGTCAAAGTATGCATTCGCAACAAGCTGTGGGAGCTATGAGCCAGCGACCAACTGATGGTAAGTCCGAGTTCCACGTCCTGGAGTTGAAGCTCACGAGAACAAGTATTCCACCACAAGGAGGAATTCGAACCAGGAGCGGTGTTCAGCGCAGTGACTCATGAGCATCATTACAGACAAGACAGAGTCGATCACAGTAATGCAAACCAAACAGAGACAAACTTCGGCATTACTAATTCAAAATTTCGAAAGTTTGTTGTTCTTTCTCGCTTTGAGCACCATGTAATCGCCCTACCCATCCTAACCCACGAAGGACGGGGGCTTACTACAAAGCGTCATAAGCACGAGTACGTTTCAGTACGAGATAGAATGGCGCAGGTTTCTGCCGCATCTGGTGAGAGTAGTCATGGGGTTTTGTGGGCTGAAACATATCCAAATTTCCAATACGCAAGTGCATGGCATAGGATGAGCGACACTTGTTGCTTGCACATCACCAGACCATACTCTCATAACATGGCCCATAAATGCACGATTTCTGGTCGACTGGAAGATGAGTCATTTGTGAGGCTCCAAAAACTTTTCAGAGATGCAGTACTAAAAGCAGCTGCGGGCAAGATATCTCAGTCTTTACCCCGTGCGCCAGCCGCTATTATGGAAGAAAGCCCAACCACACCACGGGCCCCTTCATTTCCTCAGCGACAGTCATCTGTTGCCGGGACTGGACCACGGCCAGTCAAGGCTTGGTCCTCAACCCGCTCGAATATGAGCCAATACTCTACCAGCGCTCGGTAGAATCTTTCCATTTTTACATACCAGAAATACTTCCTGACAGCTAGCAACGGAAATTGAGCTAAGAGTACTAGTTTGAAGAAAATTGGAGGGTATTTAAGGAAGAGGATGTACGAGGACGGACCCAGGACAGAGATTTTTTATTGATCAAAAGTAGCAAATTATAAATGAGTTTAAAATTGAAAAACTTCTACACAAGACTTCAAGCTAATACTGTGAGAGGTGAATGATTGTCTGTGGTAAAGGGGCAGTTTCTGGGTGTAGGCTAAGCGAAACAGCCAGCTTCCGGGACTTCGACAATGACCGCCCATGTATCAATGAAGGAACAAAGAGACAATGAAACATTTCTTTGGGAGAAGACGAGTGTTTAGAAGTATGAAGACACGCTTTGAGTAAAGAAAGACAACCCCATTGTCCACAACACTGGTTAGTTTGGCCTTTGTCTTGTCAAATTGTTGAGGAAAGGCTACTCGGTCCTCATACTTTGTCGACTTGGAACAGCGAAGCAATTGTTCTTCAGACCAAGATGGAAAACAGCGCTAGGAGCGGAGTATTAATAGAGTTGTCGATTACCCTCTTTTGATCCTCGGTTAGCAATTCAAGTTTCCGCTTGAATGCTCTCAACTTTTGTGAGAGCCTTGAACTCCAATTCCAGACTCTGACACCTGTACTACGTAGTCCCGCCAGATTCCACATCGTTACCTATGTGTATCACCAAGGTGTACTTCGAGGAGGCATGCGGGCATGCCACTTGGGCATTGGAGAGATGCGCAGATGGTCGAGGAGGCAGCTGCGAGCATAGCACAGAGAGGTCCGTCCGAGACGCATTCTGCAGCGAGTGCGCGATAGACCTAACTCTCATCTCCCATCCCGAAACGAGGGAGGCCACCCGTCGCGATTTCGATCGCCGGACCCGTCTCGATGTAGCCAGAGATATCCAAGAAGCTTTCAATGCCGATCTGGCAGAAGGTCACATCCTCGCTAGCATACACCCTGGTCGAATATCTCACCAAGATGCTCGAGAACTAGCTCACGAACAAAGACGCATTCTACAAAGGATTGGAGACGATGATGTCTTCGTCTGGGATATCGACAGACTCGATGGATTTCTCGATGACCACAACCGAGCTCGAGTCTTAGGAGCAGCCCTCTTCAGAATCCCAGAGCAGATCCTAAGAGGACTCACTCACACACAACTCAGAGACCACGTCGACTCCTTGAGCGACGAGCTTGACCAGAGACGAAATCAGTTGAGACTGGACTCTTCTAGACTGCAACGTGCTAGGCGACTCCTCGCCACATCAGAGCCGCGGGATCCCACAGGGAGAACTCGAGCCGAGAGGCAGGTGAAGGAACAGATGACAAGGGCCCGTGCCATACCTTCAATCCTCGCTGCCGTCGAGATTCATTCCATGGGAGCAACAGAAGCAGACCGTGCATGTACCGTATGCACTGATCCACTCGGAGTCGCACAGGGCGACCATGATGCCGAAGAACCGTGTTCGCTACCATGCGGGCACATCATCGGTCGAGCCTGCATCACCAAGTGGCTGATGTCAAATACTAGCTGCCCCCTCTGCCGGCGAGACTACAAGATCGAGTTGTCTCGTTCCCCAGATGTCATCCAAGATCTACTAGCGGTAGCACCAGCTGAACCCCTGCGAGAGATCTCGCCTGAAGCAAGACGGGAAGCCCAGATCGCACAGTCGCGTGGTCAAAGAGACGAGCAGGCGCCAGAACATGAGGCCAGCATCGATGATCTCGACCAGCCTGCTGGTGACGCGAACTTCCTCGATGAATTGGCGGTTGCTACTCGCGCTTCTGTCCAGCAGATCGTTCAGCAGCAGATTGAGGCGAGACATGAGGCACAGCGTGAGATGCTCTCTCCAATGAGAAATGCAGTCAGAGATCAGATGCAGTTGACTGATGCTGCCAGCAACAGCCGGAGCCGTCGGCGACGATGGAGATTGGAGGAGCTCGAGGCTCAGCTTGCAGAGGACCTAGAAGACGAGGCCGCTATCATTTCACATCAAGTAGTGTTTGTCTCAGAGATGAACATCCTTGATCAGCACATCCAGTCTCTCATCGCTGATCGAGAAGTGATGCTCCTCGATGTACCGGGATATGAGGGTGACAATCTTATAGTTCGTGCTCACGATGACATACTCGACGATGCCTATAGAGTGCGCCACTTGCTTAGGCAAGCACAGGCACAGGCAGAGCGAGAAACCGAGAGACTACGCCTGGATATTGAGCAAGCTTACATCGACCTTGATAGCGCATACGTCTATAGCGGATATCATGACGAACTTGGCCTTGACGAGAATCACGGCATCCTCGATGGTGAGCAGACTAGTGAAGTGCGTCTGGAGGCTCAGCAGCCGCGTGTCCCCGACAATTCTCCAGAGCGCGAGCTTGAGGAAGGCGAAATAGACCACTTCCTGCAGCTATTCGAGTGAGTAGTGAGATGATATGTAGCTAGCATCATCGAATTAGGAAAGATCTGTCTGTTCGATACAGAATGTAAGTGTACCGTTTCATTCCAAACAATATAAAAGTAAGCAATCAAAAAATAAACTCATTTCTTTTAAGACAACAATATACTTCTACCATTGATATAACGTCATTCCCTACGTCTAGAGACGCACCCCCGTAACGAGACAAAACATAGGTACTTTGGATTTGGAAGGTTCTAATTTCATGAACGCCTTAAAATCTTGCAAATTTTTTAGAATAATCATTTTATGTACGCTTCTTGAACATCCTTTAACTAACCTCCATCCCTGCGTGCCGAAAAACCCGGTGTGCCGAAAAAAATGATAGGTACTTTGACTTTAAGCATCTTAAAATCTGCCCACACATCCTCTAATTTTTTATATGCTATGTTCTGTAGCTACTCCCGGACACCCTGAACCCCTCCTACTAGAAAATCATGTTCGTATCGTCGCCCTCACGCCCGATTTGCAAAGAGTATCTTTTTATAGCGCAATAGACTTCCTCTACCACAGCTTCCACCACCGAGATTATACCATCCCCAATACTTATAAAGGAGTTATCCGACCTCTCAAGCCTTACTACGATGCAAGGAATAGTTATTAGCCTTAGTAGTTGCTGTGGCGTGCAGATCTCATGCAAGATCGCTACGCGGATCTGTACTTCGGGTCAAAGCCGAAACGATTTTAGTTAGTGCGAAACAACCCCGCATTATTTACCGTGTAATTTTCTTTTTGGCCTTAGGCACTGAAGTCAATAGTAGCTGGAGGAACTGTGGCGTCTAGTGCGCCACACCCAGCCTGCAAAAGAAAGGCGCAGCCAGACATCTTACAATTCACGAAGCATTACCAGCCTCACCACCACACATCGAAGACATGTTCGCCAACTGCTGTGTTCTGAATAATTTTATTCTGTCTTCACTTATTGCTAGACAATCGCCAGCGTAAACAACTTCGTCCTGCGAGACAAGATGTACGTCGGTCACCATCCCTCCTCAACGCTGCTACTCGCCCCGTCGCATTGGGGGACTTCCTCCCCTGATACCCACATCAACACTGCTTTCTACATCTCCAGTATCCCTACTCGAGCTTTTCATAAGCTCTCGAAAGATCTTTCGAAGCAGGTGTCTCAAGACAACATTGCCGCCTTCTTGGTCGAACGTGTTGCGAAATATCTTGCGTGTCTCCTTGGTTTAGCTTCGCAGCTCTACTACATTGCGGAAGGTGTGCACCTTTTCCTTACTCCCACTTCGTCCCCATTCAATCAAGTCAATGATATTAACGTGTGTCCTTCGTGCGGCCTATTACCCGCGTCAGCATGAATCTACCCAATTTCGTTGCACGATCTCCTACCTCCTCGCATTGCTCACATGTTTTCGGAAGGGGCTCGACACTAATTACGCGGCAAAGCGCATACCACGCAGTCAAATCGTTCTCTGCACCGTATCACAAGTACAGTTCGCTTTGCAGCGCGTCTTGAGATCTGTTCCACGCATCGTCTGACTCGGCGCTGCCACGGCGCCATCCTTTATGTCTTTGCAAGTTAGCATACGAAGTAGCTGGTGAGAGAGAA
Source organism: Rhexocercosporidium sp. MPI-PUGE-AT-0058 (assembly GCA_020746875.1). Lineage (NCBI taxonomy): Eukaryota > Fungi > Ascomycota > Leotiomycetes > Helotiales > Rhexocercosporidium > Rhexocercosporidium sp. MPI-PUGE-AT-0058. The sequence continues at coordinate 422,121 of JAGTJL010000014.1, read as the reverse complement.
GGGTCATAGCCGAACGTTGGGGAAAAGCGAAAGAAGACGTCCAGAGGGGTCTCTGTAGGAGCCTCCGTATCCTGTTAGTGAATACGAGAGTCCCGCAGGTTCTGCTCTAGAGCCTCCTCGTTACTGAAGGATCGATCGCAGGTCTTACAGTCGAAGGATGGCGCATGCGCTGGGGAGTCCCGCAGGTGCTGCTACAAGGCCTCTTCGCTATCGAAAGATCGATCACAGTCATCGCAGTCGAAGGACGGCACATGCGCCGGTGAATCCCGCAGGTGCTGCTGTAACGCTTCTTCGCTATTAAAAGATCGATTACAGTCATGACAATTGAAGGATGGAGCATGAAGTGGGGAGTCCCGCAGATGCTGCTGTAATGCCTGATTGCTGCCGTAATGCCTGATTGCTGCCGTAGTGACGGTCGCAAGATCTACAGTCGTAGGTGTGCGCGGATGATGTTCGGTTGTGCTGCAGCAAAATTTCGTCGCTATTGAAAGATCGATCGCACAAAACACAACGGGAGGTCATAGTGGCAGAATTTTGACACCACTATCGTGCAATTTTTCCAGACATATTCGGATGTATGTTTGATTGAAAGCGGGGAGCGTACAAGTCCAGCTATAAATGTGGCGAATGGATTGTCAGCACCACACAGCTCTGTTTGTGTAACGCAACCGTCCAATGAGCCAGTGACACATTAACCCCTCTGAATTACATGAGGTGTCTACATTATTCCGATTATTTCACTATCACTGAAGCAACACGATGTGCACGGCTTTCGAAAACCACTGCCCTTCCTGCTGCAAAAACCACGGTGGAGTGTATTCCCGTTCCTGTCCCGTCCTGTACCAGTTACGGCCTAATCAAATGGGCTACGTTCAGATACAGCACACTATCGATGAACGGAACCCGAAGATAGCACTAAATACCTGCGACCGTTGCAAGCGCAAGGAGCAGAAGGAGAAGGAGCAGGAGCAGAAGCACTTATGGTTGAAGGACAGGTTGGCCACACTCTCTCGGCTGTTCCGGATCAAGGTCCCAGAGCATACGCCTTGCAAGATCTGCCAGAATTACCAAGCGGAAGAAGAACAGCCAGTCAGGATCATTCCGATATAGATCAGTATAGCATCATGTGCAGGTAGTGGAAGCGGCAGTGCTAACGAAGATTATTCAAGGTACCACCTAATCACGCAGTTCTGCTTGCAGAGAGTAAATTCAATTCGACTTTCTACTTGCTGTATGAGCAGTGCACCGCGCAGGCGTACAGATATATCCACATGGGTAGGACGTCGCGAGCTGGCGAGGGAGTAGAGTTGAAATGGTACTGCGTCGGACAACAAGTAGGCCGCCGTGGTGTAAATGGCAGGAGGTCGAACAGTCTCCAGGAAGCAGCTGCGAACTGATGTCAAAGATTTGAGTTAAGAGTCTGGCCTCAACAAAAAGACTGCTTGCTAATGACTTGCAGGCGAACTATCATTCCATCTTCTATTACGCCAAGAAGGTTACAAACATTTAACGATATCTGGTCTCCTACCTCCTAAAACTAAATTTGAACTTAAACGATTCTGTTCTATCGTGCAATGGTCTCATATCATCCGCGCAACTGGTGCTCTGTACCGCACTGGCGGATCGATCAGTGGCGCCACTTCTGGCTCTGGCTCCGGTTCTGGATCATCTGCCTTTTGCACAGCAATCTTACTCTTCCGACCACGTTTTCCCTTGCCGCTCATGACCTCTTTCACAGCACGCGCCACTTCTGGTTCTAGTTCACACTAAGAATTGTCCCCTAAGTACAGAATTCAACCTGACCAAGGCAGACTGGTAAACAATCCTCTGGAGAAGGTTCCGGGCCCACTGGCCCTCCTTTCGCTAGCCTCCCTCAACGAAGCCTACCCGACAAACTGTCCTGCTCGTCCACATCTCTTTCCTCCTAGCCTCTCATAGAATATTGGAATAACCTAGACGAGATGGAGCATTCAAACACAGAAATTAAATCAGTTGGCGATACCGTCTTTCACTTGTTCGGCAACTTCGTAACGGAACTGCGATTGAAGATCTGGGAACTCTCGCTCTTCATGTGAGTTTAAAGCTGCTGATTTGAGGGCAGCCCGCCAGCACTAATTCAACGTAGATTCCTGCTACAACTTAATAACTTAGTTTAAAAAAGCTTTCGTCTTATAATTAAATATTAAGAAACCAGAACTACATTTCTCCTGGTTTTTCTTTTTGAAATAGTCCGAAAAATTACTCACAGTCCCGTTCTGGTGGACTTTTGGTGCTCCTGGCCCGTGCCCCCAAATCGGCAGGTTTAACCTCATACGATGAGTCTCGTTACCAGAGCCACATACCAGAGCCAATGATACTATCTATGTGTTGATGAACTACCCTAGTAGATATTCTAATACGTACCGCATTCCGCCGGCATGTCACGTCTGTGCCGAATCAGCCTCCGTCGTCCGGAATAGCCATTTCGAAAGTTGCTATTTCAAAGGGACGAATACAACGACACAACGGATAAGGATATACTTCAAACCAAATGACGAGATATACATAATCCGACTTTGTGACCTAAAGAGGCGATATAATCGAACCATTGGTAGATGCAGTGAATACAATATGTTTGCAATAATGTTGGTGGGATGCGGAATGTATGTTGACCGTAGGCGGTGCTTGCCCGCCATGCAGCACGCTCTGATGATTTCACGACAGATTCAGAATGTGGTGGTAAAACATGTTGATGATGACACTTACTACTATCCTTATCTGGACAGTTTGGAACGAATTTCTGCTTCTAACCGAGCTCGTCGAATATGATCTGCCTGAGAGCAGAAAGCGCTCATGGTTGAAAAATAAGTTGGTCGGCCTCTCTCGGCCGTACTAAATCAGGGCCTCAGAGAAGCATAACCAATTCCCGATCGTCACACTGGTTTAGTTCAGTACCGTATCAATACATTTTAGCACTAGCAGCAGTTGCTCTAACGAAATTGTTTCAAGGTACCAACGATTCAGGACTGCCTACAGAGAGAAAACGGAAGTGGAACTTTTGGCTTGACTCGCTTGCAAAATCGGCTTCCCCTCCAAACTCTTACAAGACTCCAAGTCCCACCTACCGGGCCGGGCTGAGCGCTGTAGCCTAGACACTGATGTTCGTATCCGTCACAAGAATTATGTATAGCTTATTCCAAAGTCTCTAGCCCTAATCCCATATGAATGTCCGTATGAATGTCCACCAGGCAACCTTTGGATTCCATCTTTGCGACTTGGAATCCCATTTATACCTGTACTCTAATTAGTTCTTTCTTGGTACAAATTCACAGTAAATACCAATGAAAACTCGACTTTACAAGCGCGTTTTGGCCATATTCCTTTGAGAGAATATCTTCTGCTTGAATTGGTATATTGACTTTGACGCCTTCGAAAATAGATGGCTGAAGCGGATAGATTTCGTCTGACTGTAAACCGTTACTTTTTATTCTCATGTGACATAAGACTCTAGTAAAAAAGGAGGCTTACAGTATACTGATGGTGATCTTTACAGAACAGCAAACTTGGAGTGGACTCGTTCTGATGAACCGAGGTTATATCAATATATTTCCCGCAATTCATATCAATCCAGCGGGCATCAATTTTATTAGACACGTCCGCAGTAGATACGATCGAATAGTGAGGATTAATATCGAGGAGATATGTGCTGCTCTTATGCTGATATTGAGTGCCGTTATATTTCGTGGCCAGGTATCTCAAAGTCGTCATTGACACTTGGACATCTATATCCGTGTCCCAGGGTAGAATCTTTCGGCCCCAATGATGCCCCAGAAGTGTGCCGTGAGCGAGCCAGGTCTCGATACCCAAGTCCTCCATTGTCTTCGTATAGCTTTTGAACAACGCGACGAGGGTAGATTGAAGGTCGTTGACACCAAGGGGCTCGCTACGTAAACCAAATCTAGAATCGACATGACTTATAGCGCCTACAAGTTTTGATTTGGAATAGACATCGATTTCGGTGAAGTATTGATAAGTGTTCGACATTGGTTCAGGAGCGCGTAGTGGCTGGAGGGAGTGGGATTCGGTCTTGGTCGTATGATAGACAAAAACACATGGGACAAGTAACAATAGCCATCGTAGTCTCTGGCGTCGCATATTGATCTCTTTACAAAGATTATGCTTCTTAAGACAAAACCAATGTCGGTTGATGACACTGCATTTGTGTATGGAGATGGAATGCGGACAACTGAGCGGCAAACGGCAATCTAATTACGTGACGAATCAGACACGTGACTGATTGTGGAAAAGAAATTATTAAGGCTCGTTAGTTAGGTGGGACTTGGAGGCTTCTACTGGGTTTGGAGAGGAAGCCGATTTTGCAAGCGACTGTATATCTAGTCTCGTCGATCATAAAGCGGAACCACTTAACACTCTGTTCCATATTCCTTTGGACGGTTGATTTCAGGCGTGTGATGTTGACAGATGTGCTTCCCCAACTATGCCTTCATCCACATTTAGAAGCTTTTCATATAGACTGCTGTTGCTACTCTAGAAATGAACAGTCATCAAGGTGGTCTCTTGGGTGGCTCCCACCCATTGATTATCCCCAAGGTATCGAAACCCTGCATCTACCCCATACTACCATTGTGCCAAAAGGTCGACGAAGACTAACAATTGCCATGCAACAAAGCAGTCGCGAAGCTAGCGCGGGGCTGTCTCTGGCAAGAGCGCTTCGCTTATCCGCGGCACCTTAATACTTGGCTCTGGCGCATGTCCATCTGGCAGATCACTCTTCCGCTTTCGACCACGCTTCGTCTTCACTAGAATAGCAGTATCTGCCTTTGTTCGACGCTTGCGGCTGCGTTCACCCTTACCTTTGGCTTTTTTAGCAGCGTCTTTTTCGGCACGCTTCACTCGTGCTTCGACTCTCGAAATATCTACGTTAGTCCGGGTTTGGCCATATCTCTGAGTACTTTTTCTGGATTAAATAGGAACAAACCACTGGCAGCGAAACTAGCTTTGATGTTCTTTGGTGTAAATGCCTTTCCCCTTGCAGGGCTAAAGAGAGCAGTGAAATGTTACTTACCGATTGTATTCACCCCTCCTCGCTTAAGTCGATCAACTTGATCACGATAGGCTGTCTTTAGGGAGGCGAACACTGCGGCATCATAAGTTTGAAGCTAATAAGAAGTGTGCGAGGGCAGACGACATAATATAATATTGTTTTCGAAGCTAAACACTAGGATTTTAAGCGTCTCGTGTGTTCCGAAGCCGTTACAAGTCAGTACCCGTGGTTTCTTATTAGCTCGCTCTTAGGTTTAAGGATGAAAGACAAGCTTAAGCCACTCGAGGTTGATCTTAGAGTTAGTATATCTAGATTCGGAAATCGCATAATACCCTCCGGGGGTAGGAAACGTGGTCCAGTTGCTTCGATGCGTGCTAGCCAGCCAAATAATTATAGATTTGAGATACCTACTATCGGCACTGATGCATTCGATTGCAGTTACCGTTGTTCTTTTGATACGCGCACTTCTGTGGTTTCGCTGGTCATCCTTAAGTACGAGAGCTTTAACAGAGGCTAGCATAGACAACATCACTCTAGTCTTGTTTATATTATATACATGCTCTGCCCGAACAGCAAGAATTTTCAATCTTCTCTAATTACCACGAACTAGTGTACGACCTTGTTATATATATATATATTTTCGTGACGATTTCAGTCTAAACGCGCTCAGTTTTCTTGCTTGGAGTTCTGGATGGCGGTTGTCAAGAGCCTTCGCCTAGTTCTTCCCTGGAGGCTTGAGTGGTCTATCTGCCTTAGGTCGTTCTCACAGAAGCAACCGTGGGTATAGCATCAAGATTTTCTGGACTGGTTCGGATCATCGAAGTTCAAAGGGAAATCGGGAACGAAGAAGTAGCCAAGGGCTGTCCGGGCATCTGCTGCGGTTTGATAAATATGCCTGGCGGCCTGGTGTCTGATTTCTCGCATAAAGACCAGCATCTTGATGGATTTGAGAGCAAGAGATTTTGAATTTGACCTTGAGGGATTCTGATGGTATCTTTAGGAGTGAGTTTGGTGTTCGGCGTAATGGTTGGCTTCCGCTCGGAACGGCGTGTAGTATTCGTAGAATTGGGTTCTGGCTGCGCAAAATTGGTGCAGACCTGAGAGAAGTGTTGCTCGTAGAAGTTCTGATGTTGAGATGTGAATATCTGTGATTTGTGCGATGCACAACCTGCTCGTCGGAAAATTGTTGGAGAGTTGAGGAATTTTGTGCAGGAGACCTGACCGTGGATTGCGCTAGTGGGAAGGGCACTAGTGCGAAGTTATGCGGCTGTAGCGAGGCTCCTGGCAACAATAAGAAGGGGACTGGGAAGTAGCACCGTATTGTTCTTCAGATTGCGGTGAATGCCGCGGGTATATGGGTCCGAATTCGGGTTGTCAAGGGTGAATTTGTGAATTGAGGCTCGCGCGGGAGGAGAGAATGCAGGACAGAACTTCCAGAGTGAAAATGCAAGGCAATGCAATAGCTTGGTGGTTAAATACAGGAGGCCATACTTGATATACTGGCCATGAGTCCTATTTCTCTAAAGGAGAGGAAGTTCGTAGAATCAATGGAAGTGGCGAAGCGGTTCTCCAGCGATGGCTTCGCGGGGGTAACCGCGTCGGCTGGAGAGAGATCAATGTTTTCATCGTTTAGAACATTCCAAGGACATTAGTTCCAGGTGTTGAATTACTTTTCGGGGGGAATGGCACATGCTCGAGGGGTTCTCGTGTGTGGGAAAGAGAGGGGCTGCCCTGACTGTTAATTGGCTGTGTTGGTACGAACACTCTTTTCCTAGACACGTTTTCTGAATCAATCCTATCATAGAAAAAGGAGTGTAGACCCGAACTTGGAGGATTGGTGTTGATGTTGGTCCAGAAGTAGAGTGATGGCTTCGCTTTCGTCCTGTAGCCAAGCGCCAAGACTCGGCTACCAGGGCCTGTTTGTTGACAACAAAATAGCGAGGCGAGAAAACATTTTTCAGCCTAACAGAGTAGGCTTGGGTTCGGTAGGTCGTTTATAGCTTTATGGCTTGAGCGTTTAGATATTCCTGGACCTGCATTGATGCAATCTTGAATTTATTCTGGTATCGAGCTAGCGACAAACCTATTATCATTAGGAACGGTTGAAATATTGCCCAGCACCACCTGAACGAGGCGGACGTGGTAAGAATCCTGCTTCGTTAGGATTAAGAAGATGCGTTCCAAATCTTTGTGTTATTGAACAAGAAAGCGCATACTTTCTCAGTCAGTACGTTTTAGGACATACAAATCTTATTTCAGCACACCGTTATGGTGGAACGAGGTTTAATAAGACCGCAATTTGAATCCAATCTGGTACAAGTAGTACTTTTAGTATGGAGCATTCTATTGAGATAACATTTGTTAGTAGAGAAAGGGTGAAATGGTAGTTTCGCTGTCGCCGCGAGGCGATACCAAGCCTTGTCGCAATCCCGCCCGCAGAACGCCGCGAAAAGAATCTGGAAGGTGAATATCGCGTTCAATTCACCGCTTATCTTTTGAACAGATCGCCACGATCTATCGCGCGGCTGCCTGTCTTTTCTTCCCTAGAAGACTTCCACATTATTATCGTGAACCCATCACGCCACGCAAACCATAACAATCTCGACGTCATCACAACATCGAGGCAATTTCCCCAACGACACATTGCTCCCATCCTCACAGTTTATCGCCAGGTCTAGCACATTGCTGCCCACAAAATACAACCTTACTTGCGCTCGTATACTCGTGGCTCAGATTGAGACTGCAGACCGATTTCGACATTGCTTTGTACGCATCACTGCGAGAGCTTCTCTAATTTGTCATTAGAGGTCTCGCGACAGCTTCAAGCATCGGCATGACAATCCCGCCAATTGATAACCGCTAAATACGCCACAGAGAGAACTGCAACTTGTTTAGTGTTGATCTCTCCCATATTTACACTTCGAGCACAGCACCATACCACGGTAAATGAACCTTCCCAACTGTCTTGAGTTGGTCCAGATCATTCTCCCTGTTGAGAGAGAATTACTCACATCTTAGCAGAAGCAGAGCTTCATTCTGGATCGACCGCGCTGATAGATTGGCGCGACCCAGCCCATGCATGCAATATCTCTTCTCTGGTCGATCATATTCGCTAATTTATTTGTAGCATTCGGTCGACATCGTCTTCTCATTCAATTGCACCCTGTTCTCACCGCTTACACATCGCAAAACATAGCTGGTCAGAAGAGTGTATCCGAGACAGCACCTAAAGCGCTTCCAGCTTCTCAGTCTCTTTCACATTCAACCCGCAGCAACCGATACCTCTCCATACCAATCTTCTTACCTGCGTCTAGCTACTCGAATCTAACATCGTCAGGCTACACGAAGTCATCGCTGCCCATCACCCGAACCACAAACCTTCCCCCGCGATCGTGAGCGCAACTTCGGAATTCCTGGCAGACGAACCAAGACTCATCAACCAAAACCCGAACACTAAGCTTGAGCAAGGATCATAACTATCGCTGCTTGTTTCGCACTTCTCCGAACATCCCACCTCGAGCGATCATAGTGGATCATCGGCCGCCACAACCAAACACAATTCCGGTGGCAGATAAAAAGCTCCAACTAAACATAAACCTTTGCCAAGGTTCTCGTACCCAGATTTTTTGGTCACAATATCCAGACTGAACATCAGCTTCCTCTCCACAACACCAACTAGCATAAGACCTCACCAAAGTCTACCATTGCTATCGCTTCGCGTCCCGCCGATTGACAGGGAGTTATCATTCAGAGCGTGATCACCCCAACCAAGTAGCATTCCCTCTACTCGAAACCTTCCAACAGACACCTTCGGCAAAGGAAGTGTTTACCAGACCATCGTTGCAACATCTGACACCAGATCAGCATTCATACCGGCCCGACACCAAATTGCCCGAAACAACACCACAGTGTCTAGTGCAACTACCATGATGGACAGTGCGCTCTCTTCTGCAGTACCAGACACGGCTGATAGTAGCGATTTTGGCTGTAAGAAAAAAGGTCCTGCCAGCTTTGCCTTCAGACTGAGTACCCAAAACATGGTACGTATATAAAAATGAACTGAGAAATACACACGAAACGAAGCTGACCAGGAAGCAGGGCATCGACCTAGACAAGGAGTTGGAGGGATTGAAGGAAAGAAATAAAGAGGACAAGAGACTCAAGGAGAAGTTCCCAAGGATCAATGGTATGTGGGCTTTCTCATTGTCTACGCCTGTATTCTCTATTGCCAAGACAATATTCGTCGTGGACCGACTTGCCACGCTCGAATTCTTCGTTTCTGTCGTTTTTTGTTCTGTCGAGCTCGAAGTGTCGCTGATGAGTTCTGAATTTACTCGATTTTATTGGTCATTTTTTTACTCCCTTTACCACTAGCTACAATCTATATAGACTGTTCCAGGCACTACTATAGAATAGACTACTTTCAGTTTTGCTAGCCTGGACCACAACTGACATCATCACAGGAGAGCCAACCTGGCTTCTTCGCCACATTGAGATCCTCCAAGAGGAGTACGGTAAGTTGAACTCTACATCAAAATGATGAACCCAGCTAATAAACCTGAGCCAAAAATGGTTGGGAGTACGAGATTGAGATTCCCACGGAGTGCCAGCACCGTCTCTACCCCAGCATCATTGGTCCCTACTTGATCTTCACAAGACAAAGAAGTAATTCCAGCCATAATCCTTTCGAAACTATATAATCATACTAATGCGCTGATCTAGAGTTTCGCAAAGGCAAGGTTATCAAGGAGTACATCCCAGTACCACTCTCAAAGGGTGCCTCTTGGGAATTCTGGAAGCCTATGGATGATGACGCCCGTCCGCCAACAGCAGGCCGCCTTGAATACATCCCACCTCCCGGTCCTGGAGAGCGAACCACATGTACGGGACTGCTGGGTCATGACTTGGGTCGATATCTGAACGCTAGCGACGAAGAGGAAGACTCCGAGGATTCCACCAATGATGGATTTGGTGCCTTGCCAGAAGATCGACCACGTCGTCGTGTTATCCCCGGCGGCCCAAGTAGCTCCGATTCTGATGCTGAGCAGTCTGCATACAATGGAAGATATTTCAATACTGCCCCATCCTCTGCCCAAAGCCGCAGTCAAGATATCATGGGTACCTCCGCCAACTACGCTCCTGATCGATCTCTGCGCTCCCGCAAGGCCTCCAACATCTCCACCTCGTCAACCTCCACCGACAGCAGTTCCTCCTCTCACATTAGTCGTATGTCGAACGGCTCTGAACACCCTGAAGACTATCCTGACGAGGACGAAGATGCTGATGATGAGGAAGAGGATGTAACCGCACCAACACCAACCTGTGTACTGGAGGGCCGATCCCGTGTTATCCAAAGCTCCGACTCTGATAATGACTCTGACGATGACGATGACTACCCAGTAGTCTACAATCCGAAGTCAATCAAGGCAAAGAGAGGTCTCTCCGACGTTATTGAAGTGTCCGATAATGAAGAAGACGACCTCCCACCTCCCAACTCCAAATATCGCAAGAATGGCCGATCTGCTATCATCGAAATATCCGATGAGGATAACGACTCTGACTGGCCAAAGCCAGTTCGCAAGCCAAAGGCTGTTCACGGAAAGAAGAACCGCCAGGAAATTATCGAGATCTTTGAATGTGACGCTGAGGTAGGCTCTGATGGGTTTGAGGACGATATTAAGGGCCATGATGAGGGTGAAGTTAGGGACGAAGATGAGAACATAGCAGGTGGAAGCGATGATGTCGACGATGACGAGTGGTTCGATGAGTCGGGCTACTGTAAGTTCTGCTATCTCCACCAGCACGAGTGTGAGTGCATCCACGGAGATGACAACTATCCCTTGGAGCGTGGTGAAGAGGATGATGATGATTACAAGAACTAGATTCTTGCACAGCTTCGTAACTCTACGTCGGCCTCGATTTCCTGCGTTTGGTCCTTTGGGTATGCGTGGTTTGCTTGGGATGCTCGAGTTGCGTTGATGGCATTATTTCTAGTGCCATGTTGGCGCTGCTTTCCCAATGGCCATCAAAGCAGGTCGGATCGTTTGTTTCTCTCGTCCCACAATTACATGGAGGCGCTGGCTAGATATCGTTTCACACTAGGCGATTGAGTTCTGGCAGTGAGATGGATGAATGGTCGCCTATTGAGGATGATCCGATCTTTGGTGTCTAGCACCCACCCCAGCTTCGTAGACAGCCATCAAAAGAAAAATCTTCCTTTGAACATGATTTATTTCTTTAGTATGTGATTTGATATTCGCTTCTTTATCTTGAGGTTGCATATAGTGTATTGAGTAAATTTCCCGACTTCTAATGAGCATTAATTAGGCTATAGACAGAGGCCGGGGCTCATGGACATGAGTCAGAATATTCCAAATAGAGTTGGAGACTTCACCACCTCTAGTGCTCTGCTGCAGTGTTCGTATGGACACTGTTCGACCAGTGCCCCGAGCGAGTGTACGCTACAGTTGAGGGAACATATTTTTATAGGGGAGAATGCCGAAGAAATGCGCGGTCGTATATCTTTGGCGAAGAAATGGAGATTTTTAGCACATAAATTAAGCTGACCAGAAATATGCTACATGTGATTGAGTTGAGAGAGCGGTTTCCATGACTGGAAAATATCTGACATTACTAGAATACGATATGTACAAATGTACCACAGTCTTTGACAGTGAATTATATTCCCAATCTTTTTGAGTACCGTAACGTTAGTTTCGTATCTTTATGGCATGCTTGTCTAAAGGAATTGTCGTCAGGCGTACTCTGATCTACAAATTGAATTGGAGAACCGTGATTGAATATCCCCTGTGTCATTATCAGCTTCTGAACTCATGTCAAATACAGGTATGACTTACGGCACATTCCAGCGCCAAGATCCATCACCAAGTGGCGAGGTGTTGGTGAGATTGAGGGTTCTTGGCATAATAGCGGTCGCGTTGTTCTTGAAATTGAAGCCATTTGGATCCGGGTGCGACATGCTCGTCCCATTGACGGAAGTCCAGTCAGACTCTACATCAACTTCGAGCGGCACAGAGGTCCCGTTGATATTACTGCCACGAGTCAGTATGTTCCCACTTAGCCATCAAAAGCCCGAAGTAAAATACTGACATAATCTTCAAGAACACCTTCCCCTTCTCCATGGAACTCGCCCAATATAGATCTCCAAAATTACCCTCCGTATTCTTCACCTCCACACTCTCCGTCCCACGATACGCATTAAAAAGCCTCTGCATCCAATAACTCGTACTGAGCACCGTATGCGCCGGATCCGCATCAAAAGCAATGAAATTCGGCGTCCAGTTAAACCAATTCCAATTCTGAAAACTTGGTGCATAACTACTCAACTTCACCACGTGTGGATTCCTTTCCGCCCCAAGCATATATACACCCTCAGCCAGAGCGGAGACCATACGCGGGTATCGAACATGCAGCTCGGGTGGGTTGGTCCAGTTGACCTTGCCGTCCGGGGTGTCGACTTGGTAGACCGAGTACTCGCCGATCATGATCGTCACATTGGGGTTTTTGGTACGCTCTTGCCAGTTGTCAAAGAAATCAAAGTTTTCAATGAAAAAGATAGGCTCTTCGTAGTGATGGGTGTCCCACATTGATCCTGCGGGAAGATCGATGGTATAGTCGTCATTCTCGTCGTATGCTGAGCTGATGAGAATTATATCCGGATAAGCAGCCTTGAGTCCGTCGTAGAGATACTTGAAACGGAATGGATACGCCTTTGAGAACCAATCTTCATTCCCAATTTCGATGTATTGGATCTTAAATGGTTCAGGGTGGCCGTATTCGGCGCGTTTGGCTCCCCAGTAAGTATCAGTTGAACCCATGCAGAACTCGAGCTCGTCGAGTGCTTCCTTGAGGACGGGATACATGGCTTCTTCGGTGAGTGGGTACTCGGCCGAGTCTCTTCCATTGCCATCGAGGAGAGAGTAGCCGCTGAAAATTCCAAGAACGTTCTCCATTTCCATAGATTCCGACCATTCTAGGAATTCAAGGAGACCCAGCCCATTGGTGTTGTAGTATTCTGTATCGGTTAGTATTTCCTAGAATATTGTCCTGACGATGAGGCACCTACGCCAATTTCCAGGTCTTGCCCATCTCTCTTGAAGAGGTCCGATCGTCTCCCACCATTTCCACCTTGTTTGGAAAGAGTATCCCTCGAGGTTGTTGCCTCCCGGCCACCTTAGAAACTTTGGCTTCATGTCATAGATATGCTCTGCTAAATCCTTCCTCAAACCGTTCTTATACCCCTTGAATGTCTCGCCAAAAAGACTAATCTGATCGAAATAATAGGTCTGTCCGGCTGCAGCCTTAGGATCGAATGTGATGGCAAGAGTGTTATTGGTATTCGGAGCCGAAACCTTGGATACGATTTGAGCAGTGACATGTGTATAGTTCACAACGTTCCAAGCCTGAGCCGGAATGACAGTCGATGCCCAGATCTCGCCTGTCAGGTTCGATTGGAGCGACACTGTGATCTCTGTCTTTGGGTTGTCCTGATTCCGGAATTGATTCGGGTAGATGAAGAACGAGACGTTGTAAGTCTGTGGTGAGACGGGAATCCCCCACCATCCCATGTTCGCAAATCCAATTGGAGTTGATGAATTCTTTGCTGTGGTAGGGATATCGAGTGCGAGGACTGTTGGGTGAGAGTGTGATAAAGCTCGATAATTATCGAGTCTGAGAGTGGCGTTTCCGAGGGGTTTGTACCCGGAGATCACAGGACCTGCATAAGTTAGTCCTAGGTATCCTCGAATGTTGGATTTGGACTTACCAGATGGATTGCACTCGTTCTCTTGCCAGACGATACTGTTCCCCGCGAAGCCTGGGACATTTCCAAACGTGACGTCCGAGCCCTCAAAGGCTCTGTTGGCTAATAGCTCTCCATATAGACCTCCATCACCGGAGTGATTGATATCTTCGAACATCCATCCGTAGAGATTCGGCGCTGTTGCATTTTTGACACCGGTTTCGGTAAGAATTGAAAGGGAAACGCCGCTGGAATTCGTCAATGCACGAGAGACTATTTGTCCGAATCTTGGTTGTTTTGGACCTGCTTCTACGCTTGAAAGTAGAGCCGTAGCAGCTACCAGACAAGTATTGAGACGTAACATCGTGAAAAGTGCCTAGGTCTGATCGCCTCTCCAGACTAAAAGCGACAGGAGGATCCGTTTGGTATATCTACCATTTTGTCAAAAATAAAGTTAGTCTTGACATCATCCCCCCCGGACGAGTGAATTGCCCCAACTAACAACGCGGGGAATATAGAGTGCCGAGAGACAAGCATAATACATCCAGGTGCAAGATCGTCCCTCTGTTGGAATGCGCACCAATCAACAGTCTAAAACCGTCTACACGATGTGGGGTAATGGATTTTACCCCTCGTTGATCGAGGATCTTTGTTTATCCGTTGGCGACCCGACCGGATATATAGAATCAATGAAAAGAGACGACAGGCCGCGATTACGGTCGAATGGGAAAACAAATAGAAATTGGGCTCGAAAAAGGTACCATTGGTAAATTAGTAATGTGCGCCACCAAAATTTTATATAGACCAGCTACTCTCGGTTGACCCGAGCACAACACCTCATTGATACTTGGCCTTCTCTCCCGCCTGCACCGATTGCGAAAGATTATACCATCTCTCAATGATAATCATCCGGTCTCCTTCACAGCAAGCCTTACTCTCGGTCTTCCCCCTGGCCATCTCCGTAGACTTGAAATGGTCTTTTCGCTTGTTCTGGACCTCCTCATAGACTCCCTTGAAAGTATAGGCTGCCAACCCTACAGAACCTGATAATTTTGTCAGCATAGTAGAGTTTGGAACACGGGAAGTTTTCAGTTACCAGCTGCAGGCTTGCAAACCACTCCTCCAAGACCTTTCCCCACCCCGGCGAAGAACCCTCCTAGTCCGCCATTTTTCGCTCCGTTCATAGGCTGAGTGACCAAGCCCGTAATACCATCATACAGACCCAGTCCGAAGCCCTATTTCAGTCAGAACTCCTGAGAATACAAATCAAGAGACAAAGACTGACCTTTCCAGCAGCGCCCAGCCCACTCGCGATCCCCGTGATCTTTTCCTCCTTCCTCACAGTGTCACCATAAAGGCTGGGCACATTTGCAAAGCCTCTCGAGATATTCAATGTCATATCCATGGGTGCCTTCAAACCCGTGCCGACAATCCTCGAAATACCCTTGCCGCTGTCGAGCGCAAAGTCTGTGGCGAGTCCGGCTGCAACGTCGCGATCTGCTTTTGCCATCTTGGCAATCTCGATTGGATAATCTGCTATTCCCATTACGACACCACCGATGGTTCCATGTGCTGCTGAGATTATTCCTGAGATTGGGTCGGTAGGACCAGGGGGAGGAGTATGGGAGCGGGGTGGGTAGCTGGGAGTTATCATCAGCATTGCGGCTAGAAAAATATACCATGCTTAGGTAATGATGGATTCTGAGGGTACTAACAGAGAGAGGTTCTTAAAATTCAATATGGCAACGTCACAGAGAGTAGCAGCTGCGAGAGCGGAAAGCTTGATGTTCGTTTCCTTATCCATCCAGATTGCCTGACGATGGGGAAGAATGGCACAGAATGTTGAGCTGCCGACGGGGGTAGCGTCGTGGGTGTTATCGTGAGCATCAATGTGAGTGCCAGGCTGCTCTTTCGGGAGATGCTCGTGGAAGTAGTCCTCTCGTAACAGGGTGTGATCAAACGCATGCTTATATTCCTGCTCGAGGGTGTTGGGAGTCGACGTCCCACTCGTCTGCGGGGTGATGCTTTGACACTGGGTGAGGTTGTCTGGAGTGGAGATCGTGGACTCATTGTCCTGCATGTAGATGCTATCCCCCTTCATCTTGAAGTGAGGGCTTGTCTACTTGTGCTAGTACTTGGAATGGAGAGGTAAGGTGTGAAGGCTTGTAGAGTCTTCTCAACTTGTCTTTCGTGTTCTTCGAGAGCACACAATCTTTTCTGATCAGAGACTGTTTACTGCCCACTGTGTAGAATTACGTACACTCAATCTTCGACGTCCAGATGTCTTGGACCATCGGTGACGAGGCTGTAGGCACCAACAATAGCTTTCTTTTGCTTATGCGGGACCAGAAATACACCCTGTCGCCTATATTGGCAACAGGAGAGCGGCACAATCACAATCAGACCTCTGTCTGATCCGGGCTACGGAACTCTTCACAGGACTCTGAAATAATATCAACTCCAACTAAGACTTGATATTTCTTATGAACTCCTTCAATCTTGTTTTGATCCTATTTCCAACTTGGCGGCAGCAGTTTAGGCTTAGCGCATTATGTCATTTCGTAAGCGAGACAGCCTCTTTTGACATCTGATCCAATACCCCTCCACCCCCCATCAAGCTCGTCAACATCTGGTGTCACAAGAAGATCCAGAGCAGCTACGAATATTAAGAATTCTGACTTGCCATTGATATCTACTGCATATTTCGATTCGCCGAAGCTGAGGAATTGACATTTGCAGCATAATTTTGTGAAAAGCCCCACCTTCTCAGCTCAAACGACCCCGCTATTTCTCCCATCAGCCTCGCTGCTGTCAGCCCAACATTACCTTCATAGACACAAAACATGACGGAATGGACGAAAAACATTACGGCCCGGTTGGGTGACATGGATCTACTCTCCAAGACGAAGCCCAAGAAGTCTGATGATGACAACGAACAAGGAGAAGAAACGACTGCGGCAAGTGTAGCTGGCGGCGGGCACTCAGCTCGGCAATCCGGTATCACGAAGAATCAACTCACAGTCAGCCATGCGCTTCGATCCTTTTTGGTTGACCAGAAAGTCTTATCTAAGGGTGATGCTGGTGTAGATGGCTCGGATCAGCCAAGTGGAGCTCTAAAAGCTCTCCTGGAAAAGTCGCACATCAATGTCCCGGTCGCCCTCACGAATAGATCTCATCCGCTACCAGAATATTTCATCAGCTCAAGTCACAACACTTACTTGATGGCCCATCAACTCTTTGGTAGTTCGTCTGCTCAGGCGTATGAGGTTGCACTCCATGCTGGCTCGCGGTGTGTGGAGATCGATGCTTGGGATGGCGATGACAATCCAGACGAGCCAAAAGTCACTCATGGATACACCCTTGTATCCAATATTAGTTTTCGCTCGGTATGCGAAACCATTCGTGATGTCCATGACAAGGAATCGGCTGAGATTGTTGATGAGCAAGGATACCGAGCTGCCCCTATTCTCATCTCCCTAGAGAATCATTGCGGTGCTCATGGCCAGCTACGTCTGGTTCAGATCATGACAGAAGTCTGGGGAGATCGCCTTTTGAGCAAAGCTGTGAGAGATGAGGGCCACGATGAGCAAGATGGAGGACAGCATGTTCGTCTCGAGGAGTTGGGTTCAAAGATCGTTGTTATCGTGGAGCACCACATTCCCGGCGAACTCGAAGATGACGACGACTCAAGCTCATCAGACGAAGATGAAAGCGAGAAAGAGCAGAAAGAGGCCTACAAGAAGAAGAAACAGGCTGCACCAGCAACAATAATTATTCCTGAACTTGCCGATCTTGGCGTCTACGCACAATCCGTCAAACCGAGTGACAACTCATGGTACAATTCTGGATCTCTCACCAACGGTCCGCATCATCATCTCATCAATGTTTCCGAGTCTGGACTCTCGACTCACATGGCAGTTCCCGATGCTAGTGCTAAGATTGGAGCCCACAATGCTCACCATCTCATGCGCGTCTTCCCAAAAGGAACCCGCATCTCATCCAAGAACCTCCAACCAGTTCCGTTTTGGGGCATCGGTGCTCAAATCTGCGCTCTTAATTGGCAGACATTTGGCGCAGGAATGCAAGTCAACGAGGCGCTGTTCAGCGGCTCAGACGGCTATGTTCTTAAGCCAGCCGCTCTACGCCACGGTGGAAGCGGCAAGCTCAGTACAGGCCGTATGAAGAAGCTTAGTCTCCATGTCGCCGGTGCTTCTCAACTTCCGCTTCCTGAGGGTACAGAAGCAGATGATATCAAGCCCTACGTAACTTGCATACTCATGCACCCCGACAATGTCAATTCTGCCCCGCCAAAACGTAAGACATCCCCGTACAAGAAGCATAAGCTTGGTTTTCTCCACAGAGGAGAGAATGCACCGCCAACGGACCCGATCTGGGATGAGACTCTCGAGTGGGAGTATGAAGAGAATGAAATGGTCTTCTTGCGGATCTTGATCAAGAGCGATGACAGTTTTGCCACGAACCCGGTGTTCGCGGTTGCGGCTGTCAGATTGTTGTATGCGGTGCAGGATTGGAGATTCATTCGGATGTTGGATTTGAAGGGTCGGGAGACGAAGTGTTCGTTACTGGTCAAGTTCTCAGTCGCAGATGTATAAATTGGCCTTCTGCTTTACAAGTTCACAAATGAACTCATGAAATTCAGAACTTTTTTTAAATGCATGCGCGATCCTTGTCTAATAGCAAATTTCTTATTTCGAGTTTAGCATTAAAGTCACGTGATTGTGTTTCAACTTCTCAATGGCATAAAGGTGGCTTTGTTCAAGAGACCGTACTTATTGATCTCCCAGTACTCTCTGAAATGAGCCAGTTTACCTCAAAATATATCAAAGGATCCTCAATACCGCTGTTGCTATCCGACAACCACGCTCAGCCCTGCAACTCATATTTTCGACTGACCACTGCCGCTTCTCCCCCTCAGACACTTAAACCAGCAGTCAAGCTTCTCATTCATTACTAGTCATTCATATTACTCATACGTAACACGATATACGTTCATCTACCACAGCTCTAGCCTGTCAAGGTCTATCAGAATATCTGAAAGTGCTAAGCTTGAATGAGATTCCGATATGACATTGAAATTTTGCGATATGTAATAGGACTTCCAAGCTAGCTATTTGTGAATTGTGATTGGCCAAATGAAGTTCAGATTTTGACGCGGCGATTCGAGGTGCATAAGGAGACGAATGCGACTATCAATATGAATAGAAGTGAATCTGCGGTGCTGACTTGCAGCCTTTTGCATGAGAAGGCTTTGAGCAATTGAGATGTTTCAACCGATTAGGAATTTATTTTGAACCTATTGATAAGCTGAGGACTTATTGACGGGTATTGGGCCGATTCGAGTTGGGCCGCGAATAAGTAATGACCGGGCGCTAGTGTCAACACTAAGCGAGGGATATCAAAACAGCAACCCCCTGATCCGGTCTGACTGCTTGCTCTCCCCGCCATCCCTACCATGCTAGCCGACATCCTTCGACGCGTTGAGTTCTCATCCACCCTCCAAGCGTTACAGGAGACTTCAAGTACCTTGGTCCTCAATAGCGAATGTTTCCACTTCTACCACCAGTACCACAAACATCCAATATGCTCTCCCTCGTTCCGCGACAACAGGGTCGATATCCTCGACCTACCATCCGTAAGCTCCTCATCACTCTCAAATCAAAGACGATTGGAAGCTCGCCCGCGTTGTCGCAGTCGTATGCCAAGAATAACCTACATGTATGCCACCCATTCTGATCCCACCTCCCCGTCAAATCCAAGACGCGCAGCTTGCTAACCAACCCTCTGAAGTCCACCTACCCACACCGTTCCCCCACCGAATCACGATACGGCATCTACCATTACCGCAAACTTCAGTCAACAAACATCCATTCTCTCACCAACACCGAAACCTCACTCCGCCACAGACACCGCGACAACCCCAACGCGCGTTTCATCAAGAACGAGCTCCGATCGCTGCACCTCGCACCCTCACCAACCTCACCGCCTTTGCAACCATCTACAGAGGTCTTAACAGCCTGCGTGGCGGAATGCGATGCTTTCAGTGGAGAACTTCTAGAAATAGCTCTAGATCTCAAGACTATTAGTGAAGATATCAACAAAGAGATGGCCAGGGCTGAGGAAATTGACAAGGACTACCAGGAAGGCAGCGATTTTGTGGACGGGTTGAAAAATATTGGTCTGGATCTAGATGACCTGAAGAAGGATGTTCGGGCAGTGCGCGATGACATGGTGGATTTGGTTTCGTTGATTGAGCACCATTGTGGTGATGTAGGCTTCGATGTTTTTGGCGCGGGGCGCAATTGAAAGACTGAACAGGATCATGGCGTATACTATTTTGGTTTCTTTCAGCTTCGTTCAGACGCCATGAATTCTTCGCAGGTGTTCCTTCTCCAGAGAAATAGTCGTTAGTGGAAGTAACTAGGTTGCTTCTTAACTGTCCTGATGAATATTTGCTATACAAGCGAAATACTGGAGATATTTCGTGACGAGAGGAAGGTCATCCAAGATATCACCCAGGTGCGAAAATCAAAATACAAAATTCTACTTACACCTCGTCATCCACGCGCTATGCTCAAGAGGATTTACACTCGGATCTAATATACCGTTCTCTTTATGCATCACCAACCCGGGCAGGCAGGAAGATTGACGAGATTGAATCATATCTGATATAGAAGAGGAATTGATGATTGAATGAACCAAAGTATAATCTGAGAAGATAAGTGAATAGGAATACAGCTGGTCGTCAAGACTCAAACGAAAGGATGTCAAACTTGGATACATGCTACGGGAGATGAATATTGCTCTCATTCCTGGACTCTGAGCGACCGATCAAAAATAGGCGCATGCTATTCATTACTTCTCTGTCTTCTTTGCTTGAATGGGACATGGAAAGAAGAACTATATTTCTTCTTGCTCTATAATTTTTCTCAAGAAGCTGTGCTTGGAAGTAACACTTCAAGATTTTCTTTCGTTTAGATGCGTTGGCATTGTGATGCTATGGAAGAAGAGAAGTAAGAATCTTGACCCATCTCTGAACTTCCTCTTCAGCTATATCGTTGAATCAGAAGTCGTCATAGACGAGCAGAAATACCTCGTCAGATGCTTTAGACGAAGTGGATAGCTAGACACAGATGAAGATAAAGAGTTGGCCAGGAGGGAGTGTGAAGACTCAATTCTTGATGGAAGACCTAGAGCTCAATCCCAAGGGGGTTTAACACGTCTCTTGAAATTCCTTAGAGACGTTGAGATCGAGGCTGAGAAGAAAGATGCACAAAAAGCGGAGGCGAAACACTCAGAGAAAGCGAGAGATGTATTAAATCGGGAACGGAAAGCCATGGTCATAGCCAGGAGAAATTTCAGGATCACAGAGAAAGGTGTATTGACGCACCACTACGGCAAAGGCTGTGATATTTACGTAGGGAAGAGAGGTGGAAGATGAAACAGGTTTTGGCAGTATACGAGCCACAGAGAGAAGACAAGGATTGTAAGGTTTCGCTAGGACATGTATTTAAAGCTTCTGCAAAAGCCCGAGCGAGATTAGTAGGATCGCTTACGAGCTCCCATCCACCTCACTGACCTTGGTATTCAACCTCCCCTCGAACCTCCTCTCCATCCTCTCACTACTCACCCTAAAAACATCCGGGAACCACTCCAATTCCTCATACCTTCCATTAATCATGCCCACAATTGCCTGCCCACAAAGCCAACAAAGCACCATTCCATGTCCTTGAAAAGAAGCACAAACCCATAACCCCTCATTCCCCTCCCCGGGAATCTCCCCCACAAAAGGAAACCCATCAGAGCTATACCCCATAACACCTGTCCACTCCCTCCGCACTCTCCCCTCCCTATCATCCTCACCCCAATTATCCCCAAAATACCTCGCCGTAGTCTCCCTCAAATACCCACTAATCTTCACATTCAACGCCCCATCATCCATCTCCCCAAACTCAAACAAACCCTCCTGATCCGCCTTAACTAAACCCCCACCAATAACGATATCCCCCTCATACTTCGATCCCCGCGGTCTGGGAATCATATACTCATACCCATTCCCGTAAATAAAACTATACGTCCCCGGCAACCCCCCCGACGGCATATTCGCCCCCGGTCTCTGCGCCGTAACCTGCCCTCTCAGCGGAACGATACTACCCTGAAACCCGCCATGCAAGAACGCCGTATACCCATTCGTCGCCAGAACGACCTTCTTCGCTTTCACGAGTCCCCTCTCCGTCTCAACGCTCCACAGCCCGTCATCTCCTCTCTGTACTTTCAACGCAGGCGTATTAGTGAACAATTCCAACCCCCTCTCCAAACAGAGCTTTAGAACTCCAGTGACGAATTTATAAGCGCTCAAACTCCCCGCCTCGTAACTCACTGCCCCAACTACGTCTTTTGAGTCAACGAGCCATTTCTCCCTCGCTTCTGAAGCGCTCCATACACGATACCGCCCTACTGTCTCCTCATCTTCTTCTCCCTTGAACGCGGACCTAATAGCTTCAATACCCTTTAAACTCGCTTCCCATTGTCCTTGATCGTAAACGATGTCAACTGTATCGCCAGTCCAGGAATCACAGTCAATATTGTGCGTGGCGGCGAATGCGTGGACGGCTTTTATGGTGGCGTACTCAAAACGAGCGATTTTCTTTGCCGTGGAAAGGGAGATTGCGGAGTTGGCGAGGAAGGTTCGGTAGGAGGCTGCTTTTGTATGACCGCCTTTTTGCATCTACTGTCAGTTTTAATTTCTGATACGGAGTTCTCATGTGTACGGGGAAACGAATGAGAATGAGGATGAGGAGGAGGGGGAAATACCATTCCGTCCCGTAGCGCCACTACACGCTTGTCTAGCTTCGAGCATGACTATCTTCTCTTTCTTCTTTTCGCCCATCTTATTTCCACTTCCGCTTCCTTTAGGGCTGTCATCATCCCCATTGAGCAGATTCCAGGCGATTCCTGCACCCGTGATCCCACTCCCGATGATGACTACATCTGCTGTCTCGGGGACGGTGGGGGATGATAGATAGTCTGATACTTGTGCATCGGGTGGATCTTGCCAGTAGGATGTTGTTGGATTTGAGCGCGGAAGGGCGACGGGGATCGAGGCGCGGGTTTCCATTGTTTGTTTACCTCGGTGGTTCTGATATGGTGTTTGAGAGAGGATGTGGAAATTGGTTACGGAGGAGGGGAGGAGATATATGGGTGGGATCTTGATGAATGGAAGATGGAGAGGGAAAAAAAGAAGGTTCCCGTAAAGAGAAGATGACCAAAAAGTAGATATGTCTATGAAATTATATCATCGGCGGGCCTAGGGACTAACTATTGTTCTATGCTTTGAGCTCCAAGTGAGGGGTGTCGCTTCAAAAGTGGAGGTGAAGCGAGCTTCCTCGGATAGACCTGCTCAATTTAGCTTCGCTTGCGGGAACGCATTCGAGGGACTTAGATGCGATGTTTCCATTTCTTCTTTAAATCTTACTACAGCTCTCATCATAATTCCACTTCGGTTCATGAAATTAAAACAACCCATCTCTATGCCAAGCACAAATTGATGACAACCAAAATATAGGTCAGCACGTGAGCAGCAAGTAGTATCATAATAAGTCAAAATGGACACCAGGATTGATGTTGTTTCCGAAGACTTATATGGGAACATTAAGAGAAATCAGGCATTGTAAAAGATTTAGAGACACAATATTCTCAGTACACTGTATAGAATAGCCCTCACCTTCCAAGTTTTGCAGCTTTTCAACACATGAAGCGTGCTCCTTTTCCCTTGGCCAGCCTTTCCTACATAATTTTTACTCCCTCTTATGTTAATTATCTCATAGCACCACCCCTTACGTTATGCCACCCCATATATAAAGATAACAGCCCGTCCCACCCGCTTCCCCTAATCTAATCCCAGTCCACCTCTCTACAAATCCGCCTCATCCAAATTCCTCAAAAATAGCATAAACCACTTGACAGCATTAACATGATTCACCACACTAACCCTCTCATTAACCGTATGAATATTCCCCATCCCCTCCTTCCCCTCGCTATCATCGTATCCCGGCGCAAACCTAAATATATGCTTCGTCAAGTCCCAGAAGAACCGCGTGTCTGTGTTCCCCGTCATGATACCAGGCGTTGTGATTATCTCTGAGCCGTAGATTGCGCGGTTCGTCCCAGCAAGGATGGAGAAGGGTGTTTGGGGGTGCGGAGAGGAGGGCGTGACCGGGGCGGGGTCGAGGACTTCGTTGTGTGTGAGGATCAGGGAGGAGGGCTCTTCGATTCCGTCGAAAGCGTGGAGGGTGAGATTGTGTTTGGTGGCGACGTGTGCGGCCACGCGGGTTAAGTGGTCGAAAACTACTTGGGCGGTTTCGCCGACTGTGGGGAGAGGTTAGGTCATGCCTTGGAAAGAACAGATGAATCAAGAGGAAGATGATGATGAAAAACTCTCTGGCGAGGAAGATTGGACTTGAGATGGATGTTGTACATACCATTGATACGATGATTAACAATCGCCTGAGCACGCTCTGGCAGAGCATTAACCTTCGCACCACCCGAAATGATATCTACCGCCTGCGAAGTCTGCAACAAATACTTAATCTCCGGGCCCTTCTTCGCAGCTTCCAAGGCAAGTGGATCATGCTTAGCCATACAAGTACTTGTCTCATCCGAACCGGAATGCAATCGCCGATCCAGCAACGTCTTCAGCTTCGGATCAAATTCGGGTGAATAAGCAGCACCGCATTGCAACTGCGTGAAATACGGATTCTCGTCATACAGACGAGTAGGGTATTGCGTGCTCTCGATTAAGTAGATCAACTCGCTCAGGATACCGATGCTGGTATGATCACGCGGAATCGAGGAATGGCCTCCAGGAGACCGGATCGTGATCTCGACATTCGTTGATCCCTTCTCCGCCGCACCCGGTTTAGCGAACACTGTTCCCCACGCCTCTTCGAAACTCGCTCCTTCGTCGACAATGACAGCAAGGCCATCATCGCCGTAGCGGGAGTGGATAAGCGCCGAGAGATTGCCTGCACCGTGGTAGCCGAAAGTTTCCTCGTCGAAGCCGTAGGCAAGGAGGATTGTGCGTCTTGGTGAGAAATTGGCCGAGAGGAGCAGTGAGACTGTCTCGAGGGTGGCGATGAGTTGGTTCTTGCAATCGGATGAGCCGCGGCCCCAGATGTATTTGCCGTCGTAGAAGCCACTCCAGGGTGGGTAGTCCCATGCGGGGATCTGGAAGTTGATTTAGCATTGTTCACTCATATTTTTCACTTATGTGTTTGAAGACTTACTGTTTCTGCAGGTACAGGCACAGTATCTTGATGAGCCATAAGGGTCGTAGGTTTCAACGTAGCGTCGCTTCCCTGCCATGTATAAAGCAAGCCATGCGTGTTGACTTTCTCCACCTTGAGCTTCTCATGCACAAGCGGGAATGTCTTCTCAAGGTACTCATGGAAAGCGTAGAACACATCCCATCTCTGATCAACGCCAATTTCGCCCAGATCATCGAACGTCTCGGTCTTGATTTTAACGGCGCCAGAGAGACGCTCGATACTAGCGTTGACGAAGGTGGGGGTTGAGATGAAATCGAATGCTTTGGATAGTTCTGGTGTGTCTTTTGGGAAAAGGGCTGATGGTTGGATACATTGTGCTGTGTAGTTTATGGCTGGTCGGTGAAATGCACTCATATGAGGACTGTGCTTAGAGAATGTGAGATAAGTAAGCGTGAGTGGAATCAATGCCCAGGCCAGCTTCTGACGAACATGGCGAGAAGAGGCTTTGTTTCTCTCGTTGGCAATTGGTAACGCAGATTCCAAATGTGATTTCTCCATCTCGAATTGAAGGAACGAGATTGTGCTCTGAGAAGTAAGATATTAAGAAAGAGAGAATTATCTTGGAACAATCAACGATAGGAGGTTGACATCAAGAGCTCCCCTGTTATGCTTAGTCATTCAGTACATCCCACTTTACCAGGCACCTTCCTACTCCAGACATACAGGCCAGTCTTGATTTTGCGGAGCGATATTTGTAGATATCCGCTATGTGCTAGGAGTTCCACGCTTCGGGATGGTCATTATCTGTACATACGTAGGTAGCTTGTCACAAGTGGGCTGATCATGGCGATTCCTTCAAAAAAAAATTCCGTTCCAGTAGCATGTGTTCTAGCCGCTCGAGAACGTTTCATGACCGTTCGAGATAGATTCATATCTCGTCCATTTATGACCAGTAGATCAATAGTCAAGTATTTGAGAATGCTGCCCACACGTTACACGCCTGAAGGAGCGCCTGAGATCGATCCACCTCGTTCATTTCATGCTCCTAACAGATTTATGTACCCAATCTTCTGCTCGTCTCATCTACGACATCCGCCTTCTAGTAATCTACGAATGCCCATTAATAGCCTTGGGCACATAAAGCTCCTCCAAATACTTCTCCTCCTCCTCCGTCAAAGTCTTCCCCCTAGCAGCAATCAACTCCTCCAGCCTGTCCACACTACTGAACCCAATAATGGGACTCGTGATCCTCTTGTTGATCCATGCAAGCGCAACATGACTCATCTTCCAGCCCTTCTTCTCGGCTAGTTCTTGGACTCGTTGAATTGTCTTGTTGTCCTCCTCTGTGAGACCCTTTTCTTTCTCGGGTTCGGAGCGCGTGGTGCTGCCAAGGGCCGAGAGGGGACGGGCGAGATGGCCACGGCAGAGAGGTGCCCACTGTGTCAAGAGTCAGCAACATATCTCAGTGACAGAAATGCATACCTGACCGAGGAAAGGTGGGGTGAAGGTGAATGGCTATAGAAAACATACCGGAATCAATCCTACCCCCGTCTCATTACAAAACCTATTCATCTCCCTCTCCTCCTCCCTATACAACAAATTATACTGATTCTGCATGCTGATAAACTTGGTCCAGCCCCTCTGCTCAGCAACGAATTGCATGCGTGCGAATTGTGTAGCCCACATGCTGCTGGCGCCGATGTAGCGGACCTTACCGCTGCGGACCAGGTCATGGAGGGCTTCCATGGTCTCCTCAATGGGGGTATTGACATCGAAGCGGTGGATTTGGAGGAGGTCGATGTATTCGGTGTCAAGACGGGCGAGGGAGGCGTTGACTTGGTTGTAGATGGCTTGACGCGAGAGTCCTGTTGTACATCAGTCATCCGCCATCTGCCTCCTGCCGGTATCTCTTCCACTTCTTCCACTCTCTACCGCCCTTTCCATTCCCAGCTTCCCTCCCTCCCAAACTCTAGCCAGGCCAGCAGAGAGAGAGAGAAAATATGAGAAAAGAGCAACCTACCTCCCTGGTTTACATAATCCTTACTGGTTCTAATCTCCTTCGGATAGAAGAACCCTCTAATCTCAGGGCTCTCGCCGACAGTAGCATGGCACTTGGTCAAGATAACCAGCTTGTGTCTCGGGATATTGTACTTCTTGATCGCCTTGCCGATGATGATCTCTGAGGCACCATTGCTATACACATTCGCAGTGTCCCAGGTATTGAGACCGCGATCATAGGCTGCTTTGAGGAGGGGGAGGGACTGGAGGGGCGGGATATTAGCATGGCATTGCATTCATTGAACTGGACGATGCTTCAATTGGTAGATGGGTTGGAAGGTGGGGTAGGGGTATAGCATGCATACTTCTTCTTCACCAGCAACCCAGGGCGCCCATTTTGGATCTCCAATACTCATCGCACCTAGAATGGGCACAGAGACGCGCAAACCACTCTTGCCGAGGTTGACATAGTCGACCTTGGTGGCTTCGACGCTATCCTTGAGAGCCTGGGGGAGTGGTGGCGCTTGCATGATTGCTGTTGTGTTGGTATTTGTGCAGTTGCTCTTTCAATCGCCTGCTATGTTGTGACTGTTGTGGGTGAGTGTGCTTTGATTAGTGACGAGAAGGAAGGTTGTGTAGCAAAGTCAATAGCTGTTGTTCAGGAGGCAGCGGCCTTTTGTATCTGTACCAACCAAGGCGGCCGTGAGTGACGTCCGTTCCTAACGCGGGGTTAAAGTCATAACGCCGCTCTGATGCTTCATTTCCAGCCCGACCAGGCAGTTGGTTGTTGCATCACCACTGTTCTTTGACTGGTGGAGAGAGAGGGGGGAGGGGGAGGAGGGGAAGGGGAAGGGGACTGGGAAGAAAGCTCCCGCCAGCTCGGAACTTGAAACCAAACTGCCGCCAAGCTTCCAGGCGGTGAGGGCCAGCAGGCGAGGCACGCACCTCCCATTTGTCATCCTACCAGAGCGGGGGATTTGGGGAAGTTAACTCCGAGGCGTCTACTCGGTATTGCGTTTTCCATTGGTTTGGTTTATCTCTCTACAGGACTCCGTAGCTTGCCGGGATAAAAGTGGATAATGCAACAGCTCGAGAGTGGGATGTTTTGGTGTCATTCCTGCCGTTCATGGTGCAATCAATGACGGCGACGGCCTTGCAGGGCAGGGGGTAACGAGGGGATTTCCGGTGCAGTCTTGGAAAGGGGTTCTAGCGAGCATACTGTAAACAAACCCAGGTAGATTTTGCTCATGCGAAATATAATCTTGTTACTTTGACGAACGGAGTTGCAAGTGTTCAGACTGGTTGATCTTCTCATGTGCTTTACAAATGCGGAATGTTTTTGACCCGGAATATTCTGGCCGCGGATATTTTCTTTTGCAAGGTGACACCCACTTGACAGCTCGAGAGATTATTCTCTTGAACTCACTGTTCGATCTCTCTAATGCAATGCTCAGACCGACTCCCCGTTTCAATTGCAGAAGCTGTATGCCATTTACTAATGTTCGTAATATGTACAGCTGTTGATAACAAAAACAAATGAGATTAATTAAAAAATCCTATCGAAGACATGGTCATCTGACGACCGCTTCGATCTGCTCATCTGGCGCTGCCGACTTGCCACCTTCCTTTCAATCTCTGCCCCTTGCTATAACCCATCTGTAATCGAATATGGCCTTTCGACGTCTCCATGATCAGGGCTCTCATATGCGCCTCCCTCCCAATTTTCAACATCCTCTCCTCTTGCCTCCTCTCCTCCTCTCTCCTCTCATTCTCCGCATCAGCTAACCCCCAGTTCACACTCTCGTCAGAAGGAGATTCTAAATTATTCTCTCCCAAGAAGAATTTGCTCACCAACCGAATCTTCCATGCTCGTAAACGCCTCTTAGACTCTTTTACTTGAAGCTCCAGGCGCGACAGGTCCGTGTCATGTCTTATTTCAGAAGGCTCTTCATGTAGTTCCAGGCTCAATCGACCACAAGCCTTCAGCTTCACCACCTCTGTCTTTTCATCCTCAGTAACATCCGCCCATCCATAAACCACCCATCTCCACACATGGTATTCTATCCATGGAAGAACCATCCACTTCCCCCTCCCACATCTCCTATTCGGTATCTGCCACCTGACAACCGGCCTCCTCTCATCACAACCACCCCTCGCGCAACTGCATCCCTTCCAACACAGACGCCAAGCATGACAAATTGCCCACATGATCACCAACTTCGTCCAGTCGTCGAGTGGTCGGTTGCAGCGAATGTCAAAGCGCTTCAGCGCTGTCAAGCCACGCAAATCAAAAACCACATGGTCCATAAGAACATCCCAATGTCGAGTTGGCGTCCCCCTAGTATCTAACAATACGTGCTGTGCTGTTCTTCGGAACACCTCACTGCTCAGAGCAGCCCGTATATCTCTACTCCGCCCATCTGTCACAAACACAGCAGTCTTCGGGTCGAAATAGTCACACCACGAAATACTTCGCAACCACGGCACACCTCGCAGCCACTTGTGTATTTCACAGATATAATCCGGACCTATGTTGCGAATAGCTAATAATCGGCTCTTGGTCGTGTGGAATTGTTGACCAGGAGAGCAGTTTATGGTCACTCTTGTGTTTGTATCTTTTCTGTTGCTGAACCGCTCCACTTCTCCTATGTAAATTGTTCTATGTTTGACTATTTCGCTGTAAATCATATATCTTAGCTCGATTGGGAGACGTATTAGGATGGATTTTGCAGCATCCCTGGGTTTTCTTGTCATTTTTCACAATGTTGCATCTGCAGGGATTGGCATTTCGCTGGTGGAAGTTATGGTCGTCGATATATTACTGAACAGGACTGAAGCCGAGTTCAGAACAATTTAATATTGCGTGGTCGGAGAAACTGAGATTGGTCGATGGCTTGCCGATCCGAGAGTAGTGTGCAAAGAGAAGCTATGATTTTTGATGATTTTTGGATTTTTTGAATTCTTTTTCTTGGATAAGAAGGCAAGGAATTATATTTGGACTATCGTGAACACACTAATTAGACCAGCTATCCCATTCCTGTATAGTTTTGGGCTGTACCAAGCGTCTGGCCAGACCATTGTTCGGTTAGAAACAATCCCTAAAACCATCGGCAGCCTCTAGGTCCTAACTTCTGACCGCCAGAAAACCTACGTGAAATAAAGTTTGACATTGCCCACTCTGCCCATACCAGCGATTATCTTCTATAGCCGACATCTATCATCAATGTCAATTTTATTATGTCACTTGCGACGGGCAATCAAGTGATTAAGAATCGAAAAGTAGATTGTCTCGCTTAGTTGTGGAGTCACTAAGCTCCCCAGCCGATCAAACTATAGTGCAATTAAGTAGTCTACACTGAATAGACCATTGCTGGTACCGAGAAGAAAGCTAAGCCAATCTCTTCCGCCATTGGCATCACGATGACCAGGTAACTCGCCAGACGTAATAGTGATCTCAGCTTATAATATATCCCACAACGAATATTTTGCTATGAAAGAAAAAGCCCGATGATTCAGCCCAAAAAGTCCTTGCCACCGCAACATTCTTTAATTCAAGAACTTATCACAAGATATACAAGCTGTCCAGAATAAAGTCACTTATCCTCACGATTATACGTTATCCACGTACCCGAAGTTTACTACTTCGAAATGGCGCCATTGATCAATAAGAATATTGCCGCAGTTACAAAAGCGGAAGTAATCAAGTCTACTTCTTCTTCAAGTATAGCAAGCCCCAGTTGTGTCGTCGATCCACGACAGAAAACTACTACAAATAAACCTCATTCAAAGATAACAGCTGACTTCCTCGGTATTTCCATCGAGCTCCGCCACATCATTTTTGCCCACGCTCTCATCGCTCGAGAGCCGGAGATTTATGACGCTACACCACCACTTAACCCAGATCCTAATCGAAGTCCTCACATTATTCTCCTGCTCCTCTGTAAAAGCATCAATAAAGAAGTCATAGCCTGGCAGGCTAGCAACCCTCATTTACGCAATCTACCCTTCGCAGGCCTCGTTGACCCCGCAACCACAATTTTCAAAACAAGTTATACGACAATCAGAGAGAGAAACCCCAACTTCCTCCACGCATGGAACAACCCAGTCTTCCAACAAAACGCACAAATACTCCAGATGGACATGCCATTCGACTCTTGTGCAGGGGAAGACAGATGGACTATCCAGGATCAGGAAACGTGTAGAGAGGTTTGGCATGCAATGATGCCTTTCCCTTCTTTCAAGCGCATTGACTTACTCAGCCACGGCAAGCTAGAGGCGTCAGGCAAGTTCCATATCGTGGATGCTATCTGGCTTAAAATGGGGCTCGTGCATCTGCATCGAGACGAAAGTTCAAAACATGAGGCTTACCTGGCAGCAAGGCCTGTAATAAGATGGAAGAACGTCAATAAAGTCAAGGGTAGATGGAGAGTGGTGGTACCTTGGACGAGTGAGGAATGGATGGCGTATGAGAGTAAAAAGCGTTGGGTGTTGTGTAAGAGATGGGGATTTTTGGATATCATGGATAGGGAGTATGATGAGGATGAGATGGAGGACTTTTCGGAGGAAGAGGATGAGTCGGACGAGGAAGATGTTCCGGATGAGTTTTCTCTGGAGGATCTTCTTCCTGACGAGTCTGATGGTGTAGAGGATAAGGAGTCTGAAGTCCACTCTGATGATGAGTCCAAGTCCGAAGTAACTCGCATTGTGAATCTCTGTATTCCGTAGGTGACTCTAGAGTCTCGGGCAGTAACTAGAGAAGCGAGGGGGATGATTGACATGGAGCGAGTCAGTAGGGTTAGAGCAGTGACTCTGTACTCAAGACGATAGAACAGGGAGGAAAGGAAGATTTAGTGCGAAAAGGAATGCAGCACGCGCAAATCACAAAAAGGAAGCAATTCGCAGTGAATAGAGCGAGAGGGACTTCTCAGTGGTCGAGGAGTAGTTCTCAAAAGGGCTGGAGCCTGTGTAGTCGAAGTCAAAAGTCGGCAAGGTTGGATTGGTACAGTCGCACTTGATACTATCTGGCTTCGGAACCATGGCGGTAATTACGCTGCAGCCACGCATGATCTCCCATCCTGGTTTATTAGAACTCCTAACTCTCAGCAGGTTAACCTGCCTTGGGAGTCATTACTGTATGTGGACGAGACCGCATGCAACCACCAGCAATGGGTACTGGGGCTTACCCTATTCTACCAATCAGCTTCTCGAGTCCGACCAAAACACCCAGAATGAAAGATTGAGCGTCCTTCTATGATACTAAACCTACCCCTTCGACAATAAATATCTGCGCAGAGTGTTCGAAACAGTGTTCCAAAGTCAAATCAAGTTAGCAAACCAATTAAGCGAGAAATTGTGTGACAATCTCTGCAGTCCCAGCACCAGACGAAAGTACAACTTGGGGTAATAATCACTCCTGATCAAACACTCGCGTGCATCGTCCTGAATGTACCATCTTCTTTTTGCATAAGCTCCAAAGGAGACCCGATTTCAACTAGTCTGCCCCCGTTCAGCACCAAGACAACATCACTGTCCAAAATGGTATCCAATCGATGGGCAATGGTGAGAACGGTGTGATCTTTGAACTCGGAACTTGTCTGCTTCGGCATCGACGCTGCTCGTGGCCTCATCGAGAAGGACAATGTTACCACGAAAAGGACGCATGAGGATAGCGCGGGCGAGCGAGAATAGCTGCTGCTGCCCTTGAGATAAGGGCAGAGAACCCATCATCATATCCAGCGAGGATCGAGAAGAATCTTCAACCTGTAAATTAGAGGTGTCAGTCACGGCATGAGTCGACT
This sequence comes from Rhexocercosporidium sp. MPI-PUGE-AT-0058, assembly GCA_020746875.1. Classification (NCBI taxonomy): domain Eukaryota; kingdom Fungi; phylum Ascomycota; class Leotiomycetes; order Helotiales; genus Rhexocercosporidium; species Rhexocercosporidium sp. MPI-PUGE-AT-0058. The sequence goes on along the minus strand of JAGTJL010000014.1, from coordinate 389,235 downwards.
CCCCAGAGTTCTGATGGGGTCCAGCGCTTGGCCAGCATTCACCTCAGCTCCATTTGCCCGGGCTTGAATGAGATGCCACAATTTCACTTTCTCCAGGGTGCGGATGATCTCTTCGTCCGGGATGCATGATTCGGATATGTCAAGATTTTGTCGGACGGTGTCACTCATCACCAGCATCGGATCCTGGGGTACGGTGATAAGTCGCGTTCTGACAGGTCCGCGAAAGAGTCTGCAGATCTAGCCCATCTATCCATATCGCTCCCGACTGGATCTCAACTAGTCGTAGAAGACTCAAAAGAAGACAAGACTTGCCACTCCCAGTACGGCCACAGATTCTGACTTTGTGCCCCGATTCAATCGTAACGGCTATGTCTTTCAGTGCCAGGTGTTTCGAGTCGTGCGTCGCTGACCTGTCCTTGAAAATTAATGCACCATGAGCAGGCCATTCATTGCCTGGTAGTCGATCTTCTCCTGGCTGGTCTTCTGGCGCCACATCTCTCTCAAATGCCCCGGTACGCGAAATGGCTCCAAGAAATGTCTCCATGATCGCCCAGGACTCTACAAGACGTAGGAGAGACTGATTGGCTAGGAGTACCACATTGAGCGCAATGCCAATTTGGCCCCAAGTCGTCCTGTCCTTGAAAGCAACGGCGAGTGAGATGACGAGAATCGCAATGCAAAGCACCATCAGATGCATGGTAACATTCAGCCATCGCTGGAGACACATCATCAAGCACTAAGGCCGTAGATATTGGTCGAGTTTGTCAACATTATCTTTCACGAAGGCACGCTGCCATCCGAAAGTCCGTATCGTGGCCACACCTTCAAGTGTCTCCAGAAAGCTCGAATTAAGCTGCGCTCTTGTCTCAAGGTCGAATAGGCGCAGTTGCCTAGAATTAATGAGGTATAGCTTCTGTATAAAGTAGACAGCGATGGATGTAAATGGTGATGTGAGAGCCATCATTGGTTGGACGATAGCGAGGAAGATGGCCTGGGAAAGTAAAGTGAAGAGGCATTGTCCAACTTGGAATAGAGATGGCGGCAATCTTCGATCAATCATCAGGATATCTGAGCTGAATCGATTTAATGTGGTTCCAGTCTCAGTTGTCGCAAAGAATAATTGAGGTGCCGCCATGATGGTGCGAAGTAGTCGAGCTCACCAGGGGTGCAGGAATTCGTGATAACTTACGATGACTTTTGTTGGCAACCTTATTTCTCGCCACAATGGAATTCCGCAATCAATTTCTACAGTGTGAAAGTAGAAAATGCTATTCTTCAACTACGTATCCAGTTTATTAAACTTTACTTAGTTGCGTTGTCAGCTTTTGCGACGTTTTCCAATTTTCGCGGTATCACGAATAGCTGCACCCCCTGGTGGTGGTAAGTAGTGGGCGAGCTTGCGAGCCCCTACCACCTCGTCTAAAATATGAGATTAGTTTGAAGTCGACTGCAGTCGAACAAAGGGATGTGCTCTTCACAATTCTTCCTCACGAAGCGTTATTTGCACTATCATTATCATCGAGCCTATTAACGGCTCACAGCGTGCATATAAACTCCTTTCAGGCGGAAGATTGTCGACGGCCGGCCGAAGTTGAAGCTAGTAGTCCCGACGAAGTCGCGATGATTAACGGAGAAAATTATGGGACACCGCATCTATCAAGGTTGCTATAGAAAGAGCGGTCGAGCTACTTCAATCTTATCAGTAGGGGGATTTGATTATGTGCTAAGCTGACTGTAGAAGAGAATTGAAAGCAACAAGATGATGTGAAGATTATTGCAAGCGCTAGAATGTTCAGTTGACTTTAGCACACATCAGCGCAGTTTATAAGAAATATAAAATAAGACAAGTCTCCTACGCAATGTAAAGAAACAATATATCAAACCAGGGGATCTACCCAGTAACATTGAATTCTGACACGTAGGTTACCAGTCATCTAGACCTCAGGTCCCTCATCTCCACCAGTCTCTCTTGACCACCAATCAAAGCTGCCTCTTCCCCAGACCCCGTCTTGCTCTGGTCCAAAGGAATATGTGCCTCTCCCTTTCCCAACAAAGGCGAAGTGTTCACGCCACTATTAGCAGATCCGAATCCTTTCGATACCATCTCCGAAGTTGTGGGGTGATCCGCTACTAGCTGACTATGAAGACTCTCCGCCTTTTTCGGCATCCACTTCCTTTCAATCTCATCCGCCCACCCCCAACCGCATTTCCTTATTAGCGGTGCAGAGTACGTCAGTAGGACCGTCACAAACCACACACACGCAACGATTATCCAAGGCCTCGCAGTTGTAGTTTTGTAATTCGAATCCGGAATCAAAGTCGCCTTGCACATCGCCGTCAAAGCCTCATTTCCTTCCGTACGCCCAACGACATCAGTATGAAACCCCAACTGCAAAACTCTCTCGCCCCATTCATTGAGTACGGCTCTACGAGCTGCTAAGAGAAAACGTGTCCGTGTGGAGAGGAAGAGTCGAGTGAGTTCTCGCTGTCCACTGATTTGGTCAAGGAAGCGTTGGATTTTATAATCACCTACGAGAAGATCACTTGCTAAGACACCATTAGGTGCTTCTGCTGAGTTGCCCAGACCTGAGAAATGAACAATGTCTGCTAACAAGTCTATGAAGCCTTGCCGTGAAGAATCTGCCCCTTGCTGCGTCGAGGAGCTGCGGAGCTTCTTTGCAAAGGCCCGAACTTTCTTATGTCCTCCCAGTCTCAAGCAATTATTTCCGGACTCTCTGCGTATGTTGACGGCGTCGCATAAAATATAAGATGTGTTGCACACCACCGAGACTGTTTGTGTTCTAGATTTGAATAGCTGATGCCCGTCCCATGTCTGCCTTTGCTCTGGATTCTCGTCGATCCAATCTGTTGCCGGAAGGCGACTGGTGTTTAATGGAATTGTTGCAAACAGTGGATCTTCCCCCGGCTCCAAAGCGTACACAGCTCCTAAATTGTAGATAAGAAGTAAAACATCACCCTCGTGGTGTAAATCCTCTCTAGGCGTCCAGTTGGATTGTCCACTTATGGAGCTGTCTTCCTCTGAGAGCATATATGGATAAACGTAATATCCTCGCCCATGTACTTCTTCTCGATATATGATGGTCGTCAAATTCGGGTAGGGGGAATCCGCGTAATCTTCGGTCGGCCCTGGGGGTCCATAGAATAATCCGAAGTGTCGGAATGATCTTGTGTTGTTTGGAAGAGGTGCTAGCTCTTTCTCTGCGTCGATGACTTTATAGCAATTGACAGCTACACCAAAGTCTAACCCGTCAATATCTCCAACGCCGAGGTCGCTCGGTTTCAGCCAATATTCGCCAACGAAGTTCAATGCATCCCCGTTGGTGCAAGCAGTGGTGGCAGCGTGATGAGGACAATTCGACGATTTAAAGATGAAGTCTGCAGGACCTAGATCTTTGACGTCTTGAGCAGTAAAGCCTCCATAATTGTAGTTGCCAGCATCGGTACGAGCGAGTGCGGTCTGCTGCTCCAGTCGAAGGTATTTTTCGAAGAATTCTGGCTCGCTATCGTTGTCTACTGCAGCAGGTCCAAAAGAGCAGCTAGATCCACCAGAGAAACCTCGATATCATTAATCAGCATGCATAATTCCTCAGGTGAGACCTAACTTACCATTGGAAACAGGGAATAAAGAAAGCAACACAGATAAGCTTAATCCAAGTAGAAGAAACGCAAGCGCTCCAGCCAGCCATGCCAGAGCAAACCTTCTCGCCCTCCCTCTTCCCCCCAAAATCACCCTCCAAGTAATTCTCTCACCAACAACATGAAACGGCGTGCGGAAATTTACAACCGCAACTCGAAGCTGATCCATTTGCTGGTCATGCGGACGTTCTTCGATAAACATCCAGAATATGAAAAGACTGAAGACTCGGAAAAGCCGTGCAACGAGGAAAGCAAATGCGACCGTGAAGATAGAGATTAAGATTGTGAACTCTCTGGTTGATAGCTTGACTAGAAGGCCATGCGAGACGATACTATCCCATTTTGAGTCGCTGCTTACGAGACGTGCAAGGCGCTGGCTTGACATGGTTGCGGGCTAGAAGATCAACAAATGCAAATATAAACATTACTGAAAACTCACAACAAGACTGCCGATCAGTTATCCCACGAGGAAAATTTCATAATTATTGCCTTTATCAAAGAAACCACTGGGCGCAGGTATGGGATGATATGGGACGATCATCTTGGTCGCAAACGCCGAAGGTCTGCGTGTCCAGAAACAGAGCCATCCAGCTTGGAAAGCCACCATGAAGCGCTTCAACCATTTAAGTCTTGATATTCCAAACAGCCAAGAGCATTTACGCGTCTCAATGCGGCTGTGCAGGATTTTATACTTGCGGCTGTGGTTGTGGTTCAGCTGCTGTGGAAGGAAGGATTGGGGTGTGGTTACACAAAGTGGCTGGCGACCACTCATTGAACCTTCAAAATCCCAATAATACCACAGGAACAAATGGCTTTTGATCCTTTTGATAATTAGCTCACGGCCCCTTGTGTGATCTCGGTATGCACCCTTACTACCCCCCCCCCCCGGTTAAATGTTAAATGTGAAGAAAACTGGAGCGATTGTGGATAGCCTTCTAAGGTGTATATCCAATAATTTAACTGATTCTCAGCCTCAATAAGGGTCTCTCGAACCTTCTACAGCCACCCTTGCTTTTACAACAGACCTACTTTTGGCCTGTGCTAAGTTGACTAGTCAGGGAGTATAACGAGTATAACCAATCAACAAAGGCGTTTTATGAATTCGGCCTATAAAAGTTCACATTTAACATTTAACAAGGGGGGGTGGGGAGGGGGGGATAGTAGGAAGCTGGCTTAGTGTGTGACGGATCCGTGGCTAGGGGAGGCTGAGTCCCCACCCCACCATTTGGACCACCCATTTACACCAAAAACAGCGATTTGGAGGTATTAATATCTCCACGAATAGTTAATAAAATTTTAATTACATAATCTTATAGTATATACAACTAATAACCGAAATTTTTTAGCTTATTTAAATAGCCTGATATTTCATAACTACTAGTTAAAGTTGAGATTTTCAGTTTACATATATAACAACACTAGCCAAGAGAGCGGTATAAGAAGTATATAGTAGTACTTTAGCTAAGGCTATTAAGAGCTAATAATTCTAATACGAAAGAAACAAGAAGATAAAAAGGAAAGGAAGAAAAGGAAAAGCGTAAGCTCTTATATATAATCGCCTCCGGAACTCTTTCGGTATTAGTCCGACTCGGTATAACTTAGTTATCCTTAAACCCTTAGATTCCTTAACTCGCCAAGAACTTCTTAAGTGCACTTATCGTTATATTACTCCTTTCTTAAAAGAGAGACTATCCGCAAGCTTTAATTAGTCGTAGTTTTAGTGTTATTACGATACTAAGAGCTTTTATCCGAGGTTAAGCGAGGTTACTCGAGCGTAAGCGAGACCCCGGATAATAGCAAATAATATGTTATAAGAGGGCGAGCCTCGTTTGTTTAATAGTAGAATAAGCGTCCGAATCTGGACTGTTACTTATCGTATTATACTGCCTTAGCGCTATCGATTTGTTTGCTCGCAGTAGGCGTATAAGTACGTCGAATTTTCTAAGAAGTTGACTCTTCTTCTTTTAGCAATATACACTTCTTCGTAAGCTACTCTAAATTATCGATTTACGCCGTATAATTACTAACACGCGTAGATAACTAATTAAAACAAACAAATAACAGTAATTAATAAGTGAAATCTCGTGACTTCTATAGCAAAATCTGAATTCTGACTATAATAATACTTCTTCTAATTCTATTAAGAGATTTAGCGGCGGCTTACCGCAAATACTACGTGCGTTACGTGCGCCGGATAACGAAGAAGCCGGGCTACCCTTGTTACTTTAATAAAAGTAGCTCGAAGAAATATACTTATTATATAATATAGAAAAGATTTTACCGCCTCGTAAGTTAAGGTCCGGAAGTTGTTCGAAATAAATCTAATACTAATACTTTTGATTTTTTTTAGCTTTTATAATTTATAAGCCGGGAGTACGACGTGTTATTAGTAGCTGCCTGTCACGGTCCGTGTATTTACTCGGTGTAGATACGGAGGTGTATTGATTTTAATAATCGAGAAGTAAGTGTATTACGTATAATAAGATAAATAATAATTAATATAATTAAGATATTATTTTTAATTAAGTATAAAGCTTTTATTTAATAATAGACGTGCTAGTTTTATATAAAACTTCTCGTGCTTTCACGACCGTTAAGACCGCTGGATCTTTAATAATTTACCGGTTTTAGCAGTTATTACGTGAAAGAGTCGCGTAATTTAAAGGCTTATTTGTCTTTTAATTATTTATTAATAATAATAATTATATAATATATAACTTATAAAATCTTAAGTATTAAGATCTTTTAAAAAGATATTTTTAAAAGTAATATTTTCTTAATATCTTTTTCTTAAAACTCTTATCTTTTTAAGCTTATAATCTTAAGTATTACGCTATCTCGGGGCCTAATATTACGGGACGCGGGGCGTTTATAATATTATTTTCTTCTTAGCTTAATATAATTCTTACGCTTAAATAGCTTGAGGAAATATTATATATATTTTATAATTATCTTCCTTTTTTATTATAATTAAATAAGTATATATTAAAGAAAAAGAAAATAATTCGCTTTATTTTATAAAATTAAAAAGAACGGTTTCGAGACGATATTTTATATGTTTTATACTTAAAATAATAAAACGTATATAATATCTTCTGAATCGAGTCGTTGCTTAAAGTGCGCTAGAATTAATAAAAAGTATAATATCGAGATATTCTTAATCGGAAGTTAAGATGCTTTCGAAAGAGCAGAAGATAAGCTAAAAGTAAAAGAGCGTCTGGCGCGCGAAGCCGAGAAGGCTACGCGTAATAAGTTCTTGCGGGCTTAAAAGAAGATAATCGCGGCTTTATAAAAAACTGCGAGTCGCTTTAATTACTTAACTTATTAATAAAAGTTCTTAAAGAAGCAAGAAGCAGAAATGCTTTATTGCGGTTTTAAAAGTATAAATAAATTAAAAAAATTAAAAAATATAAGAAGTTATAAAAAAAGAAAAGTAAAAAGCTTTTATTACTCGCCCGCTTATTCCGCCGTTCGCTATCGACTCCGCCGAGTTTCTCTTAATCGAGTAAGTCTTATTTAATTTCGCGGATTCGGCTTTTTAAATAAATTTAAGTTTTATAAATAAAACTTTTATAACGTATAAAGAAAGACTCAAAAAGAAAAGTAATAAGTAAACAAGATTATATACGCTATTAATAACTTAAAAAGAAGATTACGTTATATAAATTAATAATAAAGTCGTAACCTTACGCTTAACGTTTATACGACCGTTTTTATAAAAAATATAAATACAAAACAACGCAAAATCATTATAAAAAAATCACTAAGAATAATAGCTAAAGCTAGCTAACGACGTTATATTATCAAATATAACTCCTGCACTTGTCCGACGTAAAAGCAAATTACGTACCGTATAATACGATATTATTATATACGTTAATATAAAACTAAATTATAAATATTTATAATAAAAAGAAATCGACGGACTTATCGATAACCAGACTTTTAAGTTTATAAATTATTACGATATCCCCGTCGACGTTAGAATATTTAACTCATGCTTTATCGATGAAATTAAAGACGTAAGCATATTAAATGCTTACGAGAAATCAAGACTCGTCGTATAAGTATATAACGACAAAGGAAAGGCGATTATACTAACTTAATTACTAATAATTTAACGCATAAGCTAAAGAATCCTGCTTTATTTAATAATAATATTCCCAAAGTATAAGCTTTATTTACGGGATATAATTTAAGCTTATATATAATCAAATACAGAACTTATCCGCGAAATCTACGTCCGAGTATTAAAAGGCGTATTTTAATAAAAAAGTTACTTCTTTCGCGTCAGAAAACTATTATACGGAATATTAGAATCAAGAAATTACTAATTTAATATATAATATAAATATTATAAAATTAAACTAAATACTAAGAACTTAACGTTTAACTCCTACTTTATATATATTAATAATAAAAATAACTTCGGCGTCGTTAATTTATAAACCAATAATATATTCTTTTTAATAAACGATAAATTTACAATTAAAAAAGAAGAAAAACTACTAAAATCAGGAAAAAAAGCAAAACTACGAGAAGAGCTTATAATAAACTATACTTTCAAATTCAATAAAAGAATAATTACTTTTAATACCGATATTAATATATACTTAGATTAAGTATAATAAACCGAATCTTTATAACTTATTTAAAAGAAAGTAATAAATATAACCGGCAGCAGAAGCAAAGTCATTAAGAACGCTATTTTAAGAAAGTAATACGTTATATAACGAGCCTGCGGAGCTTATCTTAATATTATTTCGCAACTTAAAGCTGCGTTTAACTTATTACGTATAATATAAATAACCGATATTTACTATTATTACGTTAAAGAACTAAATAAAAGACTTTAATAGCAGAAGGATAATAGCAGCAAAAGCTTACGATTCGTTAAATTAAAAACTGCTAATATATAAATAACTGTTTTCACAGACGGAAGCTTCGCTAATAACGCCGATTATAGCTTGCAAATCGGTTTCGTTATTATTATTATTAATAAAAACGGAAAAGCTAATATACTTTATTAATTAAATATAAAATATAAGAGAATTATATATTCCGTATTAGCCTCAGAACTTTTTATAATAAGCAATAGCTTTAATATAGCATTAGTTATTAAATCAATATTTGAAGCAGTATTTAATACAACTATTCCGCTACGCATTTATACGGATTTCAAATTAATCTACGATTATATTATTAAGCTAAATATAATACAAAAGAAGAGATTAATAATAGACCTCATATGCCTTCGCTAAAGCTATAAACGTAAGGAAATCGACAGAGTTAATTAAATTAACGGAACTAATAACCCCGCCGACGTTATAATTAAATTAAAAGCTTACTTAGCATTACGTGAGTTAATCGAGACTAATAGGTTCGATGCTAAGTTGACTGAATAAGTAAAGAGAAAAGCAAGCTCTTAAAGAAGAGTTGCTAATATATAAATAATAATATTCACAGAACCACGTGAATACAAAGAATAAGTCAATACAGGAGTTACATGTCGCAAGAGGTAAACAAAGAGCACTTAACGCTAGCTACTTTAAGACTAGCGTATAATAAGAGCTTCTTATATATAAAGCTCTCATCGACACATTAAAAGTAGCTCTTTAGACTTGAACAAATACATGAAATGCAATTAAAGCTTTATACTATGTAATCGAGTCTTATTACGATTAACTAAGTTATTACCTATTACCGGGAGGGATAGGCAATATAATGTAATCAACAAAAATAAAATCACGTGCTAATCGACTCGGAAGCACCTGCCGCGGAAGAGCTAGACTCTAACTCTATAGTTATATATAATATCGTTAAATACGACGTAATCGATTAAGTGCTTACGGTTAATAAAGAGTCTCTTTTATTAAAGCCCTTTCGATAAAGAGCCCGCGAGAACGACTTAAATTACGAATTATTAAATAATAAGCTTCTTTTTTAAAGCTATTTAAAAGTGCTTATAAAACCGCCGGAGCTTCGCACGTCGTTATTACGTTATATATACTTATAACCCTTAATTATTTATACCGAAATCGAAAAGATAAAGGTTATATTAAGCTACAAATATTACTGAAATAGCCTCTTTATTAACGTAGCCCGCTATATAGCGAATTATAATTACTTTAAATAAAAGGCTAAAAGAGACAAGATACTTAATTTCTTATACTCTTTACTTATTCCCGCTCGGCTGTATTAATATCTTATAATAGATTTTATAAAGTTATTATTAAATAAAAGTAGTTTTAATTTTATTATAATTATTATAAACCGCTTATTTAAGAAACCGGTCTTAATACCTTATTATAATACAATTACAGCTAAAGGAATAGCTATCCTTTTCCTCGTTTATTAAACTCGCTATTTTAATATATTAAAGTCTATTATCTTAAACTAAGGTTTATACTTTGTCTCCTCCTTTTAAAAAGAATACTGCCGTATACTCGATATTAAAATAAAGTTAATGATAATATATAACCTTAATATCGACGGCTAAATTAAAGTAATAAATTAATATATTAAGTAACGGCTCCGCCCTTTCTATTACTATTACTAAGACAGTTAAAGTGATCTCTTACTTATTATAAATATCGCGCAGCTCACCTTGCCTTACGAGTCTCTTAATAACCTTACGCCTTTTCAGCTATTTAACGGCGTAAAGCTAAGGACTTCTTAGGACTTAATAAACCTCGAACCACTTATTACGGCAATAAAAAAGCTTAATTGCGAAAAGGCTTTATAAGTCGCCTTACGTATAAAAGAGGTTATAGAGGTTATATAATCGTCGCTAAAGGCTTAATAAAAGAAAATAAAGCGTTTAGCTAATCGTAGTCGACGTGCTGTCGATTAAGACGTTAGTAACTTAATATTAATCGATACTCGGAACTGAAATATCGACCGTCTTTTAAAGAAACTCTCCGATAAATAGTATAACTTAATTAAGATATTCTTAAAGAAAAGAAAAAGTTGAAAAGTAAAGCTATTAATAAATTAAATTATATATTCCGTATTTTATATCTATTCCTTACGAAAATACGTTAATAATCCTTTACTAAGATAAGTAAGACAAACGCCGGCGCTAATCCAGCTCTTGCTAGACTAAGACAAATAGGAAATTAAGGCTATATTAGGCTTTAAGGTCATAAAAAATAAGCTATTTTATTATATTAAATAGCTAGGCGCCGACGAGGACTTATAATAATATCCGCGCTTAGATATTATAACCGCACCTTATATAATTAAGAACTTTTATTTTAGAAATAAAACGGCTAAAGGACCTTTAAAGGCATTACCTTAATAATTAAAAGTATATAATACTAAGGTCGACGATTATAACGACTTAAAGGACGACGCTATTATAACTATAACTGCGAGGACGTAGTTTTTCGGGAGGGAGAAGTAATATTATAATTCCTTAAGCCTTATATTCTAATCGAGCGAGCTCGGCATCGCTCGTAGCATTGCCTTAGCATGGCAATTATAGCGCTAGGCCTAATCGGGAAAGGCTAAGGAGACCTTTTATATATTTATATTAGAGCTCTCTTTTTCTCCTTATCTTTTCTTCTTAATTCTGAGCGTAACCTTAAGTCCAAATACAAAGCTATCTCTTACACCGTATTAACCTCTGGCTAGCCGTAATATATATAGAATACCGGGCAAATATTTATAATTTTCGGAAGTATTAATTAATAATTAATTAATTTTTTGACTTTTATAATTCAAATAATTTTAGTTTTTTATAATTTAATTTATTACTTAATTACTTAATCGCGGTATTCTTTTTAAGTAAATAAACCTTATTTTTTTAGCGTTAATTTTATATTACGCTTTTTATTATAATAAATAATTGATTTTTATATAATAAATAAAATATTCGTTAATAATTCGTTATCTAATTATTTTAGTTTATCTTTCTGTAATATAATTTCATACGCGGTCTTTTAACTTGTAATCGGTATATTATATGCCGTCGGGTTATACTCGTAGTTCGCATAAAACGGCGATATTTTAATAATCTCTTAATCTGCGCTATTATATATAAACTAAGTAATTAAAAATAATTAAATTTAATCGTCTTATTTATAATTTACGTAATATTAAAGATGAATTTTTATTATTTAATTAATTTGTTTTATTTAGCTATCGGTTTAAAAGTAAAATATTATTAATATTTTCTGTTTTATTTTTAAAAGTAATATTAATATTTTCTAGAACTTTAAGATAAAAAGCTTATTTTTATCTGAAATAACCTCGTTTAATATTCCGTGATTCGCGAAGATCGTTCGAAAGAATACTTACGTTATCGTAAGCGCGTTTTATATACTTAATATTAATATTATATACGCGTACTTTATTATTCTGTTCGTTATTACGTAAATTAAATCGTAAATAATTTCGGTAATTAGATTTTTTAAAAATAATAATTCGATTATAAAGTCTAAGGCGATTGACTTCTATAAACGTAGCGGTATTATTAATGATTTTATAAGTTTATATAACATATAATAGTTTACTTTATTCCGTATATATATATTATACGATAAGATTATATCTTTAATTACTTTTTTGTCGTACAGAAGTGGAGCATAACCAGAGGTGCTCTTAAAGTGTGGCAAATCGTCTGAATTCTAAAAGAAGCTCGTAAGGAGCAACTGAGTATATATAAGAAAAGGGGCTGCTAAGTTAGCTGTTAGTTAGCACGTGCCCTGCTATACGATATACTCCTCAGTTACGAGCAACGTCTAAAATAAGAAAGAAAGTAAAAGAGTAAGCGAGCTTAATTAAAAAAACAAAAGAGAGTTATATATTACCTTTTAAAAGCTAATTAATTTAAGAAGTAACTAAAGAAGGGATAAAAGGAGTATATTTACTTTAAAGCATAGTTAGTAGCTTAAAAATGAATAGGGCTAAGAAAGCACCTGCCAAACCCATGCGTAGTAGAGAGGCTTCATAAATAGCTTCTTATAAGTGGCCGTATAATGTCTTACGCCAAAGGTACTGAGGTGACTTAAGAAGGAGCGACCGCTTTTAGTATTAATTTAATAGTAATTGCAGGAGCTACTGCTTTTAAAGAGGCATGAATTTCCTAAGAGGTTTCCCGTAGTTTCTTTATTATTAGTATTATATATTTCCAGGGTATTAAGTCCTTAGAGTGCTCGTCGAGTTGCTCGCAAGTATAAAGGCCTTTGTAAGCTATCCTTTTCTCTTAAGCTTTTTACGGAGCTTAGCGAATTCGGATAATTTAAGTCGTTCTTGGAGAGCAACTTTTTAGCTGTCGGTAAGCTCCGTTAAAAGATAAGAGGTCTTATTAATAAAAGCTAGCTTTACTTTAAAACACGCCGAAGCAGGCTATAAGTATTACTCTCTTTCTATAAAATAAGGATAATATATAAGAGAAGGAGTATTTAGTCGACCGCTGAATGTAGCGTATATAAAGGAGACTGAGTTTTTAGAGTCGTATGCCGTATAAAATTGAACTTAGAAGATACGCGCATACTCTTTTAAAGATTTAATCGGCTCTCTGTTACGAACGCCCCGCGTTCCGTAACACTGGACCCCGGGACAGCGTAGTACTTAGGATTATAAGCTCAGGAAGGTAAGGATCCTAAGAGAAGTATACTAAAAGAGTATTACTCTTAGAAATATCCTTCTAAAAGACCTTAATATTTAAGATTTTATAAGTTATATATTATATAAATATTATTATTAGTAAATAATTAAAGAGCAGATAAGCTCCTGGATTACGCGATTCTCTTACGTGATAAACCGCTAGATCGCTGAAATCCAGAAATCCAGGACTGATAAGATCTAGCGGTCTTAGCAGTCGTATAATATAAAGGTTTTATAAAAGACTAATACGTTTACTATTAGATAAGAGCTTCGTGCTTAATTGAAAATAATATCTTAATTATATTAATTATTATTTATTTTATTATATATTGTGGTGGGGTTGACCTCAGAGGTCCATTTGTCACGTGATTGAGCTGCATCTTGCTGTATTTAAGACAGCCTCTAGGGCAATATCCTTCAAGGATAACAACGATTTTTACCACTACAACTTTTCCTTCTTATTCAAACTATACCTCTCCCCTCCTTTAATAGATTATATTCCTTAGATATGTGATATCTTTAGTATTCGTCAAATGGGTATTTCCTACGTTTACCCTCCGGCACTTGCTTTGCTACCCTCTTGTTGTGTGCTTGGTGTTTTCCCCTCCACAATATAATATACTTACTTCTCGATTATTAAGATTAATATAACTTATTGTATTTATATTAAGTAAATATACGGATTATAATACTTTAAGCACTTTCTCGTCAGAAGTACCGACTTACGTATATTATATTAACTCTTTTAATTAAAAGCTAAGTACTTAGCTTACGAGGCAGTATTATTAATATACTTATATTATCCGCACTTGCTTTTAAAAGGAAGGACCGCGAAGAAAGCGAAAATAAAAAAATACCCGATACTTAGGATTACTTAACGCACGAACTTAAGGAAATTTTAAAAGTTAAGCTTTTTAATATCTTTTAAGGAAACCGAAAGGACTTAAAGACTTTTATTTTTTAAGTGAAATTTTATTAATATTTTAATAATAATAAGTTCTTTATTAGCGAGAGCTACGCTTTCTAGATAATATCGTACCTCAGAGGCGAAGCTATACGATAGATCGAGCCGTTCTTTAAGGATTACTTCGAGAATGAAAATACTTATAAAATTATACTTATTATATAAATTATGTTTAAGACTTAAGGAAGATTTAAGAAGGAAATTCGGCGAATATTCAGCGATATTAATAAAATTAAAACGGCAGAAACTTACTTATACGACTTAAAGCAAATCAATAATATAATAGCTTATATTACGGAATTCCAGAAGCACGCTAATAAGATTAATTAGAACTCTTAATTACTTATTAGCTATTATCGACGGGGACTTAAAGATTATATCCGATTAAAACTCACTCGGATCGACCCTTAAGTTAAAAATATCTTTACTTTTATCGAACAGACTATCCGAATCGATAACCGCTTGCACGAGTTTAAGCGCGAATAATAGACGTATATAAGAAAGGGCTAAAGGCAGTCTGGCCACCGATAAAATAAGGGACGCCGACGATAAGGCAACTTTAAGGATAACCGATAATTAGATCTTATAAAATACGACGCTATTTATAAGAAAGAAAAAGGCAAAGCACGATAAAAAAAAGCTATCGAAGGAAGTTATAAACGAACGGCGCGAAAAGAAGTTATATTACGAATATAGCTTTCCGGGGCATATAGCAAGCTCGCACCGCAAGAAAAACGCGGGGAAGAAATAACTTAACTTTATAAGACGAAAAGCATACGATATTATTAGCTTACTATTTCCTCTTCTACCGAAAGAAGTCTAAATCAGCGCTACTTACCGTTATATAACGATAAACGAGCTCAACGCTATATTACTAGGATTAATATTATCCGGACCTTAAGAGCGAGAAGTCTAACGAGTCATGTAACGGGAAGAATATCCCACTCGAGGTGCTCTTAATACTAAGCATTAAACGAACGTCGATATAAGAATCACTTATATCGAACTAAGGATTATCTTACGCGAAAGGCCGTAATAAGGCAAGAAACACGAAGTAGTCTTTCGGAGTAACTTACGTATCGCTTAAAAGATAGCGGACGTTAAGAATAGTATTTTTCGAACTTACGTTTAACAGATCTTAATCGACGAGATATTATTTTAATAAACGGCGATACGAATAAACGTAAGAGATATATAAGAAGTTATCGTAAAGATATTATAAAACCGTATATAAATTAATTTACGGAATAACTTAAAAACCTATTATAAAAGACCCTTTAAACCCTTCGTATCCTTAAGTACGAACCAGTTATACCGCATCTTATACGAAAATTCAGAGAATCGGCAATAAGAAAACATATTAACTGAAGAAGTCTACGTCGAAAGAATAAACTTACGTACGCTCGCAGCTATAAGGGAAAGTAATTACCTGACTTTCGACGTCGATATCCGAGGAGTAAAGTTACGAGCTATAATAGATTCCGAAGCGTAAAAGAACTTTATATTTTTTATTATTATAATTTAATATTTCGTACTTATTAAAATTAAGAAAGATAAGTATTAATTAATATTCGCCGACAGAAGACTTATTACGAATAGCTTAATCGATATATAAACGGAACTTTTATATATAAGAATCGGCAGATATTCCGAATATATCCAGTTCGATATAATATAAATTAAGAGATATAATATTATTTTAAAACTTTTATAAATATAATTTTATAATCTTAAAATCGATTAGAAAACGTAGAAATTAGAATTCAATAATTATAAAAGTTATTTTTAAGATAAGAAAGTAATAAAAAGCTTAAGAAAGTTAAGCGTAACTTCTAAAAAAGAGTTTAAAGATAAAGTAATAAGCTTTATAATAGTCGATATACCGTCAGAATATAAACGATTTAAGGTATTATTTAAAAAGGAATTAGGTAGTAGCGCTTTACTTAAATACTAAGATTACGATTACCGGATCGAGTTAATTAAAAGCACGAAATTAATATTTTAATTATTACGAGAATATTTAATTATAAACTTAATAATAATTAAGAAATATATTAATAAAAACTTAATAAAAGGATTTATTTAAGAGTTTAAATTCCCGTAAAAAAGTAACGTCCTCTTCGCAGCGAAGAAAGATAACGGACGAAGAATATATATCGATTACCGTCGATTGAATAATATTATTAAAAAGGATTATTATATATTACTTTTAATTAAAGAGTTGCGCGATAAGCTTAGCGGCGTTAAGATTTTCACTTAATTAGACTTATAAAGCGTATATAATTTCGTGAAAATAATTAAAAAAAAAAAGAAGAAAAAATAATATTTTATATACGTTTTGATTATTACGAATATACGATTATGCTTTTCGGACTAATTAACGCGCTTATTATATTTTAGCGTTTAATTAATAATATTTTATAATAATACTTAAACGTAATATATATATATTATTTAAACGATATTTTAATTTATTTTAAAATAAAAGAATAATACGTAAAAAACGTTATTATAATATTAAAAAAGCTTTTAGCTTTTTTAATATTCCTGAAACCTGAAAAATGTTATTTTTATAAAGAAGTTATTTTCCTGAGATATATAATTATTATTATAAGACTAATTATAAACTCTTAAAAAATCAAGATAATCGTCGAGTAAATTAGACTTATAAATATTAAAGAAATATAATCTTTCTTAAGATTTGCTAATTTCTATTAACGATTCGTTCGAAATTATTCGAAAATCGCCGTATTATTTATAAAATTAATATATAAGAATAAAAGCTTCGATTAAAACGATAAAGCAGAAATAGCTTTTCGAGACCTTAAGAAAGCTTTTATTAAAGAATTAATCCTTATATCCTTCGATTTAAATAAAGAAATCACGATAAAAATAAACGCTTTCGATTATATTATTAAAGCCGTATTAAATTAACTAAGCGAAGACGGCAGATAATAATTAATCGTATATTATTCGTGGAAACTCTTATTAATAGAACTTAATTATAATATTTACGATAAAGAATTACTAAGAGTTATAAACGCAATACGCGAATAAAAGATCTACCTCGAGAGATCGCTTTACGAAATACGAATCTTAACGAATTATAAAAATCTTATTTATTTCACGATTATTAAAGAACTAAATTAATAATAAGTTCGATAATACGAAATATTCTTTATAATTAAACTTCGATTTTCTTATATTAAAAGAACGGAAATATTAAGGCCGATACTTTTAATAAAAAACTAAAGTATTTCGTAAATAAAATATACGAGTCGTATATTATACTTAAAGAAGATAATAATTCGCTAATAATTAATTATAAGTAATTAATAATAATAAGTTAAGTCCCGAGAAAATCTGGAAAAGTTATATTAACGATTTAATAATAGCCAAATAGAAGAAGTAATTAAGCGAAAGATTCTCTTTTATTAATATTAAAGCTCTTTTATATTAAGAACGAGTTTATATTTTAATAAAAAATAAAATAGACTTCGTTAAAAAATAATATAAGCTACTGGCTTATAAATATTAAAAGATAATTAAGATATTATTAAAGCTTTTTAAAAAATATTATTTCTTAAAAATAAAAAAAGTAATTAAAAACGTAATCTTGTCTTATAATATATATATACAAAATAAAGTAAATCGTTATACGCCGTATAAGCTTATGAAGTCACTAACGATACCGCTATACTTATAAAAGTTAATTGCTTTAGATTTTATAATTGAATTATTACTTTTAAAAGATCCGATTATTAAAATTATTTATAATTTTATTTACGTAATAACGGATAAAATAATAAAATACGCGTATATAATATTAGTATTAAGCATTTAAGATACGCTAATAATAGCGCAAGTATTCCTCCGAACGATCTTCGCGAATTATAGAATATTAAACGAGATTATCTCGGATAAAAATAAGCTCTTTATTTTGAGATTCTGGAAAATATTAATATCGCTTTTAAAAATAAAATAGAAAATATTAACGGTATTTTACTTTTAAACCGATAATTAAATAGAACGAATTAATTAAATAATAAAGACTTATTTTCGATATTATATGAATTATAAGTAGAATAATTAAGTTTAATTATTCTTAACCGCTTAATTTATATATAATAACGCGGATTAAGAGATTATTAAAGTATTACTATTTTATACGAATTACAGGTATAACTCGACGGCATATAATATACCGATTGTAGGTTAAAAGACCGCGTATAAAGTTATATTATAAAAAGATAAGCTTAAGTAATTATATAACGAATTATTAATAGATATTTTATTTATTATATAAAGATTAATTGTTTATTATAATAAAAAGCGTAATATAAGATTAATATTAAAAGAAAAAGATAAAGTTTACTTATTTAAAAAGAATATTACGATTAAGTAATTAAATAATAAATTAGATTATAAAAAGCTAAGATTATTTAAAATTGCAAAAATTAAAAGATTAATTAATTATTAATTAATATTTCCGAAAATTATAAATATTTATTTAGTATTTTATATATTTCTCCTCGAACTAATACTGCTAAAAGTATTATTAGCCCTTATTATAGAAATATAACTAGTAAACCCGAACGCCGAATACGATATTGAAATTATTTTAAATTATTAATATTTCCGCGGCGTCGCTAAGTATTTAATTAAATAAAAAAAGTACTTATAATTCGAAAATACTTAAGAATTTAAATCTAATTTTTATTATTTTAAGTAATTTTGAAAGTTTTATTTACGAAATTCAGATCTACTTAAAAAGCCGAATCCGCGAAATTAAATAAGATTTGCTCGATTAAAAAGAATTCGGCGGAATCGACAGCGGATAATAAGATAAGCGGGCGAGCAGCGGAAGCTTTTTGTCTTTTTTTTTTTTATAATTTTTTACGCTTTTATTTCTTTTAATTTATTTATATTCTTAAGACTGCGATAAAGCATTTCGGCTCTTCGCTTCTTTAGAAACTTCCGTTAATAAGATAAACGGTTTAGGCGAGCCGCGGCTTCTTATAAAGCGCGACGCGTTTGCGCCTCTTCCTTATCTAGCTTCTCTTTTGCTTTTTCGAGAGTATTTTAACTCCTGATCGAGAGCATCTCGATATTATATTTTTTATTAACTTTAATATACTCCGAGTAACGATTCGACTCGGAGAATATTATATACGTCTTATTATTTCGGGTATAAAACGTATAAAATATCGTCTCGAAACTATTCTTTTCGATTTTATGAAATAAAATAAATTATTCTTTTTTTCTTTTAAAAAATATTATATCTTTTTCTTTAATATATACTTATTCGGTTATAATAGAAAAGAAAAATAGCCGTAAAATATATATAATATTTCCTTAAGTTATTTAAACGTAAGAATTACGTTAAACTAAAAAGAAGATAGTATTACGAACGCTCCGCGTCTTATAATATTAGACCTCGGGATAACGTAATACTTAGAATTATAAGCTTAAGAAAGTAAAGATCTTAAGAAAAATATATTAAAAGAATATTACTTTTAAAAATATTTTTTTAAGAGATTTTAATATTTAAGATTTTATAAGTTATATATTATATAAATATTATTATTAGTAAATAATTAAAAAGTAAATAAGCCCTTGGATTACGCGACTTTTTCACGTAATAAACCGCTAGACCGTTAAAATCTAGAAGTCTAGGACCGATAAAACTTAGTAGTTTTAGCGGTTGTGTAATATAAAAGTTTTATAAAAGACTAGCACGTCTACTATTAAATAAGAGCTTCGTACTTAACTGAAAATAATATTTTAATTATATTAGTTATTATTTATTCTACCGTACGTAATATACTTACTTCCCGATTATTAAGATTAATACAACCTACCGTATTTATACCGAGTAAATACACGGACCGTAACACTTTCTTAAAGTATCGGCTTTAATTGCTCTCCGAAGCTAAGGAATAGCTTATTCGGGGGCTATCTTCTCTTCAATTGCTTTTAGGAAGTCTTTCTTTATTATAAACCTTTTAATTATTAGTAGCTTTAACGATTTAGCCCTTAAATACGCTTAAAACTAGTCCGCGAGCTATTGAAGGGAAGTAATACGTTTAAGACTGAAAAGAAGAGATTTGCTGTGAATGATGATTCCATTACTTCGGAGGAAACTAGGTTTATATAACTACTTTTAGGCGCCAAGCTATTTAGCTCTCGCATCGGCTATTTGCTCTCGCATCGGTTATTAGCTTTATATTGAAACTAGCTTTGTATCAAGACTAGCTTTATATTACCTGAGCTTCCGAGGTTTAAAACACGGAAGCTTAAGGCTTGATGAAGCCACTGTTTTAGCCCTGAATAACCCTTTACTGGAAGCTTAAAGCTTCCGAGGTTCAAAGCACGGAAGCCGAGGCTTTATGCGAAGCCGGAGCTTTATGCAAAGGTAGTTGAGTTATGGAAAGGTATGCTTAATATAATCTTATAAAGACGAGCAATTGCAAGCACTCTCAAGTATTTATTCCGTCTGTATTCCCTTATAGAGTCGATAGTTGCAGCGTACTTCTTCTGGAGAGCTCGTATAAGGCCTTATAAAAATAGCTTATTATTAGCAATCAGTTGCTCTTATAAAGGCTCTCGTATCGTCAGAAGGACTGATTATCGTGCCTAGGTTTAAAGAGCGAGATATTAAGAATTTGAAATGCTTTAGCGAGAGTATTGAATCTGATATTCGCGTAACTAATAGATATGCTCTTCTTTGACGTTTACAAAGCGAGCAACTGTTTATATTAGCTGTGGCCCCTTTTGCTTTAATATATCCGCCGCTTAATCATTTAAATCTTATCGGCGCACCTTGTTTTCTACTTTAATTAGCTTGTCGATTATTATAAGGAGCTCTGGCTTAATTGAAGCTATGTGGAAAGCATCTGGCCCGTTAGGATCGACTTAATTCCACGCGCTTACGGAAAGAGCTTAAGCTTTTAGCTCGGCGAGCTATAGAGGAAAGGAGTATTTGTCGGTAGAGAGTTGAATCGAAGAGGAAGAGGCGTCTGACGATATTATGAGAGTAACTAAAGGTGCGTTAATCGAAGGAAGAAGAAGTAGCTTAATTTTATTAAAGCTCTTTTTAGAAAGTATTATAAGAGCTATTCTTATAAATGTAGAAAACTCTGCAGGAGTAAGTAAAGGAGAGCGACTGCATACCGCCCTTTAAGTAACTACCTTAATTAGAGGCTTACTTCGTATAATAATAGCTTACGCGAAGCGCGCCGGGGCTTATAACTGTTGTACATAAGTAGAGCATAACCAGAAGTGCTTTTAAAGTATAGCAAATCGTCTGAATTCTAAAAGAAGCTCGTAAGGAGCAACTGAGTATATATAGGAAAAGGGGCTGCTGAGTCAGCCTTCAGTTAGCACGTGCCCTGTTATATGACATTTTTTTATTCTTAAGAAATAATATTCTTAAGAAAGCCTCGATAATGTCTTAATTATTTTTTAATATTTATAAGCCGGCAGCTTATATTATTCTTTAACAAAGTCTATTTTGTTTCGAATAAGGATATAAACTCGTCTTTAATATAAAAGAGCTCCGATAATAATAAAAGAGAATCCTTCGCTTAGCTGCTTCTTTTATTTAGCTACTACCGGGTCGTTAATATAGCTTTTCCAGATTTTCTCGGAAGCTTAGCTTATTATTATTAATTACTTATAATTAATTATTAATTAATTATTATCTTAAATATAATATATAATTCGTATATCTTATTTACGGATATTTTAGTTTCTTATTAAGAGCGTCAGCTTTAGCGTTTTCCGTTTTTTAAATATATGAAAATCGAAATTTAATTATAAAAAGCGTTTTATATTATCGAACTTATCGTCGGTTCAGTTTTTTAATAATCGTAAAATAAATAAGATTTTTATAATTTATTAAGATCCGTACTTTATAAAACAATCCTTTAAAGTAGACCTTTTATTCGCGTATTACGTTTATAATTTTTAATAATTCTTTATTATAAATATTATAATTGAATTCTGCTAATAAGAGTTTCCGCGAATAATATATAATTAATTATTATCTGCCGTCCTTACCCGATTAGTTTAATACGGCTTTAATAATATAATCGGAAGCGTTTGTCTTTATTATGATTTCTTTATTTAAGTCGAAGAATATGAAAACTAATTCTTTAATAAAAACTTCTTTAAAGTCTTAGAAAGCTGCTTTTGTTTTATTATTTCAGTTGAAGTTCTTGTCCTTATATATTAATTCCGTAAGTAATACGACGATCTTCGAGTAGTTTCGAACGAATCGTCGATAGAAGTTAGCAAATCTTAAGAAAGATTATATTTCCTTAATATTTATAAATTTAATTTATTTAACGATTATTTTAATCTTTTAAAAGTTTATAATTAATCTTATAATAATAATTACGTAACTTAAAAAAATAACTTTTTCTTTATAAAAATAATATTTCTCGGGTTTTAAAAGTATTAAAAAAGCCTTTAGCTTTTCTAATATTATTATAACGTCTTTTACGTATTTTTCTTTTATTTTAAAATAAATTAAAATATCGTTTAAGTAATATATATATATTACGTTTAAGTATTATCGTAAAATATTATTAATCATACGCTGAAACGTAATAAGCGCGTTAATTAATCCGAAAAGTATAATCGTATATTCGTAATAACCGAAACGAGTGAAAAACAAGAGTTATATATCGCAAGAAGTAAACAAAGAGCACTGGACGCTAGCCTCTTTAAGACTAGCTTATAATAAGAGCCTCTTATATATAAAGCTCTTATCGACACCTTAGAAGTAGCTATTTAAACTTGAATAAATACATAGAATGCAACTAAAGCTTTGCATTATATAATTGAGTCTTACTACGATTAACTAATTATTACCTATTACCGGGAGGGATAGGCAATAGAGTGCAATTAACAATAACTTAAGATACTTTTATATAAGTCGTATAAAAACGAATCCGTATGATTTTCTCCTTGCGTTAGTTATTAATATAAAAGCTATAGTAATACAAAAGTCGTAGCTCAGCGTAAAGCATTAAGTATAAGAGCTTAATAACTTAAAGAAATTAAGATTCGAGGTAAAAAAGTATTTAATTCTTTTAATTTTACATAAGAGAAAAGTCTTTTATACGAACTTTTAAAAGTTATATACTTAGTTTCTTAAATAATGTCTTAGATATTATTTCCTGGCTAGAATCGCCGCATTACACTACTAGCTGCAATTTATAAAGGAAAATCAGTCTAATAATAATAGTTTCCGTCTTAGTTAGACGTATTCGACTAATAGTACTTTACAGCCATTAAAATAAGTGAATAACTAATTAAATAGACTTTAAATAACTAGAAAAAGTCTTTATCTTTTAAATAAAACCATGTAATCATTTAATAAAACTTCTTATTTTAGATAGCTATAAGAGCTATAAGACTATAGATTTCCTTTAGAAGTACTTTAAATAAAATATAATATATACCTTTTATTTTTATTTATATATACGTTATACGTCTTATAGCCTTTAAATTTAACGGTTTTCTTTATTTTAAAGCGTGCTTACCAAAAAGAACTGTAAAAGTTAAGTTTTTTAATTAATTTTTTTTTAATTAATAAGCGTAATTTTTTATTTGTTACTAAAAAGCACGTCAAAAAAGTATTATTTCGTCTAATATTAAGGCGAGGTAAAGAACTACGGGATTATGGCCGAAATTTATAGCTAAGCTATTAATAAGCCTTTTGCTATTAAAAAACAATAATAAATTCATAAATTTATTTCTTTTAAAGCTTTAAGAGACCTTAATATTACTTCCGGAGGTAATTAATATTTTAATTAAAGCATAAATTCTAAAGGCTAAGAAAGATTTATACGTATAAATTTATACTTTAGCTAGCGGATCACATGATTAACTTTTAACGTAATATTTACTTTTTGAACAGGTTATAAAAGGATTAATAAAAGAGACTATAATTAAGAAAGGCAAATATAAAAATTAAAAAGTTAAAAAAGAAATTAAAGTAATTAAGGCTAAAGAAAAGGCGGAAGGTTTAAACTAGTTTAAATTCTAAGTTCGCTATAACACGTGTTATTATGGAGGCTTAAATAGTAGCTAGAGAACGCTAAATTAAGTCTTTAGAATTAAAATTAAGAGAAGAATTAGACTTTATAATATCTTATATAAAAGTTAAGGCAATATAAAGTTATTAAGTGTTAAATACTAAGTAATAGAATTAAGCGAGGGAGGCGAAGAGGGGGATTGGTGGAAGGGCGGGGTGGGGGGTTAGACGTTACCTATTACCTTCACATAGCTGACTTGCTCTTAGAAATTCCGAACAGCTAATTCTCCCTCCTTCTGCTACAATTCAGACTTTTATGGCGTCCACATTTCCAAGTTGTCATCCCTCGCTCCCTTTTCACGGTTTTCCGGTATTGCCAGCTCATTCTTGTTACTCAGACGATCGCCTATGTGAGCAATGACCTACCAACACCGGAAAACAGGACAGAAGGATTTGGGCTGATTATTTTCGTCTTTTCCATTTACATTGGAATGGCCGTAGGTTCTAGTACTTCTATTCCTAGTCCCGTGCTGGTAGTTCTGTGTATGTCGCCGCAGAAACAAGATGTAGATTCCTCCGACCCGACTTACGTCTAACATGCTGCAGTCACTTCACAGGGCAGCAAATTTGTCACTTTGCGGATTGCGGAGCGCCAAAAGTCAGTCAGTACGGCAACCCAGAAAAGGATCTCGACCACCAAAGCTGTTCTTGGCTCGATGAAGAACATCAAAATGATGGGTCTTGTCCCACAAGATGGAAGCAAAAGTCCAAGCCGCTCGAAATAGTGAGATAAACAAGTACATGAATTTGAACGGCTTGTTCGTGGCATTCAACGCTAGTGGTATTTTGCCCTGAGTCTCCTTTTCTTCGAACGTCAGGGTCATGAGAAATACTAACACATATTATTTGGGGCAGCTTCAATACTCACCATCTTCACACCTGCTATTACTCTCGTCATTTATTCGATTCAAGCTGAATTGCGAGGCGAAAAGTCTATTGACGTCAACATGGCGTTCACTTCGCTGGCAATCATCAATCAGTATGGTGTCAGGCCCCGCCAACACTGTTCTCATCATGAGTGCGCACATGGCATCCGCCGTTGCTTCGTTCGATCGTATCCTACCTTAGCGGTCCAGACCACGAGGATAAACGAGAGACCATATGCCAGAATAAAACGTGGAGGAGCGTGAATAGTCAAGGGAACGGCAGCACCTCAAGCCAACAAGCCAAAGAGTTGCCAGCAACCTCGACTAATGACAAAAGTTTGGAAGGTACTGCGATTTCTATTGTGGACGCCACTGTCCGTCCAGCCTCGACGGCGAATCCTGTCTTGCGGCATATCAACACAACAATCCAAAAAGGGTCTCTTATAGTATGTTGTGGAGCAGTGGGTACGGGCAAGACCACTCTCGCTAAGGCTCTTCTCGGAGACCTACAATTAGACACGGGTACGATCAAGACTGTCTTTGGCCTGACTGCATACTACTCACAAAGTCCTTGGTCACCCAATGGAACAATGAAAGCCATCATACAAGCCCCCCCAGATATTGGCGACCAAGCAGTTGATTCATGGTCCAGAAGGGTCATCGAGGCGTGTGACCTCGATGAGGATTTATTCAAATTTCCTGATGGTGATCGGACGATCATTGGGAGCCGCGGCATAACGCTTTCTGGTGGACAAAAGCATCGAGTTGTAAGACTCGCTCTGTGTTTGGGTTAGGCGGAACGTTGGTACTGATTCTCTGATTCAGGCTCTCGCTCGGGCAGTTTTCGCGCATCACGACATGATTATCCTCGATGATATTTTGGCTGCCCTCGATGCGACAACAGAAACAAAGGTTGTTGACCAGCTTTTCGGCCCAAACGGACTTTGCAAAGAAATGGGAACTACCGTTCTACTTATCACACATGCGAGTAGGTATCTTCCATTGCTTCTACCCAATAGACGGCTTTTCCTGATATTTCTGCAGCACATCACTTGCCCCTGGCAGACCAAATCATTGTTCTTGACGAGGATGGGACTATTGCCGAACAAGGAAGCTGGGAAGACCTTCGAAAGGATGCTGGCTACATCAGTCGGGTAATCCTGAAGGAGAAGCAAGATAGTTTGACTAAATCAGGAGAGGACACGAAAAAGAATAACAATATTCACGATTCCGGAGCGCCAAAGCCAGATCTCGATGTGCAAGACACGACAAGAAGGACTGGAGATATTTCCCTATATGGTACAGAAAATCACTTCATCAAATTTTAAACCACGGCTAATTCTTCCAGGTTATTACTTTGGAGCTATTGGATGGCTCCCTCTGGTCCTGCTCTCATTTTCAATGTTGATTTATGCCATATTTCTGGGGTCTATGCCGTACTAACTGCGGCTTTGGGCAGAAGCAGGCGGCCAGAACTTACGATACTACTCTGGTGTCTACTTTCTCCTGGCACTTGGAACTTTCATCTGTGTGACATCCACGATCGCAAACATCTTCCTTGTCGTCGCCCCACGCTCCGGCAAGGTGCTTCAAGCCACCAGGGGGTGCAGCTATTCGTGATACCGCGAAAATTGGAAAACGTCGCAAAAGCTGACAACGCAACTAAGTAAAGTTTAATAAACTGGATACGTAGTTGAAGAATAGCATTTTCTACTTTCACACTGTAGAAATTGATTGCGGAATTCCATTGTGGCGAGAAATAAGGTTGCTAACAAAAGTCATCGTATCACGAATTCCTGCACCCCCTGGTGCACCAAGGCTCCCGCGTCTACAGGAAAGCATTGGGAGCGCAAGCTCTCGCATTAAAAGCAGCAAAATTTATGAGAAACACTGGGCTTCTTGGGCAATTCGAAGCCATTCCACAGACACCGTAATCACAGTCTATGCACTGGGAACCATTTAGGGTATAGTGAACTAGAAATCGGACTAGAATGGGGAAGCGAAGTAGAGGGATGCTGGAACCATAACAGCCAGGGCATAAAGAAATAATGAAGTTTATTCGCCCGGTTCTAAACCTAAAGGGCCCTAGTCTATATTATATAATCCACTTCGTTCGGTGTTTCCATAACCTCCTGAAGCCCATACAGAAATTCCTCTTCTAGTGTTTTCTACTTTCAGTAATTGCCTTAATCAAACGAGGTCTCGTATCCCAAGATGTGGCAGTTCGCGTACCTCTTTTAGCGCCCTAGCAAGCATTTCCCTTATTAAAAATCGAGCGTATTTAGACTTAAATCACAACATCTCTATTCTGCGTTATAATACCGGGCAAAGTAAGTATCATCTTTATATAATAAGACTATATAAACTTTATAGCTAAATATAAACTTCTTTTTACATCGGGATCCTTTAATATTTAGTAGAATACTCGTCGAAAGCTCTCTTAAAGTCTTCTTCTTTACTACCCGGGATATACCCTCTTTAA
The DNA here is from genome assembly GCA_020746875.1 of Rhexocercosporidium sp. MPI-PUGE-AT-0058. Taxonomy (NCBI): domain Eukaryota; kingdom Fungi; phylum Ascomycota; class Leotiomycetes; order Helotiales; genus Rhexocercosporidium; species Rhexocercosporidium sp. MPI-PUGE-AT-0058. Next base: position 361,549 of record JAGTJL010000014.1, on the reverse strand, counting down.
GACATATAATACATTTTTTAAAATACTTCATTTGCTCTAGAATATACTCTCCTCCTCCTTCTGCCTCGTTAATAACGAAGATTTCAGATCTTTTGCGTTTTCGGTAGCTTTTTAATAAACGTCGTTAGTTACGCATATAACTTGTAAAGAAGAAAACCTTTAGTTATATACTTAATTAAAATATAAAAATAAAAAGAATTAAAGAATATTATAAAAATTAAAGGATTTTTGTAACGACACTAGCCAAGAGAGCGGTGTAAGAGGTATATAGTAATACTTTAGCTGAGGCTATCGAGAGCTAATAGGTCTAATACGGAAGAAACAAGAAGATGAAGAGGGGAAGAGGGAATGGAGGGAGCGTGAGTTCATATATATAGGCTCCTCCGAAACCCCTCCGGTATTGGTCCGACTCCGCATGACTTAGTTACCCCTGAACCCCTGGATTCCCTGACTCGCTGAGAAGCTCCTAAGTGCACCTATCGTCACATCGTAGTTTTCATTTAAGCCTTTTCTTTTATAAACTTAACGCGTACGTTAGTAATATCAATTCAAACGATCGTATATAGAGGTCGCGCTTCTTCAGCTCTTAAGTAAGTCGTTTCCGTATACGTTTAGTGACTTTTATAAGCTCTGGCTTAATAGCACAAACGTTACGTAATATATCGTTCTTATAAAGGACCTGCAGAAGTATTCCCTCTTTAAATAAAAGGTTAAAGTCCTTATAATACAATTTAAGCGACTTTTGGTTATCAGAACTTAATATCTCTTTTATAATACGTCTTTCAACATAAGGCTCTCGTAAAGTAAATAGCGACGCGGTAGGCTTTACGTATTAAGAATATTTCCTAAAAGTTTCCGCGTTTCTTTTAGTCTCTTGCAAATCCTTTTCCGTATCTTATATATAGTATTAGAACTGATTCCGTACCTTTTTACAACCTCCTCAGGCGGGGAAGTACTAATAGCAATTATAAGGCGTTCTAAAGGTAAAGTTTCCGTTTAATTAATCTTTAGTGCTCGGGGATAAACACTTTTAGTTCTGCGAATCTTTTTAATAATTATAGTAATAATTTATAATACAAATTAAGTGAGTTACGTTTGTTATGGCTATCTAAGTAGTTTGTTATAATACGGGATTAGTATAGGTGCCACAGTGATTTTGGACACAACAAATAGTAGGTGGTCCAAATGGTAAAGGGACTTACCCTTCAGAATAAGAGCTCATAGAGCTGGTCCGTGCGCCCGCTAACCCCTTTACGTACAGCCTCATCACAGGAAGGAGTTGGTTGGAGGTGGAAGGCGGTGAGTGCTTAGTGGGGGCAGAACGGGACCCCCCTTCCCCCGATGGACCACCAGTTCTCACGCACACACTCACTCGTCACGTAAAATTGTCAACTCAACCTCAAATTCCTCCATTTGGTACCCGAGAAGCGCCTCTACTACCGGTCCAGTAACACGCGCACGCGCTCGTTGGTCCTGGTGTGTCCTCCCGGCTTTCAAACCTGGCTTTTACCAATCCTTGACAACGGCATCTCAGCAGCCATGGCCCCAACCAGCTCTTTCAACATTGTCGGAGAAGGTATGTCTATGGCCTCTATCCTCGGTTGTTTTACTGTTAGAATGGACTCAGAATACTAAGCAGGCATAGGACTGGTTTTCTGTGGCGTTCGAAGCGCAGAGCATCTTGATGAAGCCTTGAGATTGTTTTCGCGGTTGCTAGCGCACAAGCACAAAGATGCCACTTTTAATGCTTTGTCGCAAGGGATCCACGCAAATTGGTCCTTACACGACGATGTTGTGAACCCGCTTGGGGATAAACGACAGGCGCTTGTCACGGTGTATACATTCGATCTCGACAAGGATATACTGTACTTCTCTGGCGCCACCCAAAATCTCCAGATTCCATTGAGCCATTTCCGGACCGACGAAACTGGGCTGCGCGGAAAGATGAAAAGTTACGAGTCGCCGTCTTTATCGAAACCGAAGAATTGTGGGCTGCTGCCACCTTACTGGAAGCCAAGGCTGAGTGCATCCGCTCGCTCAGTCCCATTTGTTGAACGTGTACTATCAGACTTTGGTCATCTCTGGCGACATATCCTTCGGAGAGATTATTCAGAACACACATTTCGACAGTTTGCCCATGCTATACTGTGCATCGGGAGCTTAGATATAGATGCGAGAGAAGTGGCATCACGGTGGTTGCATACTTCCTCAACGCGGGCCGTACGTATGGATTCATAGCCGTCCTGCTTGGAAAGTTTGCGGCCAGCAAATATTTTCGCTAGGCAGGATTAAAGTAGTCCTTGACCAGGACTTGGAGCAGGCGCTCTCTCTCGCAGATGCCGATGTTAGCAAATCTCCGACGGCTGAATCCGGCAATGCAAAGGTCTACCTGCTCTTATCGGTGCGGCACGTTGCACTTTGCGAAGTCGTGCAAAATGGTGCAACATGATACACAACGCCAGCAGATCTCCTGAACGGAATATACCGCCCCTCACATGAATCAGTATTGCTCATTCTTCATGCCCCCGCAACTGCGTTTTCCTCTCCGCCCCGGACGCCAGTTCACAAACTTCCAATCGAGCTTCAGGATCGTATCTTAAACAATGTTTCTGAGGGACAGATCAAGGCAGCACAGCTCGGATGCCTTCTAGAGCTAGGGTCGCCGTTTGCATGGCTCAGAGCAGATGATACGAGAAGGGGAGTAGAAATCGAGGTTCTCCTGTCCCCAACTCACCGGCATGAAATGGCTCCCGTCGACTCCAAAATCTACTTCAATGGTGTCTTCAGTGGGCTGGCCTACCGTTGACTGCTATCTACTCCCACACATGGCAATAGATTCGAGGTTGGAAGAACGATCGACTATCTTTTGAGCCAATTAATGTTTTGCTAATTCGGCTTCTCATGCACCTCAATTTCTGCTCCACACCTATCATTCATCTTATCGAGATATTTACTTCACCAAATGAGCTCCCTATACAAGTCTTCCTTCGTCTGACGGAAGATCTCACGCATCTTCAGCGTCGTCATCTGATGGCGTCGCTATATCCGTCTTCCTCTTGTAGCTCTGGAAACCTGCCAAGAGTCCCAAATCGTACCCCGCTTTGAGCAACCCTGCCACCAGAAATGTCACCCAGAACTTGCCAGACTGAGCGAGAACGCCTGTGATGACAGGTCCACCACTCTGACTGAAAGTTCGAACAACGGATATAAGCCCCATAACTGCAGTTCTCTCACCGGGCAAGACGACCATCGAAAGGAAGGCAGCCTTCGGCGCAATGTCCATTGAGGCAAGTGACGATCGGAGAACGAGGAACACAAGTGCGCCTGCGAGCGACGATGGTACCGGGATCAGCATTAGAAAGATGGCTGATGGGAGGTGTGTGAACACCATTGTTCGGATCAGACCGATGCGCTTTGAAAGAGATGCGGCGACGAGAGAAGATATGGCTGAGAGGAAAGCCATGACAGAAAAAATGGTTCCGAGTGAGCCTTCCTCGAGGGAGAACTTTCCGTAGAAGAAATAAGTCACCCATGACCTGCCTGATAGTCAGACAATGGCTGTTATCTCGAGTGGGATATGACTTACGCTGGAACGAGACCGGATGCTAGCGAATCCACTGCAAATAGACAGCAAAGCTTGAATACAATCGCCCGACTCTCTTTGCTGATATTTGGCAGCAGCGATCGCTTCTCCCTAACCCGCTCTTCTCCTTCCTCCCCGTCCTCCATTTCAGACATCAATGGCTCCTCGTCTTCACTACTACTGTTCGAACGCTGCTCCTCTCTTCCATACAACTCCACTTCATTGCTCAAAGAGAACGTGACGAGGAAATTAATTGCACCGAGGACAGCATAAGCAAAGAAGATGGCTTGGTAGGAGCGAATCTGGTCCCAGCCGTCAAGTGTCTGTAGATGCTGCACAATGAAACCAGTAGCAAGCTTTCCAGCTGCATTGCCTGCTGAGCCGATCACCGTATACCACGCGAAGATATCACTTCGGATCTCCAACGGTGTCAGGTGCGCAAGGGTTGATTCTTCGATCGCGCTGAAAGGGCCAATTTCTCGACCACTATTGCCCCTCGCCGTCAGCATTATGCACACCATCACAACGACCCTGATATTGAAGAATAGGATCATACTTGGGACTGATGACTCCAACCACTCCAGCTGCTAGTAACACCCAAAAGTTCCCACTGAACGCAAAAACGATCCCGCTAAAAACCATCAAAAGCGCTCCAAACCCTAGGACAACCTTCCTCCCGATACCATCTGCCAACAACGCAAGTCCAAAGCTTATCACATCGCCCACCAGCGCGAGACTCATGAACAGACCTATCTGTGAGTCAGGGAGCTTTAATGCGTGAAGATAGAGAGCGAGAACAATTGTTGAGCCGCCAAAAGCGAAGAAACGTGTGAAGCGTTGCAGGATGATCAGTTTAGTGTCGCGGGGTGCGCGAATTAGGGAGACGAGCCCCAGCTCTGCAATGACCCTCTCGTGAAATCGCATTATGAACTATCTTACTCAGACTTGTTTTGATTCTCTGAACTGTGAGTGACTCGAGGTGAGGGCTGAAATGAAAATGCTGAGATGCGATGGTGTTGCGTTGGCGTGGAGCTGACAGCCTAGCTTGGTCCGGACGCACGGCAGGTGTGAAACATTTCCCTTGGCCTGCGTGAAGTGGCAACCAGTTCCCGAGTTATCATCCAATGAACTGCTGCTCAATGTAGGACCAGATTGGGAATTTTGAGAATCGGCGGATCTCGAAAGTAACTTCAATGCCAGGTACGAAAACCCAATTGTAAACAAAGTAGTCGGCTAATATAATTCGAGGTTCAAGAACAATCGACATCTTGTTATGTAGCCAGGGGCTTACATCTCAAGCTCTGGAGAAATTCAGATTATGCAGGGCAGCCACCGCTTGCTCCAGGTTCAAACATAAGCCAATTGCGACAACATATATACGCCCCTGTCTCTCCCGTTCTCTTAAGCGATAGATAAGATCCCCCACCATATTTTATGGCGCAATCTTCGGGGCTTCAAGGTGGGGATAAGACATTCAAGGAGAGCTTTTCTCTTTGCATCAAATGATCTCTGATTATGACTGAGCTACGTGCGAATCACGAATTCACGCTTTTATATATCGGTCCATAATCAAACCTTGCAGCCTTTTCGACTCTGAATTTAGGCGGTTCCTGCTAAGTTGCTTGCCAAATTGCAGGGATCTCAGTTCTCCATGGTTAAATTAACCTCAACCAAAGTTCCTTTCTCAATACGAACCCCAAGATCACTTATGGGACGACTCTTGACTATGCACAGATTTGGCACAAGAAGAGTTTCAAGTACTCTCATCCATGGCTAGAGACGCGGAGCAGAGTATGATCAGCAACATTCGACTCTTACCCCTCGGCCTCCCTGACCACCCCCTCCGTTACCCCTTTGTGGTTTCCTCGAAGCACGGATTTCAAGGACCAATCAAAGTTCTAGATGGAATGTGCTCTTTGTCTAATTGCCAGGTACTATCCAGAAGCCTTGCCGCTGTTAAAAAAGAACGATACCGACAGTCTGGGTGAGCCGTGGGGCTGAAACATTAGTCCCATGCAGGTGCTTCCTCCGTTAGGTTGTTGTTGGTTGCACTCGCCCGCTACGAGAAGCAGACGAGTTTAACCACCAATGGAAGTCGCATCCTATTTTGACCTTGGTCATATGCTGATTGATAAGATGGAACATGTTTGCGATCTCTGGTTTCAGGCGGGGTCAGTGTTTGGGCAGCCTCGTTGCACATCTTCAGCAAAAAGTCGAATCCAGCTTCACGTAATCACGTTCAAAGTGCATATATACCACGACATAAATATCTGATTTCACAGATATTCTTCGCCTCGTACCTCACCATTTCAGCTTTGCAATATACATTACTTCCTGCATTCCCGGTCCGAATTCAGATCATACCCATTTTCACAAAAGAGTTTCCGATAGGTCATAAATCACGTTATGAATTCAGGAGGCTCGGCCTGCAATGGATCGAGTATTCCGAAAGCGAGAAGTGTACGGGGTATCTCCAGTCAGATATCAGAGCCCGAGTCTCAAACATCTGTTCCAAATCCACCTTCTTCATCGAGAGCAGTCTCGAGTACATCAAGTAACCCAGTTTACACACCACTGTCTCCATATATATTTGGTTCCCGAGAACACACGTATTCATCCAATTCAGGATTCAGTGTACCAATTCATACTCCGCAGTCCTCATCCCCAAGCTTTCGACATGAAGATGCTCCTATTCCTTCGATCGAGTTTCCGGAGTCCCCCTTTCCAAGAACTGTGAACCGCCCGGCGTCAAGGAACATCGTAACGCCACTAATTCAGGCGTCCTCTTCTCGAGGAAGTGCTCGTTTGAGAATTCCAAGCACTGGTTCAAGTTTGAGATCGTCAAAGTTTACATACCGCGGTCTTTACAACACCACGCCAGAACCAGAAGCTGAGCATCAGAGCAGCAGCGGCCCATCAACTGGTCAACAGAGACTGCACAATTCCGCAACAGATTCCACAACGCCATTTAGGTCCTCTAGTGCACCTGTTCAATCTGAACCCATTAGTATCCCAACACTTGCCAGATCCTACAATGTCAATGACGAGGCAGCGCCTGACGCCCCGTACTTCAATGTTGACTTTCAACATGGAATACGACAAGCGAAAGCCGTCGCTCACCGGATCGCGGACATTCTTGAAACCTGCGATCTAGCGAGAGACCGAGACTCACAGATATACAGTATGCTCCAGACAGCTAAAGAACTTCAAAACTTTGTTGCTCCATCAGTCTGCACAATTGGGATCGTTGGTGACTCGGGTGTTGGTACGTACGCGGTGCACTTTCAACTTGCCTCAGACAACTAACGAGCGCCTCCAGGAAAGAGCAGTCTCATTAATTCTCTCCTAGATGAAGTCAATCTTGCCGATACGGTAAGTTATCATGTCAGAACTGTACTTTTAATGCTTTATACTGACTACTCAGGCCGGTCTTGGTGCAGCTTGTACGAGTGTGGTCACTGAATACAGACTTCGGCTGCCAAAACACTCTGCAAAATACACAATCGAGATTGACCGCATGACAAACTCGGAGATTGAGGAGCAGCTTCGCGAGCTTTTGTGGAGTTACCGATTCTTCCATATCACCGACCTCGACGACCAAGGCATTCGGGCTGATGAACAAGCACGCCTTGAGGCACAGTCAAAGCTCGCATGGGATACTCTGCAAGCAGCTTTTGGACCCCAAAGGGAGCTGACAGAGACCTATTTGCAAGATCCAAGTGATGGCGCGGAAAACAGAATCCAAAACAAGCTGAAGGAATGGTCTTCTGATCTGCGCTGGCCTGACGAATCACATGAGAGTGGGTGGCTAGGAAGTGCCGAGACAGTAGATGATTGCAAGAATCGAACTCGTAAATTCCTCACAGGGAACCTGTGGCCTTTCATTAAGGTGATTCGGTACGAAACTCGCACCTTCAATGGATTTCAGTGCTAATGTTGCACAGGATATATCTTAGTTCTCAAGTTCTCAAGAGCGGCGCAATTCTGGCAGATCTTCCAGGTAGGTGGTTCTATTTCCACAATCCACACGATACTAAATATTGCTTCCAGGATTTCATGACTCTAACAATGCCCGCGTCAAGGCAGCAGAAGGCTACATGTACAAGTGTGATGAGGTCTTTGTAGTCGCGGACATTACACGAGTCAGCACCAACAAGAATGTTGAACTTATCTTTCAGAAAAGCTTGGGGAGTAATCTGAACAATGGGCGACCATCCCAAGGGGTCTCACTTATTTGCACGAGATCGGAGGTGCCGCTGCACCCTCATTCGAGACAAAAATGTAACCACTGACATGATGCAGGATTTTGACAGCGATGAAGTTAGCAGAACCTTTTTCTCCGACCGAAAGAACCCAAATACGTGCAGAGTAAAACAACTCAAAGAAATGCTTGACGAGATTGAGAGTGACCCCGAAAGACCAGGTGCACTTCGTCAACGAGACGATGCGCAAGACGAGTGAGTCGCTCAGCCAAGCTGCCAGCTGTTTCCAGAGTTTTACTGACGCATATCAATAGGTTGAACTATCTCTTCATGACAAACCGAAATGATTACATCGAAAGACTTGTCACGAAGAATCATGCAGCTCTGTTCAAGAACCGTAAACTATCAGTGTTCTGCGTGTCAAACAAAGCGTACCAAGATTACCGAAAACGTCCAAGAGTCCACGAATTGTCAATTAGGGGAAGTGGTATACCAGCACTGAGGGGCCATTGTCACAAGATTCCAGCTCAAGCTCAATTTCGAATATCTCACCACTTCTTAACTATCACTCTGAAGAGTCTAGTCCAGCGAGTGCAACTCTGGTTGGCTGGAGGATCTCAAGAGACGATGCCAAATGATGCTACTGTTCAGAAGCTTTTAGACACCATCAAGCAGGATCTTAAAAACGTATCTATCCATATGTTTGCGATTTTCAAATATGGTTCGCTAATAGAGTCTAGAACATGAAAGATTTTGTTGCACAAACTGAAGAGGCGCAGATTGAAATCGCCAAAGATTGTCTGATGCAACCTATGAGTTTGTTTCACGATCATTATTTCACCGCGAATTCAGCCGCTAATCTTTATAAAACAGAGTCGAATCTTGGTTCATGGACTCAGTCAGCTTTGCAAGCATCAAATGGATGGTCTTCGGTGAGTTGCCACCCTCCAGTCCAGAGCTTCCGCTAATTGCAACAGCTACATCACAGTAAGTGAATCACTTATTATTGTTCTTTCTTCCGGCATACATGCTGACTCCATGTAGCTCAGTATGCAGCATTCTGTCGTGGCCACGGTTCCTATGAAAGTGCCAAATGTCCCCGGGCAAACTGGAATCTTGAAATCATCGAGGACATGGTCGATACCTTGTCCATAAGCTGGGAAGAACATAGGGAAAGGACCGGAACCTCAATGGATGAGTTTGAGCGACTAGTGATTTCATCTCTGGAAGCTCTTTTGACCCAGGTCAAAGGTTTGTTGGCATGCTGCCTTATTCTCCTGCACAGTACTGACAGCGCTGTAGACTTTAGCGGAGCTCCACTGTTTGCCGAAGCACTCGAGACAAAAGTAGAGTCGATCAAATACACCTTTTCTGCCGTGAGAGAGACTCTCGAACAGCAATTTGAGTAAGAATCACTCGCACCATTCGCATTCTGATTCGTAAGTTTGAGCTAAGTATAACATTCAGAGTCATAGAGCGGAACGCTAGTTCAGATCACTCAAATGCCTACATTCGTGAATACATGGTGCCAGTATATCGAGTATGCTCGATGGACAATGGTAGGATACATCCTTTCCATTATTCGATCAACTACTGATGTTCTCGCAGGGCCTGGTGTGACAGCAAGATCACGAACTCGGGTGCGCGAAGCAATTGGTTCTACCCGCTTTCCAGTATTGTTCAGAGCCATCCGCTCTCGAGTGCAAACGGCGTTGCACGAACTCATCAAGGACACAATGAAGAATCTGCATCGCGACATCAACGAAATTTTGAGACAAATCAGCGTAAATATCGAGATGCTGCGGGGCTCAGAGGCGCGAGTGTTGGCCATGAATGGCGATTTCTTGGACAGATTGGGAATTGTGCTGCGGGCTGCGACAGGGGAAACGGAGGACATCGAGGAGATTGCAGAACGTGTGAAGAGCAGTGCGGGGGAGACTCGTTGAATCTAACGGACAGAAGCTTCCGTTTCTACTTTTTTTACTCTGTACTTTACAATTTGAATCTTTTCTGTAGTTTGATAAATTGCAATTGCGATGCATTGACTCCTTGTTGGCAGCCAAAACCAAACGTGAGAGGTTGTTCTGATCAGACGCATTCTTAGCAAAAACAAGCATATTGCTTCTCCAGTTGATCGCTCTTTTTCAAGTCGCCGTAACCGGTTTTGGAGAATCTCATCATCATCCTTCTCGCCTTCTTCAAGAACGGTACTTGGTTATTGATCGAATTAATGCTCAATCATTCCATCCTCGCTTGTCAAAAGAAATACCAACGGTCTGGATGACCCGCTTTGCCAAAACGCCGTAATTTAATTTCCCCAATAAGCTCACAACTAAAAGTTGCGTGGCTGACACGATGCTGCTGAAAGGTTCCGCTTCGCTGCAAGCCGCGTTCTGGACCAGACAGCCTGAAGACAGCTGACTCTACATGCTCTAATGATAAACTACTGAATTTTAGGCTTCCCCCCAGCTGACAGCACAATGTTTACAAATACCAGTAATAGATGACCCCTGCATTTCCACTAATTATCCTTTTCTTTATCATTTCCAAGTTACCGCGGCTTGTTGAGTTCTAAGCTAATTGTCGCCTAACTACAAGTTGGTTTATCGACAGTCAGTCTCAAATGGGTTTTGTTCGGCCTCTCCGATCCTAGTACTCCCCATAGTGGGGAGACCTTTGTCCTCCACAGTCAGAGCCATTTACTTTCACGTCTCTCGTTGACCACACTCATTATTTGCACTTCTCTCCAAGCGGTCATTATCGTAATCAAGATTCTTTCGCGATGAGTGAATACAGCAAATTACCACTGTCGGACAGCGACCAGGAGATACAGAATGAGGACAGACTGATCTCTGAAAGCACACAAGGGAGGAGGAATATTTTGGCGTGGATATGGTGCGGTATTTGCACAATAATCTCTGTTCTTGCAGTCACCAGCACGGTTATCACACGAAGTCAACTCCAATCGTCTGGACGAACCATCAGCAAACTTCCAAACGATTTCAGTACGTCCAGGAATTTGACGACTCATATCAAAGCTAATTCCTTTCCCAGTATCCACTCCTGATATTCCATACAAAGACCAGTACTTCTACACCTTTTACGACTACAGCCCAAGCCATCGCGGGCTGGAGTTCAACGCAACAGGCGTGCCAATACTCTATGCAGGCTACCCAACCAAAGAGATTGACGACGCATGGGGTGAACTTCTCACAGGTTTGCACCCTCAAACACCATGACTTGGACTTTTTCTGACATGTTACCAAGGTACTTACATGGAGATATCCGACGAGGAGCGAGAGAGTGTCCAGAAAGTTGCACCCTGGGATCTAGAAGAACTCGTGGAGGATAAAGTATACATGGAAGTCAGCGTCTTCCATAACCTGCATTGCCTGGATCTTGTGAGGCGAGCACTGAACCCAGAACACTACGATATCAACACCGACTTCACCAAGCAGTTGGAGCCGCAATACAGACTTGTACACGTTTGTGAGTAATCAAGAACTCATTTGGAATCAATTGAAGTTAATATTAGATCATAGATCATTGTATCGACCAGCTTCGTCAAGCTATCCAGTGCCAGAGCGACCTCACGCCGGTTCCGCTGTTCTCGGTGGAAGGGCCACAGAAGAAGTTCTTTGCTACTCACAGCGTCTCACATACTTGTCGAGACTTCGAGGCAGTGAAGAGTTGGACGGCAGAGAGGAACAAGGAAAATGCGCCATTCGACTGGAATGCTTGGACTGGGTAGGGGAGTACCAACCATGTAAATAATTTTGTATTTGGGGGGATATCGCGATAGGAGTTTCATTCGACAAATTTCAATCATTTAAATGTGACTCGGTCAAAAAGCATTGATTCGATGTAATCACAGAATTTGTTCGCTTGTTTTCAATCACCAAGAGCCTTTCTCAATTTACCCCGCTCCTCCACCCACGCCCAAATAGCATCAAAATCCCGACATGTATGCATCTCTCCATTTCCCAGTACCGCTCCTTCAGGTCCTCCCTCGAGTGGCATCATAGGCACTAGCGTCAAGTCCGCATGACACATCAGCGCCTGTCTGATCTGATCAACGCAGTGATCTAAATGCGCTCTCCCCTTGTGCATCCAGTCGCCCCTGTCGGTGTCTTCATGTCCATGATCCAGTGCAAGCCGGATTTCGTTCAGACAGTGCAGATTATGGAATACACTGAGCTCCATGAAGTTGTGTTCGCCGTTGTACCAGATTGGCGTCCGGTGAGGTGCGGGAATCTGCTCTGATTCTTTGGTGTCCAACGCTACGTATTGTGCGTGGAGGAGACTTTTCCAAGCCGCATCGATGGCTGGCGATGGAGAGCCAACGTAGGTGGTTTCACTTGGGTCGAGGGCTTGGTTATATAGGCTTTGAGAAGTGCTGTTGAAGAGGAGATCGTTCGTGAATTGTTTCTGGATTGTTTTGATCGGAATTTTTGGGGATACAGCGACTGGTTCTGTTAGCATCAGTGAAAAGTATTTGGTCATGAGGACGAGAGGAATATCAAAATCGGTCGCAAACCCATTCTCGTAATTAGGGGAGTTCCTTGAGGGGAGAATGCGTATGGTAGAAAAGAACAGTGAAAGAATAGTGGTACAGAAGAAGAGGCCGGCGAATGTCCATGGAATAATTACACCACGGGCAGAAGGAGCTGTACGGGCATATCTAAATTCCTCTTCCTCAACCAAGAGTTCATCAGCTTCATGATCGACTCCCATTCTGCTTCAAGTTGATTAAGAGAAAGAAATTGTTTCAATCAACCCCACTCCAAGAGGCTCAAATAGACTCAAAATCCCATGTAGTTGCGACTTGCCCTGGGATGCACCGTGGTACCCTTCCAAAATTGCGCGAATACCGATTGACATAACTCGCGAGGAGGGACGAACTAGCTTAACACACTAGTTTTATCAAAAAGTCGAGACCGCCAGCGAGCTCCCGAAAAGAGTCAAATATCCCCCTGACTAGTCGTAGTCAATAATTGCAATGCCCCGTAGTCTGGACTAGAATCATCTGTTGCACTTGTGGCGACGGCTGGCTGTCAAGCCCAGGCTAGTGCGTGGCTTTTCAGCCCAGCTTAGCTTGAATAGTTCAGCCTGGATTCCGTATGGGGAAATTACCCACTGATGTGCTGCACAGGCAAGCCCTCACCTAACCTGCATCTCGTCTTCCGAGGCGAATAACGGTCATGAAGAGAAGAAATGAGGACTTATGACGATGCTGGATGATTGCTCTACATCTCTGCAAAGCACCCCAATCTAGTGAAGGGATGAGTGAGCTCTCGCTTGTGGTGACCCAGAACAGCATTGGAAGCCTTTGCTTTTTTAGCGAGACTTACCGAGGCCACATAAGCGAGGTACATGAGTACAAGCCAAGCTGACAAGCGGCTCAGCTCGAGGATCGTTCTGTGGCTGCGCTACTTCCAGGTTCTTGACCCCGATGGGATATATGGAGAGTTTCAATGCGAGGATCTATGTGCATTCGATTGCCCACCAGGTCCTCGGAGTTGAAAGGTGGCTTCTCGTAGTCTCCTGCTGGCTCTAAGAACCATGTGTACTGTCGGACCATGTTCTGAGATACGTCAGAATACTTCAAAGACGAGTGTATAATAGTGCTCAGCTGGAAATGTGCAAACTTACGAGGCAGTGGAGCTGATGGAAAACTTTTAGCAAAGCGACATATCCAGTCCCAATTTCGGGACGGACGTGCTTAATATGATCGGCCTTAGATCGATTTAGATTGTGGATTTGGTCCTCGGGATATTCAAACCCATGTTCTAAAACGGTCAGTATAAAATATAATGTATGATTTGAGGGCCTTCTCTCACGCCTGGTGAGTTTCGTCCACGCTGCTTCGGCCGCGGGTGTTGGCGGTCCGCGATAAATGCTCGATGACCCGAAAGAGTTGTTGTAATTGAAGCTTTCGTACTCGACTGCTTCGAGAGCAGGAGCTGTACTAAGTCAGTATAAAATCATATATGAAGTTCAAATTGTAACTTACACCAAACTGATAATTGTTTCGCGCATTGTTGATCCGTCGGTCCAATATAAAGAGCGTTCCAGCTCTAAACAAAAGCCACACATAGCAAAGCTAGAGCAAGTGCGCCTTGGAAGAAAGCTGGAACGATACGTCTCTATAGTGGTGCTTCCGGGTGATACTTGTACATCGTGTTCTCCTCAAGAGAGCCGTCGTTGCTGAAGTCACTTGAGCCCCGCGAAAGCAGAAGCTCGTCGGCAGGAGAAATCTCTCGTTTTGTCTCCATAATGATATTGTCTTCATAAAATTTTGAGTTCTCAGCTCAAGGAAGAAGGATAGGAAAAGTGTGAGAAATATCAGAGAGGCCGCCAAAGGAATATCATTTGATTTCACTATCGACGGGTCTTACTTGGGGGGATAAAAGATAGTGGCGACTACACTCGATGTAGCTGGGAATCTATTTCCGAGTCTAGAGGATTCAACGACTACGACCAAATCCATGAGGTTTTCTACGATGAATCACCAACGTTTGATCTCTTCCCAGACTAACATCTGAAATTATGGATACGGTATGAACATTTGCCATATTCAATGCGCGCAAAGTCGACGTACGGACAATCAAGGTTTCTGATGCTAACCTGAGCGCCCACGAACTCAAATACCAATACAATAGTCATTGCCCAAGACCTGCGATGACCTTCATCATCAAGGCATCTCGAAAATTATGAATGCGGTATTATAGGTAGGTTTAGGTTTCCGATACATCTGGTGGCTTCATCGTCAACAGCCTAGATATTCTTGGAGGCCCCACTCCTCCGCTATCCGAGCAGTCTGGAGTAGCGAGTAATTGATTTCATCTGCGATGAAACGAAGTTCGCACTTCTCAGTACTTAGGGGTAGGGATTCCTCGAAGGTGTTTTTTTGATCGCTCTTAGGGATAGAGTAACGACCATGAGTCTGAAGAGCGCACGTCCAGTTCCTAGGGACGTGGTCCACTTGCGCTGTTTTGGCGTCACTTTGCTGCACCTTACGGTTATCTGGCACTCGTGGGCGTTCTGAACTTCCATGGTCCTCTGACAACTTCGAATAGACTGGCACCTTTGCTATATCTCCATCATTCTCATATTTCTTCACACGCACTCTGTCCCAATCAGCTGTCTCACTTCCAGATTGCACGGCCAGCGTGAGGGCCAGGTTTTGCTTCCTACGCGCTCTTTTCGCAAGCAAGGTTTCCCTCCGCTTCCTCTCGCTCCAGCTTCTCGTCGCTGCCAGGTCATGCTCATCATCGCCGCCTTTCTTGACGATCCCAGCAAGGTGATTGACAACGGCGGGAGAACCTTTGCATTTGCTGTGGCAAAATGGGCATTCTTTGACTGTGTCCTTGGCTTTCGCTGCCATGATCACCGCAGAATTTGCCGCTGGGGTTCTTGGCGGCTGGTTGTCCTCAAAGTTTGCCATATCATTTTGAGTGATATGAACAAGGCTCATACGCTGCCCCAAAATGCCACTTCCTCGCGTTGTATGGTGCGAAAGTTCGCTGGCCTTCAGGAATAGAAGAGAGCCTGCCTCCATCTTGTAGCATCGGTTTTCAAGGATGGGCACGGCGAGATGTCCCGTGCTATCGACGTCGAAGTCGCCGAAGGCATGCATAACAGTAAATGTTTCGCTGGAGTCCCCAGGATCCGCATGGGGAGTGGACGCGAGGTTCACGTTCAATGCAAAATATGTGGCGATTTGACGAGGACTATGTGCAAGTGCACCAAAGCCTGGTTCTGCCTTTTTCCAATGCTGAACAATCTTCGTCGCGGACTCATACTGCTTAGGAAATGCAACCTGGAACACCATTCCAATAGTCTGGTTGACTGGAACAATGCCACGGAACCACTTGGATACCCCGTAGTACTTATGCACACTACCTCCTCCTAGTGTCTGCGAAGTAAGGACCGGGGTTCTTCTCAACTGGCCTTGCTCTCTGATTCTTTCAGTGGGTCTAGTTTCACCACCGAAGATGGTTTCACTTACCGACGAATGCCCATGTGAAAAACTCCATACGGGTACCCTTTCTCCTTACATATTCTCTTATCATCACGATAGTTCAATTTAAATCGAACGTCTTGGGCGTCGGCGTCTGGAGGGGGATAACGCTCGCAGAATTCTTTCGTCCCTTCTAGTAGCTGCTTTTTTACCAAATCTTGGTTCGCGTCCTTAGCCCATGGGAGCTCTAGCCCGGAACGCAGATAAAGCCCAAGTATACGTCCATTGACATCCGCGACGAACTCGTCCTTGGAAATAATGACCTTTTTGGCTTCGAAGTCTTTCAGAAACTCATTACTGATTGCCTCTTTTTTCATTCGACGCATCTGCTCCGAAGAGAGGCTAACTCGGAAAGTGGAGACCGTGGCCATGTGGCTTTGTACACGATTCACCCACCCCTCTTCTTCGGGGATCTCGCCGAGCTGAGTCGGAGCTCTACGTTCGTACGGGTGGTTACGGTTTTGGTATTCTCCGATTTTCATTCCCTCGGAGTCGAAGTCGTATGCGAATAACGCGTCCGTATCGTCTATGATGTTGGGGGGCATTGTGGGAAGGAATCTTAGAGGCTCGGCAGAAGGAAGAGACTAATTGTCTACGGGGAGCAAAGTTATTGCCGATTCGCAACCCGTGCTTCTGGACAATCTAACTGATATGCGACGAATGCTTTCCTGGCAGAGGAGATTCTCCCCATGTTACTTTGCTCCATTTCACATAGGAACGTCAGCTGCTATAGCGTATTCTCTATCCTCGATACGACGCTCATGGAAGTCAAGACACTGTCTAATTTGAGTGTTTAGGGAGGGTAAAAGCTCGGATTGCTCTTTTTCCGAAGCTTTAGGGAGCGCAATATCCGAAGATGGGGTTTTGTGGGAAATTTCGAGCCATTTGTAGGACAGGGATTGAAAGTGGCGTGAATTGTTGTGAAATGTTTGTTTGTAGAGCTCGTGTTTGCGAACAAGAAAGTCTTGATAATCAGGTGCCGGAAGAGGGAAAGATGATGGCCAACCGAATTCTTGGAGCAAGGACTTGTGCTTGAGATTATCCTATGTGAATGTTAGCGCGTCTCATGAATCGTCCAGCTCATCTTTAAGGTTCAGGAACAACATAATATCGACTTACCATAAGGATATTCACAACACGTCGTGGGCCGTCCTCATGAACCATGTCCCCTCCACTAGGCATCCACTTTCCATCCATGAAATTCTTAATCCATTGCTGAAGAACATCCCCGATAGGTTTCCGGTCACCGACAAGATACTCCCACTTTGGGTCACGTTCGTCGGGGTCCCTCAACTGATAGTCCTCCAGAATAACCCCTTCCCAAGTTTTTGTGTCGACAAATAGTGCCCTGCCGTAATTGCCATCCCATGCTGTTAGCTGTAAGACATGCGATGGAATATTTGGTCCCCAGCCATTCAATTTCCTTGACTGATTTGGCTCGCACTCCAATTCTCGGAAGGGGTCAAGAATATTCCCAAATGCGGCGATCTGATATGTTTCCCGATGGCGCGGCCCTGCCAAGTAGGGCAGCAAGCAAATCAACTCCACTACCGCTTGTTCTAGCCGGGGGTCTTTGAGTTGTGCTAGTCTCTCAATCTTTGAACACTCAGCAGGTGTCAGTCGAGTGATGCAAACGGCTGGCGATAATCCCAAGTTTGCCACTTCAGGCAACTCGTTCCGTGCAATGGACTGCGATAGAGCTGTGACGGTTAGAACATATTGAAATCCGGGTTTTCGCAAGTCAACCAAATGTTACATACTCTCTTCAGATCCCGGTTTTACTGTGTTGTCGTCTTGGATCAACATTGGTCGTCCAGGTACCGGTCCACCAGTCAGGGGCCTGGGACGTTGAGCGCCTTGGAGCTTCTCGACATCGTTCATATTCCAGAAATTCGCATTCTGTACTTGAATAACAAGCAATTGCAACCAAAGATTTGCAATGAGTTTCGCCTTGTCACTAGAGCTCCCCCCATTACCGGCGAGGGGTAATTGCGACATCTCCAAGGGCTCAGCGGGGTTAGGCAAGGCGGTCAGAGAAACATGGGGACGCGAGATGTGTTCCTCGTGTCCTTCTCTCGTCTTAAGCTTACCGCAGAATGCATCTTCGGCGGTAGTAAACTGGATCTTCATCTTGATATGTGAGGTTGATACGAGGGAGGGAGGATGGAGATTGGGGTGGGGGGTGAAGAGGGTCGCCTTCTATCAAAGGCGAAGCTAAGACATTCGCTTCACGTGATTTCGCGTTTAGCTTTCTTATATGGGACTCAGCTTGGACTAGGGATCCTTCGTCGGGGAGGGAAAACCGGGAAGTGAAACTAAGAAATAAAATACGGAGGATGTTGCCTGGTGAGCTCCCCCATAAAGAACAGGGTGATGCCGGGCGACAAACGTTAGCGAGGAAATGCTTTGTTGACACATAACACTTTGCTCTCACGATAGGTTTTCGATAGTACGATAAGATACCAAGTAAACGAATGAGATCATAAAAATCATCAATTTCAGCCACTTAAGAGCTGAATAGTAGACGCTAGGGTAGTCGGGAAAACCCATCAAGGGGGAATAGTGCTCCAACGGAGGCGCTTAGTTGGTTTCTCTACAGCGCACAATCTAGCTTCGGGAGGATCTAGCCATGGCAAATATCAAGACCCAACAATCATATACTAACCTCAAGACCCAAAGCGCCAGCAAGAATCTCCCAAACCTTTTTCAAAAAGCTAGCCGCCTCTCTCTCCTGATAATACCGACGATCCCACGAAGAATGAATGCTAACCCTCCCCTCCCAATTCCAAACATAAAGTATAACAAGCGGTCCGTTGACATCATTTCCGAAACAGAAATCTTTGATTTCAATCCCTTGTACTACCTTTGGGAGATGTTTCTCTACTATCCCCAGACTGCTCATCACTGGAGTGCTTGCGGTCGATGGTGGCGGTGGACCTGCGGCTGTTGTTACAGCCACAAGCTCAGCCCACCAGAGAGCATGAACTTTTTCCAATGATCTATCATTCGAAGTCCCCACATATTCCTCCTTGACCTCCTTAGAAAGCTCAGAGAAGTCCTTCGAGGAGGGGTCTGCAATGACGATGGGAAACGCCCCACAATACAACGCGCATCGATGTCGTTGGTAGTCCAGTTTTACGCGCGCTCGCCAGTTGGCGATATGGAGTCCACTGTAGTACTGTGCCACGTTACTTTCCGGATTTAACTCAGCTGTAGCTTGAATCATAGCTGTTTGTACGGCATGGGTAACTGTCAGAGCTCGAGCTCTGCATGCCGTTACGAGTGCCTGAGACTGAATCGCTGACAAACGTAAACCGGAAGCCCCATGCTGCTGTAAAACGTCTGGAAGGTTGCCGTCGCTGCATGGAATTCCAACGCTAGGTTGGCTTGTCAGGAATTTCCCAGTAAGATTTGCGGCCATCCAAATATCCTTAGCGTTCGGTGCCTGAACATCTGCGGCGAGTTCGAATATAGGACCAAGGTTCAGAAATTCATCTTTGAATATTGTAGCGACCGGGGCGGCAATGTAGCTGACTATATCTGCAAGCAGTGTGTTTATTCCAATGCCGTCGATGTAGTAATGCGGACCCCGGAACAGAAGCTGTCGGGTGATCGGATTGATACATAGTATTGGTTTCTTGCGGCATACGACGGCTGTGCGAGGATTTTGGCTTTCGAATTCGAGAACCGTAAATGTCTCTTCTAACCAGCTGGAGAGGTTTTGGTCTGTTGTTCTGGTGTAGGAACAAGTAGTTGAGGTAAAGTCATAGACTGATGCCAGCTGAGGTTGCTCGTAGAGTGCTCGGATCCAGGCAAGACGGACTCGATTGATGAAGTCTTCCGAGGTATTGGAGGAGTTTGGAATGGCTCCAACATTGATGGATGCCCAAACAGACCAGCCAAGAGCAGGATCGAAGAACGATTCAAAAGGACTCATAGGTCGCTGGAAGGTGTCTGTACTAGTCACGTGCCATTGTCGAATATCTAATGACTTTGCGGGGTGTAGTTGTAGACCCATACCGAATGATGCGAACGATGAATGTGATTGTACACATCTATTCCAAGATATCAAGGCTTGTACTTATACACAATTAGTAGTTGCGGTCCTCTGCTAGTAAACATCCTGAACAGGGCCATGTTAAGCACTGGCCGATCGTAGCAAGGTTCAATGATGACTGTGTGCGCATAGAATTCTAGCGGGGAGTCAGCACGCATAATCGCAACTTAATTAAACTCTGCTCCTCTACGAATACCCTACAAAGAAGGCGAAGAGGTGTAGAGGCAGTGACCAATTAGCTTCAGCGCTTTTATTCACCCCGCCTCCGCCTCGCCGACACCCTCGGCGAGCGGCGAGCACATACAACCAGTCTTTACTGCAAACCACTTGTAGAAAAGCAAAAACTTAGATACTTTAACAATTGCTGTTGCAGTTCAGTGCAAAAAATAAACATTCCCAACCAAAGAGTTCTTGGTCCTTACAGTTCGAAGCGGAAGAACTCTCCGAATGTGTGTTCAGGAGAGTAGACTGCCAGTGACGTAGAGTATTTGAAGTGACCGTTGAATGTTTGCGTTATGGATACCTTTACACTGAATTGTTTGAGGCAATAGTATCTTGCGTTCCAGCTTTTTTCACTGACTCCAGGAACACCTCAGGTGATAGCCACGGGTCGTCAGGACCGGCTTGGCTCTGGCCATTTGTACGCCGAGATATAGATCTATTCACATCCTCCCATTTATGCAACCAGAATTGTACCCCAAGAATGCATGTGACTTTTCTGTAGCTATCGGGCCATCCAAATTCATGATAGATTGCCTGCACTGCCTGAAACTCGCAAATCAGACAAAGTCGCTCGTTTCCAACGATTCACATACCTTGAATAACCCATGATTATGACTTCCCGGACCAAAATCGTATTCACACTCTCGGCCGCTTCCTGATCCGTACCCTCCTAATGGTGCTGGAAGTCCGAGTATTTTCATCTCACAATACGAGTCTCTCCACTCATCTAGCAAATCCTTCAATATCCACGTCTCGGGGTTACATGGTCTATCTCGCCAGCTCCGGGGATCGTCTTCGCTATAACTACGCTCATACTCGAAGCCCCAATTTTGGTAGCAGCTAACGGTGCCATCAGTGGTGTCAAGATAGTACCGTATTGCCTCACGGTCGAGGCCTGCTGTAAGCTGAATAACCCATGCCGGCGTCCACTCTTCTTTTGCATCGGAACCCAACCAATTAGGTTCCCAAGGCGGATCTTTTGCTACCTCACGCCAATCGCACACAAATGCGAGAGACTGAATCCAGGCTTCGGGTCCTTCAAGATAAGGAAGCTCTCGAAGGAGAGCGATAGCTTCATCGGACTTGTGCACACCGTGTTTGGCCAGGTTCTCAGCTGTTATCATCTCCCATCCGCCTGGAGGAGCTTGGTAGATTGATGAAGGGTGAATGTGTGGGAGGAAGTTGTAGAAAGACAATATCTCCGACACAACTTCAGCCCGGTTGTAGTTTGCTGCCCTGTTAAGACGAGGGTCCGCTAAGGTTGCTGGACTTTTAGATGCCATGTTGTGGCAGGGAAGTAAAGTTATGTTCAGTATTAAGGAAAGAATTTGGTAAGGGACAGGGTCGCAGTTTAAATAGTTGCTCCAGATTAGCGACACGCCAAGCTCTATTAAAGGAGCACCCTTGCCGAGGAAATGCTCCAAGTAAATAAAGCAGAATGAAAGCACCTCAGAATAACTACAAGGAGTTATATTTTAGAGCGTTGGGACTGAATTCCACTCCAAACGTAGAGTTGCTGGGAAGTTTATGTAAGTAAGATGATATCTAGGCTTGACAGAAGGTCGAATATGGCTCGAACTTATGAGCTCCAACACCCATAGCCATCCAGCTTATTTGTCTTCGGGGCTCACAGACTCGCCAAAGATCGCAACATTGGCTCCAAAAAGCGCATCAAGGCCATCTACATCGAAGTTGGAAAAAGAGGGCAAAGCAGGAGTAGTTACCCCTGTCTCGGTCTCAGCAAATGAGGAGTCAGCTCCACCAATATTCTGAAGTTGATTCAGAACCTTTTCAGCAGCCTCTGGGAGCGGCTTCGCAGATGCTGCGGATGTGAGTCGAGCGGGAATACTGCGTGGCGTAAGGTCGGTGGCCATCATGACACCTTTACTACTGGCTTCCTTCTCAACGCTGACTGCGGCATCAACGTCTCTTTTCTTCGATCCAACCCACTGGACCTGGGTCAAATCGAGCTCATAGTGAACATGCCTATTTCCAGCAACCTTGAAAGTGATTTTTTTAGTCCACTTCGTATGAGAATCCTCAATCGCGGCAATGATAGCCCAGGGAGAGCAGTCTGGCTTTGGGAAGCTTGGATCTTGATACTGGTTGCAAAGTTCTGCCATCTTCCTCTCGAGAGTTTCTGTATCCCATTTGTCGATATCTTCAAGCTGAAGGGGCTGGTCATTCGGTTCGGGGGCCCTTTTGGACACTTGCGCTACGTTGTTCGCAGTAGGCGTTCCGAGTGTGCGCGAGTAGTTGATCAGAATGGGTACCGTGATGCCAGTAGCAGTATTGCGGAACATGAGAGTCTCTCCAAGATGAGAGCTGAGGGTATTGATTGAAGCACGTTCGGTCGAAGAAGATTGAGGAGGGATAGCCATTGCCGGCACCACGCCAGCGGCGCTGAGTAGGATTTGATTGATGGAAGGCATGCTATTACCGTTTTCGAGGAAACAATGGACTACTTGAGTATGCTTGTAACAAATGAAGCAAAGGGATGTAGTAGAAGTATGCGTTTTATAATTCATTTCACCCAAATACACTAACTGGGGATAGCTTCGATGGAGAATCCGGAATACCGTCATATGATAAGAGAAATTTCCGACACAGCTCATTATTGAAAAGACATCAAAGAACTAAAAGCTCCCCATACTGCGAGGAGAGATGAATTTCCAGTTTCTTCGGTACTAATATTTCCAAGCTCTGAGCTATGGTGACCCTGGGAGAGCACTTGAGCCACTGGTATTACTTTTGGTGACAGTTTGGCACTCAGCGCGGGGGAGGCCCAGACGACGAAAAAACGATTCAGACGAATATCTGATCATCAAGTATCTTGGAAATTATCGTGATTGAGCTTATTTAGGAGACTTTAGGAAGTCCTGGTCGTCGGTTGCTAGCTGAATTGACAGTGGCAGTAATACAGCATCAATCAATAATGATCTTTAGGAGGAAACCAGCAGTTGTAAGCAAAGGTAATAATCTGGTCCGTTGTAATGGAGAATCGTAGAATCTCGAACAGTCCTCCTAGGTTTACACCACCGGCTGAGTCAAAGCCCATTCAATCCACGGCTTCCAGACAAGGCTAAGCTCCTTCACAATAGACCGAAGCATTTTCTCTCCTACACCCCTAAACGGCCAACAATAATCAACCCTCTTCAACAAAACGCAATAGTGAGCCAAAATCACTAGTGCCTCCGGTTGCTTGTCATGTAGTAGCTCAAGAAATCTCTGCTGAATTGCGCCAGGCCAGATATAAGTGACCGCCACATCATTGAGGATTCCATTCTTCCGATATGACAACGCCGACGCCCTCCGAAGTTCATCTATTGTTTGTTTGTAGATCGAGATGTCTTCGTCGTCGTCAGAACATGGGTCCGGAAATATCTCATGAAGCCGTGCCAGATGGGTGTCATCGGGATTCCAACTAAATTCGATAGGATCCGGAAATCGCGTGATGAGTGGACCGAAAGGCCCCTGAGAAAGCTGAACCCAATTCTTTTCCAGAAGCTTCACGAGACCTCGAACAATATGGAACCAATGTAGTCTTTCTCCATTCAGACTGGGGATACAGTCACTGGGGGAATCAAGGGATTCAGACTGAACGAGAACGTAAGTCACGACGAACCCCGCGAATGCAAACACGGCATGGATGTCATCATCTTTACCCTTAAGAACAAGTTCCCGGAAAGGTCTAATTGCGAGTTGTTCAGATCGCAGTGCTTGCTGTAGTCGCTCGTCCTTGCAATGCGGCTGCAGGGTTGAAAGGTGGAGAGCGGAGACAGCGAGGATTCCTTGCATAAGAAACTCTTGGGATAGAGCCATCTGCGGCATATCATTCTGCCATATACGGATGTGGTGATGGGGGCTGTTGATGCCTCGGCCGAAAAACGTTAGCGAAGTAGTAGTAGTGTAGTGATGTAAAAGCTCTTCCTGACTGTCGTCCAATAAGGTGATCTTGAGTCCGAGATCATTCTTGGCCAAGGGTGTTCTGACAGGAAGCGAAGGCTGCAAAGCACGAGGAACTGTAAATGAAGGCGTGAGGAACTCGAGACTGCATGAGAGGTCATTTCTGATGCAGCCGGTGCAGACAGGTCTCTTCTCGTCGCACTAAATTCCGTCAATACCAAATCCACCAATGCTTGGGGGGAGATGATTGATTGACTGACCTTCACACGTCGACTCTTGCATTGCTTGCATCCGTTTCTTGTCTTCCTATGAATTCTACGCATGACAGAGTTGTCGAAGACGATCGATACAACGGGCGAAAGATTCTCACGTAGAAGTGAGCATAAATTATCTTAAAATGATCCAGTGTGTATTCGCAGCCATGTTTTGAACCCTGATCAGAACAAACAACATAGAAGAAGTGAAAATGAAATGATGCATCGTATGAGGCTGACTTTGATACAATTGCTGGCGCCACTGACATGTCAGATTGACCATTGGCATCGGGGAGCTCGTACCGACGGCTTTGTGATTGGTGAATTGTTCTCCAAGCCCTTGGCATTAAAACTTTTCCTATCCTGGTCAGCCCTACTGGACCAATCAATGATCATCGAGTTCGGACGCAATAACAATCAAAAACTCGCAAACACAATGGAACCCCTCGTGGTTATTTGCAATTCTATCGCAACGGCTTGTCCTTCACTTGTGGGATTCCAGACGTCATTTGATGCCGATCTCCTTGATGCCAGAGCAAGATTGACCTTCGAACTTTCGACAAGGACAACTATCAACAATGCCTTCAGCTGCGCTTCCACCAAAGCTAGCTCCAGCGTCGGGGGAGAACTGGGTCAGGAACAACCCAGAAGGCATATGGTAGTTGATATGGATCGCTTGCAACGGTCCTGCAGCAAGGAGGCATTCAAGTTGAAGAACAGGTCCGAGTGGACGCCGTCTTTGCGAACCGGAAAATGGCGAGTGGGTTGCGACAAATACGTGGAGGTGAGCAAGGTCGGGACCGCAAGGTGGAATGCGGACCAAAAGCGAAAGGCTCTGGCCGAGCAAGGGAAAACGTCGGAGGTAGTAAAGGAGGATCAAGAAGCGGAGCACGCAGATCCCGAGTATGAGAGTGGCGATGGTCCGGATGAGAAAGTGGGAGAGGATTAAGCTGGCGTCGAGATGAAACTGGAGTGGGATTGATTTCTTTTAGATGTCGTCGATGAACGTTTTGGCATTTGAGTCTTGATTGTTTTTCAATGTTCTGAAGTTCTACGTCGGATACTCCAGACCTCATGGTGCGTTTGCGTATTGGCCAAAGTACTTTTCACCCTCTGTGTCTCGTGTCTTAACCTCCTGTGTAAACCTCAAGTCTTTTGTTTAAGAGGTGTCGTCGCTAACATCCGGTAGATTTATTTTAAAGACACACTCATAATAATGTAAACGATGAGAGAGATTGAACCGGATTTTACGATAACACCGACTCTAACAACAGCAAAGCTCATGCAGCGGTCAGAAATTCACCTCGTCCCTTCAATCCCCACATTGCTACATGTATAGCAACACCCAACTCCCAAAGCAGATCATCGATCAAGATACAAAGCAATGTACTCGATGATTGTGTATCGACGCTTGGTTGCTCGTGTGAGAAAGAAGAAGATGAAGCAAAGGAAAGCTTATGTATTCTGGAGGGGGAGGAGATTAAGGATGACATAAGGAGCGGGCTTGTTCGACGACGAAACTGGGTTTTGGCGAGTAATGCAAAACCTGTACAGAACTCGATTATCAATGTACGCTGGTCGACTCTCCCGAGACTCATGCCATGGAGAAGCTCAAGCTAAAGATGCGTCGGGAAGAGAAAGCGAGCGTGAGCTTCCCTCGCTCCGGCCATGCTTTCCCCTCCTAGACATCTCCACAGTTCTGTTGCACGTTGCATCCGAGGTGGAGGGTCGAAAGACGGGAAATCTTGTCGAAGTAGTTGGAGGGAGAAGAAAAGGGGTTGAATTATGATTAGGCAGTCTGAATACTCTAGGCTTCGGGTTTCCATCTTGCGGATGCGGCGTCGCACCTCCCACCTCCACAATCGCCGGCCCCATAGCTAGCAAAGCACCAGGAATCTCACCCAATTTGTCCATGCCCGCAGACGTCCCAATTGGATTCTGGAGTTTCTGCCCAAACACCGTCACACTGAGATCCACACCTTTCGAGTCCTGTGCTTTCGAATTTCGTTCTCGAGGATGTAGTCCGAAAGAGTACAACGCTTTCAATGTCTGCGTGCCATGGTGGTGCGCGTCTTCTGCGTCAGGGTATATCCATCGTAGAGCTGGGACCACGAGCCATTGATGTGCGCTAGCTCTTGTGTCGGTAACATAGAGGTAGACGAGCACGGCGAAGAGGGAGAGGGAGGTACCATAAAGGAGGTTCTTGAGTCTGATGACGAGGGAGTTGGTTTCTTTCACAGCTGTTGAGGCAGATCGAATAGGAATTCTGGGATATAGATGCCGCGATTGGAACACGAAGCCCCGGAGTGGTGGTGTCGACCCAATTGCAGTTGGTGGAGGGGAATTTCGCGACAATCGATGTTGAGCCGTGCCAAGATCTCGCACGTGCTTGCGGATGAGTTCTTATCCGACCCCAGCTTCCCGGCCGAGATACCGTTCCTGAGCTTGCCTCGAGGAGGTTCAACAAGGTTCAAAACATCTCTGGGGTACCGGTAAAAGTGCTCTCTCTTTCTTTCTATTCATTCCTCCTTCGTGTCGTCTGTTATTTCTATAATTCCTGGTCTCCCAATCCTCTCCCATCTTGACTCTTCACTTACCCAAGTATATTCACAATGTCAGGTCCAGTACGAAAGGGACTCTCCAACATCCTCAAGAAGGACCCCTCCGACATCGTCATCCTCTCCTCCCTCCGAACCCCCATCACACGCTCGTACAAAGGACATCTCAAAGATGCCTACCCTGAAGAGCTTCTAGCCACCGTTCTCCGTGCAACGATATCTGCGAACCCAAATCTCGATCCCGCCCTCATACAAGATGTTGGAATTGGAGTCGTGCTGTCGGAGCTGGGGGGATCGAAGGCGGGGCGTATGGCTATGAACCATGTTGGCATACCTACATCGACGTCTTTTTACACCGTGAACCGAGCTTGCAGTTCAGGGCTGAGCGCTATCACAAATGTCTCCCACCAAATCGCCACTGGGATGATCGATATTGGTGTTGGTGGCGGAATGGAGAGTATGACGAGGAATTATGGATCGAAAGCTATTCCCACAGTGCTATGGCCAGAGCTGAGGGATAGCCCCGTGAAGAACGCAAAAGATTGCATAATGCCTATGGGACTTACCAGCGAAAACGTTGCGGAAAGATATGGAGTCAGCCGGGCGGACCAGGATGCATTTGCAGTAATGTCACATCAGAGAGCAGCGACAGCTCAAGCCGAAGGACTATTCGACAAAGAAATCGTTCCAGTGCACACGAGATACCAAGAGAAGAATAAGGCAGGAGAGAATGTGGGCGAGGAGCAGCAAATCACAGTCACGAAGGATGATGGGATCAGAACAAATGCTAGCATAGAAGGCATGACGAAGCTGAAGCCTGCATTCAAGGAGAATGGAACGTCGACGGCTGGAAATTCCTCCCAGATCTCGGACGGAGCAGCAGCTACCCTCCTGATGCGCCGAAGCACAGCAACGGAACTCGGTCTCACATCCTCCATCATCGGTCACTGGGCAGGCACCCAGGTAGCAGGCTGTGCGCCAGACGAGATGGGTATCGGTCCCGCTATCGCCATCCCTAAGCTGTTGGAGTATACAGGTCTCACGGCTCAAGAAGTTGGTCTGTGGGAGATTAACGAGGCGTTTGCAAGCCAGGCCATATACTGCGTCAGAAAGCTAGGCTTGGAGAAGCGCCTGGAGGAAGGAAGAGTCAACCCCAAAGGTGGAGCGATCGCGCTTGGTCACCCACTGGGTGCTACTGGTGCGAGAATGCTGGCTGGTCTGCTGCCAGAGATGGAGAGGCAGGGTCTGGAAACCGGCGTGGTAAGCATGTGCATCGGAACGGGTATGGGTATGGCCGGTCTGTTTGTGCGTGAGTGAAAGTACTTGAAGCTTTCGTTCGCATATCACTACCTCTTACGAGGAGCGAAGTTCTTGGCAACGAACACAGACAGCACACTACCTAACAGCTACACGTTCTTCCCAGGAGCGGGGTCGATATCGATACCACTGGTAAATATGATCGGAGAGAAGCCGCTGGCACTCGGGAAGCCGAGCCAAGCAATGATGGACTCTATCGAAGGGAAGTTCCAGTTCGATCGAAAGAAGGCGTGTATGGTTGGCGACCGACTGGACACCGATATCAAATTCGGGATAGAGGGGAAACTCGGAGGCACCTTGGCAGTCTTGACGGGTGTCAGCAAGAAGGCAGATTGGGAGGTAGAGGGGGCTGAAGTTGCACCTGCATACTACGTCGAGAAGCTGAGTGATCTTAGAGGTTGAGTTGCTCTTCTGGTCGCCTTTCCGCATATTAGTTCCGGCACATAGAGTAGACTCTAGGACTTGCTTTTCACTCTTTCTTCACCTCTTTGCTTGTGCTTCCGTCGTAGTAATGTGCCATTTCGAGTCCAGCCCTCTTGTATCCACACTTGACATAGAATCCTTCGTTGGCCTCACTGCAGTCCAGAATAGCTTTGTAGCATCCAACCTTCTCCGCGACGTAGTCCAAGGCTTGTATCAGCTTTAACCCCAACTTCTTTCCCTGTTGGTCCTTCGCAACGGCGATATCCTCAATATGTCCCACCATACCTAAATGGTGAATACTGGAATTCATCAATACCCAGGCAGCAGCGAGCAAAATGAGAACCTACAATTTTCTCTCCACGATCAGCGCCCCAGTGCCAACAATTCGTCCCTGGTCCTCAATAACAAGTATATAATAGGCCCCCTTCCCCTGCGTGCTCATCCATTCGTATCTCTCGTTCCACTCCGGCTCCGTGACTTCTCCAACCGTTGTGAGTACCCGCAAACAGTCTAGAAATCCAATTCCATAGTCACTTTTCCGCAGAGCCCGTATCGTGTATGTAGGTGGTAGAGAGGAGGCAATGGAGGGAGATATGAGGTTTTCAGAGAAGAGGCTAGATTCGCTGGATGCAGGAGTCGTGGTAGAGGGTATTGACTCGCTGATGGCTTTGGTTGCCATATGTGCTGGCGCCGAATAAACTGCCGTCTCTGCCATTGTGCGGAGGTATGATGTGGATCACGAGCGATTTGTCCTTTGAAGTCGTCAAAGATGCTGTCACTGAATGTCTACTTAGCTTTGCAATGTCAGTTTGGAGAGTGTTTTGTACCTCTCAGTCCTCAAGCCGCGAGCCCTCCAACGTCTTTCTTCGGAAATTACTAATTTGAGCTTTCAAGATTGAGAAACGAACACGGTAGTTGACCTTCAAAGGTCGCTGTTTCGACCCCTCGCGATAGCTTCGAAATTTCCTGCGACCGAGCTTCGCCCAAAACCACAACACCCTAAACGTCCGTTGGACCGCCCCGGCTTACTCGAGCCATTTACTACTGCACATAGCCTCTGTCATCTGGAGAAAGCGAAAAAAGCGACGGTGGCATAATCCTCTTGAAAAGGTTGGATAGCAAGCTTGTCACATTGAGGGCATTGAGGAGATCTTTGAGTAAGCTTTGCTACGGCAGGACACAAATATACCAAGTACGAGACGCGGAGAAACTCCCAACCTCTTCGGCATTCGGAACACTCGTTGAATAGGTACATACAACATTGTATATTGCATTTGGTAGCTGTGATCAGATCACTCCCGGATCATGCCACCTTACTATGGAAAGTCTTGTATCACCCAGAGTCGAGCAAACCCAATTCTTTATAGCAGGGCTCAAAACCGGAGGGTTTGGGCCTCATTCAAATTGATCTCTGGATTCATCAGATCTAAGACGTAAAGTTCAAATCTCTTGCAAGGCTGAAGAATTGAACACCGGACAAATATGGAGTCCGACTGGCGAAATGTCGTCATGGATGCAAGGCTGAACTGGTCAAAGCCTCGTCAATCGTCAATACAAAAAGGGACATGTGAAACCTCTCTCACCTCTCAACATCACAGCAAGTCCTATTCTCCTCAATATGACTCTCATCAGCTCCCTCCTTCATGTCACCAACTTCCGTAATCCATTTCTACGGTAAGATTATGTTCAAGAGTATGTCTTCATCTTTCTGACAATCCAGAACCCTCATCCCTTCAGTCGGAGCTGCTTTTGCCATCCAAGCAGCTGTTGCAGTCCCCTCCATCTTCGCCCAGTCTGAGCGATTCTATGATCTCTCGGGATCACTCACATACCTCTCTGTCACCGCTTTGAGTTTGTATCTCCCGACTCTTCGAGCTCGTGCAGCTGCGTCTCTTGCGGGGAAAGCACCGCCAGCATGGCCAAGTCTCGTAGATGCTTTTACAGGGAAAGGAGGACCAAATGGACTCAACTGGAGACAAGTAGTCCTGAGCACAGCTGTTTCCATCTGGGCAACCAGACGTACGTTTCCTCCGGTCACCTCACAAATATATGTTGACGAGAAGTAGTCGGCACATACCTCTTCCAGCGCGTCATGGCAGACGGCAAGGATTCGCGTTTCGATGAAATCAAAAAGTCACCGCCAAAGTTTTTCGGTGCCTTCATGGCTCAAGCTACATGGGTTTTGCTCTGTCTCATGCCCATCCTCGCTGTCAATTCGATTCCTCATGTTGCACTTTCCACCCTCCCAGCCATCGGGGTTGTGGACGTCATCGGTCTTGCGCTGTATATTGGGGGGTTGAGTTTCGAAGTCGCTGCCGACCGGCAAAAGAACGCCTGGGTCCAAGCCAAGAAGCGCAAGGAGCATGATGAGGATTTCTTGACCAGCGGTCTGTGGAGCAAGTCTCGACATCCAAACTATTTTGGAGAGTCTACACTCTGGACGGGCATTGCCACAACTGCCGCCGGCGTGTTATTGAGCAATGTAGGACAAGTTGGCATGGGATTGGCTGGAACAAGTTATGGAAGAATTCTAGGGTTGGGAATGTGTGCTATTTCTCCGGCGTTTGTGACTTTCTTGTTATTGAAGGTCAGCGGAGTTCCATTGAGTGAAAACAAATACGACAAGAAGTACGGTGAAAGAAAAGACTACAAGGAGTGGAAGGACAATACACCAATGTTTGTTCCAAAGTTCTAGAGGAGCCGTTGGCCGAGACCGAATAAACTCGAGATCGATTCGTGGTATTTATTTATACATAGAAAGGGCTCATTGGGTCTTAAGCAATTTACAGATTCACCGTTCTGATTGTTTACGTCAGAGATAACGTCCGGTCTCCCAACTATCTCTTTCAAATCTAGAATCCCGTTGTACCAAGCAGAAATTTGAATCACGAAAGCAGCGGAGTCCCATCCTAGGTAAGGTTTTCAAATCGTTACATTTTGGGCCCAGCAATTTCCTGGCATCTCTCACGTCGGCAGGCTAGATACTCCAGACAGTTTCGATCTTGATAAGCATAGTTCAAGGCTGCACACAGCTCAATACTCGTCTCAAACGCGATCACGTTGGCTTCAGCAAGATTGCAGCCATACGATTCGATCTCGGAGAGCTTTATGGAAGTGCAATCAGCAGATGGACTCGTCTGGAATAATGAGGTGTAAGCCGCACCACCAGACCCAGCACAGTAGTCTCGCAGGGGCTGAACTGGGGAAGAAAAATGCCTCTGAATTGTCACCCAACCATACCATCCCTTCATCGTGCAACTTCCTGAACTTGAACAATGTTACTGACGACACCAGAAGCTCCACGCGCCACGACAGCGACAGCGTAAGCTCGTGTCGGTATCGAAGCGCTTCGAGTGTTGGCATCAGTCCTAGCGGTACTGATGGTGTTGATCAAGACCTCGCCTGAGTACGTGCCCTTGAACAACACGAAGTATCCGCGAGGTCTTTTAGGCACAACACTAGCCCCAATATGGCTATCGGAGGAAAACAACTTCCCTGATCCATCGCCTCATTGTGTTCTAGCCTTTGGCTTTGAACAGTCCGAACCGCTCAAGATTCCAGATAGTAGTTAGAGGTGGGCTCTATTACGAGACCCGGATTCTTTATATTCATGACTGCTCCGATGAGGATTCACTCTACGCCCCATCCTAACTCTCCCACATCTTGCGAGTCTCTTGTTCATAATGGGTGCCAACTTCTCTTCTAACCAGCTGTCTGCTGCGGCCACCAATACTGTCCCAACAGCATCCTATGCCTACTCGTCAGGCAACACCAAGCTCTTTGGCGTCAATGCTACGTACACTTTCAACGACCAAGGATTTCCGGGCTTCACAAACACTCCTATCGGCCAAGTGACACCTTACTTGATCAACCTGGCATCTCCTACTCTGACATGTTCGCCGTTCTTTGCCAGCAACCCAAGACAGTCTGTGAAATGCCCCGTGACTGGTGCCTCTCTTGCATCAGGGCAGTATACGCTCTCCTTCTCGCAATACACAACGACTACCTATGTTGATCAGAATGGGTTCACACACTTCGAGAAGTCGTCCGGGACAGTCCCCAATACACTGGCCAACTATGGCGGTGCGGTCACTTTCTCAATGGTCCCTCCTCAGCAGGCAGCTGCTGGAGCAACAACCACAATCACTCCGACACTCACGGTGTCGACCACTATCACTAGTGGCGTTTTTACAATCCTTCCCACCTCAACAGTTCAAGTTCCATCCACTGTCCAGACAATTACCGTCTACGCAACCACCATCATCTCTACCTCCACCACTTTCGGTGCTTCCCTCATCACTATCACAGCTAGCTGCCCAACCTCCACCACAACCAGCAAAGCCAGCACCACGCTCCTCAAGTGCAATGCCGATAACTGTCTCCGAGCATTCATCAACAGATCCGCCTCTGCCTCCGCATTCTGCAGTCAATACACCAAGGGCCAAGTCTTCGCAACGCCAACCTACGCTTCTCAATGTGCTGGCCTTACATCCCGCGTCTCGTTTGCCTGCACGTGTCTCGTACAACCAACTCGTGCCGTCAAGCAAAGAGGCGCCGTCGAGAACCCTTACTCTCCTCCGGACTTCACCTACAGCGCGAATGTCCCTGTTGTGACAATCACTGTTACCGCTGGTCCCGTGGCGACCGATGTCTCGGGACCCGTTCCATCATCCACTCTGTAAGTTTACCCCGGCCCGTTGTCTCTGGCACATGATCAAGAAACGAAATTCGGATGTCTGAATACTAACCTCATCTCAGCACTGATCCCGACGCGACCGCTTCATCAGGAACCTTGACCTTGACCTCTAACCTGCCAAGCACTGTAACGACTATCGTCGTCGATTCGCGAACAGCTAGCACCATCACAGTCCAGCCCACTACTTGCGGTGCTGTGGTTACACCATAGTGTTTCCAAGCTGCCAGGCAACAGTTGGTACCTTCAAAGAGGGAGAACATTAGAAATTCCAGAGTTAGGGTGGATTGAAGAACACTTATTTGGCTTTTTGTATACACACTATAAAATTTACCTGCTAGAATTGTCATTGAAATCGAAATTCTGAATCTGTTGTCTTTTGCTTTCTAGAGAATGTGATGGGAATGCTGTTAAGATTGTTACACGTATTGAGAGTAAGTGGAGAAGATTCGCTAGGATTTATAACATTACCCGACTTCATACCGAGCGCTGCCCGGCATCTAGGAATTTGAAACCCTTATCATTTTAAAGATTCGTCTCCAGCCGGTCCAAGAAGTGTACTGTACACGAGAAAATCGTCTGTTCCATTTCATCTCTTCAATTAATACTTTGAAATACTGTCGTAGATCTTGGTGTCACAGTAATAGTGAAATAATCTTCAAATGTCGTTGACACGGTCTACACCAAAGCATTAGCCGAGAGTCAACACACCCAGAAATGCACATTACTGCAAATACCGCGAGGTTAGTTACCGTAGTAGCATTCCACTCCGTAGCAGTGAAAGTTGTGGTCGATAAAAGAGGTGGCAGGCCAGAACTAATCAGACATGAACATGCCGCAAGGACATAGGGATAGGAGTAGAAATTATCGATGTCGGTGAGGAAGTCTGGGAAGGGTTGCCCGTCCCGTTTTGTCAGTTTGTGGCGTGGAAGAAGCGCGGGAGCAGGCGTTGGAGCTGGTGGTGGAAATGTCTTCTGGATCCAGGAAATAGTTGGCAGTGAGATATCGAACGTTGACTTTGTGATGGTTGGAATTGAAGTCGCGTACGTTGGAATGGCTGGCGATCCTGTGACCATAATTGGCAGCTGTGTTGACTGGCATTCCGTCTAGATCAACCACGTCAGCTGTTTTCAGTTATACATATCGAGAATGGTTTATAGCTAAAGCGGGCTCACAGGCAAATGCTCTCCGCAATTCCGATCCCACCACTGATCACCCTTACTCGCGCTAACAACATTGCTCCCATTAACACCCAATCCCAGATTGAAAATCTCACAATTCCACGCCACAGGATCCTCGGGCGGGATCCGCGTTACTCGGTAAGCTTTGCAGCCATCGTGTTGTAAGCAGACCTGCTGGCATTCCTCGGGGTTGTAAAAGTGCTCGATCGTCCAATCTTCCTGTTGATCTTCAGGAGCTACGATGTTGGGGTTGCTGATGCCGCAGGTCATGCCTCGTGAGGGGATGGCGCAATATTTTGTGGATGTTGGATGACTGCACTCAATTAGGATTGCGTCTCTGTGTAGCTGAATTGGACTGGGTGGCTGACTTGAGATCTGTCACGGTCACGAGGTGTTCGGCCAGCGTCCATGCTGAGTATGTCGAAGGCCCTGTAGATGTCACGTAGGCTGAGCTCCAATCTGTCTGTCTGAGATAACCAGAACAAAAAGATGAAGCTGTATACGAAGAGGTAGCAGATGGGGGTCTAGATAATCAGAAAAACATCAATATCTTTGGAACTGGGTCAAGGCACTCACGGGTTCGTGACCAGGGTGAGTACAGAGCCAATGTATCTATCGCTGGTGCATTCTTTGAAGTGTTAGAGGATAAGTCTATGAGATAGGAAGCGATACACACCAGGCCCTTGAGTCCAAGAGCTTCGTAGGCAGGAAAGACATGGTTTGTAGGGGTCAAAATATTGACGCTGAATTAACTGTCTATGGGCCGTAACATGACCACCAAAGGACAACAGTACACATAAAGCAAGGATCAGAGACATTTTTTAATATTGATTTGTCAATTTTGGTTCAGCATAAGAAGCGAAGGTGGAGTGAATGACCAACCTATATACCAGTTCTAGAGGCGCGCCTAGCACAGAAGGCTTGTGATGTCCAGCTTACCCGTCAAAAACACGACCGACTGTCCAGAATTGGGAATTTACGGATCCGCCGTTTCCGATTTTCATTAATTTATTGTTATACCATTCGTTATGTACTGTACGATGCGAGGTGCGGGGAAGAATAACAAAGGAGCTGCTTCTAACCGGATAGCAGGCTAAACCACCTGGGAAAAATATTTTGATCAATGACGACCACTCAAGATGATTCGGACTGAAAGGGATCGTTAATCGGGGAAAGTCCTTCGGTTGACAAAAGCTAGGGTGCGAGTGGTCTCTCTTCCATCGTCTCCGCCCGCTGCTCGGCCTCCTTTCGAGCCGCAGCCTCTTTCCTCTTTGCCCAAGACTTCACAAACTCAATATCTCTGTAATGCTGCGAAGCTGGCATGTACCTCCACTCAGAAAACTCTGCATTCCATCCGCGATTCGGTAAGTAAGCCTCCAGCATGTAGTAATTATCCCGATGGAAAGGAAAATCTAATGAGGGCGGCCCACTTCGCTCCAAGAAGAAGTCCGTCTCTGCCTTGACGTCTTCCATGGACATCTGGAATCGACGCCGCTTGTTTCCTTTGTTGTTGCCATGCCGATGGATTGATCCCACAGTAGCTTTCAGATGGCCTTCCAGGATCCGAGCGTACCACAAGGTGCTCCGAAGAGCTTTCTTCACGACCTCTGCATTCGCGACTATGAGTTTCCGATTCCATGACGGATTTTTGCCACGCGCGACCATAGGGATTGGCTCCCCTTGATCCAGATTTCGCTGCCAGTGTGAAAAGTCCACAACGAGATTCAAGTTGTTCCACGCCAGCATGCAGGTCAGGCACGTGCAGATGAGATGCTGGTCTGGGGGGTGGATGTGTTGATACGGCCGCTTGTGTATATTCATCACAGCCTGTCTCTCATCACTTAGCATAGCAGGGCGAATTTCTCCGTCTACATTCTCGAGGAGGACTGGAAGTGGGAAGCACTGCGATAAAACGGCGTATCGTTTCGCCACGATCTTCCGGCAGAGGCTTGCTTCTTCCTGGAGAACGAACTCCCGCAGTGGTTGATTGACTCGTGAAAATCTGAACAGGTCGCTCGGGCGGAGAAGAGTCAATATGTTGGTGACGAGTTCGGAGGGAAGGTCCCATAACGTTGCATGTTGTTTAGATGCCTTTTCCTTTAGGTGGCGTTTCTTCTGACGTCGTTCCGTCCGCTTGGAATGGAGGGGTATCGCTGCTGTGGTATCAACGAGTGGTTCCTCCAGCTCGTTCAAGGTGTCAAGTGCACTGGAACTCATGTCTTTCGGCATCGCTGGGGTTCGTTTTGATATCAATTCCCAAGCCTGCAGATCAGAAAAGGAGGTGAGATCAGCTTCGAATATCCACTAAACTTCTGCTAGTGATCGGACTTAAAAGCTAGTTCCCGGCTGACTAAGCCACGATCTCCCCCAAGCATCATCTCATCTTAACTTACTGCACCGCAGAGGGCCTAGTCTATAATCATTTTTACCATTCAGAAATACAACAGTAGCAATGATATAGAAACAGAGTCATAGCTTGTCGATATTGACAATAAACTGGAACATCAATCTAAACGCTCTTATGGCTCTCATCACCAGATTAAAAAGTCCATAATGAGCCAGGTTGTGAAATTTGGATAAAAAGAAGATTGAGGGAGAGCGACTTTAGGGGACAGTGAACAATCACAACAACAGAGTATGGGATATGGCTTTCTATTCGACCTGCTGTCATCAATTTCAATATTAAAGGGCGACGGTCATTACTTTACTAGAGACGGGTCTTACCC
The DNA here is from genome assembly GCA_020746875.1 of Rhexocercosporidium sp. MPI-PUGE-AT-0058. NCBI lineage: Eukaryota > Fungi > Ascomycota > Leotiomycetes > Helotiales > Rhexocercosporidium > Rhexocercosporidium sp. MPI-PUGE-AT-0058. The sequence goes on along the minus strand of JAGTJL010000014.1, from coordinate 324,404 downwards.
TATGCATGTTTTACGAAAAAGAAACATCGAGTTTGCTTCCCATGACCATGAATTTTTTTTAAAGCAGTGATAGAGATTGCACGATCAGAAGTAGCAGCAGTACAGCAAGCATAAATGAGACATCTTACAGGGAGGAACATGGGTGCAGATCTGAGACTAAGCTCTGGGTTGACAAGTCTCTTGGATTTACAATAGGTCCAGGTGGAGAGGAAAGGAGAGAAAAAGAAAAGAAAAAAGAAGAGAAATTCAAAAGATTACTTTTAATATGCACTGCCATCTAAGAAGCACACCTTGGCGTAATCCCAAACTACCATGGATTTTCACCAATGCAAGTTCAACGCCAGTGATGCTCCAACGAGCAAGCAAGCCATAAACCTGCCGTCGGAAGTGTGAGAAAAAGAAAGGGCAGCGAATACTTTTATAGTAAACTATCGTCCTTTGCTACTCCCACATACCTTCAACCCTTTATTGCTCCCTGGTATTCTGCCTGCATCGCCAAATGCTGAGCAATAAATTTATCCAACCTCGCCCTCGAATACTTCGCAGTGGGCACCCCTCCGTCACCAAACGCATCCAGGATATCGCTCACGTAGTCGGTAATAGCAGAAAGTATAGGCACACTTAATGGTTTGCCATCCGCGGCGGCCACGACTACCGTGCCTATACCACCCTGCCAGTTGGGAGGCGCAAAGCCGGTATTGGGATCGATATTCAGCCAGGTGGCATGCTAGAGAGACAATGCAAGTCAGCAATCACTACTACAAACGTCAAGATCTGCAAGAATCCAGCACACGTACCTGATTATCTGTGCCCATATCCCGTTGTAGACCTTCAACCTCTCTAAACATAACCAGCGGATATCCAAACTTCGCCGTAACTGGCAACGGCTTCGTCTTGAACACAGCGTGCTCGGAAGATATCTCTGCGGCTTCGTAGCGGTTATGTAGGGAGTGCATCTTGACGCAGGATATGGTATTGGGACCGGAGGTGGGTGGGTAGTTTTGCAAGAACTTGCAGCGAGTTTTGTGTAGCGGCCAGTCTATCTTTTGGCATTCGGGGCTACAGTAGTAGGTGCACTTACAGGCGTTGCATTTCTTCTCTCCACAAGGCTTTTGGCAGATCGAGCAGGTACTCGATGGTGTATCGCTCATTGTCACGGTAGGATTGGGGCTGATTCGTGGACGTGATCAAGGGGTCGGTCGGTTGGAGATGGATGGGATTGGGAAGTCGAAAGCTTGCGGCGGAAAGCGAGTACTTTCTATGATGACAGGATGGCTCCAAGGAGTTTTTTGGGGCTTCAACATAAAGGGCGATGAGAGCTCCAGAGATGATGGGGGAAGAGATACACAGGCTGGCTACGCGAACACACGTGACAATGATCTCCACTTCCATGTTCACTTCACTTCTCCTCCACACTCACCTATTCCACTGTGTTCATCTGAATTCAATCCACTTATCATCGCCATTTCAAGTAAAGAGGATGGCCGCACGTTCGACCAGCACAAGAGCATAAATTCATCTCTCAGCCAAAAGCATCAACTATCAATCTTTGCCATCGCCTGAGACCAGTTAGGCCACGCCTGGATATGCTCCCTTTCAATTCATACACATTCTTATTCTCAGTGCTACAGCAAGGGGCTTCCTAAAGCTTGTTCTTTGCCAGCAAGAGCTGCGATGACTACAGATGGGGACAAATCCGTCCCTAAACAACATATAGAAGCTTTGGAAATTACTCGAAAACGATACCACCATCTCCAATGTTCAAAGCCCGTTGATTACACCTCCATTTTGCCCCTGCTCCCGGACTAGATTTTTCCTTTCCTGTGTCTTTCTTTTTATTTTGAAAATCGACCAAATTATCCTAAACCTGAAAAGCAAGCACAATATCCTAGAAAATCTTGAATATGCATTCACGCACGACCAGCTCTCATCCCAAGCTTTCGACCCCGCTTCCGAGGCTTCCCCCCCGCCCCCCACCTTGCGACCACAGGACTGTCGTACCTTTCGCCAATTACGTGTATGTTCTCATGGTTGCGAGCGGTTAAGGTACTGGTGACGAGACCCTTCCCTACATAAGTCTAGTCAGGTTCACGGTCCAACCAATCATATCACTCTCAGCATGGTGGGAAGAAGTGGCAGCAGACATTCGAGCAGAGCCACACAACCGTCAGGTATTGCGGGCTGCGTGAAATGGCGCCGCTATGTCGGGCGTAGTAACTGGGTGTGGGAGGTAGGCCAATGTTCTCCATAGTCGTTTTGGTTCGAATCTGCATCCTCTCTCGTGCCGGTCAGGTAATCTGCGTAGCTCGGGAACTCTGATACTGTGGCGAGAAACTGCTCGAGTTTGGCGGATGCAACGAGTTTTACCACGTCTAGGTCCTTTGTGTAGTTCAAGAGGTAGAGTTCAAGCAGCTGCTCGCTATTCAGATGAGCAGTATTGTAATTAACCGCAAGAAATAGTTTGTGTATTGTGGGATTGAGCCTACTGGAAGAATGTTTAGATGAATAATGAGCCCATTTTGAAACGTTTGATAGTATTTTCTGGGGTGTTCGTGGGTTGGTATGTTGATTTGTGGTTTGTTGAGTTGGAAAGATTAGATCTGTGTGTGATGTTGATAAGGAATGGGTGATTGATATGGAGATATTCTTTCGGAGTACACAGGAACTAACATGTGATAGTTATGCAACGAGGTGACACTCCCAGCTCATCTTGCTCGGAGCTGGCATTCTGAAGAACAATTGCCACTGTAGTGCAAAGCTTCCTTTAATCCACAAAGACAAGGTAGGGTGGCGACAAAGTCATAATCAAAGTCTTTGACTGCCCTCGACAAAATTTCCTTTTCGTCAAGTTTGGTTGGAACAATAGAATGGACTCATTAGTACCTGGTACCAAGCCATTCTTTGTTCTATGCTACGTCTTTCAATCGGGTAAAGAACCTTGAAATCACCTAGTAAAGATGCTTTACCTATTGCGGTCGCAATCATTCTTTGTCTCAAAGCACACATGAGAAGTACACTTCTCAAGGGGGCTGCTCACACTTGCTTTCAACCTCTTCATTGAAGAGGGAACACCTCCAACATGTCAGCTCCACCTCCGGTATCAGCGGCCCAAGAAGAAAAAGAAAAGGAAGCAAAAGACAAGAGAGATCGAGCCCTGCTCTTGGGAAGTTTCTTTCACGATGTTACTGGGCAGACCAGGACAAAGAGTAGGTCTAACTATCTCGAAAGCGGGGCGGCTGTATTCCTAGGCCCTAACTATTACGACAAACAGGGCGGCGAGAGCATATCTTTGCCAATTACACAGAATTCGCCAAGAAATATGGTCATCCTCGTGGTATCAGTAGAAACAGAGACCATACAATCTTGAAATACACTGGAAAGAGTGGATTAACACCCCTCAGCCCAGGGGTTTATTCTGAGTCACTACCAAGTCCAAGAGAAATTCGAAGAAGACGAGGTGCACAAAGACTTAGGGATTACCAGAGGTCTATCCTCACTGGTTTTACCACCGATGAATTGAATAGGATGGAATCATTGCCGGCCACAGATACACGGGAGAAGAAACAACGACTTTCAGGAATTCCTATACATCCACTGTTAGCTCAGAAGCAGTGGTTGCAAGAAAGTGAACTACCGAAACATCAAGGTAATATCTATACGTGGGGAGACATGATGGGGGCTTGGAACGTGAGTTTTTAATCGCGAATAATTCGCTGCACACTGACGGAGACCCAAGGCACACAACCCCGTTGTCTGGAGGCTCTTGAAGCCTATTTTGGAACTTGTAACATTGATATTGACATATTCAGCGGACAATGAATGGTGAGATCTCACTGCCTTTGTCTAAAGAGTTGTAAAACTGCTAATGAATGTTGAAGGCTCGATGCACTTTTCAATGGAACATACGAAGATCTTCCCGAGCAGCAAGGAATGGGACCCAGCCGCCGCTTTCTGCCTCGATCTACCCAGCAACGGATTGCGGACAATTCTTCCCCAACTATACAGCAAAGACTAATTGATATGAAGAAGAATGTTAGATTTGGAATAGATAGTGGTCATCAGGCTGCAATGCATCCGCTCCCGGTCAGGAGTACATCAAGATATGGCGAAACTCTCTCCGCGCCATGGCTTGGCCACATAGGAGTCTGGATTTCCCTCGAAACACTCCAGCCTCTCCTAAGGAACGATCTAACTGATGTCGAAGTGTGAGTAAAACACTTCTTGCGGTTTTTATACACATGACTGATTTTCCGCTAGTCTAGCCGTCAGGATACAAATTTGTGTAACAATAATCCATGAATTAGCGGTAAGCTTTCTGTATGCTGGGTGCCAGGAGGATGAAACCAGCTCTCAATCTTCTATACCCTATTGCTGACTGTATTCAAGCATGCTGCATACAAGTCACTCGTGATGGATTCGTTCAAGGGTGTCGGACCAAAATTGCCTCAGAAGGAGCCCTATTTTCAGAATGAGCCACTAGTGGAGCTAGGATACTCCTTCACGGCCAATATTTTTGGAGGTTTTAACACTCCAATGCTGTCCCCCACTCGGTCTTGCGGAGGTCCTGGATTACCGCCATTTGGAATGTTCCAGGCTAGCTTTTTCACCTGGAGAGCCCTGGATTATGGCCAAAATAAAGGACACCGCCGCCCTGCGAGCCAACTGCAGTCGACGGTGGGTCCTGACCCGTTTGATTTCCATGACCAGTGGGCGGTTACAACGGACTGGCATACCAAGATCGCCACTCAAGAGTTTTGGGATGACAAGGTTCGATCTGGTGGACTGAAAGCTTTAGAAATTGGGCCGTTGAAGTACGGGATCAGGCTACTCCAAGGTGCATATAAATATCAGCCCATCCACCATAATATGTATGGAATCACTACAAACATAGAGTCTTTCGAGGCGATACTACATGGAAATGTTGATGTCGGCCAGCCTGAACCGCAACAGCAAGCCGTGATAGAAGAAAATAAGAGGTTTGAGAAAGGGCAACAAATCATGGAGGCGATGGAAGGATTGTCCGTAACCGTATCTGATGCTATGGAGAAAGAGGATATGGCGCAATTTGATTCCGACTTGGACCCCGAGGATAGGATCGAGACTGTTTCCGAGGCTCCGCCTCTGTACCTTGGCTCTTCAAGATTTTCCCAACCATGCCAGCGCTACGACGAAATTAAGGCGTTTCTGGTGGCTAATAGAGCAGAGCAGAAACTCGCGATTGATAACATGGAGATAATCTCGGACGCTGCATTTTACAGATACATTCGCGATTTTGGCGGCATCAAGCTCGATATCCACGAATTTAAAGCCTTTCTTTCCAAGTGTTTCGAAAATCAAGAACTGTTCATGTAAGCATCATTCACATAATTGGAGACTCTTGCTGCGATGAAAAATGAATACTGATCCTCGTAAACAGTTGGTGTCCCTTCCCAAATCCAGGCGTAGTGAAACGAGTGCCAACTGGTTGGCCAGAACCACCTGTATACGTGAACGAGCGTCAACTGGAAGACAAAAACTTCATACCTGATGAAAAAGAACGCGAGAAGCTGGAGTACCTCCTAGAGGAGCCACGTGTACAAGAAAAGCTATACTCCTCGCTCAAAGAACTGCGAGACTTGGACATCAACATATTCCGAGACATGTTTTGGGTCTTGAAAACCTCGGAGCTGATGTCAAAAAGCGACAAAGCGCTTCTAATTGCCAGTGAAGAGAGATTCAGGGACCTGGTGGTCTCCGTCGCTGGTGCACCAGATGGAAGTGGAATCAAAAGTATTGTGTCAGACTCCCCTCGTATCACAGTCTTACACTTTGAGCGCACACTGATTTTTACGTAGCTTAGGACCGAAAGGAATCGTGAGATTCGCTTATCCCGTGGATGACTATCGGGACAAGTATATAACGCCGAACATGAAGAGCCTCTTAGTTCTATTTGAAAAGACAGAAATGAAGTGGAATGCTGGATGGGAGGCAAATCTCAAGAGGAAGAAAGAAAGAGAAAGGTAAGAGTCTGCGTAAAATCAACGCCAAAGCAAGTCAGGGATCAGGAGCCTAAGAGCCTGAGATTGCGGATGTCGATGTTTCGGTCATTGCAGTTATCATGTCGGCGTAAACACTCGCGAATGTTTTGCGTTCATAGTTTAGTAACGGATTAAGCAGTTCTAATTCGCGTAGCAGATTTTGCAAAACTTTCTATGCCGTAGATAATAGTGACCCATCCCTTCTATAAGCTCTAATGTCTTTACCGAGACAGGTTACCACGACGGGTCACGGCCCTTCACGCAACCCGATAACTTACCCGACTAACTCCTTTACTCCTCGAAATCTTCCTAACCTCCACTTTCCCCACCTGATCACAAGTAGCCACATGAGTTCCCCCACAAGGATAAGCACCCAACCCCTCCATCTCCACAACCCTCCCCTCCGTCTCCCCCTCTGGCAACTCAAAGTCATCACCCACACCCAAACAGTCCTTCCTCAACCTCTTCATAGACCACCAATGAATACTCACTTTCCTCGCACTAGCCACAAACTCATCAGTCTTCGCCTGAATAGCTGCGAGATGCTTCGAATCGATCAGTCCCACGAACTCAACGGATGCCGAGTCGGGATAATGCGAAGCCTTGGACTCGATGAGTGTTGATGGTAATGTGCCATCCTGCATCAGTGCGTTTATGGCGAGTCCGAGGATATGTCCTGCTGTGTGCAGCCGTGAATATAAATCACGTTTCTGGCCGTCGATGGATTGCTGAATTTCGTCGCCAACTTTGAGATTTGGTTGGTTGGTGGGGTTGAAGCGTCCGAAATGCAGAATTGCTCCGCCGGCTGCGGGATGACGGACGGCGTTCACGTCAAATGTTATCTTTGGTGAGGTTTCTGATTCGGACGAAGATGATGAGGTGGTAATGGTGCCGGTGTCTGATGGTTGTCCGCCACCTTGAACGTAGAATATTGTCTCATCTGTGATCAAAGCAAAATCGTCTTCTGAAGCGTTCTTGAGCAGTGATTGATCGGAGGCTGGAAGTGCGGAAACGGGTGAGATGGAGAGGACCTTGCTGAGGTGTTGACGGAGTTCTTGTTGGTGTTGGTAGACGAGTTTGGTGCGTGCGGTGGCCATTTTGAAGAGGGGCTGCTGAGAGCTTTATTTGGAAGTGACTGCGGAATCGATTAACTTAATCTTTGCATGGACCAAGTGCAGGGAGAATTGAAGGGTTATTGAAGGATTGAAGATCTTCCTGTTGTTGGAGATTGTTGATGTTGTAGATGAGCCTAGGAGGTTGCGATGATGTACTTCTTGATATGCTGGGCGGTGAGGTACAGTAATGCGCCTTTCGAGTGACAAGCGAGGGCAGAATCCCTTATCCCCGAAAGAAAACAGTCATAATTGAAGAACTGTGGAGAAGGTTCTAGAATATTATATGGCTTCTCCTTGATAAAAGTAGTTTCAGTTGGGCATAGTAGAGTGGTAGATTTTGTTAGCTTTGCCAAAGACTCTCCTGCAACCTTTGCCAGGAATGGCATCATTGGTCTGATCATTAGCGAGACTCAAATGGGACTTGTAGTCAAGTCAATAAAGCTGTTTACAAATGAGTCTAAAGCACTCACATCTATTACAAATCATAACACATAGAAGGAAATTGGCGGAATCGCAGCGATGATACAAACTATTGTTAAGCAGGGGGTCTCACTCCTTGTTCCGTGGATTCAAGTTCCTCTGCTCGGTTTGAGGAACGGACCCGAAACAAATATCACGCGGTACTTCTGTACACCTTCAGGTGCTTGCAGCTCCCAGAATATAGATAGTATGGAACAGAACAAAGTCTACCTATGGCCTCCTAGAACCGACACAATGATCATAATAAGTAACCATGTATAGCTGATACTGATCACGTGTAGCCTTAGTAATGTGGAGGAAGTCTGCGGCTGGGGAATTCCCGCTAATCGGAGACCCCGCAATGTTGGGATTTTGGGTGCGGAATCATCCATCTTTCACTCCAACTCCAGACTTCCCTCACTCTCTCTCTGACCGCCTCTCAATAGGACAGTGTATGTGACTATGAACATTCTCGAAAGCCAGGTCGCCGATATCAACTACCTCGTGGACTCACCAATCACGCCCATCTCGCCCGTCGCAATTCCGCGCAGCATGAACGGCCAGCGCCAGTCGTCGAGTGCGGAAAGCCCTGCGGAAACAGGCAATGGGAGCGGAAACAAGAGGAAAATCGACGAGGCTAGTAACAGTGCGAGTGGGAATACACATACCAGGGCGAAGAGGAATAGATACATCTCCATTGCATGGTACGTTTAGCTGTTTGAATTGTGTTTGTTGGATTGGAGGTGGTGCTGCATTAGATCTTACAACCAAGCAAACAAAGGCGATGGCAGTGGGAATGGGAGCGTTCAAAGCTAATTGGCACATCTAGTAACGAATGCAAGCGGCGCAAGATCAAATGCAATGGAAATACACCCTGCCAACGATGTGGGAACCTCAATCTCGATTGCCAGTATGCACCGAATTGTTGTACGAATGGCTTCAAGGAGTCCGAGGAATTCCGCCAGATGAATGCACATCTTGCCCAGCTCCAGGAACAGGTTGATAGTCTATACGCAAACCTTAATGCTCTGCGGTCTGCTGGAGAGAATTTATCTTATGTACCGCCGTCTGAGAGCTCCATGTCGGTTCCCCCGCCCATATCTCCCTCCAACAGGCTCCGACCAACGTCGAAACATCCGTCCTTTCGCGGCCCGACCAGCTCAGCATTCAGTTTGGATGTGGCAAAGAATACACTCCATAATATGGGATATCAGGGGCTTGGAGACGAGGGAGCTATAACATCGGACGCAACTCCAATTGGCTCTCCTCCGCCAAGACAGAGCCAAGTTCCGGTTATGGGCGGTGGAAATCCATGCAAAGATCCACTCTGGGCGTTGAGCAAGGAGGAGATGATACGGCTTTGCAGGGTATACGAAGAGGAGATGGGCTTGATGTATCCTGTTGTAAACATTGAGCAGATTATCATCTATGGAACGAACCTGTACGATTTTATCGAGGCAGCGGTGCGTAGTGGTCTTGTTAACCCTTCACTTCCTGAGCAGGGGATCCACGACGACCAATCTTTGGTCTTGAAGATGGTTCTTGCTTGTGCCACGGTTACGGAAGGAAATGGACAAAGCGAGATTGGATATCGACTGTTCGAAAGCGTGAGGGAGGCTGCGGATCGAGTTTTGCATAGTGAGGTTATAGAAGTGAAGAGCTTACCGTTTGTGGTACTTGTGGTGAGTTGGACTTGTCCTATTTGTTTCTCCTGTGGCTTTGCTTGGGTGCTTTGCATCGAGCCTGGATATTTTGGCTTTAGGCATCCATTCCGAACTCAAACGCCGCCCTTCTCTGCTTGCCTGCTATTGCAAAAAGTCGATCTTCAAACTGCCGCAACGATAGAAGTCAGATATCATCTGGAACAACCAGGATGAGATTTCAACCGGGGGAGCCAAAAAAGAAAAAGATCTATTCAAGGGGCCTCAGCAAGGATCGAACTTGCGTCTCCTCGCGAAAGAAAATTTGAGCGAGACGTGCGACCACTACACCATGAAGCCGTTTCGTTCGTTGAACCGAGAGAAAGATCTTACTTCGCTATTTATGTATCTGCTACCTAGATGCGGGGCAAGGCTGGCTAGGACAGTCTGATTGGATCTGAAAGCCTGTTTCTTTCAGCTGGGCTCAAGCGAGCCCGGTGCCTTTTGTGCTGCCGAAGCCTCTGCAGGCAGTCTTTCTATCCTATCGACGAGCCTTAAATGGGCACTTCTACATCTAGTCTGGAAAAACAAGTTGACAATCAAACAGTCGATATATCACTTTCATTGTGATGAAGAGGCACTTGCGTGGAGGATCATTGGCCAAGTGTAAGTGATGAGAGTTCCCCTCGAAAACTTTCCAGAGGACGGGTCTTGATTTCACGTACTGACTTGAAAACCACACAGTGCTCGAATGTGTATCGAAGTTGGCCTGCATAGAAGAGACTCATTCTTCAAAGTCATCACTGACGATGAAGAGAGATCGAACGCTATCAAATTGTTTTGGTCAATCTACGTGCTGGATAGGAGGTGGAGTTTTGGGACAGGCATGCCATTTGCATTACAAGATGCAGATATAGATCCAAGTCTACCCGAGCCAGTGAGTTAGTACTCCTGCTCAACAATCAATCAAACTGACAATTGCACAGGAACTCAGCATCCCTTACCTCAACGTAATGATCTCCTACTCCCGCATTGGATCCAAAGTGTGGCGTTCTGTTTGCAGCTTCTCGCCTACGCCGACGCCAACACTGAATCTAGAAGACATCGGATACCTCGACTATCAAATCCTGCAGTGGCAGAAGACCATTCCCTCCGAGCTACAACTACCCACAGCGTCCTCAAATCAAAAATCGTCTCGGGCCATCCACCGTCTTCAAATCCTCCTCTACCTACGCGCCAATCAGATGCGCATACTCATATACCGTCCTGTCCTCCACTGCGCCTCTTCCATCCAAGAACACCCCAACTATGCCGAAACCGTCGTAGAACTCGCCAAAGACACCATCCGGGCCCTGACACACCTAAACCAAACGTCAGACATCTACCGTGTCCAACAAGTCTGCTTCAACTACTTCCTCATCTCGGCCCTCGCAGTAATCTTTCTCGCAAGCTGCCACGCACCCGTCCAATTCAGCGCCCTGTGCAGAGACGAATTCTACATGGCTCTCGACCTCGTCAAAGGCTTCAGCACCAAATCCTTCGTCAGCAAACGTCTCTGGAAAACTATCAAGGGTCTCAAAGAAGTCGGGCCGAAACTTGGTCTCAATCCCGACATCCGAAACGGCCTCCATCACAACGGTATGCGTGAAGATGATGCACATTCCTCTGCTGCTCTCGCAATGGCTGGCCTCGCGGGTCATGAAATCAGCGGTATGGGCGTGGGTGTTGGTGGCTATGGAAACGACATGGTTGGTACGGGCAATAGTCCCATGAATGGCTTCCAGATGAGTACAGAGATGACCAATCTATTTGAGGCTGCGTTGGGGAGTGTGGGCATGAATGGTGCTAGTGGTGGGAACTCTGGAACTGCGTCTGCGGCTGGTGGAGGAGGCTATGTGCACCTTGAGGATGGCTTGAGTGGGATTGGGAGTAATGTCTTTGGTGGTGATGAGGAGTTGTATCGCCAGTTGAGGGATCTGTTCTGATTCGATGAAAATACTCTAGCAATTATCTGCAGAAAACCTGAATCATATCGTTGCAGTGACTAAAAAGCAACCGCAAAGAATCTTCAGCCTGTGCCTCTACATCGCTCGCCCCCTATCATCCACCTCATTATAAAACCCTAAACCACTTATTCCTAGATCGATAACGAACTATTAGGATAGACAATAGAAGATTTTGGAGGAAAGAAACCGAGCGGTTTGCTGAGCACTTAATCACCCACTAGAATCTGCTTAGGTATGTATGTATGTCTTCTTTTCTGACGGCTATGTTTAGTGCGTAGGAGTGTTCTTTGTTGCTCTCGAGGAGTAGCGATTGAGCAGTGTTGAAAGGAGATGGGTTTGGAGAGTTGAATCTTCGGCGAAGGGAATTGCCAACGAATTCAAATGATGGGATGTGTTTTCTTTGGGTTCTTGGGTATATATAAAAACTCTTGCCCTGTTGGTTTAAGCTTATTCGCACACAGAGAACTCAAGTTTCGGGGACAAACAGATGAGGTATTTGTCGCTGTGATTGGCGATCAACAATAAAAGAAAACATCAGAACTTCTCCTGGATCTTCGAGTGGGTTGGAGGCCTACATCGGTAATATCCTCATAATAGTGGTATTTCCCTTTCCGTCGTTTCGTTATTTGTGGGAACAGCACGAGAAGTCTAATAAATGATAACAGCAGACTTGATTCTGAGAACCAAAACCAAGATAATTTCAAGCTTACCAGAGGTGACTTCTTCAAAGCGAGCTTCACCTAGTAGGTCTATCAAAAGTTCCTGTGGTCTATCAAGCAACAATAAGAGATGAACTGGTGATTACTTACTGAGCTGAGGAGGTCGACAAAGGTTAATTACCTATGTGGAGTTCCAATTTGCCAGGTGCAGGAGTCTGACGATTCTTTCTTTGAATTCTATGACTTAGACCTGTTCATAGTCCTTCCCTTAGTCTCCATGATTCACCTTCTCAGCACGTCTCCTACTCAACTCCTCTTCTACCCAGCTCCTTCCCTAGCATTACACATGGCTAAATCATACATTATTGAGTTAATCGTATCTAAGCAACTAGTCAACAAAAATATATGACAAACGATAATACCTTAATATACCATAGAACTAGAACAGATATCAAGGAACTAGTATCTGCGCATACGAAATAATTGATTCAGCGATTGTTATCACGGTATTGAGATTCTTGGACTATTGAGAGTTTCCATGCTGGCTTGTCCAAAAAGAAACAGAAAAATTTACCGTCTCTTATTGACTTTCGCTTAGTGTCGGCATCGTCTACCCCCTGAGACGATGGGCTGAGGAGAAGCTGATTGGGATGGGCTAGGATTCTGAGCAGCGAATCAGGTTTGGAGAGAATTTTGAGCCGTATAAGACACCAAGAACGGAATTTACAAATGTCGTTAAGAAATGAATTGTTTGGGGTTTTTGGTGAAGACTGTAATGACCCCTGCGATTCACGGTTACAACCCAGCTGCTTTTTGAAAAAAATGAAAGAAAAACCAAAGAAGTAAATGTGACAGCAAATCAGAAAGATAATGGTCAAGAGTTTTAGACTCTCTCCTCATCAAATCTGAAACAGAATTCTTCGATTTTTGCTAATGCACCTGTTTAAACACTTTTTCTAACATAAAAAGGCATCGGGGAGGATCCGGTCTCGGAGGCGCTTTCCCCGCAGCGACAAGGGCACCCCACAGTTGACGATTGATCACCTTCGTCTTCAAGCTTAGATGAGAGTGCTTTCAAAAAAGAAAATTGTCATCTCAAACCTTTATGTTCTACATCGAAAACACTCATTGTCATATTGGTGGACAACTGACCTTTTAAAAGCCTGCCAAGTATGGCTTCCAAAGAGTCCCCCGCGTACCTAGCCACCAATCTGGTGTCCCGAGCAACTGCCACAAAGCTACATTCCATCCTCCTGCTCCCAGGCGATGGTGTTGGGCCTGAAATCGCCGAAGAGGCTCTCAAAGTCCTCTCAGCTATCACGAGAACTTCTGGCGTTCAGTTCAGGGTCCGCAAGGCGCTCACAGGGGGCTGCAGCATCGATGCACACGGCACGCCACTGACAGACGACGTGTTACAACTTGCCAAAGATAGCGATGCAATCCTTTTTGGCGCTGTCGGAGGTCCAAAATGGTAAATGATACCCATATATCGAAATTAATTAATGAGTTAGTCATCACTGACTTCATCAGGGGAGCTGGCGCCATCAGACCAGAAGCAGGTCTACTGACTCTCCGCAAAGAACTTTCTCTATTCGCCAATCTCCGTCCTTGCAATCTACCCTCAGCTTCATTAACCAACCTCTCACCTCTCCGTCCCGAGATCGTAGCCGGCACCGATTTCGTCATCGTCCGCGAGAATTGCGGCGGCGCGTACTTCGGCGAGAAAGTTGAGGAGGAAAACTTCGCAAGTGATCCATGGGCCTACTCGCGTTTGGAAATCGAACGTGTTGCTCGAGTTGCTGCGAAGCTGGCCTACGCTATGGGGAAAGAAAACCACAGTCTGAGTTCCGATGGCTCGGGTGGTCCAACTCAAGTCATTAGCTGCGATAAAGCCAATGTTCTTGCTAGCTCGAGACTCTGGAGAAAGGTGGTATCAGAGGTCTACGAAAAAGAGTTCCCAGATATCAAGTTAAGTCATCAACTTGCGGACAGTGCAGCAATGTTGATGATGAAAGCTCCAACTAGTTTCAACGGTGTCGTCGTTATGGACAACACTTTTGGAGATATCCTGAGCGATGTCGCGAGCGTGGTTCCTGGTAGCTTGGGATTGTTACCTAGTGCCAGTTTGAGTGGCTGGATTGGAGAAGGAGAGTCGGGGAAGTTGAGAGGTCTATATGAGCCCGTTCATGGAAGTGCACCGGATATTGCTGGCAAGGGGATTGTTAATCCAGCTGCAATGATTCTGTCGGTTGCTATGATGCTTAAATATTCTTTTGGAATGGTGAAGGAAGCCAAGGATATCGAGAACGCGGTAGCCAAGGTTCTTAATTCGAAAGATGTCGGGGGACTGGAAATTCGTACTGGGTAAGTCTTTCTGTATCTAGATCTTCCAATTTTGCTTTACTAACCAATTTTTACAGAGATCTTGGGGGTAAAGCAAGCACAAAGCAATTAGGAGATGCTATATGTGAAGTGCTACTCGGCAAGTCTCAATAAAATATCGTTCTTGCGAAGCCAGCCATCGTTTTTCGTCCTTTTCCAGCATTCTCGAGCATCCCCTGCAATGTGACAGAATCAGTGATCGAACCAGCTAAACAGCCCTGCGCCATTATGCATTTCGAGAGGCTCAACTGTCAGATGTCTGAGATTCCCTCGCTTTTCTGTCATCTACAACCCCATCGTGAGTCTAACTGCTCGCAAAACGACTCGTCTAAATTAATTGGCTTCAACAGTAACCCCAGGTTCCGGGGAAGGGCAAGCAATCGATCCCCAGAACCCACCAGAAAATGTTTCCATCATTCCCCGAAGACAGCAGCCAAATGGACGCTTTGTTCATCCTTCTTACTGGCTCTGGGGGTTGTGGATTAATGGTATGGCTAGGGACAAAAATCATCGTGCCGCGTACCATCCAATAATGGATGGAAAATATCAGGCTTCCGAGGATCCGTCCAGTACCTGAAAATCAAGATCAGGCAATGGAAGAGGGGCCTCGCCAGATGGTGTCGTGTTCTCTAGAGATTCATTCACTTGACGATGGAAGTTTGAAATTCGATGCTCTCTCCTATGTGTGTTGGGGGGGGGGATACAAAACAAGTCATGCCGATTCTCATCAATAGAAAAGTCTTCCTCGTGGCGCGGAATCTCTTCGATAGAGTCATTTAGGAACCAGAACTTGCTACCTCGTCTCAGATGCTACTCGCTCATTGCTAAATTGATACCACGAAGAGTCTAAAGCTCAAAAATATATTAGTCCAAACATATTCAATCTAATACAAATTGATCGTCTTTGTCTCCAAAACCAGATCCATAGCTCCACCAAACATTAATCCCTCTATATAGCAAGGGCCAATGAGGTTGTGATAGCCACCTCCGCACGGAGCAATGGCATGAAGCAACGGAGCCCCGTCGAACACGCATATCTGGTCTCCTTTCTCTGCAACTGGAGGAACCCAGCCAATGTGCCCTGAGGAAGTTATGCAAAGTCTACGGCCTGCCGCAGGAGCTATGGAGTCCATAAAAGCTCGAATATCAGGATCGGCGTCGAGTGACACATCCTCCGGATGGTTAATTATAGCCAGGTAACGCTGTGCATCTTCCAAACTGGATCGCTCCTTCGGCGATACAGCTTGGCTTAATATGAAAGACCTCTGGCCACCGCAGGTCACGAACTGATAGAACATCTCGGATGCTTGATAATGGTCTGGTGTACGGGTCGCAAGTAGATCCAAAATTCTCGCGGTCCACGTTCTGAGTTCTCCAAACGAGTAAGAGTTATTACCCTCGTGGAGGGCTGGAAATATATCGGTGATACTTCCAATAATCCTACCCTTCAGCTCTAGCATAGCACTGCCTGTGGATGGCTCATTCCAGTGAACTATATCCGTGGGCCGAAAACCTCGCTTTAAACCGCCAGCATCAAAATCTTCAAAGGCCAAAGGAGACGCCAAGTCCCTGCGTAAGACATAGCTGGTTTGGAAAAAGCCACTGGTCCAAGTTGGGGGTAGTTGGTTTGGAACTTGCTCTGGCCTAGATTGAAGATGTGTGTCTGAATTCCAGCAAGTCTCGGCACCCTTGAAAGGCCTTCGGTTTCCAAGGACATGATTGAATGGTACAAGAGCTTGCGGCCTATTGAGCATGAACCATTGAGTAAATCGTATTAACATATCCGCGAAACCAGCTGTGTAGTCGACTGCTAACAGATGAGGGCTGTTTGAGAGCTTGACCTTCTTAGCCAACCCTAGCAAAGCATATAAGCCGTCGACAGCTACCGTGCACTCGAAACCCACGGACCGGAAAGCAAGTTCTACTAAGTCTGGTCTTTCTGGCTCTGATGGGTCCTTGCGATGGAATATGGACGCAAACCTCGCCATCTGGTGGGCATTGACCATGCCAGCCTGAGACTTGAACCGAAGTCCATCGGTATAGGGTAATTCCCGCATTACTCCAATTAACAACAAGGTATGTGCAAAATGTCTGCTTGTCATAGGGTCTGTGTCTCCAAGGTGTCTCTGAATTGAGGCCCAATCGGATTGCTGAGTACCACATATGAAAACGGCGCTCTTCGCTCTCACAAGCTCTTGAATGATCCATTTGCGACGCCACCAGTCCCTTGCAAATAGGTGCATCATCGGCGGTAGGAATACCTGCTGGACCTGGAGCCAAGCAGCTGCCTCGTCGCTCACGCCTTTCACATTGAACACGAAAGACGATGGGGACTCCCACAGTATGCATGCCCTTTGCCAGTCAATATGTGGCGCGGGAGACTGTAACCAGCTTAGAAGCTGCTCGAGAGCGCCTTTGTCTTCTGGATGTTCTTCCCCAAGCCATACTAGCGTTTTGTCTGCGCTAGCATAAACTCGTCCCATTTGCTGTACCTGTTGACTCTTTTCAATCAAGTCTTGTTGATTTATACATATGGCATCGGCCCAGATCTGGCGCACGCTTTCGGTTCGGCGGAGATACTTCAAAGCTGTGGCTAGGTTTTGCGTCACCTTTATTTCATATCCTGAGCAAAGTATCGGGACTTTGTTCTCAGGGTCCCCCCAGACATAAGATAATGCCTCGTATCCAGTTTCTCTGATCTGTTCATGTTGAGTTCTAGCCGTTTGAAGCTGGAAGAGCCCAATATAGCGGGTTTGGAGCACAGTGTCCACGTAGGATTTATCATCGGGGGATCCTAAACCATGCGCTACCTTTGTGAAAAGAGCTGCCATATTGGCGTCTAAAGCAGCCCTTTCTAAAAATTCTTGCTTCATTTGCGCCTCAATAGCATCATCGGCCGCTGGCAAAGCTCTACGCTCGAGGCTACACTGAATAGAACCCTCGAACGCACCCGGGAAGAGATTTAGAACCCGAATTTCATCGTCGACCACCTGTTCATAGACGTACGCAGGAGGCCTACTAGTGATTCGCATTAGTACGCAGTTACGGAACATTGGAGTGTAGTTTGAGTAGCTTGCCTGCCTGAGCAACTTCAACCGTGTGCTCACCTGGATCCGTCCTCATCGATCTCTTCCCAAGGGAGTCGCCCTGAGACATTTATAACCAAACGGAAGAAAAAGAGACGCAGGACGAGGTGCAAAGGCAAGAAGTCAAACTGTATCCTAGAATGGCTTGCTGGAGTTCCTCGGGCTGTGCTACTGTAGCCGCCGCGGCGGGTTGCTGACAATATTAGATACCACGCCCCAGGCTAGCGAAAAGAGTGATAATGCTAGAAGATTCAACAAGTACGGGAGTAAATTAATCCGAGCTTCTAAGCGAACAATTTAAATAGATTAAAGCTTAGGAAATACTATAAATAATTATAATTACTCCACTAGCGATAGGAAATAGATTAACGCTCAAGGACGAACTTTTTGCGGAGGAAAGAGCAGTATAATAGTTTAAAGCTTCTAAAGTCTTTATTTTAAATTCTCCGCTAGCTTACTTGCTTAATTATAAAGCTTTTCTTTCATACATGGCCTACTTCTTACATCAATATAGAATCTAGGAGACTCTTATATATCTTCACATAATATGTCTCCTCCCCGACTTGAGATATGAAACCCCACTTCAACGATGGTGACGAAACAAGAATTAACAATACTCGGCTTCTTGACAGGGTGACAATAGAAAGGAGTAAGAATAGTGCACCTAAAATGTCTAAGGAAGTCAGATCAGCCTATGCGCTCCCTATATTGCTCAGATTCTATTTCTCGAATATCACGAATCAAACACAAACCATGAAAATCAAGCCAAAGCACAGTCCGAATATCGTTAAGGTTGGAAATGCTCCTACTTCCGATAGCTCCCAAATTAGAATCTCCCTTCCTCCCCAAATAATGTCACAAATCAAACACGGCACATTCAAGAAGACCAAGGGCTGCATAAACTATTCAATTACTCTAATCCTACATTTTTGTGATGCGATGCGATGAGGACAAATTCCCATGCAAGTAAAGTCTTGCCCATCCATCCAACCCAAATGCCACCAAACAAAATATCCCTGATTTCAATATGGGATGATGAAGAGCCACCAACGCCCAGCGCCAGGATATGATATCGAAAGAGAAAAAGAAGCAAGTCATCCACCCTGAATTCCCCGCTAGTTGCCTTTAGCCGCAGGCCCATGAAATACCACCCAAAAACCCATCTAGTTGCCTTCAGCCGTGGGCTCATGAATACCGCACAAAACACCAAACTGTCCACCAATGCCACCGCAAACAATCTTCTTTCCTCGAACAGCAGTGTTGTCAACCCAGGTAGCCTCCGAGACATCAGTCGCGGTACCTTGGCCAGTCTGATAGTTGCTGCTGAAACCCCAAGTGTGAGCCTTACCCTCCTTGTCGATAGCCAAACAGGTATCAGGACCGGTGGCAACGTAGACACCTTCGATATCGGGAACGACGTTGGGCTTGATCAAGTATCTGGGCTTGCCATGCTCATCCAAGTACAGGTGCTCCTTAGGCAGATCCTCCAACTCCATACCACCTTGAGAACCATCGATACGTCCCCAGACCAGGACTTGACCAGTGGTAGTGCAAGCCAGAGTGTGATGAGCTCCACCTGCAATCTGCTTGACGTCATACTCTGTCAGAGACTTAACCAAGGTTGGTGTGGCAATGGCGTTCTCGACAGTCTCCTCCTCCTTTGGTACACCCGTCTGGCCGAATGAGTTCAATCCCCAAGAGTAAACAGCTCCCTTGGCATCGACTGCGAAACTGTGGTAATCGCCACAACCGATGTGAACGATCTTCTTGCGCTGAAGGCCAAACTCCCGTGGAATGAGAGCGCCTGCAGCAGTACGTGAAACGACACGACGAGCCAATTGACTCTGCTCACCAGCACCCCATGTGAAAACCTTGCCCTTTTGATTGAGAGCGAGGACATGGTTGGTGCCAACGGCAATGTGTGTGATCTCCTTGAGTTCGGGAATGAGGATGGGGGTGGATTGGGTGTGAACGCCTCCGCGGAAGCCAATGATACCATCATTTCCCTGTAGGTGTTAGCACATGAAGGCGAGATGGAGAGAGATCGAACTTACTCGGAATGTACCCCAGCCATAAACCAAACCGGTATTGGTGAGAGCGAATGAGGTAGAATCTCCGGCATGAACAGAAACGAAGACGGTACCTTCGGGGAAGTGAGAAGGATCGACTTGTCTTGGTTCGGCCTCGGATGGGTTCAAGCCAGAATCATCGTCATCGGAATCAGAATCGGAATCCTCGTCACTGTTTCCTCCAACTGGCAGATCAACCATCTTGCCTTCGTTGGGAGTAGCACGGCCTAGAGCACCTTGATCATTGACACCCCAAGTCAAGATCTTGTTGTCGCGCGTGAGAGCAACACTGTGCATTCCACCAACGCACATGTTGACGACACCAACATCCTTCGCAGAGAGGAGTGGGTTGAGACGAGGACGGGTAACATCAATGACCTTTTTGCCATCTGCACCCTTTCTCGCGCCGAGTCCAAGTTCACCAGAACCACCTTCACCGAAAACAAAGATATCGAGGACTTGTGTGGGGACTGTATTGATGACGGGGAGAACTTTGACAGGCTTGGGGGGCTTCGGAGCGGCGACCTTCTTTGGCTTTGGAGCAGCTTTGGCCTTGGCAGCGGGTTCCTAGATCGATCAACAATTGTCAAGCAGATTAGGAACGAATAAAACTTACAGCATCTTCATCGTCGGTTTGTTCGGCCTTCTTGATAGCAGCCTTCTTTGGAGCAGCGGTCTTTGCTTTTGGTGCGGCATTCTGGAGATCAATCAGTAAGAATTCGTCGACGCACGAAAGTGAACTGACCTTCGCAGCAGCCTTGGGAGCAGCCTTTGCGGTTTTTGTCTTCTTCGCAGGGGGTTCATCTTCGCTCTCTTCTGCCTCTGATGTCCTCTTTTCCGCTGTAGCCTTCTCGGGAGCAGCAGCTTTGGTTGGCTTTGGGGGGGCCTTGGTCTTCGAAGCTGAACTCTTGACGGACGACACCTTGGAGGCGGCCTTCGCGACAGGAGCTTTGGTCATCTTTGCCTTTGTCTTTGCAGCTGGAGCATTCTTTGGAGCAGCAGCCTTCTGCGCAGGTTTGGGTTCAACGACGGGAGGGGTGGCTTTTGCCTTCTTGGCCTTGGGCGCAGGAGTTTGGTCCTCGATTTCGGAAGCTTTTCGCTTTGTTGCCTTGACGGTGGTTGTTTTGGTGATTGTGGTGGAGACGACGGAGGCGTTTCTCTTGCTTGCAGCTGGAGCTGGCTTTGCAGATGCAGCGACAGTAGACGTGGGCGCGGCCTTTGTCTTTGGAGCTGCCTTTGTCTTCGGGGCTGACTTGGCTGGCTTTGCAGCAGCAGCGGTGGCCTTCTTTGGAGGCATGGTGATGATTCTCGCGCGTGGCAGATCGGATCAGATCAGATCAGGTCAGATCGATGGAATGGAATGGGAGCCTGAAAACAGGCGATCGACGGAAGTATTGAGACAGGAAATTGATTGGAATCCAATGGATGGAATTGACAGATAGATCGATGCACAAGGCAGATCGAGGGAAGGAATTGTATCAAGTTCCTGGTGTTGTGTCGAGTTGATGTTGAGGAGAAGAGGAGAAGAGGACGACGAGAAGAAGGCAACCGGGAGAAATAATTGTGTCGCGATCGCGTCCCGTCGCCTCAACATCCCTGTCCACAATAGCAAAGAAGGCTCCACTTCTGCCGCTACTACGACGCTAACCGAGTCCGGATCAGCGTGCACGTGCATTTCGAAGCCAGGGGATCGGAAGAGCCGCAAGTGCAAGGAATTGGCGGATTCTGATTGGAGGAGAGGGAGCTGCCCACCCCTGGCTAGAGGGGAAATGGTTGGAGGAGAGCAGGGGGAAAGAGACGAGATGGAAGGGAAGGCTTCAAAACATCGGTCATTGTCAAGATCAAGAGGACTACTACATCTAATGGGAAATGTCAGGTACAGTATGTCACGAGGATGAGGGCAAATACGAGTATCGAGGAAACAATGTGGCATTCATGTGTTGGATATTACCATTCATTGTTGCCAGAAAGCAGCATGACTGACAGGGGCATGACCTCAATGCAGCAGACCAGTATTCCTACTCATTGATTGCGTATCAGGGTTGACTACCAAGAACTGTCAAGCTAACTATTAACCGCTTCATATGGGCCCAAGCGGGTGCAAGAAACAGAAACTGGGCACAACAATTTAACAGTCTCCATATATACAAAGAAAAGTAATGAGAACACCAGCGAGCAATGCCAAATTAAGTGATTACCAAAATCAACATAACGTCGAGGAAAAACTCTAAACACCTCCAACATCGACATGACAATGAGGAAACCACTCAAACTCTCAACTTCCCAACCATCGCTTCCAGCCTCTCAACATCAACAACACTTCCCTCCTGCTTCAGATACAGGTGCAAACCAGGATCCAGATCCAAACCCAAACCCAACCCCTTACATCTATCCAAAAACCCAACAACCTCCTCCCTCCTCATCTCAAATACCCGCTCCCTCTCCTCCACCACCATCTCACAAGCACCCTCCTTCCTCATCATCCCCAGCAAACTCTCATGAGCAGCAGGGAAACCCAGCGCATCCGCAACCACCAACTTCAATGCTGTGATCTTAGCCCCGGCTGAGGACGATAGAAAAGATGTGATGGAAGCGAGAAGAGCTTCTCGAAATGCATGATTGGAGAGTGAGAGGTTCTGGTGTGCCGAGAGGAAATTGCACGCGCCTGCGACAGGACAAAGAGATGCGAGGAGGTACTTCAGGTACGTGATATAAAACCCCAGGAGAGTACCGTACCCTATCTCATCGTCAGTACACATGTTCATTCTTTATATCTTCGAGCCTTTATCAAGGCCGGTAGGAAAATTTGCTTACCTCTCTCACCACCACCCAAACTCAAATCGTGTCTCAGAACCTCAATCCACCACTCCAAGTCCTCCTTCACGCCCTCCTCCAAACCCCCAGTTTCCACATCAACACCCCTCAACATCTCATGCATGATAGCACACGCCTTGAATACTCTGACACCATATAGATCAACAGACCGTCTGGCCACAGAGGAAGAATTATGGATACTATTCCCCATCTCGCTGTGCACCGATGCTGAGAGTTCGAGATGGCTAGGTTTGTATTCAAGCGGTATTTTGTGGATAGCTTTGATGAGAGATGGCGAGAGGCCTTGGTATTTAAGGACCTGCATTGCTGAAGAGGGTGGCGCTGTTTCTTCTATTGACACATCAGTCAATGCCCAGCGGGTTTGAAGGACAAGACGAAGAGCATCGAAGGGAACACCGTGAACATGACCAAGAGTCCCGAGACCAGGACGTCAGAGAAGGAGAAGTACCTTGACAAGTCGCTTCCTTCAAAGCTTTCTTGACTGCTTTCTCAGACAAATGCGAGGTGTACACGCGCATCGCTTTGTCGAATTTCGAGACGTATGACACTGGCATTGAAGGTCCAAAGTCTCTCTTCTCACTTGCCGGTAGATCGGAATCATCACTACGAGAGCATGGCTTGTTATCATTGACGAGCGAGAAGAGAGGGTTGTTTGGCATTTTAATACACATCCTCGATGTCGAAGTATCCAACCAGGTAAACACAAGGCCGACAAGTGAAACCCGAAAAGATCAGAGATGTCAGAAGAGACGAAAGATAATCGAGAGAAGCGACGATGAGATGCTACGAGTTCGTGGCTGCAAGTAAAGGTTGAACTTCCAGCTCATCTCGTTGCCACGCAGTCTAATATATATCTCCTCACCGCCATACAACAACTGATCATCTACCTTCATACGAAAGATGTAGCTCATATCATTTCTAAGCACTCGTTCACTTCATTTGTAAGAAGCGCAAGTTATCTTCCCAAAAGAAGGTGTGCCGCAGGCACAATGACACCCAAATGACACCCACGATCTACTCGGGTTGGTCGCGAGCGCATTGGACCCGAACAGCTTGGCCAAGAAGGTTGACTCAATCACGAACCAATTCACCTCTCCTCAGAGTGGAGAATCAGACCAACCCCAAACCGGAATTTCTCCACCCGGTCGATGCTGTCAGCAAAAAGAGACAAAGAAAGGATAGTGAAGCGAGGGAAACATACTCGAGTTATCCAAGGAATCAGAATTGCAGACAAACAAGGAGAGAAGGTAAGCCGATTTCTCGCTTGACGTACAAGAAGCAGAATTGGCCAATTGGACGAATTTTCTTTCGTCGGGTTGAACCCGAGCTTGGCAGACATGGGGGCGGGGATTTAGGTAGGTGAAGAAATACCCCGCTAGAACAATATTTTGAGTCAGGACCGAATACCACTTGATCACTTCAGCTTTTTCGTAGCTACAACTAATATTGCTCTCATAATTGGTGGTTAACATTTATCTGACGTGTGAGAGAAGATAGGGAAAGGGAGATCGTTTTTATTACCAAGCAACGAACAAAACTTCGCATTGGTTGCAACCTCGAAGCGGTGGAGAAATACCTCCCTGCCCCAGATCTACCCCAGATCTCCAATTACTTCGGTTCGTGTCGACGTCAGCGAACCAGTCTTTCAGGGCCATCGCAGTTCTCCTCCTCTGTAATATTGGCGACCCTAAGAACGCGACTCTCTCTGTTCCTTTCGAATCCGCCACTCCACACCCCAGATCTCCAAGCTCAACATGGACTACTCAGAAGCCGTGACACTATTCCCCCTCGCAGAAGCAGGGTATGGTTACCAGGCTACGGGATGTTTCGAGAGAGATAGACCTCCAAGAAAAGGTCATAAGAAATCCAGAAGGGGATGTTATGAGTGTAAACGCCGGAAGATCAAGGCACGTTTCTTTTACTTTCTCAGCTACTCACTCCAACCTCCGCTCTAATCACATTCTGTCTCAACCCATCTCCTCGCTTCTCATCCCCCAGCCCTCTCACACACATGACCCCCCTTTCCCAACTCCCAGACAACTAAGCGAAAAAGATATACTCACACCCAACCGCCCCAGTGTCAAGAAACCCATCCCTCCTGCTCAAACTGCATACGTCTCTCCCTCCGCTGCAGATACCATCCCGACTCCGCCTCGGTTGTAACACGTAGCGCACCGCTCCTCCAACCCTTCTCCTCGCTACAGATAGCAAACGTCTTCAGCTTGACGGACATCAGGCTCTTCCATCATTTCTTGGTTGCGGCGTGGCCGCATCTTCCTGTTAGGGCGGATAATGTGTGGTTGGAGTATGTAGTTCCTATTGGGCATCAGGTGTGTTTTCTCAGTTTCTTTCTATTTGGGATTGGCTCTCTTAATTGGGAGATCTGATTAGTTGTCGTCCTGTTTACTGTTCTTTCCGTGTGTTGCTCTTGCGCCTCGGTATTTGCGTTCTTCACTTTTCCTTGAGTATGTACAGCAAGCGAAAGCGAGGTGACAAAAGAAAACATCAACAGTCCCTAACCACCATCCAGTGCGAATACCTAATGCACGCCATGCTCGCCCTCTCCGCCTCTCACCTCTCCAAACTAACCCCCTCCGCCCTCCTCTCCATCGCTCAAACTCACCGCTTGCACGCCATCTCCGGCCTCAATGCCGCTCTCTCCAACTCCCTACTATCTACTGCAGACGGCGACGCAGCAATAGCAACCTGCTACGCACTCCTCATGCAGAGCTGGTACATGGACGACGGCCTCCCTGCCTCGCTTATACTAACAAGAAGTGTACATACTACGACGAGATGGGTGAGGGAGCAGAGGGTATGTAGTTTACTTGCATGTGATGATGAGGGGACGAGAGTGGCTGGAATGAAGGGGAGGTTGAGGGACGCGCCTGCTTTTGATCGGTCATTCGTTGATGGAGCTTTAGAGGCTTTGAAACCGCTTGAGGATTTATGCGAGGAGGGCTATCAGAAAGATTTATTCGCCGTGTTGAAAGACGCATATTGGAAACTGGGAGGTAGTCCTGTGGCTTGTACGTTGCCCCCCTCTCTATTTACTTGCCTATCTTGCGGTCTTCTCAAGGAATTCACGATTAACAAACCACCAGGCTACGACACATATGTCTCCCTCGACACCTTCCTCTCCACTCTCCCCTCCCTCTCCCTAAACCTCCTCCTCTCCCCCACGATTCAAACCAACCAACTACTTCTCGCCTTCCTCGTCGCCCTCCATCTTGTCATGCGACCCATCTCCTGCCGCGAGAGGAGACAATACACCGTCTCCTTCTACGGTATTCGTATGAGTAGTTGGATTCCTGGAATTTGGAATGAGGTTGCTGAGGAGGCGAGGGGAGCGCTGGAGTGGCCGATGTGGGTCAGTACGTTGCATGGGAGGGGGGAGTTGGAGAGGTGGAGTTTGGGGGGCTGTTGAACTTCTTTAGAAGGGAAAGGAAAATTCACAGGAGTTGAGGCAATGGTGCGATGAGGTCGTATTATGTATTCCTGTATTGGCGTGTTTACTTGCCAACCGAGAATCTCGCCTATTTACCACTGTGTATGACAGGTCTAGTACAACTCTTTGATATGCTCCACAATGGAATCTCATTTTGATCATAATCGTTGACAACCTTCAATCATCCATGATACCTCCCATCACGCAGGAACACCACCAGCACCACTACCAATAGCTGTAGTATAAACCCCCGTAGGAACATCATGATACCCCCTCTTCCCAACCTTCAAACTCAACTCACTCCTCCATTCCTCTCCCTTCCCAACCCTCTCCACCGCCCTCTCAAAGGTCCACTCCGGTTTCCATCCTAACTCCCTAACCGCCTTCCCAGAATCATAAACCCTATCCACCCTCCCCAAAAACCTCCACCCAACGCGCCCATAAACCTCCGCAAACCCCGGTACCACCCTCCTCAACGCCTCATTCGCATCACAATCCAAAAGCTTCAACGTCTCAGGAGAATTCAAGAACGGCGTCGGCGCA
This sequence comes from Rhexocercosporidium sp. MPI-PUGE-AT-0058, assembly GCA_020746875.1. Classification (NCBI taxonomy): domain Eukaryota; kingdom Fungi; phylum Ascomycota; class Leotiomycetes; order Helotiales; genus Rhexocercosporidium; species Rhexocercosporidium sp. MPI-PUGE-AT-0058. The sequence goes on along the minus strand of JAGTJL010000014.1, from coordinate 298,145 downwards.
CTAACGATATACCTTCCCCAGCTCACCGTCCCCTCCTGCGCCCTCTCCATAGCGCAAATATGCGCACTCACCACATCAGCAATATCAACCCTCCTATAAGTCAACTCATTAGCCTTCAAATTCCCATCGCTCCACCCCTCTCTCCGTTCCAGCACATCGTCCTCCTCAGGGAAGAACCTCGACGTCCGCAACACGATGACAGGCATCCCCGTCTGTCGATGCACAAGCTCGCACACATCTTCGGCGCACACTTTCGTCACGCCGTAGATGTTCTTCGGTTGCGGGACGACGCGCTCGTCGATCCACGCTGCTGGCTCGCCGGGTTTAGGAGCCAGAGCGCGGCCGAATGTCGTGGTGCTGCTTGTGAAGATGAAGGATTTACAACCCGCCGCAGCGGCATGCTCGAGTAAGATTGTCGTTCCTGTGATATTCACATCTATGAATTGACTTTTGCTATGCGTCCCCACGTGTGGTTTGTGTAATGTGGCGGTGTGGAGAACGGAGTGGAATGTATATTGCGTGAAGAGACCTATTACAAAGGAGGGGGAGGTGATTGAGCCGATTATTGTTGTTGTTGGGGAGGGTAGGATGTCGATGCCGATGGGTGTGTAGCCGAGGGAGGGGAGGGTGAGCATTAGAGCGGTGCCGAGGTGGCCGGAGGAGCCTGTTACGAGGACGTGTTTGGGCATAATTTTGCGGAATATGTATATAGTGAAAGAAATGATTGAAAGGTGCGCAAGTTGTTATTTGTACCGGTAGAGTGTTCGCTGAGGACTTTGTGAGACCTGGATGTTGACTCATCCACGCGAAACCCCTGACCAGACTATTATGCAGATGGCCTTCGGAGAAGACAAGAGCAGTCGGGTTAGCCTACGCTCGGGTGGTGGCCGAGCTCCGACGCCCAGACGTTAGCACATGACAACTTCTGGTAATAGCTGGTTCTTAAGCAATGTTTCTTTAACAGCTTCGAACACTAAGTGAATATTCGACCTGCCTGACGCTTGGGTAAGGCTGGGGTAGAGACGTAAATTTTGTATTACATAATATTATAAATTTGTATTTGAAGTCAAAAATGTTTCTCTTAGACAAATTTAGAGTAAAATTGATTTTGTCTAATTCTTTTAACAACTTTCACAATTATTATATAAAAATATAAAAGATATAATTAAGCTATTGTCTATTTTAAATTTAAAGACTCTTAATTCTAGCCCTAATTCTTATAATAATTTTCTTATCAATTAAAATATAAAGTATTATATGAATAATTTGTATAGGAGAATTTAATTACTTAAATTTAATATTATGTAATAATTCATAATCTAAATTGTTTCTGTTTTTACAAAGCTAATTATTAAGTGCTAATAAATACAAATAGTAAAAACTTTATAACTTTTTATCAATTACTTATAAAGATATTGATCCCTCAGAATCGCTATTTTTAGCGTAAAAGTGTAACGACACTAGTCAAGAGAGCGGTGTAAGAGGTATATGGTAGTACTTTAGCTGAGGCTATCGAGAGCTAATAGGTCTAATACGAAGGAAACAAGAAGATGAAGAAGGAAAGAGGGAGTGGAGGGAGTGTGAGTTCATATATATAGGCTCCTCCGAAACCCCTCCGGTACTGGTCCGACTCGGCATGACTTGGTTACCTCTGAACCCCTGGATTCCCTGACTCGCTGAGAAGCTCCTAAGTGCACCTATCGTCACAAAAAGGTAGGCGGAAAAGGGGGTTTAGACATTAACCATTTCATCATTACCTCATTATCCAGAGAAACTGATACTATAACGCCGCCTCATCAATTTGACTACAAAATACAAACAGCATGATGCATCCCAAGGTACTGCAAGTGCAGGAATTCACATCCCAGCCTCCCACTTCTTATGCGCAGAGCTGGTCGCTCGTCTCGCCTTCTCTCTCTCAACCGCTCTCATAATCTCCCCAACTGCACCACCCATCGAAGAACGCATGCTCCAAAGGCTCGTGATACCGGTGAAATGTAAAATCTTTCTTATCGTTAGGTGTGTGAGGAGTCGGAACTCGATGTTGAGGGCTAGACCGAGGGAGAAGCAGATTACGACGAAGGAGATGGGCCACATGATTGCGGAGTAGAAGCCGAGTGTGAAGTTTCCTGCTATCATTTCTTTCGCCTGATGTATTTGTTAGTGTATTCTTATTGAGGGCGAGTGACAATGGAAATGCCTCACATTCATGCCGAAGAGGCTGGTGAAGAACGAAAGTGGCAGCTGCGAGTTTGCATCGTCAGTATGCTTGCTTTGAAGTATTATCATAGGTGTTTCATACAAAGACGATAGTGACCATTGTGAACACCATGATGCTCCAACCTTGTCTCACAGACTCGGCCGAGAGTGATGTCGAGGCTTCTGCTTGCGCTGCTAATGCTTTCGCGTTCTTGCTTTCTGATCGAGCTTCAATCGCGCTTGCTTCCTTTTGTTTAAGATCGAGTAAATCCCGAAGAGCGGCGTACGTGCTTTCAGCAGTACGCCGGAGCTCACCGGTGTGATTGCCCAGTCTGGCACAATCATAGAAATCCCTCTGCTTATTCTTCGAAACAGCTTGGAACATTTGGATCCTGAAGGGCTCGATGACTGATTCCTGTTGTCTCTTAATCGTTTGAATGATATTCAGTTCGTCGAGAATGTCCTTGATTTCCCTGACTAGACTTGTCTCCGTTCTGATGTCGAAAAGATCGTCCATTATCACGTCGGTATAGACATCGAGTGACTTCTTGGCAGTTTGGATAAAGGCATCGAAATCAGCATTCAGGCAAGCAGTCTGCGACAAGGTCAACCAGTGTGTATTGAATGAATAGGGATTTCACTCACGCTTGTTCCTTCCTCGACTCTCGCCTCAAGTCGGGTAAACAACAACTCGAGGAACGGCATAATATCATAATTGAGCTCACATTTGGTAAAGTCAAGATGAGATTGCGCAAAATCCAAGTTGTCACCAATGACACTAATTGTGTCAAGAGCAAGATTTTCTTTGGCTGTACCCAGACTGTCAATTGCATATTCAAGATGTTCTTTTGCGTTGACCAGATTGACTAATCTCATCTTCAAGCTTTCGCTGGCTTCTTCAAGCGCCTGTTTCGCGTCATCCAGATGAGCGCTTGCCGAGTCGAGCTCATCATCTGTGATATCCAAGGCGGGCATAGAGGAGTCGATGCTTGCCATGGAAGCCTCGAGGTTCGCATTTGCGGCATCTAGGCTGTTGATAATAACTTTCAACTAGAAGAGGTAAGTAGAAACACCTCTTTGAGCTCATCATCCACTTTAATCACGGACCTCGTGAGCATTCCCAAGTAGTTCTACGAATTGATGGTACTCGTAGCGCAATTCTTCAGGCTAGATCCATGTTAGTGTGCATTTTTGATGAATGATCGAAGGAAGAGCTCACAAATGTTTGTTTCTGATTTGTGCTTTCGTCTTCATGCATCGGTGGAACATACATACGCTTTCCGGATGTCCTACCGCAGCCGTCTGAGCTGAGATTGTGCTCTGTGTAGTTCGCGATATACTTTTGCGCCGGTTAGCCATGAGTTTAAGACAAGGGAAGGTATGATATTGGAACACGTACCTCCAATTTTCTTCTGAAGTAAAATGTAAGTTTCTTGAATGTTTCTTGCCAATCCGGTGCCTTGGGAAATTTGTTCAATCTTCCAACTCATACGATCGGGGAGACTCGGGACTCACATGATTGATCGAGAATAAGTCTTTCTGAAAGAAATCGAGAGATGAGAAAACTTTCCCGAGCTATGACTTTGTGGTTAGCATTCATACTTATCAGTAAACTCCTACATGCTTGCCTCATTGGTGGTATGGGCCAACTGAACGTTTTTGGTGAAATTTTTAAAGGCCTCTGCTTGCTTGAAAGCCTAGTTGTGTTGACAAGTTAATTAGCAGTTGGCTCCTTCTAGAGTTCTGAACCGCTACTGTAAGCTTCTGAACACGAATCTTGAGGACATACGATCTCGTTAATTTCCATGTCGAACATCTCAATGAATTGCAGATGTGGATGCAGGTTTCGCTTGTGGAAAACCCCAGCAGCCTGATCTGTAATGGTCCATGCCAAGTCAAGCGCCGACTTTTGACTTCTTTTCCCATATTCTGTGTTCAACCTGAGCTCTTTGAAGACAGCCCTCCAGATATCGGTAGAGTCGTATATCTCGTCACCTTGTGTGTAGTCAGAGGCGTCTTTCCCGTCCAGCGGTTTCTCTTCGGTCCTCTCCTTGAAGCGATCAAGATCCGACTTCAACTTCGCTGGAAAGCTTGTCACGACGGTATCTTCATTTCAAATTAGCTCCGGTTTGTCACAACAGCCTGATATTTCACCTCCGTCAATGACCCACATCCATAGCTGGTTCACCATCATGACCTTTGGAGGATCCCACGGAGGTTCGTCGTTCTTATTCGGTTGCTCTCGGATCTCTTGTTCAACGACCTGAATCTTCTGGCTTCTAGGAGAGCCTCGGTCGTCAAATGAGGCTTTACCAAGCCCTTCTTCTGTGATCTTTGATCTACTCCTCTCTGACTTCCTTACTTCTTCAGAATGGTTTTTTTGCTGCTTCATCGCGAACCGGTAAACAACTTGATCGGTGGTCCTCTCGTCTGCCAGAGCTTGGGGTAAAGTGCTGTAGTAGAATTGATCCAACGTCCGTCGGACATGTAGGCACCGATCATTTTCGGGGAAGAGGAATGCTTTCATCAGCTTGAGCTTAGGAGCAATGTTCAGCTTGTCGACATCTTCGTATTTTGGCCGATGATAGCCTTCGATTTTGAAAGCTTTGCCGAGGCTTCGGATTATTGTGTTTCTTTCGGTCATGAGATTCCCACTTGTTGCCCAGTGGACGTACGGCATCTGTTTGAGTGTTCACTAACGTCCGGTACAATAATGCATCGTTACAAGACTTGAACTTACGAATAGGACCATATTTGCTTTCCTTGTAGTGGGATCTGGCAAGATTTTGTCAGATCCACGTTTCGACTTTTTCATTTTGGTTTCTGGTTTGGTCTCTAGCTTGGAGGTTGTTGCACTCTCCACGCCTGATTTAATCAGATCTAGCAAATCTCATGACGAGCAATAGCCAGTACGTACTGGTTGGCACAGGAGCAAAGAATGGGACCATATGTCGCGCATACAGAGGGTGACTGGCACAATGCTCAACGCATCCGCGCTGCTGATCTCGCCAATACTCAGGCCGAAGACATAAAGGGTATTCGTCGTCTGCAGTTGCCATGCCATCAACTTCTCCTGAGACTGCATCGTCTAAACTGTCAGTGGCATCATCCATCGTCACCTTGACTTCGCTTCGTGTATTGGCCTTGGTCTTGACATCGGAGCGTCTCTTTTCGAGCTTCTTCGCCCTCCAGACACACTTGATAACACGCTTATGCAGTGTTAGACACGCGGTAGCCTTATGGTAGGACATACGGCCCTACCTCAACCCACTCCATGTTGTTCGCGGGAATGTGTATCCACCTCATTTTTCGACGACCTCGTCCCCCAAGATTAGGAGATGCATTTGAGAGCTGTTCCATCGTTCTGTCAAACGCCGCAGACATTACTTTATCGGGTCCTTGCTTGAGAACATCGCTCAAGGGGGCAAATTCAGTAATATATCCATTCTCATAGAAGTCAATGATTGGTGAATCCCATCCAAACCCACAATGCGGTTGATTTTGTCGCTGGGAAGAGACTGATTGCGAGCGAGACTCTTTGAATCGCCAGAGAACCTCTGTGGGTGTTTGAATTGAGCCAGTAGTTGCCATTTTCTTTCTTGAAAACTTGCGAGTGTTTCGCAATGAGACTTGTGACAGCTTCAACGATGTTTCTCGATGCAACCAGAGCAAGGTGGGCTCTGGGATGCCTTTTGACCCACCAAAATCAAGCAGCTGAAAATGTCCAATTAGTAATTGTCAATCGAGCCTCACTTTCATTGGAGAGTGATAAAACAAAGTGCAAAGCCTGAAGTTAAAGATACGAGAGTGGATTATCCACCAACATGGGTTCGGAATCTGCGCGGGTTAGCTGAACATGCAAGGCGACTTGTGGGAAGATGTTCATTCGCCTAAGGAATCCTTTGTCGACAACGTGCATTATTCCAATTTCCATGTGTGCGCCACTAAGCAGAATTGACCAATGATTCTCATGAACAGCCTGGAGTGCATACCACAGTACTTCCAGACACGGGCAGCTCTTTAGGTTTAGAATCGCGCAATCAACTTCAATCGGCTCGGCTTTCCGGGGGCTGAGTAACGGCCCTCTTCGCCCACCATCTTCCCTTGTTGATAATCTGGTGCTCTGTTGGTTATGTTACACAGACTGCCTTGTAAATGTAGCCTCATTCTATTGTGGTAAGCGCTATAGGAGCTAGTAGTAGGACCCACCCTTCTTTCAACCTAGTGCTGATGTTGGGCCATTGTGGCAGGTACAGCACAATTGCACGTACGATATATTTCAATATAGCATTCTCATCGGCCATTTCATTTCTAGAAGAAAGGGGTCGAATCTGGCTCCCTAACGCTTAGATTCAAGTGGCTATTCACAGATCGTCTATTGCGTGATCAAACCCTTCCGTCATCAGGTATTAGAGGAATTTCATCGGCGATTCGTTAGCAAGCCTTAACCCTACCAGGGGCTGCAGGACACCCACCATCATGGAAAGCGGGGCATTTGCACACCACCTGGTTTCTACGCAGTAGTTGCAATCTACACGCTACTCGGCTTTGGCGACCTCTCCGAGCCTTGTCCATACTTATTACTTATTTTCGACTCTCATTTTTAGCGGGGGTCGTCCTCTGCCAGCCTACTTGAGCCCCCGTCCCCAAGGCCCTTATCACCAAAGTCCAATCGCGCCGGGTTTTCGAGCGTTTCATGAGGCTGATATCTCGGATTTCTTGGTCTAAGGTAAAGGGCTTATAATGAATTGACGTTCTTTGTACTGGTTTGGGTGTCCTGTTCCAGCGCCGAGGTGCGCAGATAATCCGGCAGGCAAGATGTCGGTTACCATTTGTGCGGGGAAAGCCTATCTATTGCACTGGCGTGATTCAGCTAGCTTGTATTCTTCAAGGATTGCTGTCACTGCGTCGATATTGTCTCAGATAGCTAGATGTATTGCGGTTTATCCATTACCATGTTTTGCTAAGACGTCGTCAGTTCCTTTTTCCAGCCATTTTTTGATGTCTTCCGCACTTCCACCAAGTGCAGCACCCGCGCAATGCCTCCTCCTTGAGATCGTCTGGATCAACGACTGACTCGGTATCCGTATCAAAAGCTTGGATGGAGGAAACTATCCTCAGAAATATGGCTAGGAAATTGAGGCTCAGTTGCTAAGCCCGTCGGGTTCGTTGTTGCAATGGCAGACCAGACCCGACCCAATCAGCGTCGACTTTCGAAATGGTGTCAGTCATCGGTCGGAGTCTCTGGCGGTTTAAATCCGTTCGCTGTAGCCGCTCCCGTAGTCTGAACAGTCTCCGCCTCTTCCTTGCACCAACCAGTATCATATCCCTTTTTCAAAGCTTCTTCCTCCTCTGCTGTCCCGCCGACACCGTGGATACAACCGCTTGCAAAATTGGCTTCGCGTTGGTGCGCTTACAAATAATGTGAGAAAGACCCATCATTGCCATTCTTGCCTAACGCCCGAACGGGCCGCCTCCATTAGCAATGCTACATGACCCCCCATTCCACTACCTGCACCCTCACCATGGCACCACCGATCCCGAGAGAAGAATATGGCGAGACTTTCCTGGATGCATGCGAGTCCGGAGACCTACCACGAATCCATAATGCTATTGCCAGTGGCCGGCTCAGCCAATACTACCTCAACGAGGGACTTGTCCTGTCAGTAGCTAGGGGCATCATGCCAGGCTACGTAGAAGTAGTAGCCGCGCTACTCGCCGCTGGCGCTCGTATTACGCCTTGGGTCAGGACCGCCGTACATGGCGAAGACTTTGAGCAAGACCCTACTGTGATTCGTCTTTTATTAGACAACGGCTTAGATCCGAATGCGACGCAAATTGCCGACTTCGAGCCTCCTGATAGCACGACCCAAACTGGTGGTGAGCCGCTTATCAGGTACGTGGTGTGAGGATATTTCCGCCCTCAGGGATATTGATTTGGAAGTGTTCAAGGTCTAAAGCTATTATCGAAAAGGTTTATCAGAGACCCTGCGTGTGCTCGAGAGTTCCTATCCCGGGGAACTGATCCAAACGCTGTTGGTCCGAGTGGCAAACCTCCTATTGTGGGTAGTTCCGGCCCCTGTAAGAAACATTCACTAATTTCTTTATCAGTTATCCGCATTAGAAGGCGCTAATGTACTAATGGCCGAGGTGCTTGTTGAGTACGGAGCCAAGCTAGAGCCTGATTACTTATTCATCACTATGTCTCTTCGATGGCGTGGGCAATACACCGGGATTCGAGAGCTCATGACTAAATTTCTACTAGATAAGGGTGTTAATCCAAACCAAGCTATGTCCGAAGTATGGGGCACACCCTTACACCTTGCGGTTTTCCAAGGCAACGTAGATATTATCAAAATGCTACTAGATGCGGGGGCAGATTATACAGCAATATCAACTGGTCGAAAATTCACGGACCTCACCCCAGAACAGCTTGTTCTGGCTATCAATAGTGAGGGAGATCTCTCGGACAAGGGGCTCTCGATCATGGACCTTCTACAATCTTGATATTCTTGAGTTTTCTCTAAGGGTCTGCATGTAAATCGTGGGGGAGAGGAGTGTTAGCTAAGTAGAGAAGGTGAAATAACACCAGTAGCTTGAGTTCATTTTAATATCCCCCTCCCCCTTTCCCCATCTATATGTGAAGCACAGCGCAGTGATTGTTATAATGCAGCTCCCATGACGTGTCCCTCAATATACTTCATGTTGCGATTCTATCAATAAGCAACGACAGGCACCTACGCTACGTTCTCTGTTCCCCTGAGGTCATTGTATTCAATCGATCATGAAGCAATTATCGTTCCTTCTTTGGCTCGCCTGCACAAAATTTTCCAGCGCCCTTGTCGCTAGTAAGAAAATCCCCGCATACTCAAAGACACAGCTCGTCGTATTATATATTCATTCTGACAAAAATAATACAGACCCTATCCAGCTTCTCCAGCCGACTCCCGGAAACATTTTCAAGCGGGACGACAATAGAGGATGCGGACCTATCTACAGTGGTCTCGTGGCCCGAGAAGTCCGCGCGGAAACTCTCATTCTTATCCGGCGCAATGCATCTGCTCTTGACAGGCGAATGGAGCTTCCGGATCCCTTAGGAAAACGACCAATGCCAGACTTCTTCCACCAGGAAATGCCTAAGTGGAAACCAGTTGTTACTATAGAGTCGGCTACAAAGCCGAAAGACTTGAGCGCTTCTACTATCCAGGATCTTACTAATCTAGGGACTAGGAAAGACAAAGCTAGCAACGACGTGCCAGTAACGGAGTTTAGTATAGGCATGGCGCATTTGAAAGGCTGCACATCATTATATATCATCAGTCATAAGGGGGTGTTTGCTGCACATTATTAGGAAAACGTGTCATTCGATCCCGATGATATTTGGTTAACAGGTGGTGCTACGGAATGGACTCCCGAGGCTAAGGCTACGATGTTCAAGACTACGGTGCTCGATCCACTGAAGAATGGGAGCAAATATCATCCCAAGCTGAGCGCAAAAATACTAGACGACGAATACATCAGGGCGTATATCGTTAGGCCTTATCAAACGTGGAAAGAGGAGGATGGTGACGTGGGGTACGTAGACCAGTGGAACCAGATGAAGAATATGGTTGGCTCGATGATACCAAGGCTGGCAGATGAGTCGAAGTGGGACTATATCAGGTACCAACCAGTCAAGAATGAAGATGACCTGGACAGCAGGTACAAGGCGTCTGGAAAGAATATTTTCAAGTATGATTCTCAGCATCCGGTGGCAGGGACTGGCACCACGCAGCACAAGGCGGCGCTGTAGGTTGAAGATGAGATAAAACCATACTATGACCAGACTTGGTAGAGCCGGAGGCACATGTATTCTGATCAATCGGAAGAAAGTCGGGTTCCTTGGCCGGTGGACGTTGCGATGTATAGTCGGGTGCAATCTGCAGGGGGCGAGACAGGAACTTATGAAATGTCTTCTGTAGCTTTTAGCCAAATTTTTAGAGAGCGGAAACATTACTAATGAACTTCTTTAATCTCTGTATCTGTCCTAATTCCTTCTCAAACGCAAAATTCTTGATACATGAATACAAATTCCTGACACTTTGGGAAGCTCGCTTAATACTAAAAAGTCAACGCTGGGACTAGTCGCTCAGAAGGCATCGGGAGAAATGAAGTTAAGAGGCCAACATAATTGGTTCTCTAGGTTCTTCGCAACAATAAATAGCAACCAAGACCTGTTTCCTGCACATATTATAAGAGAATTATCGGGACGAATCCACCTCCACGAAGCCTGGCGCATCTGGAGCCACCTTTGCACGCCGTTCTGATACAGGCGTACATGAGCGATTTTCCTAAACCCAATGTTACCAACATATGGTCTTCGCTGCTAAAGTTCTTTATATGATACAGCACGGCATGTGCCCAGTGTTCTAAGGAGCACCAAAAGCTGGTGACGAGGCTCGTTCTAAATAGGGGTTCACGTAAACGCATGGTCTGGATTAAAACCACTGCGGACTGTCACTATCACGATGCCATTTTTAAAAGAAGCAGGAGGCGGGGGCTACCTGGATGTGCACGAATGGAGATCTTCGGCAGGCTACGGAAGGCCTCTTGGCCTAATCTGAGATATATTTGGCATTTAAATAGGTTATGGTTAGCACACTGTCACGATTTGACTCTTAAAAAAAGCTTAAGATAAATCAACCAACCCACATGGGTAGAAAGACAGAGATTATTTAACCACTGTAGACCTCACTGATATTATAATACCCTTAATTTAATCTTATTTTTAGCTCTTGGCACGATCTGCGTAATAACAAGTATTATTAGACTTACATCTCTACATCTACGTCACGAAAGAGGTAGTTATACATAATTACAAAAGTCGTCGGCGCTTTCGTGAGAATAAACTAAAGAGCAAAGATATGCGCTAGGTCTCCTTACTGTGACATATAATGCTATAAAGCAGGGAGTACAATGGCTGGAGAATGGAGACAAGCAGCTACTACTTATCCCTTAGTCTTATCGAGCGCGTGAGCGAGGCAGATTCGGTGCTGTGGGGGGCTATATTCGACACCTCACTGGCTACTATCCGCGAAATCAACGCTGAGCCGATAGGGAATCCGTCATAATCTTCTACGAATTTTCTGCTTCTTCGTGACTGGTGTACGCCCACCAGGGAGACCACTTGATACCGTTTTCTCTTCACTTTTAATCGAACTCTCGACGACTCTTTTAACCGTAGCTGCAATTCTCTTATTTACAAAGACTTTTTAATTTGCTTCTCCTCGCCGTTTACTACATCTATATCGCCACTTTATAACTCGATTTCACACTTATTCCTTTTTTACCTATTGTATCCACGTTTTTGCTCTCGAATGCTTCGAACTTTAAACACTTTACAATTCTAATGTTTTCTCCTTGCCCTCGATATTAACTACGATATCCTTTTTTACAAAGTACCCTCGAAGTCCACTTTTTTTTCGCTACTATTTATATTTCTACTACTCTTTTGTATCTCGATTGTTTACACGAGTCGTTATATAACTATCGATATATAAACTTAAACATCGTATTATTAAGCTATATCGACGCTAAAGTATTTACTTAATCAACCCTAATCCCTCCTCGAAACCTCGTTTCTCTTTAATACTTCCTTGCTTTTTTTTATCTTATCTTAGCAGCGGAACCCTTGTTACTTTTAAGGCTTTTCAAGCTTATAAAAAATCATAACACTTACTATTTAAATACTAGTAAAACACACTTTTAATATTTTAGTAATGTTTTTAAAAAACGCACTTATATTATATAAGTATTAAAAAAAAGAAAAAAGTAAATACCAAGCGAGGAAAATTATAATTAAATAAAAGCTAATTTAAATAATATACTATTCTTATAACTGTTAAAAGCTAATAATTTTCTTACTGTACTAACATCTTGCTTCAACTCCTACGACTCTTCTAGATGATTAAGGGATTTTTAACAGAAGAACTTCTGGAGATGGGGGAATATTTACTCGCAGTTGGACATAAAAAACTCTATGACTAATGGTGTCTTTATCGTGAGAGCTCCAAGTATTTTGAACATTCCTAATAGCTAATCAAGGAGATTTATAAACAGGTCCTTGATTTACTCTGGCTTATCAAGCTCTTCCAAGTAAGAAGAACAACATCAAGGGATGAGAAGGTAACTAGTAGCGGGTCTAGACGTTGTTGTTACTAATATGCCATGTGTCCAGAGCTTCTTGCCACAAATCGCAGAGCACAAAGAACATGGCTCTATGAAATACATATTATGCAATTTACTACAATTGGATTGAATTTTACCACGAAGTTTGTTACTTAGACCCTGGTTGATGCAAAGAATCTGATGTAAGGCGAAATAAGTAACGCAAGGCTTCTTCCATCCTTGCGAGATACTGTCACTTGTTCCTTTATAGAATTTGACCTTCATGTGGAGTTCGTAAACCGAAGCGCCTCCAAAGGGCGGAACTGTAATTTATTATTACTTTACCTTTAGATACTTCAAATTATTACAGCTACTTACTCAATGAAGCGTGGTAAAGTAGGGATGTTCCACAGTCCTCTCAGTTATCCATACCTCACTGAAAAGGCTCTTTGTTATCCTTTATATTTGCGCGACAGATGTCATATACCTAGCATGCGAATGCATCGGATGCTTTTTAGTTCAAGGGGCAAGTAAGCATGTTCCTTTTTAGAAAACGTTAGTTCGGGCCCCACTTGGGGTTATATAATATTCGACTATAACAAAAGCTTTTTACTTTTATTTTCCAGCTTCGCCAAACCACACAAGCACTGAAAAAAAGTCTTATAATAATATGCTAGCCAAAAAAGAACAAGACGATAGTGAGGAGGAGATCCAAGTGGACGGTGGCGATGGCGACGGCGGCATGACAAAGATGGTTTGAAATCATCAGGGGCAGGCAAAAAAAGGGCAAAAACTCTCCTGAATAAGTAAAACAAATATAGACTCGGCTACTCTTTTGGTCCTGCGGTACGAATAGACTCTAAAGATCAGCAATATCCGCAAGAAGACGGTTCCACTACAAATCAATTACTTCATAACGTCGATCACCCCCTTTCCGCCCACCCCCCTATTCCGCCACCTCTTTTACACTAAAACTCATCGTCTTTAATAATTAATAATTTTCTTATTTATTAATAGAATAAGCTAAAATTAAAGATTTGTAATATTTTTTATAAGATTTATTATATATGACAGCGATAATTAATTTATATTACGTAATATTACAAACTAAGTGTTTAAAGTCTAAGAAATTTCTCTTGTACAAATTTGGTATGAATTTAATTTTTCTTATTTTTTTTAAAAGCTTTTATAATTATTAATATAAAAACTTAAAACTTATAATTAAAGTATATTTTATATAAAAAGTCTTAAGATTCTCAAGTTTCAATATAATTCTATTAATAGTACTCTGCTAATTAAGTAAAATATAAAACACTTGAAGGAACGAGCATGAAATATCTCACAACAAATTCTTTGTCCACCTGTCTTGCAGGAATTTCGTATTGCCCTTCTCGGATCCACTCTTTCCTTTGTCTACAAGTTTGATGTATATGAACAAGAAGTACGAATATGTCCCAAGTCTTGCTTGCATTTAGAAAATCTAAGCCGTAAAGCGTCCAGCTGGCGCGGAATAAAAGAGGTGACCCATGGTAATTATTCAGTGGCCAACCTGAGTAGATTGTTACTTTTACTGCCAGGTCACAGGGTACCGCTATTCACATATTAGCATCCCAGGAATCCAGCCCGTCCTCGTCCCAGCTCAAAGCCGTGTATGATCGACGATTGCTTCGAAATAACATCATGGATTCTAGCAAGCCGTTCGCCTTTTTGCCATTGGTTCAAGAAATGTTACGACCCACCACGGTCACAGCATTTGTATCTGTATTTACTTCCGTAACAACATTCAAATTTCCAATGTCATGATCATCGGACATCTTGCCACTACTAAACAGAATACAAGAGCTCTGCCTCCACTTGTTGAAGTGCATACCTGGCCTAAATGAGGCAGCTGCAAAAGACAAGGTGTATCTCGACACTTGGACACGGAAGACTCCTCAACCCGTCCTGGAATGTGAAACCCCTGCCAATATCTCGTTTAAAATGCAAAAATGGCCACCACCCTTTGACGTCAGTCTCTACATCTGATTCCATACCTCAACAAATAAATAACAAAGTCGCACAAACCAGTGGAACTACCCAAAAACCCGTCAACATGCAAATTTCAACGATGGATAAAACTTGAGCGTTCTCTCCTGGCAAAAAAGTTTGGATTGACAGATGATTCCTCTCCTCTACCTACTCTTCCTTATTTAATGACTTTACAAACCGATAGCTAATTATAACATTACAGTATGGCTTCTGCTCAATTAAAAGCATCTGCCGCAGCGAACCTCTTCGCTCCTTGGACCCGGCGTAATATGCCATCCCAGAATTATGCCCTCATCGACCGTCCTCAATTCCACCCTCAGAATCCCCCGCGCGTCCGCCCTGATCCTAGCACAACTCCAGTTCCTTCCTCGACTCCTACCGCCTCCACTCCTTCTCCTCCTCCAGCCCCTTCCTCTCCTCTTCCAACTGGCGAAATACAACTGTCTACGCGCCCCCGGTTGTGTATCTCAACATGAAGATACACTTACAGGAGCGCTCTTATAAGGTGTTGTAGGCCTGATATGAGCAGCCATATACTCTTGAGAATGTTCTCTATTGCTTCCCTTACAACTTTCTCGTCTGCGCCTTCAAGCCTCTGACGTGGTTGAGGCAGGGAGCATAGCTCTTGATGCATAAGTATAACTATAGTACCGATTCTTCAAGCTTCATCTAAAGACCGGAATATGCAGTTTGGTCATTTACATCAAGAGCTCGAATTGCTCTCAAAACACGCTGGCTCTCGTTTTTATTGGCATTGATGATTTGCTGTGATGCTGCTTCTGAGAAATGGTGTGTTTATTGTGATACGTTTCCAGCGCGTCGTGCATTGGACGTAGCTTTGAGTCTAGACGCGCTGGTAATAATGTGTCAATAGCTGATGACATTTCTGCTTGCGATGGTTCGGGAAGTTTGACAATGCGTTCGCTAATTATGAATACTGTCAGTCAGTGCTCATGGGTTTCTGTACCTGTTCAAGCCAGACTGCGATTTTTGTAAGATTACATAAATAATAGGTATTTTGTGTGCCCCTTGGGTATGACTAACTTAATGCTTGCCGTTTATTGTCATACCTACCCGTTTTTCCTGGTATTCTTTTTATTTAATAAGGTTAACTACTAGGATTGTGTGCTTTTTATTATGAATATATTTTATCTTTTTACCTAATTTAGGTGTGTAAATCTTTTTATAGTGCCTAAGTTTACATGTGGTTTCAGAGAATCGTTCTCACGGTCCGGCCGCCATCCTCGTCAACACGAATTGCTCTTACTCGCAATCGACGTATGGACAGATGACGATGATGACGGAGAAGAGGCGTTGGTTGTTGCGCTCCTTGCCTCCACTGATGATGACGGATCGGCAGCATTGGGAAGACGGGAAACAGCACTTTTTCGGGTTGAATCGATTCAATTTTAGAGACTGTCCTGGAGTTTTGGAAGTTTTATACCAGAGGAACTCTTTTTGCACTGCCAGCATATTGGGCTGCATCAGTTACACAACTCGCTCCCGCGGAAACATCAAGACCTTGTTTTTCTCCACCAGTTCAAGAGGCTTAAAATACTATCTGTTTTGATTGGTTATAACGGATTGCAGTGGATAGCGGACTGTTTTGATCCGCCTAGCATACGATATCCTGTCAGGTTCGCGACTCCATCATGTCGCGCAGCCTCAGCAAATTTCCTGTGCTGCCTCCATCCATTACACATATTCATTTCCGCTGGGACCTGGAGCTAAGAGAGGACCTTCTCCTTCCAGGGGCTTTATTAGCACGGGAGATACTGGATGAACTTCTCCATAAATACCGACTACTAGCCCTCTGTGCTACGACTCTGTTTCCATCCCCTAAACAAAACGCCCGTCCCCAATCAAGCGATACCTATCCAACAAGGACCAAACAACACCACACAAACTTTCATGCGCATCGGGATAATCTCGGGGCCGTAGAGAGGCTTATATCCCAGCAATCCATGGACACGAAAGTAATAAACTCGTTCAGTTGTGGGGAAATAAGGGGGGAGGGAGGCGCGTAGAAACCCGAGAAGTCGTGAAATCATTCAGCAATGAATTGAGCATTTACATCTTCTCTCTGTCTCACTCCTAGCGCCGACGCTGAGGTATGGAGCAATCAAAACTCATATGCCCAACGCCTTTGCCTAAATGTCCCAGAAAGCCCAGAGTATTAGCTCTCTTGTCCTACAGTAACAGTTTGTACAGTGGCAAAGTAGCATCACAGAGCGTCTTCCATCGTTGCGTACCCACATCGGTAGCACTGTGCTTTTGGACATCTGGATGAGGAGTGCCCAGTTTGTTTGCACTTAGTACAGTTGGTTGCCGAGCGGTATTGGGGAGAACCGGCAGCTTGCGGCGAACGAGTGGGTGATATGACGCCGAGGCGTGGTGCAATATGAGGAGAAGACCACACAGTGGCTCGTGAAAGAAGAGGAGCGGTTGCCTCAGGAGGACGTTGTGAAGGCGTGAAGGCAGTGATCGTGGATAGGCGGATGACGGGGCCAGGCACGTTCTTGTTGCGAAGATCCAGGGCGAGCAAGGGATATAGTCTGTTGATGGCTGTCGATATGCCGCGCACCACCCAATTATGCGCTGGTACGGGGTTTATGAAAAACACTGCTAGTCCATACGTATGTTCATCTGCCACTTACAGTACTGCTTTTGATTTTTGGGGGTCATCGTGAGTTGAATTGAATTGAATTGACTCAGTGGAACAGTGCTATACCCCTGATGTGAATGGCTTCTGTAGACGCTGCCAGGCTTTCGGACCAAACTACTGGGCCGCCAACGGTTAGAATTTAGATGGGAAGAGTTGCACCGCGCTCTTGCATTTCCTCCTTCTTCTTCTTCTCCTCCTCTTCTTCGATCGTGCCTGGGCTCTAGGCTAGGATCTTCAACTGGCAAATCAGCGAGTAACCCCCGATTGCATGGAAGGACAGGAGGGAAAGGGAAGGTAACGTAAGAAGGAGAACAAAGGGCAGGAGAAAGTACACAGACTCTCGATCGTTATTCATGTGATTATCAAAGCAATAGATTTTAGATTTTTAGGCGCGTTTCCCCAAATTTCAACTCATTGGTGCCTCTTATTGCCGACTGTTTTGTAGGAATTCTGAATTCCTCTTGTACCAATGCCTGTCTACTGCAGACGTGGCTAACAACTAAAATTCATTCACTCGACTGACTTTACTAACATTCATTTAATTTCTATCCGGCTTATAAATCCTTTTTAAACATTTTACGAGGATTCCAGCCCTACCCACACTCGTTGGTTTCTTATGTGCCAATGATCACCGAGCAAGCACTTTGTCCTACGCAAAGTTACAAAGTATATTTTAAAAAAAAAACAGCGTAGCATGAGAACATCATAGAATCGGAATATCGTAACATAAAGATATCGTACGGGATCTGATCCGTGGTGAGCGAAAGGACTGACTGATCTCTGCGGCGATTTAGTGGGCGCAGTATGGAAGTTAAGCCAGGTAAAAACAAGCAGGGTTAGGTATACTAGGTTTGTACGAAGATAATTAAAACTGGTTATGTCGAGGGAGAAACCCTAAAAAAACACAACAAGAGGGTAGCATGTAACGAGTCACCGAGGGATTTCCTAGGTTAAGAAACGACAGATTAATCAAATGAAATCTAAAGATATCACATATCTAAAGTGTACAGATTGACGAAAAAAGAGAGAGGAAAAACTTTTATTAGATAGGATGTGTATGTAAAGTCTTGTTTTTATTTAACTTTCAAGTGTTAGTGCCTTTCATGTATGTGAAGGACCGGCGTAGCTATGTGACAAAGGAAACTCGGAGGTCGTCCCCACTACAGTAATCTCAAGAGCTAAGAATATTCTCACTTTTATTTTGCAATTACTTCTAGCTCCTAAGCTGTTTGCTCTGTTCTGTATGATTGATCGATCCACTGGAGGCTAACTGAATGAATTCTATATTTTTATTTCTGTCTATGCATTCCATTCCATTGCATTGCATCCAAATGAACAAAATCCATCTATTCCAAGAGTGGAACCGGGGCTATACGATTCACATTAATGACCGCCCCGTTGAAAATAATATCCGGCGTATTAGGTGATTCCCCATCGGTCACCTCGCCCTCATACCGCCTATAACTCATATCCGCAATCAACTGCTCAACATTTTTCGCCACGGACTGATAACCACCCTTCTGGACCAGAAGCTGCACTTCGGGGTTGGGATGAGCTATCAAGTACGCTGCCAGTCCCGCCACTTGCGGCGCTGCAAAGGACGTGCCTGTCTTGTGTTCGTATGCGTTGCCGAGCGTTGCGCAAAGCACATTCTTTCCTAGCGCGTATGCCTGTAGACAGTCCGAGCCTGCATCGGTGATGGTGCATTTTGGAGTGATGTCGGAGCGGAAACCATCGAGGTCAACGCTGCCGACGGCCAGAAAGCCAGGGATGGTCTGACCATACCGGCTGGGCCGCACCGAGTCGATAACATGGCTGGGATCGGTGGGGATGCCGTCGTTGTCACCGTCGTTGCCGGCTGCGGCTACCACGACGATGCCGTTATTTATGGCCCACTGGATATACGCCTCGTACCAGTCTGTCTCTGATGCGGGCAGTGCAGCACCACCTAGCACAGTGCATTAGCCATTGGGATGGATAAGTTTGTTGAGCGGAGAGGAAGAGTTACCAAACGACATATTGATTACGGCCTTGCCTTGTAGCCCCAATTGAATGACGTCGTTAACACTGTGCACAAAGCCATCGAATATCGAATGCTCAGTGAATGCAATCTTGACAGAATACATAAATGCATCCTTAGCCACGCCTAGCGTAGCCCCAACAGCCTGCGAAGCAACGCAGTTCCCATGGTAGAAGGTGGTGGTAGGCGAAGCCCCTTTGGCAACATATTGTGCGGATCCGGTTAAACCAACGAATTCCTATCGCGATAAGTAGTTTTTAGTTTTGTTTGGCACAGATTTTAACCCCAAAGTTCCCAGAATCGTATCCCACTTACCTGATGCGGTTCAACACCGGTATCAATTATGTAGATTCTTGTGCCTTGCCCGGAAGGTCTCTCGGTCAGGTACTCTTTTCCATCATAGTTCGGTGAGTCATCGGTGAACCAGTTCTTCTGGGAGAGCATTCGAAGCTGGTCTGGGCTGTTCGGTTGTGGCACGACATTCGTAGGCTCAAATACCCATTCTGGATATTTTCTTGTTGCTCGTTTCTGAAATTTTGACCGTGCGTCGTTATGTGAAGCTGAATTCTGGAGAATCGAGCGTTTTGCTTTGCTGGGAGAGCCAAGGCTTTGGCGCGAAAGAATGACCGTCTCCAAGATCGGGTTCTTCTGAATTGATTGGAGTACGGTTTCATTGATGGTTGCGACGTGCGCAAAAACTCCAACTAATGGATAGGATATATGCACATCGTCACTTGATTTTGGCAAGGAGGAAACCAAGTTTTCGAATTCAGCTTGATTTGTGCCAATTTTTGCCACGATGAAGTACGGTGTTCCAGTTGCCGTTGCGGAGGAGGTAGTGCTGCTGGTGGTGGTGGTACTTGTAGTGGTGATGGTGGGGGCGGTTGTAATTGGTGCATCCTGCCCGGGTTTTGGTCCTAGAGCGCTGATTACAGCGGCGAAGATGAGGACTATAGAGGGATTATCATGAGAGAGTGAAAATTAGATTATGGGGAAAGATGAGTGGGAAAGTAGCTTCTTACAGACGCCAGATGCAACAACTCCCGCAGGCCCTACCCACGCAGGAATCCCAATTGCCACAGACTAGCCTTGGTTAGTAAATCAAACATCTTTAATCAGGAGCGCGTTAAATCCTTACTGCGTCGACCACAGCTAAGTCTCTTTGGTAATTCAGCAGTGGTGTTTCCGAATTTGCCATGCTGACCTGGTCATCCGCAATCGCCGCCTGAACAGGACGAGACAATGTATTTGAGGTGTCCACTAAAAGAGAATCGTTAACATTGATTATCGCAAGGATTGGAGTTGAAAGCACACACTCCCGCTCTCAAGACTTAGTCTTTGTTCCGGATTGAGCTACGCGATATTAAGCGAGAATCAAGAACGTTCATGCCAAGTATCTCACCAAAGGGTTCGTTTCTGAAACGATATCCAGATTACTTGCCCTAGTCGAAGCACTCCGCACGTCATTCTCACAACTTCCTGCGCTCAAACATTAGCTCATTTTGATGACAGAGCAGAGAAGTGAGCATCATACCTAGGTCGCCCAGCGCTGTCCCTACCTTTGCCTGTGATCTCCGAAGATTTTGGAGCTCAATACTCTCCCTTTTGATACTTTGTCGTTTTCGAACCTTTTGACCTTGAACTGACTGCAATGCCAAGAGACAGGTTTTGTACAGAGAAATTGCTTCAACCACTTCAGCCAGTTTGTCAGTGTAAGCCTGCAGAGCAGCAATGACCTCAGAGACGACGGGGTTCGACCAGGTCGTATCTTCGTAGACCTGAAGGCGGTTGCCGTTGCCACATATCTGAGTTGGGTCCCCGGAACATGGCACGCTGCAGTCTGCTTGGCCCGTAGTAGCTGGGTTATGTATCGTATTACCAACGTAACATTCGCTGGCAATGCTTCAGTGAAATCACCATCATGGGATCTCGGACGCGGACTTACCCATAATATTCAACGCCAGCATACCTGAGACCACGCCTCTGAGCCAATTGGACGCATTTCTGTACTGTCATTCCTGTCGTACTGTAGTCATTGACAGAATCGACGACTAGTACTCGAGCGTTGCCCGAATCAACATAGCAGCCTTTGCTCTTGAAAGATCCACTTGATGGCACAACGGTTGGAGCTGTTGTAGGTGCTGGAACAACAGCTGTGGACGGGGGAGGTGCGTATGTGTAGTCTTGGTACAAGCTGATACGATTTCCACCTCCGCAGATGGAAGTCGACGAGCCTCCGCAAAGCATATCACATTGGCCAAGAGCTTGAGATGAAGCCGAGGCAATAGTATTCCCCCAATAACATTCACTGCCGTCTTGTCATTAGCAGGCACGTGCCCCACTTTCACAGGCCGCTAGGATCAGGAGTACGTACACTCCATATTCAACGCCGGCGTACTTGAAGCCTTTAGCGAGAGCTGTGCACTTTTCTACCGTCATGTCTGCTGCTGTTGAAGATCCGCCGGTGAGGGCTCGCGCGTTAACGCCATCGATCCAGCAGCCGATGGAAAGGAAGGTGCCAACCACTGGTGTCTCTGACGGATCTCGACCGGCAGGCAGAACATTGATGGCTTTTGAGAAACAGCTCGCAGCAGCGGCGTCATTCGCTGTCAGCACGCCAAAACCGCAGTTGGTTGATACCGAGATAGATCCGCACTGATTTGGACAGGACAGGATACTTTGCAGACTTGATAGGAATCCATTAGCACCCGGCTCGAGACTCAGATAGAAACCTATGTATCTGAGTGAGGTGAGGAAAGGAAAGGCAGTGTACTGTACCTTGATTGAACCGATGAGCCGGAAATGGGAGGGGGGACGGAACCATCCAGGCACGAATAGGCGATTTGAACCAGCGACGTGCCACTCAACGACGAGGAGAAGACAATTGGGACACTACCGCCTCCATAGACTTTGGAGGATTGAAAGCTCGCAATGGCCCCCCGTAGACCGGCATCATGAGCGTTTCCATCACTGCATCCGCCGCCCAAGGTGCCACATTGGACGGTCTGGGCATTACTGCAACGGACCAGAGAGAGCAAGAGAAGGAAACAAGTGTAGTGCTGATGCATGGTCGGCTCGGCCACGCTTGAAATAAAGGTGTGTAGCGCAGTAGATCTAGCAGATGATCATGGCCAAACCACACTGGCGGCTGGCAGGTAGTTTATAGACATCGCAGACATTCTGGATGGCATGGGATGGGATGGACGTCCCGAGGAGCGCCCAACTGAGGCGGGATCGATGCCACGGAGCTCGCTCCGTTTGGATCTTAGGGAAGTTGCATGGGGGCCTTCGCCTGGCTCGTCTCTTTGGCCTATTTACGAATCGGCCCAGGCAATAAAATATAATAAAGTGTCCCAACGCCATGCATCAATTATTGCTACCTAAGTAACTCCACTCCGTACTACTGGGGACTCCGTTAGGCTGAGTAGGTAAGGTAGTAGAAGTAGTTGTAAGTTCAGACCGGCCGTCGAGATTACGGACTAGGCCGAGAGAAGAGCGTTGTGCGGGTGTTCCTGGCAGGGCTGAACCGCCACGGCAGCCATTGGCCAGTAAAATACATGCGAATCGTCACATGAACCAATGAGACGTCTAGCACGCATCGCACCGGCATATTAATAAGCTCAGCACCGAACGCCTCGTCCGTACAAAAGAATCTCCGCCCCCAATCCCTCCTCCTTGGCGGCCGACCAGATCGCCTACCTCAATCACATGGCTTCAGAGAATCAAAAAAACATCGAACAATACTGCTTGCTCCAGAGAGTAATACAGACAAGACAGATAGACAGAATGGCAGAATGTAGCACAGTCTTAAGGCACTGGTTCCCCATCTTCCCCCCCTCCCCCCCCCCCCAAATCGCACCTGGCCCGGCCACCTCTCCTTCTCTTCTTCTCTCCTCCTCTTCTTCTCTCCTCTCCTCTCCTCTCTCCTCTCCTCTCTCCTCTCCCCTCCCAATTTTCTTCTCATTCTTGATCGCAAGTATTATTCTTGCAGCTATCAATTCCACTCGTCGTCATGTATGGTCCAGCTCGCGTCGTCCTCCTGCTGTTGGTGGTCACCGCCGTTGCCAATCCAACCTTCGTCCTGCCTCAACAAACTGGTGCTATCAGGTATGTACCATCCCGTCCCGAATCTTGCCAGACCTATAAGCTAATGATCAAAACGTAGTTTAGATTTCCTAGCCGGAGATGCTCTCGGCCTCCAGAGGCGAGCAGTCGACAAGGCGCTTTGCCCTGCTCAATACGCTCAGCCGGGCTCAATTCGCTTTTTCCAGTATCCCTCGTCACTATTCGTGACTGGAGCTGCGGGCTCTGCTATCCCCACAGGGACTTCAAAACCTTCGACAGCCCCGGCGGCCTCGGCGTCCTCGACTTCCTCTACCACGGTCGCCATTTCGTGCCAACCAAGCTCCCAGTCATGTGAGGAGACTGGTTGCCAAGGAACCTTTACGAACAATGCCGCCACCTGCAAATCCACAACTATGCAAGGCTGCTCTTGCCGCCCTACAATCAATACCCCCGGGTTCCTCTGCAGTAGCATCCAGAATTGTGACACCAACAACTGTGCCGGAAGTTTCGATGGGAATGGCAAGGCTACCTGCAAATCCTATGGGGCCGGCTGCCAATGTCAAGCAACCACCAATACCTGCGGCGCTGCCCAATCTTGTGACGTTGATAACTGTGCTGGGACTTTCGACCTTAGTACAGGCAAAGCTACGTGCAAGAATTCTCGCGCTGCCTGTCAGTGTACCCCAACTACGAACACCTGCGGTTCACCCCAATCATGTGACAACAACAATTGTGGAGGGAGCTTTGACTTGAGTACTGGAAGGGCTACTTGCAAGAACTTCTTTGCTGGCTGCCAATGTCAAGCAACCGCTAATACTTGCGGCGCTGCCCAATCTTGTGACGGCAATAATTGCGGTGGAACCTTTGACTTAAGCACAGGCAAAGCTACGTGCAAGAATTCTCGCGCTGGCTGTCAGTGTACCCCAACTACGAACACATGCGGTTCACCCCAATCATGTGACAACAACAATTGTGGAGGGAGCTTTGACTTGAGTACTGGAAGGGCTACTTGTAAGAACTTCTTTGCAGGTTGCCAATGCCAGGCAACCTCGAATACGTGCGGCGCTGCCCAATCATGCGATGGCAACAATTGCGGTGGAACCTTTGACCTGAGCACGGGCAGAGCTACATGCAAGAACTTCTTTGCGGGCTGTCAATGCCAAGCGACAGCGAATACGTGCGGGTCTCCACAGTCCTGCGACAACAACGGCTGCGCGGGGACATACGATGCCAACACCAATACCGCGCGCTGTCGAAATAACTTCGCGGGCTGCCAGTGCCAACCTACAGCTAATACCTGCGGCGCCAGGCAGCCCTGCGACAATGGTGGCTGTGCCGGGACATTTGACTATAACTCCAACACAGCTCGATGCCGCAACAACTACGCCAACTGCGAATGCAAACCTACGATCAACACCTGCGGTGGTCTTGGGAGTTGCGAAGGGGGAGGTTGCGCAGGAACAATCAACAACGCCCAGACCCTCGCCGCATCCTGCAAGGGCAGTTATATCGGCTGTCCCTGCCAGGCGACCAGCGGAGTGACGCGGCTTCAATGTGGAAGTCTCGCTCGTTGCGACTTTGCTGGGTGTGACGGTGCCGTTTTCACCGCAAATAATTATATCGGATTGTGTAGGGCCGGACCTCATGCCGGATGTGGATGTACACCAGTCGCCGGTACACCGAATTTGGTCCCCCTACCCTCGGTTCCAGACTACCATACGTGCTTTGTTTCTTGTCAGTCGGGCAATCCGTGTTACTGTGTTTGTGATGACGGGACGTTTGTGGTCGCCAATAATGGGGTTCTCGTATGCTAGACGGAAAGAAGACTTGTTATTTGGGATAGCACTATGATCGGACTGGGTTGCGTATTATGTTGACAGAGTCTGTTCTGTCGTGAAAGAAACTCGAACCTTGTCTCATCTGCTTGAGGTTAGCAGGGGCAATCTTGCGTAGGACTGAAATTCGCAGTTGGCGCGAGTAGCATGAGTAGCATGAGAATAGCGTGGAATCAGAATATCGTAACAATAGAATCTCTCACGGGATCTGTAATGTGTTAACGAGTGATCTCTGCGACTTATTGAGGAAGAGTTGAAGCGATTGTTTGTTTACTGAATTACGCTGTAAGATGGACTCCCAGAGCGGTAAGTATTGGCAGAACCAAATCAGGTTATATGCAGTGCAAAGAGCTTAATACGGGGCATTAACATTTGAGGTGTTGACCACCTGACAGAAGCAGACGAAAAGACCAACATTCCCCAAGGAGTCCCAACCGGAACGAATCCCAATCAGAAAATCGGAAAATCATAATTAAACACAAAAAGCCGGCATCCCTCTCATTCCCTCATTATGCGGCTGATTGACAGCTCAACATACGAGCTCCGAGAATTCTACGAGAAGCAAATCCCCCGGTATGCCATTCTATCTCATCGATGGGAGGAAGATGGAGAAAGAACGTTCCAAGACCTACAGGCTGGTCGAGGGCCAGCATGAGCGGCTGGGCCAAAGTTGAGGGATGCTGTAAACAAGCCTTGAAAGATGGTTGGCGATACTGTGTATGCGCCGTCATTCGATCTCTTTTAAAAAAAAATCTAACACATGGATATAATGGATTGATTCTTGCTGCATTGATAAGACAAGCAGTGCCGAGCTCTCGGAGGCTATTATCTCTATATTTAAATGGTGTCGCCAGGCAGAAGTATGTTATGCTTACTTATCCGACGTGGACTCCAAGGAGGGACGAGGTCTAGCTTGGCACCTTTGATCAAATCCATCACTGGTATTTCCCACCTGTTCAATTACGCGGAGGCCTCGGTCGCACAGAAGATGTGCTGGGCTTCCTAGACACAGACTACTAGGATCGAAGATCAAACTTACTGTCTACTCGGGATCTTTGGCGTCCATATGCCCCCGCTCTACGGCGAAGGCACCGACGTTCTCCATGTTGCGGGCCAGTCTGAATCAAAAAAGAGGATAGAATCGTCGGCTTCCGTACTAGACTCTCTTGGCAAGCCGAAACACGTGGTATCATCGAGTTCCGTTCTGCCAAACCTATTCATACTTGAAGATCTCACAATTTTCACTATTAAGCCCGTCATATTTTCTTCCGCGACTAGTGAAGTATTATGACTCTGTTATCCTGTGAGGGATACAGTTGGATCACACAGACCAAGGAAACTTCTCATAAATAAATTTACTGTCTTTTGAGGGAAGTAAACAATATTTTGGATTCAATCTCATCATAATCAGCATCAAGCTCCGGGAATTCTCCTTGGCTTTGCTGGCGCCTTTGTGCTATTTTCCGAGGTAACCGAACGAATAGGGCCAATGGGAAGGAATAGCGTTGCAGGGTCCTAGAACGCCCAGAACAAGCACCATCAGAGGTCTGGTCCCCAGCTCAACACCTGTAGCATACCCATAAGAACCTTTTTGTCTCCAAATCGAAAACAAATTCCACGCACCAACTCTGACGCCATGTTGCCTAAGCACATACAAACTGGGGTATTGTGTGACGAGTAATTCCAGCATCTCAACAAGCAGTCGTGTATCGTCTGTCACAACCAATCTGTGTGACATCAATCCATTCTGTGCTATTCAACAACAGAACATCCGTCTTTCAGCTCCTCCCACCCACGGACTGCCGTTTAGACCTGGCGACATTCGCATTCTCCGGTGCCCAGTATGCTGTTTACTGGTCCTCTAGCTTCATCACAGCAGCCCGTTCTTGTGCAGGGGAAGTGTTGAACTCAACCTTTTGGTTCTTTGCTTTCGCCTTCTGGACGGCAGCAGCATGAAGAGCTGGTGTAGCGAACCATCCTTTCTTCGCAGGCGCTTCGACTTCGTACATGCGAATTGCTCGACGAGACCTTTCCTGAGACCCAGTTAGTAAAGTGACGAGGAAGTGAAGAGGATGTGCGAGGTCTTACGAAGCTGAGTCACATCCAAGTCTCGTCCTTCGAGGATCTTCTGTGCCATCGCCATGTGCTCTGGCAAGGCCCAGTCCCAGCACAGAGCCCATTCGGGGTTCTTCTCCCATAGCTTGAAGGGGAAATCCCTAAACTTTCGATTACGTCGCTTGAGAACTCCAATGGTAATGAATATCGGCTTTCCGTCACGGCTACGAACGAGTTCACCGTTATCGTCTAGCATCGGGTAGATGTTCTCACGGTACAGATGACTGGAAAAGGCCTGCCTCGGTTCTCTGTAATACCCGGGAATTTGGATGTCCCACTCATTGTACATTCTTGCGTAGTTGAAGCTACGGTCTTCGTAATGATACCGGAGCCAACGTAACTACTCCTACGCTAGAGGAAGATCTCGGGGTTAGTATTGCCTTTCTGAGTGATGATTAGGATTGCTGAGACTAATTCAGGAGACGGGAAGAATGTCTGAGGACGAGGCACGGCCTCGGGCCTCTCAAAATGATCTAGGTAGTCCAAATGTAGGGGTGGTCTAAATAATGGTAGGGGGACTTAAAGGTTAAAACTGTCGTGAGGGCAGTAATTGAAGCAGTAGAAAAGTCAGTCAGGGTTTAAGTATTATAACTTTAGCTATTTTATATAAAGAAATAATAAAATATTTATATCTATTATTATTTTATACTCTTATATGCGAGTTCATTTTAGTTCTCTTAGTTTTCTATGGATCTCGCACGTTCTTGTAATGTCTTTATTTTAGCTCTCCTAGTCCCGTGGAGGTCTCGCACGCCTCTTTGGCACGTATTACCTTACTCCGGCGGCGAAATCAGACTAGTAGGTCTCATCTAATCGTTCTACATGAGTTACTCCTCGAGGTAACCTCGAGGAGTGCTTTTGTAGGGTCTCCGACCTCTACGGAACCAGAACATCATACTCCCAAGACCTCCTTCCAACATGTCCCTCCAACGACTCACCAGCAACACTATACTCAGCCCACTACTTCAACCCATCTTCATGACAAGAATGCTGTGCAAATGGTAGCGGATATACTGTACCCATTCGTCCAACCTCAACCCACTCCCCAGGTTCCCCAACCCTCCCATCTTGCCTTCCTCACTCCAAAATCTGACCAAATAGCAGATGCATACGACTCAACCTTCTACTGCGCCCAAACACCTACCGGTGCAACATTCTGCTGTCCGTCCACACACGCTCTCGCTATCAGCTTGCGCCGTCTTCAACGACACATCCACATTACGGACGGCGCACTCGACAATTACGTCAACGCTCTTCGTGCCACCATCAACGGTGGCAGCTAGCACAATTACCGCCCGTGCAGACTGGTGTTGTAACAGTGGTTGGGCGAGTTTAGCGAGCCTGACTGACAATAACTACGGGATTTTGGAATACGAGGGTAACAAGAACGTGTACGGATGCGAGAATCGCGGCGTTGGCGAGTGCGAACGCGTCGTTACTGGAGTATCCGCCGAGTAGTGGCGGGGAGGGAACCAGAAGGCCTTTGAAGGGGTGGTGGGAGGTGCTCGTTTTGATGATGGGGTTAGGTTTGGGTCTGGGCAGTCTTCGATGGCGTAAATGGTAATGGATACAGTATTAATAAGTGTGCACTGGTCTACGAGAACCAGAATGCAGGGACATGACGATGATGATAAAGAAGTAGCAATGGTAAACACGAACATGAAGGAATGTCACTAGAAAAAGCTTGATACGAAAGACCAGTACGCCTGCCCTTGATTCATCATAGCTGGTCATTTTTTATATGCATAGTCACAGGTAGGTATTCGTCGCTAAGCTCTCCCACCTTCATGCTCTTGCGAAATGCTCTTTTTACTTCGCATCACACAGTATCATTCTATGCCAGCCGTCCATCCGTTTACCCAAGTCCAACTCCAAACCCAACCTCCAAGTATGATGCGAACCCAATAGCAGTGCCGTATTTCCCATCACACGACTCAAAGGCAGCTCAAAGGCAGCTCAAAGCAAACTCTCCCAGGCATCCAGTCCCGATTTTTTCTGCCCCTGCTGATTCCCCATCTGTGCTCCCAAACCCATCCCCTGCTGCTGAGTACCAAATGAATTATTTTGTGCCGGTGGTGGCGGTTTAAATGCATTCGCATTCGACTGATACGAACTCGCTCCCGGCGGTGGGGGTAGAGAGAATGAATTCGAAGCAGCCATCTGTGGCCGTTGTTGGCCAGGCGGAGGCAATGAAAAGGCATTCATGGGGCTCGTGGCAGTAGGTCTTTGCTGGTTTATTGACATGTTGTTCAGTGAACTTGGATTGGACAGATTGGAGACCGGCGTGCTATTTGTGCTTGCCCATGGATTTGGAGCTGCTGCGCCCCAATTGACGGATGTTTGTGATTGAGGTGTTTGGAATGTTGATGGAATTTGTGGCTGGAGAGGGGCAGAGTAAGTATTTTGTTGTTGTGGCTGCATTGGAGTACTGAAACTATTTTGTGGTTGGAGAGGTTGTGAATACTGGGTTGACGTCGGACTGAGAGCATCGAAGCGAGACAAGTCAGGCGTGATTGTTCTCGAGGCAGGCTGTTGTGGTCGCATAGGGACCGTAATTGGATTTCCTGACATTGCTGTTGTAGCTGAAGTTGGGGTTGACCATGCGAATGATGGCGTGGTAGATCTATTCGAGACATTTCTCGGTGTTTGGGCTTGTGCAGGTCCAGAATCCCATCCGCCATCTAGTGGATTCGATGGTGACGTTGGCCCAGCGTTTCCTTTCACGAGGCGCTCGAAATCGATTTCTGGGTCGTCCGATGCACCGTTGCTGCTGAATGCGTTGGTAGCACTGAACGACATGAAGTCATCATTGGCCTTTGCTTGGGCTCCGTTTGCTCCAGAGAGTTCCTGGAGTTTCTTCGTTTGCTCGGCCTCGACTCGCGATGATAAGCTCTTGATTAGATCCATGAAGAGTTGAAATTGCTTGAGATCTAGCAGAGGACCTAAACTCATGCTCCAGAGTACTGGTAGAATATCCATCGCGACGAAGTCTGCATCCACCACACCTCCCACTTGCCGCAAAACGTTGAGTGCTGCAATGCCAACAGCGGGCTCTTTCGTTTTGATGCCCTTGATCAGGGGTACGATTTTTTCTTGCATCGTATACTTGTCCAGAGCAGTGGATGAGCTTTTCTTGGTTGCATTGGAATTGTTGATGCCATCGAGACCGTCATTACTGGATGCTGGATCATTAGAGCCGCCACAAAGAATCACGAATGCTTCCAGACCCCGGACTTTGATTCCAAGACTGCTGGTTTTGGTGAATACCGAGGCAATCACTGGAAACAGTTCGTTCTTAATGGTTGAGAAATCTAATACTGGCAAAATGATTGGTAGACTGCGTAGCGCGGCATCTACAATGGTGTGGGTTGGGGACTCGATCGCTAAGTGAATGATGGGAAGGATATCTATATATGTGAGCTTTATCCCAATGTATCTCTCCCGTGAACTTACTGTCTTTGAATTCTTTTCCAGAGCAATTGCTGGCAATAGCCCTGATATGCTCCAATAAAACCATCAAGCCTGCTTCTTTGGCAGAATCTCGCTCAGGAGGGGTTTTGCTGTTACCAACAGGAATGAAAATCTCATTCAAGCGAGGTATGATCTTCTCCGTGAACGCCCTCCGCCCTGAAGGTAGCAATTCCACGATGGTAAAGATATTCTTCAGTATCAGGGACAGCAATTCTCGGTCTTTCATCTCCTCGAGTAAAGCGGGAAGGACTTTCTTCTCTAGTACTGACTTGGGAAATGACGGCAACACCCTCGAGAGTCCACGCATGAATTGAGCTTTCTCATTTGGGGTCTTTGCTGGTAAAGAATCCAGAAATCGAATGGTTGAGATCAGAATGTTGTCGAAATACGCACTTTGCTGAAACTCCTTTGCAGTCATTCGCTGCGCTGGTCTTCTTGTTATCAAGCGGGGGAGAACAGAAGATGTGAGGTCTTTTGGGATCGGTCGTGAGGACAGGAAGCCATTGCTGGCGGAAGGTATTGATGAAGAAGATGCAAACAATCTCTTGTATGTTGAGACACTCGCGTTGGTTTGTAGTGGCGAAGTATGTGGTGAATTGTACAGAGCAATTATCAACAACCCAAGGGAAAACATATCGGCGGCTATGTTCAGATTCGAATCCAGCACGAAGTCAGGGGAGGTGTAGTCGAGGTTCATTTGTACAGAACGAGGCAATCGAGGGTCGAGATTCAGAATTTCAGAGAGATTTATGGGTATCACGGAGCTGGCTTTCGTCGAACCATCTGGAGGACTTGAGAAACTCAATCCACTGATTTTCCAATCAGACTGTATTTCATCAGCAACTGTCCACGGACACGTAAGGGCACTCCCACCTTAGCATTTACAAACACAGCATCTGGTGTCAAGTTCCCATGCACAAGACCAGCATTGTCATGTAAGAACTCCAACGCCTTGCTGATCTGCTCCAAGCCTTTTTGTATTTCCAATTCGTCAATCTCCAATTCTCTCCTCCGTCTGCCACCTTCCGCATCTTCTGTAACGAATCGACTCGATCGACCTCCCACGCCTCCAGCTCTCTCTTGCTCATCCTTCTCCTGCAGCAGGCCCGATAATGAAGCAGTAACAGTCTCAGTGGCGAATTGCAGTCCGCCATTCCTGGTATCTTCCACAGGCTCAACAAGTTCCAAGATATTCGGATGCCGTAATCTAGCCAGCGACGAAGCCTCTTTCTTTAACCTCTCCACCACTTCCTCCGTCGCCCTCTTCAACGAAGCAGCACTCGACCTCCCTAGCGACCCAGCATGCGAGTCTAGAGACTTGCGATCGAAGACAAAGATCGAGACAGCCTTGCCCGTAGACTTCTTCTTCGCATCGTAGATCTTCCAGGGACCAGACGTCGAGCTAGGTGTTGATGCAATCGAGTAATTCGAGTTGATGTTCGAGGAGAAGGATTTCAGGGCAGAGCTGAACATTTTGATGGGAGCTCCTGAGAGCTATGCTTGCTTTGCTTTGCTACGCGCAGCCGCGGAGGAGTCTATGGTCGCATTGAGAGTTGACAAAGGAGTGGATGTGCAGGCAATGGTTGCAAGCTGCAGAAGTATTGATCACTTGGAGTGAACTCGATGTAGTTGCAATTGCAAAGGACTCAGTAGTGAAATTGAAGATATACTTGCAAGGCAACGATTGGGTGGTTCTGCAAGCCAATTAAGTTCTCGAGCCTCGTCAGCTTGGTGGTGTGTATGGAATCCAATTGAGTGATGGGCTTTCGGACGAGGCTCTGTGGCTGTGCTGAGGCTGAGCTGCTTACATAACGAAAGGGCGGCGCATTGAATCGGCAAGCAGCGGGCAAATAAAATGTCTTGGCATTGCAGCACAGCTCCGATTTTAGGAGACGGCATTATTTACATTTCTATATTGTACTCACCTCCATATCTCTGACTCAACCCAAGCATCAACCCCCACGATTGATTACCTATAAAGAAGGTTGAGCTGGAGTATACGACACAGACCTCCATCTCCAATCCTCCATTTCTAATTTCTCGCAATGCTTCGTCAATTCCGCCCAAAGGCGTCGCTATTCCAGCAGCCCTCGAGGCTGATAGCTACAGCAATATGTCAACAACAATCGAGACTTTACAGCATCCAAGCCAATGCCGCGTCCGATCTCAAGGTGCAGGATATCGATCCGTCAAAACTCTCTATCACGAAAACAACTACGCCTAAAGAACTGGTTCCGCCAAATGAATTGGTTTTTGGACGAACCTTCACCGGTCCGCCACTTTTCTTCTTGTCTTTGCCCTGATACTACCCTCCATTCTAAGCCACTCTATTCAATTGTCTCTCGCAATACTTGCTATACATATCTACATCTAAAAAAAAATCAATTATATAGCTAACACAATCTACTCAGACCATATGCTCTCCCTCGAATGGACCGCCGCAGACGGCTGGCTCCCCCCACGCATAACACCCTACCAAAACCTCTCCCTCGACCCCGCCTCCTGCGTCTTCCACTACGCATTTGAATGCTTCGAAGGCATGAAAGCCTACAAAGACTCGCAAGGCCGCGTGCGACTCTTCCGCCCCACGCAAAACATGGCCCGAATGAACAAATCCTCCGCCCGCATTGCCCTCCCCACCTTCGACTCCTCCGCTATGATAAACCTCATCTCGCAATTCGCACAGCTCGAGGAGAGATTCATCCCAGATACGAGAGGGTACTCGCTCTATCTCCGCCCGACTATGATTGGTACCCAGAGAACGCTTGGTGTTGGTCCACCAGGAAGTGCGCTGCTATATGTGATCGCCTCGCCCGTCGGTCCATACTACCCTACGGGCTTCAAAGCCGTATCGCTCGAGGCTACAGATTATGCTGTTCGTGCATGGCCAGGTGGAGTAGGCGACAAGAAACTCGGCGCCAACTACGCACCTTGCATCCTCCCTCAACTCGAAGCCGCAAAGCGTGGCTTTCACCAGAATCTCTGGCTGTTCGGCGAGGAGGAATATGTCACTGAGGTCGGAACGATGAACATGTTCGTGGCTATCAAGAATAAGGAGACGGGTCAGAAGGAATTATTGACTGCTCCTCTTGATGGAACGATCCTTGAGGGCGTGACGAGAGATTCGGTACTCAGTCTCGCGAGAGAGAAGTTAGCGCCTGAGGGGTGGATCATCACAGAGAGGAAATACACGATGCCTGAGTTGTCGGAGGCTGCCAATGAGGGGAGGTTACTGGAAGCCTTTGGGGCGGGGACGGCGGCTATCGTTAGTCCTGTGAGGAATATTAGCTGGAGGGGAAATCTGGTGGATTGTGGATTGAGGCCGGAGGAGGAGGCGGGTGAGATTGCTCTCCGTATGAAGGATTGGATTGAGGCGAGGCAGTATGGTGATGAGGAGCACGAGTGGAGTTATATTGTACCTAAATAGGGGAGTGGGTGTGTGATGATTATACAGAGAAGTGTGGCAAAGAATCATATGAGCGCTGTTTTGTTAAAAATCTGTCTGCTGTGTCTGGGCGTTGATGGTGTGACATGTAGTTTGTATTGTAGCTGCTCGGAGTGAAGCTGTACGCAATGCGTACCAATTTTAGCGGACATCGAAACCACTATATTCGTGGAGTGAACATCTCATCCAAAGGCTCCTTTTCTGTAAAGGCCGGTCTCATTGTGTTTCCCAGACCAGGCCCAGCTACTTCTTCAATAGTGCACCCGTCATATCCACCACCTCGTACCAATTGATTTTGCAACCAGTTTACAAACAGGCTCGCTCACCCACCATGCAACTCTACGAACTCAACTACGCTTCACAAACGAAGGATCTCCTCACCAAGTATCAACTCACGCAAAGGAAATACATTGACCTCGAAAAACGAATGAGCAAAACAAATTGACATTCCCCACCCTCAAGTCTCTCTATAGTCCCCTCCCCAACTCTCCCGTCTGGCTGACCCGTAAGCCATTCATCTACCAACCCCTCCCCTTCCATGCATGCAAGCGCGCATCAAAAAAGACATATGTACAACCCTCTCCATCTTTCAAACTCTTCGCCATGCTATCGGTGAGATGATAGTTACGTCAGGCAGGTCTACCGAAAATCACGATTTACTCTCTGGCTCCTTGAGGATCCCCTCGACTTCTAACCGGCGGCGTGCTTCTTCCAGGGCCCAGGTTTGTATCCTAAAGGGTAGATGGTTAGCTTGTGTTAAATGAATGGTTAGTGTTTCCTGGTGCATGTAGATGAATGTCCGGATCCCATGAGTATCTCTGAGTCGTCGTATTCCGCTCCTTGCCCTCCAATAATTTCGTTCATCTTTCCCCCGTGAGCCATCCCATCAACCTCGCAATACCATCCCCATCCACTCGATCCATAGATTTATCCAGCTCCACCCCTCTACCCCGTATCCTCATTGTCCATCCTCTCTCACATCATTATCTCATATATTCCCCCGCTCCATCCCCCTCCCACTTCCACCCACTTCCACCCACCTCCAACCCCCAAAAGCCCAAACCAATAATGAAATGTAGAAAACACTTACGATGTATCAGGCTTAAAAGCATACCCCACAACCCCCAATGCCAAACTTCCAAAGAACCCATACACCCAAACATTCTCCCACCCCTCCTTCTCCGCCTTCTCACCCGGCTTGACGCCAAACAGCCATCCGGTCGGCGGATCGTAGTGGTCTTCGTGTGCGTGGTCTGCCGCCTTCACGGGCTGTGTGCTGGAGAATGAGCGGGTCGCTGTTGGGACGATGCGCGATGTAGCTAGGGATGAGGTGTTGGAGAGGCATTTTGCGGCGCGCAAAGCGCGAGATGGTTGGAGTTGTGGCATTGTGCGTGCTGTATACCTCCTCGCCTGTGTGCGGAGGTAGAGTTGTGTAAGTGAGGTTGTCGATTGTAGGTTGGTGGCGGAGGAGCTTCAATGACTCCAAGTGAGGTCGTTGTCCGTTGAAGGGTCGGGTCGCTTGCTGCTTGCTTGCTGGTGCGTGCGTGCAGTTTGGAGGCACTAGTCTTTAGCGCAGCCGCCGCGCCGAGATGAGCGGGCTTGGTATTGATTTCCTCTTAACTTCAAATTCTTTTTGGTTTGTTTATGTTTTCGGTTGTAGAGATATTTTTCCGTCTTTATTCTAAGGTGCAATTAACTTGTTGTTTGATCGGTGACTTGTGCACTTTGAATGCGTTGGTTTGGTGGAGAGAAAGGTTTTGAGGTTTCTGCCCTGCCGATCGTATGCATTCGCATCCGGATTGTTGGGAGCATGCTGAGTGTGCAAGATGCTGCTTGACTTGCTTACGATGGTGGATTTTTATTGATTACGTAGATTGCTAGCATTGCGATTCTCTAGTGAGAAGATAATGCATCTCTCCTGGGCTACCTTTTGATTGTCTGCACGGCTTTCCTTTCTATCCAGGGTATTGAGATATGGGTTGAGAGTGGGAGGCGACATGGGCTTTAATTGACGCTTCTGATTTGATGAAACGGCTGGAGCTGTTTGTTAGACCATGTTCAGCGATAAGTTTTTCTCGTTGTATATCTTATTTAACTCTACTGTTCATTTATCTATTTATCTATCGAACTAGTACCTGTCAGTGTCTCGATGGGCAAGGAACTCCTAGAATATCATATCAGTTTGGTGGATTTATATTCGGCTCCCTGGCATTAATCGATTGCTTCAAAGAAATGCCATGTTTTGAGTTTTAATGTGTGGCTTGGTGCTTGGTTATTGATTGGACGGCTGAGCCAGGCAGTCACCTGCGCTTATTTTCGGATGGCCCGCTGAATATCCTCACAGTACAGTCCTCGGCATTTGGTTGACATTTCTCAAGTAGAGTTGGACAATTTCCCCCAGCGTATACTATCCGTCGTCGCACATCCTGTGACCTCTTTTAACCTCGGCCAAACGATTAAATGGGCAGAAAATGGGAGGACTTCAAAGAATACATATTCAACGACTGGGGGCTCCTCAGATACACACTGGTTATCTACACCCTCGGGATCTTCTACATTCTTGGTAGCGGCCTACGCGGTTTCAAAGTGCCTTCTCCAGATTCCATTAATCTCTACGGTATCGACAGAGTATCGGGCTACTACGGGCCAGGAAGTTGGGCGGCGTGGTTGCTCACTACCGCAGCCTGCTGCATAGATCGATTGTTTCGCAGACCCAAAACCGTTTCTCAAACGGAGGGCTCTTTTCGCCGCTTTTGCGCTGGCATGGACATCAACATGATAGGCGTTTACAGCTATCCGATTATAGCTGGTGTTGACCTCCTCTTGAGGGCCCGACGTGACTTTAGCAGCGAAGACTCTGCTGTTGATATCGGATGTCTGTGTGCACCCCTCGTCATCCTCAAAATGGGCACTGGACTCGGCTTCTTATTAGCAGGCATCTGCCTACGAAGATGGGGTGAACACGGAACAGACAAAGCGCCTGCTGTTTTCAGCTCTCTTTTGACCTATGTTCTCTTACTTATGAGCATTATTTTCGATTGTATCCTTATCAACCTCACGCCACGCGATGCCGCACTCAACTTCTTTCTCCTCCCCGGCGCAACGCTACATCCTATATCCAGATCTGCCCTAGCTACACTGCTTGTAAAGAGCCGGCTGCTAGAGCCCGAGTCTTACATTCCTCTACTCAGCTCGTTCGTTGCGGGAGGCGACATGAACGGCGTGGGCATGTTGGTGGTTTATCCACTCCTAGTATTCTGTTTGTTATTCTTCCTGTACTCCAAACAGAGGCTCAGTTGGCGCCTCCCACTCTACGCTTGCGCCACAATTGTTGCTGCCCATGCTGCATTCTTCTTCACTTTCACAATCGTCCTCTTTATCTCATACTTCTTTCCGGTCTATTTCTGGTCGTTTCCTTCGCCTCCTATCACGACATTATCTATACTGGACCTCGATCAGCTGTCTTTCTTGTTTCTCGGTGGTGCTTTGATTGTCGCCAACAGTGGTGTGCAGTTGGTGCGAGAAAATCATGAACTTGTGCGGAGTGTTTCGGATTCTTACGCATCTGCTTACAACTCTCTGGCGCATTATCTTCAGTTACAGCCCCGTAGATCAAGGCGGCGAGCATCGCTTCCGATTAGTTCTTTTGCGGATCAGGGGATTCCCCTTGACTCTGTCTAATGTCTTTTAACCAGAATATAGCACCTTTGAAGCCCCGCTCCTGGTGTGTCAGTTCCGTCAAGAAAGTTGCCTCTTGATCCGGATTCCCAGGCCGTCTTCTCGGTGTGTTTCGATCATCAATGCCCTGAATATTGACAAAAGGCACTTAGCTAAGCTAGAACGATGCCTACTTGTGAGCCTCATGCGAGGCTGTGCTATTTTTAGCTCACTTTTCAGCTCTCTGCCTCACATCGCCCAACCTCCATAAAGTCTCGACATCAATTAGGGGACAAATTCGCTCGGAAAGTTTCTATATAGAACATCGCAACTGTTGTAACCAGTTGTGCCGCCAGATCTTCAAGATTGCAGCAAGGCTGGCCGGCAAGCAGGCAACACGCACTTCAAACACGTGCCAAAGACAATGTCTCCATTCGTCTTCTTCCTATTCATATACACCCTCGGCAATTTCTACATCATCGCCACCAATCTCGCAACCCCCACTTCTCTTACCGACGACAACATCGCCAAATACGGTATCGATAAAGTATCAGGCTTCTACGGTCCCGGAAGTTGGGCAGCATGGCTACTCACAGGAGCGGCATGCTGTCTAAGTCGGCTTCTCCGGGACGAAAGCTATCACCACGATACATCGAAGCTTGATCTCGATCTCGTAGCAACGTTTGCGTACCCTTGCATAGCAGCCACGGATGCAATCCTCAGGCTGCGTCACATATCTAGCGGCACTCTTTCTAACTCCGATCTGGGCTGTATCATCACTCCAATGATTGTGAGTAAAACAGGCGCTGGTATCGGCGTTGTTCTGGCCATTGTTTGCATAAGAAATTGGATGTCTGATTCTGGAGGAGGCCTATCCGTCGCATTTGCCACCCTCTCATCCTGCTTCCTCGTCCTATCCACCGTAGCATTCGACATCATCATAGCAGGAACCCCACCTCGCAACATCCTAGCCGCTTTTCTCGTCCTCCCAAACTCGATGTTTGCCCTCGCCGACTCCCAGGATACTCTCTTCCGCAAACTACTCTTCGCTTCCGACCTCTTATCCCCAGCCTTCACCGGCCTCTCAGACATCCCTTTCATACAATCAAAGAGGCTCTCCAGCACCCTCATTGTGTATCTCGGATACACTTTTATGGGTGCCAGTTTCGTTCTCAAGGGCAATCTAGGACGGTCGAAGACGTTATTCCTCACGCCTTTCATCTTCCTTCTACCCATTCTGGCCATGCATATCGGTCTTTGGACATTCTACATCTTCTCAAGATTCGCAACTTTCTATTTCATATATCAATACTGGGCTTTGGATCATCTACCCTTGACTGTTGCTTCGATCATGGATTTGGATCAGCTTTCTACTTTGGTGATCGGTGGCGTTTTGGTTTTCTTGGTTAATGGTTTGAGTGTTGCCCCAATGGCACTTGCTGGCTTGAAAGTCGCAGGGAATGTGGCGAAAAGGATGATCGGCTTGGTTCGGCACTGAAATTTAGACGGAACCTGGTTTTGTTGGTTATGATATCGCTCTTGGGACAAGGGCAATGCACCGGGACTAACACAAGACAGCCTCTAAGTGCTTCTTCCCGCTCGTCATGGTATCTAGCGGTCAGGATACA
This sequence comes from Rhexocercosporidium sp. MPI-PUGE-AT-0058, assembly GCA_020746875.1. Lineage (NCBI taxonomy): Eukaryota > Fungi > Ascomycota > Leotiomycetes > Helotiales > Rhexocercosporidium > Rhexocercosporidium sp. MPI-PUGE-AT-0058. Next base: position 258,871 of record JAGTJL010000014.1, on the reverse strand, counting down.
AATCTAGCAGCAAGAATAGATTGGACAAATTGCGACTACGAGCGAGCAGTAGACAAGTCAAAATCATTTCATTGAATATTTCTATCACTTAAATTGCCTGATCGAATATCAATGTGGTTTCGAAATTCGGGTGCATGAAATATGTTAAGACCGTTACAAATCATCAATCCGTGATCCAAAATATTATCGACACGCCACAAGATTCTGATCAATCTCGATTCAAACATACGTCGGTGCAAAAACCACCCCATTTGACTCTGCTGGAGGTTCAACCATCATCGGACCAGCCAAAATTGGCGCAAACACAAATGGCTCCATTGGTTCCGGTGGAGGCAGCGAAATCACGACAGGAGCGACAGGATCGATAATGGTTGGCTCAACTAGAGGAGGATCCACCATAAGCGGCTCCGTTTCGATCTCAGTGGTCTTGGAGACTTCAACATAATCAACCTCTGTCATCACCACCGTTGTTGTCTCTTGTTGGCCATCAACCCCGGATGTTTCCGTTTCCACAATCGTCGTCTCTTGGATCGTTGTTTCCTGGACCAAGGTAGTTTGCTCGATGGTAGTCTCCTGAACTGTTGTCTCTTGGACCATCTCATCCTGAGTCCATAGACTTTCTCCACTGAACGCACCAGAGTATGCTGCTTGTTGTTCGACAGTCAACTGGTCCTCCACAGCAGTTTCTTGGAATGTTATCTGTTCTTCGACGACGACTTGCTCTATAACGGTCTCTTGAGTTAAAACGTTCTCGGCCATGCATCCCGTGTCTGTGGTATCGGTCTGCACCACTGCAGTACTGCATGTCTCTTCGGTGAAGATCGTAGACTGTGTCGTTTCCGTCACGTCTTCGCTTGGCTGGAGATCTTGACAGCTAGGATCATCAAAGACAGTGACCTCCTCAGCGACATAATCAACAGTACCAAACTCCACCACCACTTCTTCATCCCACTCTTCTTCGATCCCATCTCCTCCATCCACATCCCCCTCGCCTTCAACATCCTCACACCCACCCAGCTCCTCCAAGTCCTCCACATCCCCACCACCCCCACACCCCTCTGAAAGCCCCTCCAAGCCCCCAAAATCAACTCCCGTTGTATTTTTCAACACCAGATTCGCAACCTTCAACCCCAAGCCAATAACCTTCCTATTGTCCCTAATCACCCTCCCCGTGACCCTAGCCCCCTTCATCCCCAGTTTTGCAGCACTTTTCGTCCCCTTCACCGTCCCCTTCACCATCGCATTCGACGCTGCCGAAGGCGGAAGTTTGATCTTCGACATTTGTTTTGATGATGCGGAGCTTAGCGATGATAGAGAGAAATTGCTGCGGCGTCTGGAGGAGCGGACGTTGTTACTGTTGTATTCGGGAGTCTCCCACTCGATTCCTGGTGAGAGGGGGGAGATGGGCTGTTGGCTAAATGTTGAGTTGGATGAGGCCGAGGATAGTTGGCGTTCTAAAACTAGAGGCTGGATGAACTTGGGAGATATCTCGGGGAAATAACCAGGCTCTGAGATAGATGCAACGGGTCGCTCCCAAGTCGTCAGTTGGCTGCTCTGGTTGAAGTAGTATATCTTCCCATCTGGAGTCGTACGTTCCTCCCACCCTGAAGGTAGAACACTGGGTTTGATCTCTGGCCGTGCCCAAGAACTCGTTCTCGTGATGTGATTCATGTAGAAGATCCGTCCGTCTGGATCATAGGCTGATGTCCATCCTGGAGCCAACTCTCTCGTATTTTGTCTGGGCTGATTGACGATAGAATATTCTGATCTGCGAACATCATTCTGATTTGAAGCGAACGGTTTTGTCGGTGCTGCAGATTCTTGCTTGACCTCCTTGATGATTGAAACAGGTGGTGGGGATGCAGCGACTGATTGTGTCGTTCTTGGCACTTGAGTTGTTGGTGATATTGGACCTTGGCCAACCGGCTTGCGAGTTGGAACAGCCTTTCTCGCAACTGGAGCACGTCCGATCGGTTTAGGGACAGATTCCGCAATGACCAGATGATGAGGCTGGGCGGGTTCTGCATTCATTGTAGCCATGATATTCCTGGGATAGTCAATTGTAGGCAGCGTTAAGCATCCAAATCATAAGGACAAACTACGCAATACTGCAAGTGTTCAGAGTACTCTTTTCTTGAAAGCTAAACAAGAAGGACTGTCATAAATAATATCGAGGAAGGAGTGGGGTCATGGTGTTGAGGCTATCGTGATGGTTGCAGCTCACGAGGCTGGAGCTGAAAATAGTGGCTTGATGTGGCTTGGTCTAGATGCTTTCGGGACGGCACGAAGCATGATTGATCACAATTAGGTTTTGGTCCTTCAGCATGATGTATGAAACCTTACTGTGAAATTTTAGAAAGAACTCGCTGGTCGACCACAGTGATTTATCTTTAACAATCTAATGGTCTCCTGACAAGGAAGCAGCATTTCTGAAATGCGTACCGCTAAAAAAGCCCGGGCTTTAGGAAGCCCTTTAGTGCTCTTCGACCTTCTAGGAATCGACAACCACGCTAAATTTCGATTCGAACTCGTTTCGAAACAGAAACTGTAGCCTGAGCTGTATGGTCGACCGGACTCTGGAGATTGCTTCTGTCCGACATCGCTCTTGAAATGGTTGGCTGGATGATAGGCAAGGGGCTTGTGATTCCCTTGCATTCTAGTGCCCCCAGGTATCCGGAAGTAATTTTTTTTAGGATCAGAGCAAGCTCTTCTCGACACTTGTTATGGTTCTCTGCCCCCTGCCCATCCTAGTAGGTAAGTAAAAGTAATCTCCTCGCAGCTACCACCAAACGGAAGTGGAACAAAGATCACATTCTCAACACCTGATAAGAATGGTTGAGTGACCCGAATCCATATCAATCTACGTTCTATCAAAACACGTTCAAGATCCTTTTGGGCAGTCCCTAATAAGATACTCTTGGCCAAGCATATATTTTTAGCCAGCTTCATTTGGTCGAGGGGTTAAGCGAGCTATCAACTTTCGAGCAAGCCTTCACCTCTCCCCTTCCGAGCTCCTTCTAGAACAACTCTAATTTTATGCTCTTTCCCTTTCAGTGCTCAGTATCTTGTGATTGGACCACCGTAGTTTCACCCCCCGCTTTTGATTTACCACATCCGATGAACTTCTCCGTACATGAAACTCGCGTAATCTTACATGCACCCTGTTCCGTCTGAACAGCTATGCGAAGAAAGGTCGGATTGAGTTTCGGACAGTGCACGGCTACCGAGAACGAGGCGGAGTCACTTTCTGACAGGAGGTACCCCTCGAAAAGTCGAAACATTCAGCGCGGTACAAAGTTGTCGGTGCCAATGTTTTCCGGGGAGATTTCACGTAGCTCGAGATGTATCCGACGTCTTGCACAGCCTAGATTTCCCCACAAACATCTTGATCAGGAAAATTGCCTGGTGGGTAGTCTCTGTAACCGTAGTTATGCCATTGCTTGGTGAGTACACTCGGTTTCAGCATCTTCAAGTTCACGATGTCTTCTACTTAGTCTCTCGAGGGCAGGTTGTTATAAATTATGGCTGCTCCCACATCATTGTCCGTTGTCCATCCTCATCGGTCTAACAGTCATTTACTTTCTATCTTATAATTCTTTCCTGCCTCCCCTCACTTTTTACTTTAATTATTTGTTCCAGTTGCTTGGTTTCCATCCCTTTCACCACAATATGCACTCCTTTATCAACACTGTCGCCTCCACAACTCTCGTTCTCTGTTCACTCACTTCAGCGGCCCCGGTGGACTCGTCTGTTTTAGCACCAGTCCTCACTCCAGCCGCTCCACGAATCATTCTCGGACCAGTTCGTTCTTCTCCTCTGTCTGTCGCAACCGCCTCGTTCCTAGCTGCAGCGGATTCGGTGCCTGCGGCTAAGGTCCAGCCTATCGCGCCCAAGACAGATATCATCCTACAGTATGCTTCTGTCAACGCTACAGAAGAGATGACAGCTTCCATCAATGCTGTCATGAAATACCCCTCCGTGCTTCTGGAAGAAATCGATTCAGTATCCAAAGTCGATTGTTCGGCCGACTCCGTCGCCATCACATTTAGCGACAAAGCAGACTACGATGAGACTACCAAAGACTGGCCTGCTTCAGGTTTTGTTTTGTTTACCAACCATTTGGGCGATTGCGATACGGACAATGAGCGTGGTCTTTACATCGTCAACTCGGTTACTTGGGATGATGCGACTCTCACAGTCACTGCAGCCTCCACAAAATCCAGTTTCGATGACTCGACATCCGAGATGACTGTCGATTATACGAAGCCAGCTATCTCGAAGCGTGATACCCCTCAAAGTTGGTTTGCAGAGGTTGCCAACAATATCGTTCTCAATGATGACCCGCTCAAGAAAGACTTGTCCATCACCGTCAACGAGCCAAAGCTTGGAGGTGATCTTTCCGTCAGCGGCCACCTGCACTTCTCTTGGCTTAAACTCAAGCCAACAGAGTTTTTTGTCGATGTCGATCTTGGAGTAACTGCTGCAGCCAATGTCAAAGTTTCCGCCAGTCTTTCTTCCGGCAACGACGTCTACTCATTCTCCCCTGCGAGCCTTACCGTTTCTGCCTTTAGTATCCCCGGTATTCTTGATGTCGGACCAGCTCTTGCTTTCAAAATGGGTGTCGAAGTTTCTGCTTCTGGTACTGTAGAAATGTCGGCAGATCTCACTGCGACTATTTCCAACGGACACGCTCACATTGATTTCCTCGACAGCAAAAACACCGTCACTACCGGATGGGAGCCAGTTTTCACCCATGCCGTCAACATCTCTGCCGCTGTCGAAGCTCAGGTCAACCCTTTTGTCGAACTCACCGCAGAAATGGCCGTCAAATTCCTCGGCGGTCTTCTAGATCTCTCTTCAGGCATCAAAGCTAAGCCTAGCCTGATCAACGTCTTCAGTCTCCAAGCCCAATTCAACATTGACAATGCCAACAACGTCACCATTCCAGCCGCCACCGACCTGACCTGTGTCAATGGAGTTTGGTTCTCGAGCGCATTCAATTTCATCGTCACTGCTTTCGTCACTCAGTTTTATGATGTCGAGGTGTTCAGACTCGATATTCCTATATACAAGTCGGAGTGCTGGACATGGGCTCCTGATGTCATTGATGGAACAGCAAAGCCTAATGCATAGTTTGAGTTGCTGAAATTTACTTTTTTGGGTTTGGCGCTTCGGAACTCTTGGGATAGATGGTTGGGTTAGACGGTTGGGAAATGGAACAGGACACAAACGGGGATCTGGCGTTTATGGGTTTTATTTAGATACACTTATCAAGGGTAACAATAGATTCGTTTGACTAGTGTTCGAATTTTTTCAACTATTGACTATATGTCTCAAAATGCCAGAGCGCTATATCCTGTATTGGTATTATACTCTACTTTTAAGCCTGCGTCAAAAACTAGGTAAGAGCGGAGAGCACCGGTAAACCTGCTTCGATTGAAACGTTGTGTAATTAAAGGAATCAAGAAGCACAGGGAACCGATGAAAATTTGGCATGGGAACTTCAAAGTCCTCCTGGACTTTGTTCTCGTACAAAACGGTTTCAACATGTTGCATGGTCTACCCTGCTCGTAGGCAAGGAATCACTAAAGCCCTTTTAACCTTGAATCCAATCAGGATAACTACAGTGCCAAATGTTTCAAGGCTTCTCCACCGTGATGAACCACAACACCAATATGTCCCTCGCCCTCAATAACATTCAACTCGGCACCCGGCAGCTTGTCCATCGCTTTTCTCGCCTGCCCAACAGGGACATTTACATCACTTGCTCCGTGCCACAACTTGACACGTCCACCCGTACAATCAATCTCGTCAAGTGAGAAACCCCAATCAGCAGCTTGGAGCTTGGTCTCCAGTCCAATGCCCTTTCCATCAACCCTAAAAGCTTCTCTCATCGGATCAAACAGAACGACTTTCTCTACCCCTCCCAGAGCCTTCTGCTCGACCTCCGGCCGCCTTGGCATCTCCTTCATACAAGCTTCGTAATACGGACTCGGGTCGGGACTACGAGCGAGATCTCCCCATTGGGAGTTCATCGAAGATCCAACCAAATGTGATAGTCCGGATGTCATGAGATGTTGTAATGGTCTAACGAGAACCAGGCCATCCCATGTCAATGGGAACACACCAGCCATGATTCCAATACTCAGCAGTCGAGCTCGTGGGATCAATTTTGCACAAGCAAATGCATAGGGAGATCCGCCGGAGTAGGCGATAATAGAGAATGTGGGAAGGTTGAGATGGTTGGCAAGCTCGGTGATGTCACGAGGCCAGTCAAGAATTTTACGACGGGCTTGGAAAGTTGAAAGTCCCATTCCTGGTCGGTCGACGGCTATGACGCGGATGTTGAGCGATGCTGATGGTGAGGAGAGAATGGCTGCTTCGAGGCGAGAGGACGGAGTGCCGTGGAAGTAAAACACGGAATGGGCCGTGGGCGAGGTGGAGCCATAGATGGCATATCCAAGAGTCCTTCCATCGGAGAGGGTGAGGCGTGAAGAAGTTAGGTCCATGTCCAGAGTGCTGATTTAGCAATGTTAAGAATGATTCTTCTGCACGAATCGAATAAGAATTGTCCTTATATATTGGCGAACTCTGAGAATGTTCTTGGCGGTGTCCGTTTCAGCCGTCAGCAGATTCAGCCCTACTGTAGTAGTCTGCCTGACAAAAACCACCCCTTATGCTTGGCATTGGCTCCCATTGGTGCTGTAAGATTGCAACCAGGGGTATCAGGTCATGCCACGGTACAAACCCACATATATCTGGCAACCCCAGAACGAAAACGATGGATTGGGCGAATACAAGCGCGGATCCAGGGGTAAATATTGAGCCCTCGTCCTCCTATCCACTTTGTGACTTCGGACGTAGCTAGGGTATAACGGAAAAGACCAATTGAGAGATATACACATAATCTGGGCCGTCTTCTCCGTGCTTGTCTTCTATGGCGACACCCCGCTTCTAAGCACTGAAACTCTCTCTCCTACGATCAACATCCACACCTTGGGTATCTGCGCCAAGCAACGCGCTCTCCTCATCAATGACTACACTCTTTGTATCTTCCACAGAAGTCTTCTGAGGTTTCTGCAATGCTGACCACAAAGTGCTTCCAATCACGATGGCTCCACCGAACAGACTCCAGCCACCTGGAAGAACACCCCATATTGCCCAATCAAAGGACAGCGCAAACAAAACTTGAGTGTACAGCATGCTCGTGGCTTTACTGCTCCTGTCCAGTTGTAGGCCGGCCGTTAGAAGAAATTGGAGAATGAAGCCAAAAAGACCCAGAAGTATTAGGAGGCTCCACTCGCGAGCCCCATGAGGCATGGTGAATCCAATTCCAGGAATGACGAGAAGCGCAATCGCGGACGTGGCAGTCCCCAGGAACGCGAAATAGTTCACAGACATCAGAGCATGAGCTCGATCTCCAACCACACGAATCATGGTGTACGCGCCTGAAGCTCCAATGACACCAAGCAAGGAGGCCCCGATAGCTAGGAGACGTTGGGCAGGAGTGACTTCGTCGACTTCACCCGCTTTGGTAGCTTTGATAACATCGTCAACTTTCCCAAATATACTTTCCGGATGAGCGATACAGATCACGCCAATCATGGCGATCAGACCGGCGATGAGATCTTTCCTGAAGAATGTCTGGCCTAGAAATACGGAACATGCCCATGCAGTAACGATGGGAACGAGGAACCTGAAGACAGTTGATTCTGCCAGTGGAAGATAGTGAACAGAATCTAGAGCATCTGTGTGAGCATTCGAAGCTTAATTTTGGACTCCGAAATACTTACAGTATAGACAAAACAGTCCCGCGAAGCCGAATACGGCACGGAGAATAAGCCATATTCTGACTTTGGGGTCTCCAAGAGGAAAATCGGACACTTTAGTCCACCACATGTACAGGCTACTAAGAACAAATGTGATGCCCATACGTGCAACTATAATCTGAGGATCCATGTCAACGCCCATTCTCTGAGTGCGGGGTGAATCGTAAACAGTGTAGAGGAGCTTCTTACCTGAAAAGGATGCATTCGATTACCACCCTGCTGCAAAAATCTCACGATGGCATCCATCGATGAGCCAAATACTTGCGCAAGAACGATATACAGTGCTCCTTGGTTGTCTTTCCATATTGTCTTGAGAATGCTTGGCGTTGCCTCGATGCCAGCGGACTCATAGTCACCTACACTGCTATGTCGACGCGCCATTGTGATTGGTAATGTATCAAAGTGTTGAGACGCTCTAAAAGGTCTAAGACTAGAGAATATATAAGTGGTTTTCGAGACCAGTAATCAAAGAAGAAAAAAGCGGCGATCCTCGGTGGAAAATTATATCCCGACTTTTTCTACCCCACTTCTGACACTCGGGCCGGGGGGCCAGCTGACTGTGCTACGTGACAGTATATTTTACGTCACTGTTATGCTGTACTTCCGTACCTCAGCAACTTACCTAGGATTAATCGACTTCGGAACAAACCACCTATACAAATGCTCCATGCCTCGGAGAAGAGAAGCGGGCAGGTGTGAAGGAAAATAAACAAAGTCGTCTAGAAAAGGGGCTCGCTAGTCGTTCGCGGTGAGCCGGAAAAAGTCGGGCCGGGTGGCAGAATTCATTTTTGTTCCATGATCCAACGAGTCGCCTCATCCTGATTGCGATTGCAACACCACCAGTAACATCAACCTCAGCAGCAATTCATTCTTCTCCTTCTCATTACTCTTGAAATCGCGCTTCCACAATTCTAATACTGCTTAATAAAGTTCTCCTCTTCGCAACGTTATCATGGGTTGGTTTTGGGCAGATTCCGATGTCTCTGTTGTGAATGCGAGAAGCGCGCCTCATCCTATGCCAGCTGATAGCAATGCCTCGCCACCGGTATGATCACAGTATTTTTTCATTTGAACGATCTAACATCTTTTAGCCATCATGTCCAATGCACCAGAGCTCTACTGTGGTAGCAAAACCTCCTACCCCACCAGCAGAATCCGCCTGCCCTTATACGCCTTCCGATCTCTCCGCAGAGACCAAGACTTCCTCCAAATACTCTAAATACAATCCATTGAACTACATGTTCTCCGATATCTCCCAAGAACGAGCTAAAGACCAGACGGTAGCTCTACCGACTGAGCGCGAACCATCAACTATCCCCAAGGGCAGTGGAGAGGGCAACTGGGAATACCCATCTCCTCAGCAGATGTACAATGCGCTTTTGAGAAAGGGATATACGGATACAGATGCGACTGCGGTGGAGAGTATGGTGTCGGTGCACAATTTCTTGAATGAGGGTGCCTGGGCCGAGATCGTGGAGTGGGAGCGCAGATTTAGTGGAGGCTTGAAGAGAGGGTGGGAGATGTGTAAGAGAGGAGAGCAAGGCTCGATGGCTGGTGCGAATCATGAAGCTGGGGCAAACTTCGATGGTGTTTCCCAGCCGAGCCTGCTCCGATTTATGGGGAGGCCGAAGGAGATGACACCTAAGGCGGCTATGATTCAGGTAATGGGGTGGATATATCCTAGTGCTTTTGCGTAAGTGTTGAGTGACTCCGATTGAACGATAAATGCTGACTGGAAAATAGTACGGAGCCCCCATTCGATCGCCACGATTGGTTTGTGCAGAGAGAAGTTGCTGGCCAAAAGAAGGAGATTCGATACATTATCGACTACTACTCCGGACCAGATGATCCAAAAGGCGAGCCAGTCTTTTACCTCGATGTCCGCCCTGCTGTTACACCTACTGCCGCTGTGGAGAGAATGATGAGATGGGGAGGAGATGTATGGTATAGAGCTTCCGGAGCCCAGCTGCGGGAGAAAGGAACGAACTGAACAGAAGCTATAAATGGCTGGATAATACTTGTGTCGCTTTTGAGCGTTGTTTTTTGGGGGGTGTATTACGGACATGGATATGTGTATGAGGGCAAGGACTTTCTCAGGATGGGTCAGTCAAGCGTGTATTCGTTCTCCTTGTCTTACTTTTGATGTCTTGATGGTAATGCCTCCCTGTTTTTCGGTTCTCCTCTCTTCTTGTACTATATGTCGATACCAGGGATTCATACTTCTTCCGAGCAAAGAAACGCTCTTAATGACCACAAACTTCAAGTTCCGCTTCCTAGTTTGTGATTTTCATTACTTGTATTCTCTTTGAAACATCGGCACGCGTTTGTCACGAGCTGATAAGCGATAAGAGCTTCAACCCACTTTCAACCTCACTTCATCCTCTTCAAACAGCAGAAAACTCAAATCTCAATCATGGCTCATATATCGACTCGTAAATTCATAAAATGGGGTGTAAGTTGTCCATAAGTCTCATCCGAACTCAATTGACATAGAAAAAAGGACGAACCAGCCAGTGAAAACACAGAGTACATACCCCTCACCCCCACTACTCCGTCAACCCCTCTAAGATATAACTCAGCACCCTCGTCCTAACAACAGCCGGTAAACACTTTGTCGATATAAGGATCTACCTCCCCACCACGCCCAAGGAGCCCTCCCTCCCAAGCCTCACCCCCCTCCCCATCACCCGTCTCGAATGGGGTTTCGCTGGAACCGCATCCCCCTCTCCAACCGTCTACTCCTCTCTCCCTGGCCACGAGTCGGAGATCGAGAAACCGTCACATACGGTATGGACGCATTGGGTGGATAACAAGACGACGGACGAGGTTCAGGATGAGGGCGATATGTATCCGCAGCCGAATGGCGAGACGATGGAGTATGGCGCTATGGAGAACCCGAATACGGGAAGAGTGGAGAGGTATGAGGAGTGCTGGGTTGATTTGGTGATTGGGAAGGTGGATGGGGAGGAGGAGTTTAGGAGTTGGGTTCTTAGAGTTGAGGATGAGGACGGTGGTGTTCGGGGGGTGCTCGCTAGAGTTGGTGTTTATATTCAAGGGGTGTTGAGAAGAGGCGAGGATATTAGTGTGGGGAGGTGGATGTGGGATTCTGAGAGGGGGTGGCAGCCGGTTGTGGAGATTGGGAAGGCACTTGTTCCAAGAGGCGTGTTCTCACATGACGAGTTCGTGTTGGGACAGAGGTTGGTTGGTAGTGATGGATTGGAGTGGGCTTGTGTTGAGAGTTTCTCATGGAAGTGACATGGAATTTGTTCTAGTTTCATCTCTGTTCTTATGTACGAAGCTAAGGTTTCATACAGACTATTGATGCAGATTTTACACGTAACAACATGATGACGATGAGATACCTCGAGTCAGGTACACGTTGAGTACTTATGTTCTAAGCTTTGTCGGCGATCTCGTACTCTTATGTTCTTCCTTTGCTGCAGGGCACCCGGCTGGATGATCAAGGACGTACTCTTGTATCCCATCAGTACTGGGATAAGCGGGATTAGAGTAGGCTCACATACCTTTCTTAGCCCCTAGCTCATATCACAATTTGCCAAATCAACAATCCGTCCTGCATTCAATGCAGTCCTGCGCCGAATGCTAATCTGTTCTCACCAGATGGCAGCTGTGATAGCTGTGATGGATTTCGTTCTCAGTCAACACTGTCTGGTCATCAAGTTGTACCCGACACCCGTGATCTTGAGGCTTCCAGCTGCTCCTCTCTCGCTCTTTTTGATACCCAATACAATTCTCGTATTTCTTCTGCCTCTTTATCCTTCCCCGCGCCCCGCAGACATTCTGCCATCCAGGCAAGAAAGGCCAACGAATTCGGATGCTGCCATCCAAAGACGCTCTCATGCCCAGGATAAGCACGCCAGAAGAGCTCTTCGGCTTCTGGTAGTTTCCGTTGCTGATAAAGATTCACTGCCAGATTGCAAATCGAACTGAGTGTATCCGGGTGTTGCGGCCCAAACACATCCTCCGTTAACCTCAAAGATTCTCGAAGAAAGGTTTCTGCTTCTTCAAATTTACCCCCATCGTCCAGACAAAGAGCAAGATTGTTCAGAATATTTAGTGTTTGGGGATGCTGAATTCCTAGAAGCTTTTTGCAGATGATGAGATTCTCCCTATTTAATCGCTCGGCCTCGCCGTAATTTTTCATACGCTTCAGGACACTCGCTCGATTCTGAACGCTGAAGATTGTCTGTATATGTTCTTTGCCAAATACTCTCGCTGATATCTCGACTGCTTCTTGCGACATCTCGTCTGCGTCGTCGAATTTACCCTGCGACTCGAGTAGATTGGTCAAGCTATTCATGCTTTGGAGTGTTTCGAGCGCTTCCTTCCCGCGAAGTTTTACCTTGATTGCGACGCACTGGCGAATCAGAGACTCGGCTTCTTCATATTTGCCTTGGAATCGGAGATAATTGGAGAGATTGTGCATGTCAGCAAGAGTGTCTGGATGTTCTTCCCCGTTCTCGTTGGCTCTTTCCTCCAGCACAGCCCTGCAAAGTTCCTCGGCTTGGCGGTCGCGACCGTGGCTCCCCAGAACGCTGTAATAAGCATACCCAGCCCACAAAAGACCTTTTCCTGTGATGAAACTCCACGACTGGTAATATTCTTGTTTTGCTAGAATCGTGGCATCGACATGCGCAAGCATGAATTGTTTCGTGTTGAAGTCCGCGTCCGGGAAATCGTTGATGACGTCATATGTCCAGATGTACTTGGACAGAACCAGCATCGATTCCTGGAGGTATTCCTTCCCCCGCTCGATCCCGATCCGTGCCTTGAGCCAGTCTTGGACGAGGGGGTGGATTGAAAAGGTTGTCTCGGTAGACGCGGTGTTCAGGCTTTGCAGCAAGGAGAGGTTTCGCAGCTCAGTGAGGATACTGAGAAAGGCGTCCGTGCTCCATGCATCGTTCTCACGGCAGGACTCCGTCCAGTTCCCGGATTCAAGCCCAGCAGGCGTGAAAAGTGTGTCGGCAAGTTTGTTGATGTCGAAGAACGCCATCAAGGTCAAGATGTGTCTTTTGTCTCGCCGAGTGGCCCCATTCCCCGACAGTGACTTCAGGGATAATTCCATCGTGGCAAAGACTGTGCAATTTACTTGTCCTTCAGCGCTGTCCTTGGATGCTTTCGTGTAGTCCCATATCTCTGGAGCCTCGTTAAGGACCTTTTCACGTTGTCTATCGTAACACTCCAGATAAGCGGCAAACTCCATACCTCGTTTCCACATGTAAGCACCAGCTTGGTCGACTGCTAGGGCGTGGTATCCTAGCCGTTTTGTGATCTTCGAGGCCTCAATTCTGTTCTCCTCGCTTGATTCTCGTCCCGTCCGGTGGAGCAATATTTCAAGAGCTTCGGGCTCTGAAAGCTGGTTCACTTCAAGCGAGTGATGTCCCAATGCTCTGACTTCGACTTGACGGCTGGTAATTAGTATTGAGCCTGGACCGACCGAAGGGAAGTATTCTTTGAGCCGTTTCGTCCTAAAAATTTCTGGATAATCAAAATTGTCAAACACCAGAAGCCATCTTCCTGTCTTCGAGTTCAGTGTCATTCGAACAAATTGGAGATTGGCTTCGACTTCTGCTGCTTGGAATCCGGGTTTCAACAAAGCTTCAGCGACCTTCGTAAAGCTTTGCATGGCCGTCTCGGGGGATGTGGCGTCGATCCAGAATATCATCTCATATTCCTGCCCGAGGTGTGCTCGTTTGCAATATTTGAGTGCAAGCTGAGACTTCCCGCAGCCTCCCATGCCTTGAAGTACGATAACCTTCGGATCATTTGATGTTTCGCCTTTATCGAAATGTCTTTCTAACTCGTCCAGGGGTCCAGCTCGGTGGACGAAGTGAGTGACACCGAATGATGGGTACATGACAATCACCGAGTTTTCGCTACGGTCCACCAGATTGGAGGTAGTAGGAAGACTTGATGGGGGTGTTGCTGCTCGGAAAGACCCATCTACAATGTGTAAGCACTCTTTCTTCCCAAAAATCATTGAACTCACCCAATGCACCCAGGCGGTATGTGGGTACAGGTCTTCCGAGCAGACAATTGACAATCACATTGATCCTCGCATCCACCTCCGGCAAGTTCAAATATGCCAAGGTATGAGTCTTGACCTCAGAAAGTCTCTCCCATTCACCTAGTGCAATTTCGGTAAGACCCTTCTCAACATTCAGTCGATGATAAAGTCCAGGACAATTCCGATACCGCTCTTCGAGGATCTTGGATGCAGCCTCCGACGATGTCGCCATGGTGGCCAGTGTCTTGATAAGATCCACCGGGATCACTCGCTGGAGCAGTCCTGGCCTCTTAAACCCCGCTAGTCTTGTTTTCCCGGTCCCTATGCTAACAATACAAGCAAGTTTCATCTCTGGGTCGAATTCATGGATGGCTTCTTGAATTGCGAGCTCTACCGGGTTATTATACCCAAGAGCTCCATCAACAAAGTCTTCTTGCACACCAGGCTCACCGATCGAGATACGTTTGAAAAATCCAGGGGCTGCCGATGTTGCGCGTGCTGCTTCCCAGATTGTAGGATTGTAACATGGATCCTTTGATAAGTAGGATCTGAACAATCTTGCACCGCTGTTGACTTGATGGGCGGGCACAGCGCAGACGAACCTAAACAATCTTGTTAGTCACATTTTATACTTAAAGAAAAATAATTGCTCACGTTTTACAGAAACCAAGACTTTCTCCGCGCATCCTCTCCTCATCACGGCCTACCCCGAGAGTGTCGATGAGGACTTTTCGAATAGCCCCTTCTAATCTTGACGCCTTGAACTTCCCGTCTTGCCAGGTTCGTTTCTGCTGCGAAAACACGTGCTTCGACAATTCGCCATACTTTTCAATTGCCTGTGGAACAGACAGTCTCAACCGTCCAAGGAGGATTGCAATCAACCTAAACCATCAGCGATTTCCCCTTCGGTTGACTTTACAATGACAGAGAGGCGCTGTATGATCAGGCTATGAACATACCCGCCTGTGCTGGTGCCACCTATGATATCAAAATAATCCGCTGGTAGAGGAACTGCGGTCAGATTTCCGGCGAGTTGCACTCTATGCATGATAACGTCGAGTATGTAGAGCTCTGAGAGCCCTCTGATGCCTCCTCCATCTGTTCCGGTTAGTTTGAAGTTTATAAATGACGGCGACCACAGCAAGGCTACGAACCAAGTGACAGTATTTTCAACGGGGCACGACTTGCTGAGGATTGTTCCATGTTGGGAGCCACTGAGATGGTGCTAGGTCATACTCCAGTGTGCAGCCAGCAGCCCAGGTCCGTCAAATGCTGAATTTCACAGGATCATGAATGAAGGTTGAACATTCAGATCTCGTGAAGGCGGGCGGCTAGAAAGCCTCATCAGGTGCTGCTGGCTGTGCAGCTCGGGTGCTAGCCCAATCACGATTTTGCACTACTGAGCGACTCTTTTCAGCCTCACTGCCAAATATATTTTTGTACAATGCCCAGTTCGCCTTGTCGAAACAGAAAGAAAAAAAATATGTAGATTGCGATTTGAATTTAGATTTTGCGTCTACGTGTTGATGTTTGTTAGTCTCGCCTGCTGACCCACCTTTTAGGCGATACTTGGTTTGTAAACAATTTCATAACGCAACTTTGGCTGTTACTCTGCCAAAAATATGTAAATCACACCGGGCAGGAATGGATCAACCTCCGACTGATGTTGAACATTACGGCTGAAAATTTTGGGAGGGGAGGTACCAGATCTGGACACACCCAAAATCTCACCGTCTACGCCGACGAGGACAAGCTCAATGGGTGGGGTCTGTGAAGTTGATGTGGGAAACTGATTTCTCTGGATCTTAGCTTTCCAGAGCCTCGGCCTTTCCAACAGACAATCTGACATACTTCCATGGTGTGGCTAGGATTTCTCATGCTAGTTTCAGTTCTAATTTACTTCAGAAAACATAATTATCAATCAAGCACTCTCGACACGGACTTGTCTGGATAGTGCACCTGTCTAATCCATCAGAATCTCTTGAGCTGAAAAATAGTCGCGATTGTCCCATGCTAGAGCTCACCTGCTTAGGACAGAGAGTCGCAAAAAAAATATTCAGGAAAGTTCATCAATTTTCGATTTGTAATCTTCGATAGTTGGCAGATCTGATGTTGGTTATCGGGAAAGTTAGTTTGTACTGTACTAGCTGTAGTTTCACGGTGACACAAAATGAGACGAGATGGCAGTGTAAACAGCTCAAATATTATCTCGGGATTCAAAGGATTAGTATATCAACATAAACCTCCAGAATCTTACATATATAAATCTGTCTTCTCGTAGATATATTAGTTTCCAGAGAAGAGATCTGCTAATTTCAGTAATTCTCCTCACCTAACATCTTCTTGGATCTCGATCGTCTTCTTAGGAATCATCACTTTTAACTCGTCTATCTTTGTAATTCTATACAAGTAGTCTTTATTGTTATTCACGAAAGCAATAAAATCCTTAATCCTGTCTTTTATTAGCACTCTTTCTGCCGGAGTTAAGCTATACAGCCTATGCCGCCATACCAGTCAGTTACGTTTGCAGTAAGTATTAGAACACTTACTTCTAAATCGGTCTATCTATTGTAGAAGTAACTCCTTAGTCTACTAGTGTAGACTTCTCGTTAATAAAAGATATCTTATATGTAATCCAATACCGCTAGATATCTATAATATCGACGCTATACTCAACTAACGAGTTCACCAGAAATCGCGAAAGTGCCCGCACTTAATTATCTGAAATAACACTTCTATAAAAAGCTCGCTATTCCTTATTATTTATACTCTTGAGAAACTTATATTACAGAAGTACACGATTAATTATGGTCGATTTATAATAGTTAGCGATTTAAAGCTAAAGCGACTCTTTATTCGGCCCCGGAAAGTTATATATAAAATACAGGCTTTCTTCGTTAAGTATTTCTTTAATCAAAAGCTAAAAATTACGCTTTTTGAATTCTTTACAAAGTCTTTACTTCGTTAGTACTCGATTATACTGGAAAAAATAAAGTCTTCGTCAGTAATTAGCCGGAAAGTGTAGTTCTTGAAATATTTAATTACTAAAACTAGGTCGTAGGCGTTAATCTTTTGTAGTGTAGAAAGCTTCTTCGCTCCCGATAAATTTTTCTAAATATTAAAGTACTCGCAGACCTTGTTAAATTAAAACTGGCTTTTAGCGTGTAGTCGTGGTTAAATCGGGATCGCATTCTAGAACATCAGAAACTAATAAAAAAGAGTATTATTAAGTGCGAGTAATACTTGTTTTCTAAAGTCGTGAAAAGTTTATACGGATACTTTATAAGCTCCGGCACTTCTTTTACTTAAAGAAACGTTTTTAAAATCTCCTCCGAAAGATAAAATATTCTCATAAACTCACTCTATTACTAATCGAGCATCCTAAAGACTATAATTTCTTACCAAACCATCTCTACTCTCCTTCTTTAACTCTATAAACAAAAGAAATCTAAAAATATTCAGTCGGTATCCGATTACTATAAATACGATATTAAGTCCTCCTGTGGAAATCAACTCCGTTCAGTCCATACTCTCTTCTTATAAAAAGTCTCCTATCTAAAACCATCTACTATATAGCTACGGTATAACGAGCCATTTCTTCCCTTCCTCTTCAGGTTTTCTCAACTAGTGTTCAGATGTTCACTCGCAAATAATCTTCATTATATGCCACTTTTGACTCCTCCTCTTACTCGACAACTGAAGCGAACTTCGCTTATAAACACACCGAGCTAAATTTCCTTTCATCGTAGGAAACGCCAAAACTCTCTTCATATCGATATGCCTTTAGAATCGGACGGGGCTTCTTCCATCTGTACTCCCTCGTAAGTAAGAGAGCATATAAGATTCCAGTATATTTGGGTACTTTAGAATCGATTTCAAGTCCCCTGATCGAGATGCGAGTCCCAGGGAGCTTAACCTCGTGTTCGGTCACAGTGTATGGCGATAGTACGTTCCCCATGTTGTTATATGCAACTCTTGTAGAGTTTTTAGTAAAAGTCGTACATCTATACAGCTACTCAAAAGAGGGGAGTGTGACCGACTCGAATTATCACGTCACATTTAGCGACCTGACTAGCTCAAGGACAAAGGTGGTGACTGGTAGAGGGATATCCGAAGCTCAGAGAGTTCATGAAAGGAAAAGCCGAACTATATTATAGAAGCCGCTTCCGCTTCCGTGTTGTTGTCTGGCCTAGTAGCCAGTGACAATTCGGATTTCCAGGTTGGATTGGATGCCCCCTGCGCCGCGGGCAAGGTGTAGATAAGGTCCGGCGGAAGCGGTTGCTACCCAAGCGTTCATCTTACCACCTTACTCGAGTACTGTACGTTGCCATGATCGACGAAGCCGAGCTGCTGTGTAAATAGTTGACTACGTCGTGTCTGTATTTCCAAACGAGTGCGTGAAATCTATCAATGATATCCTGTTGGCCATAAATCATTTCCCAGAACGTCAATAATTAGAAAATAATTTGCTTGAAAGACCTTCGCCGTTCATTCATTTCTGCGATTAGTAGCATCCATCATAGTCCACTTGAATCTGGCCCTCCTCAGCTTTGGTTTCAATTCATCAGAATGCGTCGAACAATCCATCTCTACTCCTGGCATTTACTGCTTCTGCCTATTGCCTCCCATTCTGATCTTCACCTCTAGTTCCACGACTATCCCAGCTGAAGCTACAGTACTGCAACGGTTGGAAGGTATTGAAAGGATGCAAAAGTATAGTGGCAGAAATGGCTCCTTGTTTAGACGGTCTAAAACTGTGACTGTAAAACTGGCTGCTCAAGAAGACAGCCTATGAACCAAATTTCCTGGAGGTGTGCTGTGCGAATGATATTAGCCAAGAACGAGGGGCTTGCGAACTTGGCCTTTTTATATGTGGGGGGGCTGTTCATGTAACATGACGCAGGCCTTTCGACGGCCAAACCTTCTCAAAATTAATTACTGTTTATTTGCTAGTACGTTCTCGATATAATGCGGGATAGCGACCATGCGAATTTGATTTTCGCATACCTATAGTCTTCTATTATCGCACATTCGTATTTTTCTTGGGTAATGTTTGGAGAGCCGTTATCCCTTGCTTGCAGAGCAGAGCCGTTGGTTTATGAGATTTTAAAGAAGGGGTGCCTTCCGGCATTCCTTATGCGTTATCGGAATGGATGCGCCCATATTAGGGTGCCGAATTCTGCCCCTAGTGGTGTCTGTGTTATTACTTGTCGTCTTCAGCCTCCTTGATGATGCTTTGCACATGAATTCTTCGACCCGCGTCTTTTCTTCCCACCACCAGCTATTAGACTCCTGCTTTTAGAGCCATGTAGGCCTTCAGTTGCGAAGAATTGCAAGTATTTATTAGCTCGTAGGGAGTTACGTTGTTGGGTTAATTTGATTTTAAAAAATTTTACAATATAAAATCAAGCGTCTACACGTCAACCACGTCCTTCATTCCTCTCCCTTGTTTCTCCTCCCTTACGACCTCTAAAATCTTCCTATTAGTCCTATCCCTCTCCCTAATATCCACCTTTCCCGCATACGCCTTCCTCGTCTGCCCACATACAACATCCATCCACGAACCTCCTACGCGTATTCCACTTGGTGCCTCATCCTCCCAACAGGCCTTCAGCGTACCCCCGACATTTTCAAACAACGCCTCTAGCCCGCCTTGCCCGCCCCCCATATAAAAACTCTTGAATGGTCCGGCATACGCCCACCGCGGCCCCATACTACTCTCTATAATTTTATCCAGCTCCTCTACATCAACGACACCTTCATTCACGAGATATATCGCTTCCCTGAGTAAAGCCCAAGCGAGCCTCCCCGCCACGAAACCCGTGATCTCCTTTCTCAACAAAACCGGCTCTTTGTTCCTCGCGCGCCAGAAATCCATCGTGCGGGAAATCACATCGGCAGAGGTGTGCGGCGAAGGGATAATTTCGAGCAGGGGGAGAATGTGTGGCGGATTGAAGGGGTGCACAACGACGAGGCGGGATTTATCTTGCATCCGAACATACTGGGCGGACGCCGGGATGCCGGACGTACTACTCCAGAACAGAGCATCTTTCTTCCCATGCCTCTCTATATTCTCCCACAACGCAGCCTTGAACTCGAGATTCTCGGGCCCGCTCTCTTGTATTATCGTTGCCGAGGAAACGGCAAGGGGGAGGGTGCTCGGGGACTCGCTAAGGTTTATGGTGTGCAAGAGTGGGATAAGATGAATATGGGTGGCGGGGAGGAGGGGTGGGAGGTTGGTGGCGATGTAGGAGGAGAGGTTCGGGCGGGGGTCATGGATGGTGAGGTGGGAGGGGGAGCTGAGGTGCGTCAAGTGCACGGCGGCGAGCGAGAGGCCGATAGTACCAGCGCCGATGAGGGTTATGCGGAGCTTGTCGTTTTCGCCCGTCGCGAGAGTAGGAGAATTGATGTTGTTTGCCATTGCCACGATTGCGGGTTAGAAAAGAGAACGAACGAGGAGAAGAAAATCGGAGTAGTTGGGCTTGAAGAAAAAGGCAAAGTCGGGAGACGTTGAGCTTCAGGATGGCTGACTCTTCACTCGGTACAGTACTGTAGCGACATATGTATATGTATACATATCCAAACAACATCCCTTGACGCGACAATGCGCGAAGTCAGGTGGTCATTTCCAACTTCGATGCAGCCGTGAGTCACAACATTGACGCTTCTGGTAAGCTGTAGCCAGAGGGGTTAAGTGATTTGTCACCGTTTTTATTCTGCCACCAATCAGATCTTCACATTTTCGCCGTCGTCACGCCCCGCCTCTAAGGAAGCGATGCCAGATTACCAGGGACATGTAGATGTGATGCAGCTTCTCTTGGCCCATGATGCTAATAAGAAAGTATCTAACGCAAATTTCGAGAGCGCGATGGATGTAGCTAAAGCGTTTCAGCAACTGGAGGTTATAAGGATTTTAGAATAGCTTGCGATTTCAAGTCAAAGATGAGGACGAGGAATGGGACCCGAAGGTGCGTCAATTTCTCTTTTACCTCTTGAAACAGTCTCTTCAATACTATCTCCGTTCTGGTCCTCCTATGTTGTCCAGCCCTCCCCCCGTACTAGTGCACAACCTCTTGCATCCAGCGGGCACAATAGCATCTACTGACTCTGACTCCAAAAGGTAATCATAGACCTTGCGCTTTTCTCAAAACATGCGTAAGTCAACGTATCTTCCATTTGAGAGATTTTCGCCAGTGCTTTTATTGCGTATTTAGAATTCCACATTCCCTACCCACCCCCACTTGACAGTCAGGCATAGATGCGCAAGAGCAACACGATTCAAAGTTAGAAGAGCTTGATGTAATGTCGAAACAACGTTTGAATGTGTTTATAGCTCGACGCCTGTTGAACGGTTGTCCGGAAACTTAGTGGTCTTAGGTTGGCGAATTCAGTTCGTTTTGGAATTGAACGATAGTGATGTGAGGTTAGATTTCTGCCTCAAATCCAATATGTGATGCAGTTTGGAGGCCAAAGCCACAGAAGAAATTATTGGTATGCTAACCATTGATGGGGCAGCCAAAGTTTACGAAGCTGGGAAGTGCCAAGTCTGAAATACATTATAAACAGCTGTAGAACACATTTTATTCTCTGTGATATTTCCCCATGTAGCGCGAATCGTGACGCCAACTACCCGACCTGATATAAGCGCCAAAGAGCATTCCAATGCCCTCCTGTCCCCTGCTTCGCGTGGCTCGCCGCCATTGCCTCCGGCCACCTCCAAATCGCAACCAAAATCCCAGTAATAGGGACAACTATTACCCACATGATCCAAAACCAGTGGGTGAAAATAAAATGTGAAGTCCCATCTTGATCAATGGAGAGATTGAAGAACTGACTTCCAAAAATTGATGCAACTGTGCTTGCAGGAAGGAAAAACAGCGTCAAAAAGGCGATGGTCTTCATGGACTTCGAATCTTGTTGCGTTACGAGATGGAATGAGAGATTAATCACATTAGCCATCCTACTTTCGAGGCTGACGAGACGGAGCTTTGTGGATTGGAAAAGCGTTTGACAGTGCTCCAACAAGTCAAGGGTCTGCCGGCCTAAAGTTGGATGAGTTGACTTGTCGGAGCGATCGGAATGCCGAACGACACTTTTCAAAGTAAGAATTGCTGCATCGACACCTTCACGAAGATGTGTTATGTGCTTAGAGACATTGTGCAAGCCGGCAAAATCCATCCTACCAGCTATAGAGCCAATGGTAGCTTGGTCAAGTACGTTCTGTGAACACGAGGCTTAGTCAAGCAGCGTTGCGAGTATGTCTGGAAAAATAGTATCGAATCCAACTTACACTCTCCATAATACCAAAGACATCGCCAAGCTTCCTTGTGGCCGTATCCAGCTGGAGATATAGTTCCTCAAAAATTATGTAGAACAAAGCCATGGGGTCGTGCATTAGTTCTTTCCATTGTAAATCCTTATGGAATGGCCTTTCAATCCACGAGTGAGCACCAAAACATATCAAGGTCACTTCCTTTTCTTGCGACCCGGGCTTCGATTGCGAACAAAGCATAAATCCAGAGCGGAGCCAAGAAAAGTCCGCTTGGCTCAGCTGTTTCAAGCTAATTATATTCTGTCACAGCGTCAGTGGTGTTAGTAGCATTTGAACATCTACTATCTGCGCCAAATTTGTGGGAGTAATGAACAACAACTGAGTTGCTGATCGGAATGTCAGCACTTACAGGATTCCTTATTTCGAGTTTCCCATTCGTATCTAGAGTAATATTTTTACAAAGAAAGTGGAACCAGGAATCTTCAAACAAATTAGCAGCTTTCTAGCAGAGTTTGGCAGCATCTCTCGTGTGAGTAAAGGTGCTGTCGATTGAGGAAAAAGGCGCAAAACAAAGAATTTTTTTCTGACTCACATTGGGTACTGGGACGGGTACAACTACCAAAGGAATGTCCAACCGACCGAAGGCGTTCCGTCAGAAACCCCACCGGAAACTTGTAATGCCTGAAAATCTCTAAATGGGTGTGCTCATTCTCTTGACTTGGAATATCTAAAGGAGCGGAAATGATGCGAAAATCACAAGGGTCTCTGGTTTTTAGGTCATCAACACTCTCTAGTGTTTGCCATCCTATGCAGGGCAATTCTAAGCTTGTTAAGTATTCCATTTGGTGTGGTCAATAGAAAGGAACCATTATTTACCTTTCACAAACTCTAAAATTCTAACTTCCTCCTTATCCACCAGACCTCGGGGAGCGTCGTGGGCTAGCATTTCGTATCCAAGATACTGAGGCGAAGTTTGTATTGGAGGGTCCATTGCTCAATAGTCCGGTATTGCGTGGTATATTGAAATGAGTGAGAAGGCCCCGAAGTAGAGAAGGAAAGGTCAACTATCAAATATTCCAGAGTGCGGTCTCACGGTCAGCTGAATGCCGTGAATGACTTGCGCCGAGTACCTCCCTGAACACTTCAAAGTATAAGTCTCTGCAACAACCGAAACATATTCAGCTCTAGTGAGCTTAGAAATTGATATGTACCTTTTTCCATTGACTTGCCTTGCTTCAATTCTAAACAGGCAGCAATCCGTCCGATTTTAGTTAGATAGGTTACACTACATGGCACAAAAACAATATAGTATATGCACGAAGCAAAATTCGTGATATCGTACCAAATGATCCAATCATAGCGATTGGCGCCCCAAAAGTCGAGCTGAATTGCCAATGCGCCGTGTATTTTTCTTTTGAGGGCGTTCGCATGACAATTGCCCATGTGCGCGGCACATCCCGTTTGTGGAGATGGTCTGAGTCTATTTTACTGTAAGATCACCGTGCGTCATTCGCTAAGTTTTAGCGATGAGCCTCATACCTGGGATTTCAATCTGCGTTAGGATGAAACCAAGCCACCAATATTGTGAAAGTGAAAGCGCTTCCAGCTCGTGCATGATAAGAAATTGCATTATTGGCGACCAAACTCTTCAGATCCAGCCTCATCACCCTTTTTGTCCCGTTCTCAATTTCCACGCGCTGTGCCGATGCCTTGTGGACTACGCAACAGCAAGCAGCTATCATGTTGACGCTCACTAACCCCTTCTACCCCGTTATAGCACACAAGGCTTCATGTTACACGACAGCAACTCGGAAACCCCCTCCTCGGAAAAATTCTGGTCTCGATCGCCAGGCATTTCAAGAGTCCCTCTGAAGCCTGCAAGTCATGAAGATTATCCCTTCTATCACAGAGGTAAAGATGAACTACAACATTTAGCACTTGAATGTCTGGCAACTAGGTTTGCTGAAGAGATCATTGGGCTTAAAATTTCAGCTCTCATAGCCTCCAAAGAATATCTTCTCACGATCCGGACAATGTCAGAACACAGAGGTCGGGAAGGTGGGGAGGCTTTCCCGCGCCGGCTCAAGGCTCTTGATTATTGAGCGCCTCTCTGAATGGAAATACACCTTCATTCTCCTGGGCTTGATCTAGGCGTGTTGGATGAAGCCACCTAGCAGCCTCCTCTTTGCTTTGTTAGTTGTAGAAGTCAAATTGGTGCGGGCAACACTCAGAATATGCCCCCTACTCCATGCACCCTCCCACTCTCCCCCAATTCAACCAGCTATTTAAAGCCCTAATGTGATCCTGTCAACAGAGTCGCCCTCTTGAGCTTATGATCTTATACAAACATCCGGTAAACCTTTCAGTTTGCTCATATTACCACCTTGCCCAGCTCTTGAAATTTTGACTATGGTAAGACATGAATGAAGCTGTCTACTTTTGTGACAATCACTGACAAGCAGTTTAGGCTAATCAGATGAATCAATATGGTGGAGGTCATGGCCCTGGGAATGTGAATCCATACGTTGTAAGTGGTGCTTTCTCAGAAAGATTCGAGCAACCCGGATGGTGCTATCAAATCACTAATCAACCATAGGCACCGCAGAATCACGGTGGTGGTTACATTCCGGCGGAACAGCAGCTATATCAGCCCCAAACACAAACTCAGTCTCCAGAGCCTCCTTCCCAGCGTCAACCGCAATATCGACCTCCACCTCAACCGGTCTGTACATCGAACTGACGGGGCATACAACAGAGCTGATGACAGTATTAGGTTCACCAGTCGCATGGAATCGCGTATGATACAAATCAACGTGCACCTCAATCGGGATTTGTGGTACGCTTCCTGAAGAGCTGCTGTCTCGGCCAGTAATAACCGAGTTTTGTGCAGGGATCAAAATCGGCATACACTTCTGCGGTTGAAGTTGATGAGTATAATGATGCCAGCCTTGTACCTGTATGTAACTCTACAAACAAAGATGCGATTATGCCCTAATGTCAATGCTCGCCAGGCAAAGAGACCTGTTCACTTAAAGGGAATCTTTCACTTCTTCGACCTAGATACACGCTTCAGATTCAAGTATCCACATCTATACCAACTCCCTGCATTTCAGTATGGTTCGAGCCAGTCCTGCAGGCATCGGGACTCCATGCACCGAGTATTCACTGGTCCACTGGACGATAGGTATCTCAGTCCCTGGGACGGACATTTGGCGAAGCTTCATGTTCAAGCTACTGATGAGCTCTATGATGCTCCGGGGACAACAACTTGGCGGCGAACTTACATCCGCAGTGTAGCTCCCTTGAATGTGCGGATCGCAACTTGGGTCATCGACTTCTCTGCCGATCCTAAAAGTTGGAAGGATTGGGGTCTTATCTTGCTGAGATTCGTCCCCGCTTCTTTTGCCTTAACATTTTTGGTAAGTTACGCCCTGAAGTTGCTTTGTTTGCATCGTTTAGAATCACTCATATATTTCCCTTCAACATGAATATCGACGGTTTTATGAGTCGAAAAGTTGCATGCTCTTTCTGTTATTTTGGTTGCCTGTGCAATGTTTTGATGTTATAGTCTCGTTTTCGTCAAATTGACCTACCAACATCCCCAACCCGAGATATGGTTTGTCCAAAGTGGAATACTTACTGACTCATATGACCAGGTATTGGGGCAGGATTCTATGCCAATAAAGTATGGACTCTGTTACGCCCCTTTGCCTTATAAATTCCAAGGATACCCCAAAGCTGCACGGAACCAGCTCGAAAATGCGGACACAAAGGGCTCACCCAGAGCCATTCATACTGATCAATCTGACAAACGAATAAAAGAGCGCCTTCTCAATCCGAGATATCTTTGTTTTCTGAAAAGCCCAGAGGATACCGGGCTACGAGGTGCTGTTCCGATGTTAGTGTCAACGTGGCAGGCCAAGCAACGTTCAGACAATATCGTCAATTACCTATTCGTTGCTTACTCTACCGAGCAATTCAAACATGAATCAAACGAGGACATGGAATCTCTCCATCAGATTGCGGAGAGGGCAACCAGGGATGCGCAGCTTTCAGCATATTGGGTAGCTTGTAGCTGCATGCCCGATCCCAGCGAGCTAGAAGACGATGTACGGCTGAATTTCCCACCCTTCCAACAACGTTCGCTAACATTTATTTTCTCAGGTCTATCGAATCAGTGATATTATGCGAGGTGCAAAAGCCATGGCGATCGCCGTCGGAGCTCCATCGAGGACCACACATGGCACTGCTCCCACCACCATAGAGCTGCTCAAACACTGGGGGGAAAGAATGTGGACCTTTCCAGAAGTCCTCCTCAGCCAAAACAACGAGGTCAGAGTATATGCCCGCAAAGGACAACTTGATGCACCGCTGGTCATTCCAAAGACCCAGTTTGCTGCGCAAGTGTGGTCTGATGCAACCGTTAGTAGGCAGTTGGTGGAGCATTATGAAGGATCTCTTGGACTCAGTCGCTTGGAACTGGTGACTTTGGCTCTTCAGTGCCTTGTATATCGACAGACAACACAGTATCTTCGAGGCGATCACTCATATGTACTCATGGGACTATTGAGGCTCCGTCCTAATATCGATAGAACTGATACGGCTTTCCAAGCCTTCGCCAGGTATGTTCTCTGCTTCCCAATGGTGGTGTGTTTGTGTGGGATATTGCTTAGATTGGAACTCTAACGCCGCATTTCACCAGGCTCTCCCTCCTAAACGACAGCGACTTACTCCTTGAGCGAGTCATATGTACCTTGCCAAAAACTCCAAACCAAGAATGGTATGAAACGGGCGATGCATACGGCTGCAACCTCTGGGACATCTATCCTACATGTCAAGTGGCGGGTGTTGGTGAACATGACACTGTTATCATCGACGGAGCGTATGGTACCAGCATTCGCTGGAAAGCTTTCCACAGAATCTGGAATGTTCGAAACTTCTCGTGGAAACGATGGCTTGCCTGGAAGCTACTCCACTGCTCATCAGCGTTTGTCCTGATCGGTTTGGTTCTCATTGCAACGGGCATCCAAACATGCGTTCCCGATCCTTACGGATACCCCGGAACTTGTAGTGGATTGGGTAATATCGGCATTGGCTTTCTCATACTTCTCTTTGGCTCCGTCATCTGGTTCATGGCTCCGAGACTTCTGCGTCTCATCCTTGGGGGGAAATTCTGGCTCACTCAGGCAGCGGTGTTTGGGTTTGAAGGCTACATGAATCTTGCAACGATCGAAAGATCTATTTTTGGTGGCAATTTCGGGCGTTTGAGCTGGTCTACCAACGGCTCCCCACTTTCAAGACACCATAAAAATTCCTTTGGAGAATGCATTGGCGACGACCCCACTGATGACATCGAGGTTCGCAACCTCGTGGAGAAGGCGAAATCAGCGGGACCTGGCGATCAGAGGGTGCGTATAACTACTTTAAATCTCCACCTTTCCCTCTTCTAATTTTCTGCAGATCTTTACGCTTGTAGACACCTTCTCAATGGAAGTTACCATGTTCGAAGCCTCAAATCCGCCGATCGCTCTGGTTATCTGTGGATCAGAGGGTGGAATGAAGCGTGCTATTGGATGTTCTTATGATTGGAGCACTGGAACTCTCTATCGCGAGACGGTGTTGAGGGTAAAGACGACTGTTTTAGATCGCATGGATCGGGTAGACAAACTTAAGCTGGGACTTAAGCGGCCGCGTGTCGAAGCCCGCCACCGTGTGGCGTTGTGATGGGTTTGTGGGCGAGGCTTCTCTTTGTATTTCTAGCACTTCGTTCTTGTCTTAGAACGGAGTAATTATGGGTTTTTTTGGTATTTCTGGGCTTTGTACTCACCTTCTTGAGGATTACATATTTTGACTAAGTCTGTTTTTGTATAAACGAAGTCCTTTCGAATTTTCTTATGGCGTTCAGAGTAGCTTACCTTTTAGCGCATTTCCTCGGAGCCTCAGGAATTTCCCTTCGCCTTCCCATTTCCTTTATAGGAAGAGAGATGCCCAAGTATTTGGTTATTTCTCACAAGAAATTTGGTTCTCGGGGAAGATTGAACTTTTGAAGTGTCGTGCAAACACGCCTTGAGGCTCCACAGAGGCCAATATAAGGTTAATTGAACGTTGCGCAGTTGTGTATTAGACTGTTGTTGTATTTCTACGTATGGTGTATTCGAGCTCCCTGAATATGGGAGCTCGCGGGCGCTTTGGCCATTGTGCCTTCGATTGTGCTCGCTTAGCTGGCCTACTCCTGCACGACATGAAGTGTTGAGAGAGGAACCATTGCTTTCGTATACTCGATTTTCATATCCCTGATATTTGCGGCAAGCCTGCAAGAACTAACAGAACTGGAGTCATTGGTCAAATCGTCGACCGAGATGTTCATCGTACTAGTAGGTCAACCCTGCTCCTTATTCAAGGTGCAGAAGATTTTCACTGCTAGGCGTGCTAAATATCTTAGCCCTCCCGGGGATGGTGCTCTGAATATTGTGGAAAGAGACCGCTGGAGGAACAGGTTAGGCTCACTAAGATCTGACATTCAGACCCTCATTGCTTCTTTTTCTCTTGAGCAGCTCCGCTTCGTCGTCTGCGCTCAAGTCAGCGAAGATATCAGATGGATATCGTTCTAGTCCTCTGAGAACGATCCACTTATCGCAAATCTCGCTTGTAGATCCCACGGCCAAACCGCGGTTGTGGAGATTTGGGAGGATGTGAGTAAGACGAGCAGGTACCATGAGCGTGTTACGGATTCGGAGCTTCATGTGAAAGTAACCGATAATGGGGACAGGGTACGAATGCAGCCCGCACTTATTTTCCGCGAGGGGTAGATTGTTCGTAGTCAGTCCCTCAATTATTTCTTTAATCTATTAAAGGAGTTGCAAATGTAATAATACTTTCCTTCACTCATCTCATTTGTGATTGAATTATGCATGTTTTAATCGTTGACGTTAGAATCTGACAAGAAAATTCAGGACTCCATCTCAGTTACCAGAGGACACAGGATATGGTATTCATTCCCAAGTCTCATCACCGTAAGGCTCTAACACAATTAGCAAAAGCAAAGAAATAAATTCAAACAATCAGTCAGAATCAAACTTGTTGCAGTAATCTTGCATGAGAAAAAGAACACAGCGGCTTATGTTTTCCTGTCGTCTCCGTACTTTGCCCATTATCGGACTTTGAGGCTTCACTTCTCCATGAGACGATGATCTCGCTCGCAATAATTACAAACGTCGTCAGTAGGCATATTTTGCTGGAGAGCAAATCACGATGCTCCAATATGTCGATACCTAGAGCGGAATATGCATGGGACCCGACTTTTGCCTCTTCTCCCACTTGAGACCCTCTATCTGAAGAACTACCTCGCAGACTTGCTGCATTCTCAGAAAAGATGATGTTAAATAGTGGCTAGCATTTCTTTGCTGATGTTAACACCACATATCGAGACGATATCAAAAATTGCTCGCCAAAGCCCACGGAAGAAAATATACAGTAGTCGTAGTATAATGTTTTGCCGTTTTGAAGGAGGATTGACCGCTTCTTTGAGGCGACTCAATGACACCAGCCCTTCACTCACACATCACACGATGGCTGTGGTCGAGATTTTGGCAAAGATTAAACTATGAGATAAAAGAGCCCAACCTCCAGATCTTACCTCAGTCATACCAGATGCTATTCGCACAACATCCTCCATCCCCAATCTCAACTTTAGCGACAGGTCGAGCGGTGACCCCTTCTCCTTCTCTGAGATTCCTTACTTGCCATATCTCCACATAACCCCTAGGAAAGTCCGACAACGCCATCCAATCGTCGCTAAATGGGGACGGAGACACTTGGTTGGCAATACCACCAGTAGTGGTCGTCGGCTGGATGAACAACAATTCTTTGATCTTCCCATCTTCGGCAAGTGAAAAGCAGGAGATATATCCCACATAGTCTGTGTCCCTGTTCGCTCGTGCGGAAGCCCAAAGAAGGCGATTGCTGTGTGATAGCATCACCTCAGCGGACCAATACCCAGACGACTTCTTCCCTGAATCAATTTAATCAAAATCCGGGTCATTCCTTTTCTGGGAGGTTTTAGCATACCTTCTGGAAGAAGCGAATATGTCTTCAGCTCTTTCGCCGGCGCACCAGTCTCTTTGTCCAAACCATACTCCACTATCGTGTTTTCATGTTCCATCAAAACATACAGATATTTTCCGTCTGGGTGCGCCGCTAAATGTCTTGGATGCATTCCCGCTTTGGGCAAGTCGAGTTTTCCCACCAAGCTGACCATACCATCCTCTCCAATAGAATGAGTCCAGACCCTGTCAGCACTCAAGTCTGCTGAGTACAATAGTTTGTCTTGTGGGCCGAAAGCAAGGCCGTGGATCGCCGATTTGTTCAAATATTTCCATGATTGTGTTACATTGGAAAGGGTTCCGTTGGTGCGTGTTGAGATAGCCATCCCGCAGCCGTTTGGTCCTGCCCATGAACCTGTGTATGCGAAATACGGCGGGTGAGAACTTGGGAGCACAAATGCAGAAGTCTGATCGAGGCAAGCGCCTGTTGCGTGTAGACTCGCGTCCAGGCGGAGTGTAGCGTTTGGGTGAACCGAGTAGCTAGAGATGCGTTTGGCTGATAGCGATGCGCCATAGACATTTTGTTTCTGGTGCTATGGTTCGAGGTCAGCGAATTCGGGGTTTGGATTTACACGGAGAGGAGAAATTTCATACGTCAAATGCTATCCATGCATGGCTACTATCCGCTGTAATGTTTCTCGTTTTCACAAGTGTCAATGCCTCGTCGTCGAATTCGAGTGCGTGGATTGAAGCTGGGAGTCCGAGGTTCCCAACGAATAAGTGATGCACTTTTGCTGAAACAAGTTGAATGGCAAGCAAGTGCAACGAAAATATCAAGGTACTTCTCCTCATATTCGTTAAGTGTATGCCGAAGCTTTTGTTGAATAAAAATTTCAGCTACGAACCAGTCCTTCTGGGAAGCTGCCACTGATATGGATGAGAATTCGTTACCATTACACAAGTTTTCGTCGGCCGAGAGAGTGCCGAGAGTAAGATTTCCCCTCATGTGCACTTCGTGTCTTTTAGCCTTGAGTGCCGACTTGTTGTAATAGGGCACATCGGGTACCTGAAAGCGGGTGGATGATCTCGATGCCAGGGATAGATATTTAGCCAAATTGAACCTCCATCTGCCGGCATCTGGCAACACAGAATGTATGCCGCAGCCATTTGATTTGAATATTTATACGTCCGATAAAATACACGCTACTTTATGCTTGATTTCCTTAACCGCATTTTAGTTGAGCCTATCGGCATCTCAATTCGTAGTGCCTTAGGAGTGTTGATAAGAGAGGGGTTGTCTTGCTTGCAGCTTGGTCAACGGAGCTTCTAGGCTTATAACCCCACTATCTTCCCCAGGATTGTACCAACGGACTTTGATGGATGTTCATCAACGGGAGTAAACTAACCAATGTGTGCTCACAATTAATCCATGAATTCGTAATCTCTTGAAACGAAAGAAGACTGGGAAGAAGCACTGAAATTATTTCAAACAAACATATTTGCTTTACTTAGTGGTAAGAACATCACAGAGCATTTCTATCACAACTCGGATCAGTGTACTCCGTGTCGTTAAGGGCCAACGATATGCACCGCTTTCCTTCCCCGTCGAGTCACTCAAGATCGATTTCCTCTAGATTCCGATTGGAGCTGGCGTATTCCAGTGAATTATATGGCTTATACCCAAGAACCCCATAAAGACAGGCGCCACAAAGATTGAAGCCTTTTTGATGAATCCAAGACATTTGTTCGATTGAATAGTTTCAGGAAATGCAGAAAGATGCTTAGATTCAACTGAGTCTGAGTAATATTTAGTGATGCCCAAAACCTGATGACGATGTTGATTCTGCGATACATGATGCTAAACTCAGCACCCACTGGCTAAAATCTCATGTCCTCAAAACCCATCCAGCTGATGTTCCTGCCACTTCCAGGCAAACTTTCAGAAATTTCCAAATCCCCACCAGAACAAAATGGCATGAAGCTTATTCTCCATTAAGAACTTTCTCCACTGAGCTTCATTCCTTGACCATGAAAACCGACGCTCGCTTAGCTATAAATAACCTCGGCGGACCAAGTCTCGTGCCTGCCAAGCTGCCATCTCGACTTCTGCCCCTGTTAAAAATCTTCAATCATCCAGCAATGACGTTGATATGCTGGCAGAACAACAACTTCGGATGAAAATAAAGATGGAAAACTGGGTCTTGAGAAGGGTTAATGGGTGGGTGCTATTGATGGAGTGAAGTATTTATTTCAAGTTACATTTCCTTCGTTGTGTGTTGTGTTCGCCCACACAGGTGTTCTCCTCTTCTGTCCTACAACTGCTCCAGTCTCTGTCTAACCAAGAATACACTCGTTCAATACCTCATCCTTAATCATGAAGTCGACATCTCTCGCTATGGCGCTCGCAGCTACCCTCTCTATAGCCAGTGCATACTGGTCCGGCTTCAACGTCCAAGCAACCCTGGGAAACGGCGCCTGCAAAACCCAAGCCGACTGGGAGAAAGACTTCAACACGATGAAAAGCCTCCCTGGTGCATACACAAGCATGCGCGTCTATGCCTCCTCTGACTGCAATACCCTCACCAATGCCGTGCCAGCTGCTATCAAGACAGGCGGCTCGATCCTCGTTGGTGTGTGGACTGAAGACGCTGCACACTTCGCTGCAGAGAAGGCGGCACTGTTGAAGGCAGTACAAACATACGGATTCGGATGGATCGTGGCTGTTAGTGTTGGGAGCGAGGATTTATACCGCAAAGATACATCTGCTAGTACACTTGCCCAGCAGATCTACGACGTGAGGGGCATGCTGTCTACCGTCTCCGGATACACCACAGCGGTGCAAGTTGGACATGTTGATACCTGGACTGCCTGGGTCGACGGTGCAAATGCAGAGGTGATCAGAGCCTGCGATTTCGTCGGCACAGATGGCTATCCATACTTCCAGAACACACAAGCAAACGGTATCGATCAGAGCTACAATTTGTTCTGGGATTCCGTCCAGCAGGTCAGAGATGTGGTCAACACTGTCAAGTCCGGAACCTGGGTTTGGGTTGCAGAGAGCGGATGGCCAACTACTGGACCAAGGGAAAACAAAGCTGTGCCAAGCGTGGCGAATGCTCAGCAGTACTGGTCGACGGTTGCTTGTTCTGCTTTTAAGTCCGGGCATACGTTCTGGTATTCGCTGCAAGACTTTGCTGCTAGTCCCTCCTTTGGGGTTGTTGATGCCAATTACAAGCCTATCTACAACTTGGCTTGTTAGATGCAACTGGCAATGTGTGAGGAAAGTATTTGGAGACGTATGGGAATAGATGACACATGAGTATGAGATGTTAATGATAATTATAATATGCAATGCGTTCACTCCCTTTGCTACGCTGATCTTGTTTCGCCCCTGATTCACTGTGAGTTTATACCGTTACTCTGCTCTTATTGAATGTGTTTTCCCCCTTTCATTATCTTCTCCGCATTCGCGGAGTGAATGGATAAGCAAAGGTGAATCGCCGCGGCATTAGGTTACTAGAGCAAATTTCTATAGAAAGTGATAGCCTGAGCTTGACACCATTCTATCTAGGATCATATACACAGGAAAAAGTTTCCTGCTCGATATCTTCGATACAGACATATTCTTCCAAAATTATGGGCTCGCAACCAAATATCGTCGCCAGATATGTCGAAGGAACTCCATCTCGCAAGCCTCCCTTACCACCGCGCATGGCCACCAGTATCAGCCAAGCTAGCTCTTCTTCCGAAAAACCTCACTCGCGAACAGAAAGATTGCCCAGCAGACCCAAAATGCCTTCAACCCCAGAGAAGCCGAAATCCCGCTCGTTGAAGGAGCACTTCAGCCGATCAACACCTGCCCCCTCACATTCGACTTCAAGCACATCGAAGTCAACATCCATGCCACAGATTATCATCACTCTACCTACTATTAAATCAAGCCCGAAATCCATGTCGAAATCAATAGCAGTAGCCGCGACCTCTAAATCGCCAAACTTTTCTGCAACCAAGGGACGACTGACCCATATCCCTCATAACCCTTCCGCATCAGAAGAAGAAATCAAATGGCACCAGGATAAATGCAACTACTTCTGCAAATTAGTAACGAAGGGTTGGAGTATCAATAATGCTGCTGCGGAGAGTTAGATGATAATGGGAAGCCATAAGTCTGGAAGTGGTAGAATAGAGTAGAGTCGGAGCGAAAGCCATGAATCCGGAACAAGCTAAGGGGGAAATAAGCCTTAGTAATGTAATCTGGGAGATGATGCAAGACATCTACCGAAGAAAGTATTACCTGGATTCGAGGTTTTCCCCAAGGAAGCGGTTTTCGTGGGTTTTACGTGCTCTGTGACTATGCTCTTGTGCATCGTCAACAAAGGCGGCATTGAAGATCCATTTGCCATAGCTAGAACGAGCAATGTGTACTCAGTACTCCATCATCATACTAGATGCTTCGCAAGCAGATTTTCAGTATCGTCGAGGACTTTTGGAATATTGGTTGTCCAAGAGGCTAAAAATGAATACGCTGCTACTAACCGGATCATCTTTCAAGAATCAAGCCTCGATAGCCACTATATGTTCCTAGAGAAGCCTGTTAGGGATGAGAGTCTAAGCTGTTGGCATCCCAGAAAGGAAGTGGTATTGAGTTCTCTGGATCTTCAGTCTCACAGATTAATTTTTGGGGGAAAGTGTGTTGATAGTTCTCCACAGTGTCTCTCGTTTGGTTCAATTCTCTACGCGAAACTCTAAATCACACATTAGCCCGAACTACAACTACCAGCAGCGCCAAGAGAGATCCCCAGGCAAGAATAACTTTGTCCTGTGCACGAAGATATGATATTCGACTAGCGTACTAAAAGAGCCACCCAAGATGCCTTGTACGTCAAAGTCCCGCTTAATCACACCGCTCGTCAACGGTGGCTGGCCAACGGCTGTGTCAGGAATCTGTCGATCTGTTTAGTCTGGCTCTCACCACTGAATGTCGTCCTTGTACATATGTATCAGCTAGGAAAGATAGGCCATTTTGGCGACGATCGACGACTTTGGTTCTCACGTACTAATGGCACCTATCTATGGAAGCATTTTTTTCATATACATATCGAGTTGCCGTTACATGACCAGGACGTGCGAGCTGCTCAGACTGCCTTGATAGACAAGACCGAGCGGTGACTTGCCAAGCTCCAATGACTAGAACCATGCGGTTCGTTTGTGTTCAGCAAATGTGCAAGACTCTTGTGCCTCACTGTAAATACTTTGCCACTGATGCTACTTGTTTAATCTGAAACTCACAAATCCCAATCTTCTGGTTGTCAAATACATACCATTTTGATTTTTACAGGCCGATCTAGAACCAAGTCTCCAGGAGCTGTCTGGGATTACTTTGAGGTTGTGCTTATATTAATAGATGTCCCTAAATAATGAATTAGCTCACAAAAAGGCCTCTACAAGAGGCAGTGATAGAAATTTGCCGTTTGGTCTTCTTTTAAATAGTGATATGAGCATTATTCCGCTGCAGACAGAGGCTTCCGTCCATATACGACAATATACGGGTAATACGCATGCTGTCTCCGGTTTTTGATGTCCTTCCTCACCCCCGTGAAGAAGACGGTGGATTCCTCCGCAGACCAACCCAAGCCCTTCTGAAATACTCTCGTACTGATCCCCTCCAAATTCGATGTCAAGTTCTCTTGCTCGAATGCACCCACCAATCGTAGCCGAGGATCTTTCGCCCAGGGATTCGTCGGCATCTTGAAGATTGTCTCGGTCACGCCTTCGAATCCTGCTTCCTTGAACCATTTCGCGTAGTGAATTGGATCTTCCAGTGGCGTGCCAAACGCAGTCGCTGCTGCGCGGAGCAATCGGTCGTATTCTTTGAACTGACTGGTTTCTGGGACGGTTCCATCATCGCAGCTGACAGTCCCGTTGATATTCTGGAATTCAAGATATCCGCCTGGTTTCAAAGCTCTAAAAAGAAGCATGAACATTGAGCTCGTCAACAAGTGAAAAGTCGGAAAACTTACTTGAAGCATTGCTTGATCAGGCGGGGGAAGTCTCTGATGCAAAGGAGAAGATCTCGAGAGAAAATGTAGTCAAAGCTTTCCAGCTGCCAGGTCCAGGTTTGCTCGATGTCATCAATTTCAAAATGGCAATTTGGTGCGGTCCTGGAAACATTGTCAGACTGTTAGAGATGATGCTCGTTCTTCAAACAACTCACCATTTTGGCTGAATTGGAGCAATGTCAACACCAGTCACCTATGAGCTGTCAATACCCGCCGTGATACAATATGGAAGGTATTACATCTGCTGATGGATTCGCATCGGCAAAGTCAATGCTCCAAATTCCTATGATGCAAATAAGCAGCCACCGTTCGAGAATCAAAACAACTCAAACGTACCGGTTCCGCATGCGAGGTCGAGCACTTTCTGCGGGTTTGCTGGTATTGGAGCAATCCACCGTCTTTTGTCAAGTAAGATGAAATACTTGGCGTGAGCCATGTCAATCCTATCCATTTCTTGCTCGTCCATTGGCGCGCCGTATTCTTGATGATATTAGTCACACGTTCCTCTGGATCGGGAGATGATAGGTTGGTCCAACCTTCTTTTCCGTATGATGCATAAGTCCTTCCATTTTCTTCGACTCCTTGTACGATGCTAGAGGATAGAGATGCTAGAGAGCTGTCTCCTCCTGTGTCGGCGCCCTGGACAGAGTCAGATTTACCGCTAGAGGGCACATGTCAGACTCGAACCTCATCGCTGAAATCATCATCATTCGCTTCGATGAAATCTGGTGGCAGGGTAGCACTAGGCTCTGTTTCCGGACTCATAGCGAATTGAGTGGTTATATATCAAGTTCGCGCATGTGTTTTCCAAACGGTTGCGTATGTGGTAGTTTTGCGGAAGAGGTCCAGATTTTAAATGCACTTTAAATTAAATGAGGGAGGGTTCGCAGGAAAAACGAAGCAGTCTGGAACAGCATGCCGTCAAGCACTAGGGCACTTGGAAATCCCTACTTCATCCCATAACACAGATCTACAATTGGCGGGCAAAGCTGACAGAAACCGGTTAGTAGATGTTTTAATTGGTCGGGATGCCGGATCGAGCCGCTGCCAGTTCCTAGTGGACCTGTCAAAACGTGGCGTGATGCGGCCGTTGTAATCTAGCATTTATTCAGCATTTGTAATTGGAGGGCAGAATCGTTTCTCAACACTAGTCACTTGGCTGCTTTAGCTCCTTGTGGTGCAGACTTCTCAAGGATATGCATGTCTGCGGTACACAACTTCATTGGGGCAAGCTGCCTCGGCTAATGGAGTTCGTCTGAAACTTGCCCAGATACATGTAAGTGCACTCATGATCCACTCGAGCACATGAACTCCCTTGCTCGGGTGGGTGACGTTGTTTGACTTTCCTGGTAATCCATCTTCCCATCGTATTTCGACGGATCTTGTATTACCTACCTAACAAAGACGTCGATACGACCATGGCATCTCCCCTCCCCGGTCCGAATGCAGAGCTCATTGCAGCAGCGAGTGACTTCGCAGCAGCAGTCAAGGATTTCAATGGCGACCCAGTGAAACAACGTCAGCTGTTGAAGGAGGCTGACCGCCTTCGCATCTTGCTGGAGACTCCAATGGATGTGCTTATGAAGCAATGGGAAATGAGCCAATGCATCGCGGCCATGAACCTGTTAGTCGAGCTAGATATTTTGGAAGCCATTCCAAAAGAAGGATCCATCAGCTCCAAGGACTTAGCTGAGATTGTGAAAGTCGACGAGTCTGCTATAGGTGGGGTTCATCAGTGAAATAAATGAAACGCTGATAATGACTTTGCTATAGCACGAGCACTAAAGCTTGTGGTGATCAATGGCATCTGTGTCGAGCCAACTCCAAACACTTTCGCTCTCAATGCCAACGCCTTTGTCTTTCTCAAGGGTGCCGCGAAAGAGTTTTTTCAATTCATGATTGATCAAACTGGACCCTTCTACAAGCTACCTGAGTACTTCCGTACTCACAAGCAAGAGGACCTCTATGATCTCAAGAAATCTCCATATGCCTGGGCAGTCGGTCTCGAAGGCAAAGACTACTACGAGGCTATCTCCAGCGACCCAAGGAAGTTGCACAACTTCAATTTCACAATGGCTACTTCAGAAGCTGTCACGCCGATCTTGGGAATGTTTCCATGGGCCAGCATGAAAAATCAAGTGGAAGCGGATCCATCCCGAGCATTCGCAGTAGACATTGGAGGTGGAAGAGGTCAACTCCTCAAAGCCATTCAGCAAGAAGCACCGAATAGGTTTGGTGCTAAGATGATCCTTCAAGATCGTCCAGACGTTCTTGCTTCTCTTACCACAGAAGATGTTCCGGGGATCGAGAAGATGCCTTACGACTTCTTCACCCCACAGCCGGTCAAGAGTATTGCTCCCCGTCATTGCACCTCGTTCGTCACTGACGCTTTCCAGATGCCCATCTGTATGTGATGCGTCGCATTCTTCACGACTTCTACGTCCCAGTCTGCAAGGACCTTGTAAAGAATATTGCGAGCGCCATGGGTCCAACATCTCGCTTCATCATCGCAGATATGATCATGCCGGACAAGGTAGAAATAGGAACTGAGGTTACACCATATTGGATGGACTTCAACCGTAAGTAGAAGTTTCAAGATCTTGATTTCGATGCTAATTCAAGCAGTAATGATGTTGAACGGCACGGAAAAGTCGAAGAAGCAGTTTGAGGAGATTCTGGATGCAGCTGGATTGGAGATCGTGAAGATTTATCCCTTTGCTTTTGGCTGTCACGCAAATATCGAGTGTCGCCTGAAAGCAGCAGCCTCCTCGTGATTATTTTGGGTACGCGCGAGACGCGAACGAGCGACGTTCCCATGGGCTTTTTTGTTGTTGTTAGAGCCGGGGATAATGATGTTGAATTCTTAAATAATCACGATACATCTTGGTGTTTGCTTTCCAACCTCAGGCCATTGTGTGCTAAAAGCTACGTCTGAAATGTCTGAATTCCCTGTTCCCTTGATCCATATGACATGGCCTGCATTCTTACTCAATACTTCTAGCTTCACCTTTGGTCTGGCCCCAGCAAGGGCATGGCTTATAGGTACCTAAGGGCAGTGGTGGAGTTGAGACATATACAATTCATAGTCTTCAGCTATTTTGGAGATAGGACAATAGATTATTTACAGTGACTTGAGAAGTTGCTTTGCAAGACGTGGGGCACGAAACTAGGGCTTTGAGGCTTGCTTCTACTGCCTTTCACACAAGGTCGAAGAGGCGAAACAGCAAGTAGGAGAGGAACAGCTTTCAAATTTGTTTGCTCTTCTCTCATGGCATTTCACCCCTCCAACTACAGATCTATCAAGAGATGATACTGTAGAAATTGTAGGTAGTAGGTATATATATGCATCTATTATGACTTCTGTCTATTCACCAGATGAGACGCAGGGATCATAGACGAAGACAACTAAAGAATAGCACTTTATTTACCCTGTTACCTGTGACCAATGGATTCCCCTGCTCCACGTGCCGAACGAAGCCTCCTTTCAGCTTAGCTTGAAAAGCTGCCTCTCAGTCTACCCCCCACCCCCCGCCCCTACTCGAAGCGTCTCGTATCAACGAGTGTTTTCAAACAAACGCCTCAAAAATTCATTGGAAAAGCCCAACAGTTCTATCAGCGCACCCAAAGTCATAAGTTCGACATCCAATGCTCGCAGTTATCATGCGTTGTTACTCCATGTCGTAGCTGACTTGATTTCGAATAGACCAGCCCAAAGAAAAGGTGAAGTAGCAGCAATGCCCCTTGAATCATTAAAACAAGAGAGCGGAGGGTGAGTTGCTCATCTCTTTCACTATGGATTCTCTAAATGAATATGGAATATCGCTGACAGCTCGAAGGACTTTAAGCTCCGCAGCTTCCCCTACTACCTCCTCCGCTATGAGAACCCCAACCCCGGTCGGCCACCCGATTCGGAATGGCCCTGCGAGTACCAGGTCTCATGATACGGCCTCTGCTGCCGTCCCGCAGATTATCCCCTGCTCTCCTCACAACTTCGGCCCGCGGATTTCCACTCCTGCAATATGGCAGGCATATGCGGCTGCGGGAAGTCCTACAGGAGAAGAGGTGATGGTTAGTACTGTGGCTACATTAGAGTACCAGATCACTGTCAACAACCTTACTGGTGGTCAGACAGTCTACTTGTATTCGATTGAAGCCGCTGTGGAAGTTTTGCGCTGAGTTGAATTGGGACGGCCATATTTGCGCACAGTAGGAACTAGGAATACCTTGGGCTCTTGAGTTTCTAGATAAACAGAAATCTGGATTTATGAAATACAGTACGTGTTGAGATGCGGTAGGAAAACTATTGGAGTCTAGACGAGGGGAGGAAATTGGCGGGGAAGAGCAACCTGTACAAATAGAATACAACCAATGACAGCAAATACAGAGCGCGCAACCTTTTCGTCCAGAGGTCTGGCTCCCACAACATGGATCTTCGAGTCGAACTCGGCACGCTGTTCCTATTAGAAAATTTCATACAGTAAGTATCAAAAGGCTATTCATTAGTCAAGAGCAAAACGGACCTCTGCTGTCATCCTTCTAGCAAGTATTGAGTAGCATTAGAGTCTATGTCAACGAGGGTCATCACCACGTTCCAGTCATCCAGAAATGCAGCTCAGACCACGTCAATTTTTTGCCAGAGGCATTGCATCAAATCGAACTCAGAAGATCACGAAATTATTCAATTCAATATGGCGGAGGAAAACGACGGTTTGCTTCCGCAGCCTCCGTAGATCAACCTCGTATCTGCTCTAAGTTAGG
Organism: Rhexocercosporidium sp. MPI-PUGE-AT-0058; assembly: GCA_020746875.1. NCBI lineage: Eukaryota > Fungi > Ascomycota > Leotiomycetes > Helotiales > Rhexocercosporidium > Rhexocercosporidium sp. MPI-PUGE-AT-0058. Next base: position 217,883 of record JAGTJL010000014.1, on the reverse strand, counting down.
CTGCTCGTAGTCCTCTGATTGGTTCATAAGATCATCGTAGCTCGGAGCTGTGGTCCGAAGGAGACGTTGGCCTTCTAATTAACCAAAATGGTTGCGAAGTAATAGATGACGCCTGGGCCAGGGCAGACATCGTTAGAGTACCTGCACAACGGGAAGTCGATGTAATGCGAGATTTCTCCAACACCATCAGTTGCCCATCCCTGATGTAGAACTCTGCCATACCCTCCATCATGGGCGGCGTACTGCTGTCAATTTGGTTCCGAGCTGCATCTTCAGCGAGTTCGTCTCTTCAATTCTTCACGTTTCAATGGAGACTGGTTCAATTTCAGATAAGCTTGTTGAGGGGATGATCATTCTACACCTGTGGCAGCTGGGTCTGGAGGGTCAAATGCAAATGACCACATCTCATGATTAAAGTGAAGGCGGTTTCTCAAGATCTCTTGGTCTCTTCGATATCGGCAACTCCTAGTTTTCGCCGTTGGAAAGACTACGAGGGGTAAGAAAAGAAGTGTGAATGGTATGTGGTTTTGGTATCGGAGACAGATTATTTGTTGAGTTGGGAAACGTTCTTCTCTAAGCAAGGGCCAGAAGTGAAGTGGCTGAGGCTTGTAGAGCGTCAAAAAGGTCTTGACCTAGCAGATGCAGGGATTTCTGTGGGATCCAGAATACAAGATTTCTGGCAGTACATGCCAATTGGATTGTTTGTATAGAACAAGAGTATCCATTTAAATGTGTAAGGTTTATGACTAACCGAAAAGCAACAGACAAAACAAATGCGTTGTTCGAATTGATTATACTGCTCATATTGAGGAGAGATGCTCAGCTTTCGTTAGTTAGCCTGTGCCCACATTTTAAAGGTCTCGCTTCGGTCAATCCAAACAACGCTAGCGATCATCGCGAACACAGTTTACTTTCCTTGAGGAACAACCATCTTGAAGCTCCGGAGCAACTAGTTCGCTGACGATTCTCATCAAGAAAAATGGGACTCCCTCTGTTTAAGACTCCCAAGGAGGATAAACTAAACGAAATTGCGTAAGTGCCGCACATTCGTTTGACTGATCGTAACCTCGGTCTGAGGACCACTCCGCTGACGAATGTCAACAAACAGTACTCCACAGCAAGAACGCGCTTCAGCCCCGGCGACATCCAACAGGACGGAGGCCATTGTTAGCCCTGAACTTGGAAGGCTGGTTGCGAGACAATCAGCAGCGCCTGACCGGTCTATTGACGACCTCCATGCTCGTCGAGAGCATCTACGCCGCCGCGAAGCCGAGCTCCAAGCACGGGTAGAAGGGCTCCAGCTCTCCGAGTGGAACCGCCACCGTGAGATAATCGTTGATGACCCTGTGCAACTGCTCACGACTGCTACATTACCTCCCTCTACGATGGCAACTGAGCGAGTGTGGATTGATGCTCCAAGATCAGAAGTAACAAATCAGAATCCAGCAGCACACCTTCAATACATATACGTCCCCATGGAAACAACGCACGGGCTCGACATGCTGGGCGAGCATGTCGCAACAGAAATCCGTCAAGAGCTGGGACGTCAATCTGGGCAACGGGCGGAGCAGTCGGAAGTTGCTATTGTCACCAATGATGACGGTGGGATGAGCAACAGCCCTGTGGGACCGCAGTCGCCAACATCTTATCCCATGGGGTCTTCAAATACAGTTAGCTCCGATAGAAATTTTCTTGGAAGATACTCGAACCTTTCGTCTGTCTGGGCCGGGGATCCTTCCACACCTCTCTCTAGTAAGTTTCCACAGCCTCCCGTATGGCTTTTGTACCCTCTACTGATAGCTTTGTGTACAGCGTATGCCACGATACCCCCAATGGAGCCCATTGTCGAGTCGTTATCCATCGCAATGGCCCCCGAATCTCTCAGATTACCACACAATATAGATCGCGCCGCTACACCACCAGTCCGAAGCGCGGCCCCAAGCCCACAAGCAGCAACAAGTCATGTCCGTGACCGACAGAGTCTCGATATTCATACCCACCATCCGGACTGCCCATGTATTGACTGCTGGGCCTTTTATAGACTATGAAGGCGAGTAAAAATCAGAAATCACGAGCTTGGACATTTTTTGAGGAGAAATGACTGGCAATCAAGAGTATACCTCCTGGATCTTCCTCGTGCCAGGCTAACAAGCTTGATTGGATGGCCATTACCAGGGACTGAGCATACATTATGGGATGAGGGGATTTCATGCACATACCACTGTTTTTTCTGTATGGACGGGTATAGGATAGAAAAATCTGCTTTTGGTAGTTCAATAGAGATTGGTCTTGAGAATTTTCCGAGAGGAAGAGTAGTCTAGAATATAGAGTCATAGTGAAGCCATTATGGCTTGCACAAAAAAGCAACATAGGAGCGATAAATCTGCCGCTCGATATTCCACAATCTAAAAATTGACCCTGTTAATCCATATGTTCGTCGAGGGAACCAGAGGAGATGGGGGCTATACCAATACCCGGCAGTCGCACTTAGCCAAAACAACCATATCTTGTACCACAAAGTCTAGGCAGTAGATCAGCTTTTGCATCTTGAATTACAAGATATTGCTGGTCAAAGTCTTGTCGCTATTTTTGCCAGCCAGGCAGCTTTTCCAATGATGTCATTGAGGCTGTTGTTGACATCCCCCTCTGTTGACCGCCTCGGCTAACACGAACTAGTCAACAACCCCTGCAAGTTCACGACTTCAAACCATCTTTACTTTCACCTCGAAATCTCCACTCTATTTTTGATTTATCAACAACACGAACCTTTATCGACCCAAGTCCATCAAGATGTCAGGTCCAAGTCAGCCCCCGACGCCACCAGTCCCCTCGCAGCGGGCCACCAATCCCTGGTACTTGAGCTGGGAGATTCCTATTACCAACCCCATTATCGGTCGCGCTCCCATCAGAGAAGAGATCGAGATTCAGATCGAACCTGGAGCAATGAATTTTCAACTGGCGAATATGAGAAGCACGCTCTACCAACCTCCTCCGCCCCGCGTACCTGCTGTCGAAGAATCCCCCGGCCTCGTACCATTGAGTCCACGACGAGCTTCAGTCGAGCCGCGATCTGCATTGATTCAAGAAAGAAGACCCAGCGCTCATCCAATGCGCAGCTCTGGATTGAGTGGTCTAACATTTCCGTCGCCACTCAGATTCCCAATAAGGGAGGAAGACATGCCAATCGACCCCTCGAGAGCCGCGAGTGACCCAACACAATGGCCAACTGAATCTAGAGCTGAGATCAACAACTCTAATGTCAATTATCGGCGCGGTGACATGGATCGCCCTTCAGGTTCGACTGCATGCCCACCTCCCATAACGGAAGAGATTTACTAACTCGTAGCAATGCAGAAACCCCGCCAAGAAATCGACGAAGCTTCTTCGATCATATGCTCGACCGCACTCAAGCCGCTGCAGCTGCTGTGACCGTAGAAAACTTCCGCAATATCATGGAAAGGCCTGTTGGTCGACTTGTCACCGAACAATCCTCTAGAGGTTCGTCTGCGTTTGCAGGCCTACCCATCATGCAACAACGACCATACCCCTACGATTTCAATGACTTCAATCTTGGTCAAGGATTGGAAGCCAACACCCACAGCATCGGCCAAGTCAGACTCAGCATTGCAGCGCCTCAGCAAGTATCTGAATGGCAAGGAGTCGACCCGCAAGATCTTTCACCCAATCTCATCTACCCCACACCCGAGAGAGGGCTGGCATTCGAACTCGGGGACGCCCTCTCGCCGGCACAAATGGCAGCCATTGCAGCAGACCCTAATCTTGAAAGCCGCTCAGTAGCAGCAGATCTGGCCATCAATCACTCCGGAATGGACGTACCACATATATATGATTACAGATATCATCTGCTGGAGGATGGAAGTCTTGGGGTCCGTCAGCCAGCTGCTGTTGTTGAGGAAATTGCTAGAAGAAGAGTGATTATTGAAGCTCGCGAGCGGATTGGTAAATTACATTCTTTTTTTGATTTAAGCATTTGGGGCACGACAGCCATTCCTTTTGAGCCGAGCTGACCATTGTGGGTATCACAGCGCCAATGAATCCAGGATTCTACCCATACCACCCCCAGGAACTCCCATTCAGCCATGAGACAGAGACTGTCAGCGGTAGCGATTTCTATCAGAGCGACTATGCCATTACCGTGGGGGACAGTCCAAGACGTGGCATAGGTTGCTCTTGCCCCGAATGCAATGGGAAATTCACGTTTCGATAGATACATGGATTGGGAGATAGCGGAGAAGAATAGATTTGTCGCTGATCGGTCTGGTTGCGTGCAACAGGACTGATAAACAACAATTGGGGACGAAGAGGTATTTTGGTAGAAAGAACAAAAGTTGTTGGTGCGGGTGAGGTTGGAGCGATACTGGTCGAGTTGGAGGAAGTTGACTTAGGGACCTTCGGAAGTTTCTCTTTCGGGTATCGTATCCGCAAGTGGATCAATTCATGCTTATGGGGTGCGCATCAATTCTTCAAGGAACTAACTCCGCAGCATACAAAAGCAATGGAATTGGTTGACAGCATTCACGAGTATAAGCAGGACTTCAACGCGGACATGTGACCAGCTTGTCCCACAGTTCCGAAGAACTAAAACCCCACCCATTCACAGTGAGGGCATCTAAATGTTGAAGTATGATGTTTGGTCAGCTATACTGCAAACCTGCCTCTGGATTTTGCTCGGTTTCATGCCTAAAGCCGAAGATAGAGGCTGGCAACGTTAGCAGCGATATGTCCATGTCTCAACAAACGCTCTTCACTTCTCTCTGCCAGCAGATCAGAAATGAAGACACGAAACCAAATATTATCTCTTGCTAAATTGGATTTATTATGTGTCCAGATCAACCATGGCTTTTCTACTCGTTCGAGAGCATGAACTGTACATCCTCAGCTGCTACGTCGAATAGCCATCTATCTCTCTTCATCGCGGAATGGCTGTCAAAATGCTACCCGAAGCAGGATCCATCCACACTCTCCAAGTATGGGTTATCACTTGTCATACTGCCCACTAGTTATCTCCAGCATGATGGTTTGTTGCACGTCGCAATCCTATCTCCGTATAGCCCGATACTCTCACGTTGTTTATCCGCGGACCTCACCTCAATCCCCGCGATATCCGATAAGCGCGAGAGTAAGAGTATCACTTCTCCATTCGTGAACTTGAGTAATCCCAGACAAACCAAGATGACAAGCATGTCAAGAAAGAGAGAGAGAGAGAGAGACTTTAAATTGTGCAAAGTGTTCATTGTAGCGTTAATACTAGTGGTGATGACTTCTCAAACTTAGCTTGGAGAAAGAGGTCCTCGGCCTTGACACCTGCGCCGAAAAGGTACTTACTGATCGTCGTATCATCCCGAAAGGCAATTTGCACGAAACTGTAAATTTTTGTTGCACATCGCATCTGAAACTCCGTATCCGCCGGCCTTCTCGCGATGTTCATCCGTAGGAGATATTTATTTTCCTTTCCATCCGACCTCCCCACCTCCGCCCCGCGATACCCGAAACGGTCCGAAATCTCAAGTCCGCAGCCGCCGCCACTATTGCTCGCAAGAAGCCATTCGCCCCAATCAAGGCGTTTTGTTTACTAATTCCTAGCCAGACGCCGGCTGAAAGATGATTTTGTTGCATATCAGAAGTTAAAGTCCGTCGCCGAAGGGCGGATGAGCGAGCAGCTGCGGAGGAATTGGCGGCGTTAAAAGCCGATGAGATATTGTAGGTTGTGAGATAATTAGTGTGGTGTCGGCGTTAGGAGCGGGATATAAAGCCGGCTGTTAAGGTGAGGTGAGGTGGGATGAGATGAGATGAGATGAAGCTCGTTGAGTATGAGGGAGATGTGAGAGCATCGACTCTGAGATTGGTTGGTGGATATGAGTGAGGTGAGATTCCGTGAATGGTCCGCGGTGGAGGTGAACGCGGAGGCGAAGGGTATTGATGGAGAGTCCGAGGAAGTTTCAGGGGCAAATTCACCGTCGGGAATGAAATCTTCGTAATGGGGGAATTGTAAAGCAAACATAATAAGTCACGAGAAGAATTCACTGCTTGTGCTATGAATCTCGAAAGACTTCACACTTAATTACAACGTGTATTTTCTGCTAATGACGAGTGAAGTGAGCATCCCTGCTCAGTGATATACACTTCCTTTATGAAGGGAGAGACAAAAGCTCGCGAAGTATACGATAGAGGATTCCTTTGCCAAAACTCTGGTCGTTCGTGTTATCCCCTATTTATTACCCAAATAAAATAAAATAAAATAAAATAAAATAAAATAAAATAAAATAAAATAAAATAAAATAAAATAAAATAAAATAAAATAAAATAAAATAAAATAAAATAAAATAAAATAAAATAAAATAAAATAAAATAAAATAAAATAAAATAAAATAAAATAAAATAAAATAAAATAAAATAAAATAAAATAAAATAAAATAAAATAAAATAAATCGGAAATATGGCTGCATTGTTAAAGATCTGCTTCTTGCGATGGCTGAGATGCGGGGCAAATAAACAACCGGTACCAAGCTTTCTCGGCCGTAGCGAATGTTGACTTTCCACCGTCTCATCGGATGAATAAAGACCGGCGGACTATCGATTTGACAAATCGAGTGGGGAATAGTAGCTAGACAGTGTTGGCGATGATGGAGAAAGTCAATTTAAATTCTGTAACGGCGGACGACATAAGGAACTGTGATTTAGGAGGGGTGCAGTTGTGGGTTGACGAGACATTCAAATGAACGATGGATGAACTTGTGAAGATGTCTCTAAAAATCATACGGAGGGACCTCTAGACCTGAAACTTATTGATTTCAGAAAGAAGGAAACCATCATTATCGATAAGAACAACTCAAGCAGGCATTAAATACAGCGAGATTCCAGCTGTTTTCCCGCTGGTCTTTAAAAAACCCTGAAACAATAACCCACGACAGTAGGCAAAAAACTGTCATTTCCTTTCGGCTCACACTTGTTACTTATATATCCAAAGGTAGGGAAGTCTAAGAAGGAATTGTTGTGAAGTCACACCATTATTTGAGAGGGAGGAAACGACGGGCCGGTAGTGAGATGTTAGGAGGTGGAATGGGTAGAGAAAGATATCGGCGAGCTTCGCCGGTAATATACTTGGAGGACACCCACCATTTATTGTATTCCTCACCTGGAATGAATCTTCAAGCGGATGGCCGATACTTTTACATCACCTAGCAAGTATAGAGTCATATATCAATATCGTAGGACAAACCCACTCCAAAGTTTTGAAACATTCTATGTCCAAACCCCTTCTAAACTCCTTCTCAAAATCACCGTAGTCGCGAAGTTCCACATCACGGAGGTCGTGCATTTGTTACGAGAGTTTGACCCGTCTAATTTGGACGGTCCAAATCGCTTGCATGCCCAGGGGACTTCGGAGTCCGCATCGGGCGAAATGATTGGACATTCGGACGCTTCGGGGGTTTGGCGCGCCGCTCGGAAACCGAACGAAAATTGCGACATGCAACAAATGTTGAGGGTTTGAAAGGCTGGAGAGAAGATATGATGATTGGAGGATGAAGGGCGGGTGGGGAGTGTTATTGGGTGTGAGTGATGGAGTAGTAGGAGGCGGGAGGAGCGCCGAGAGGAGTGATGGCGGGGTACCGTTTGTTTTGCTTGGATCGTGAGCTTTTAATCTTGGCTTGTCGTAATTCAATAGCATGAATTCCAAGCTTCCAGTCCATGACTAGAAGGAAATACTGAGCATTACCGCGTAATAATTGATACGTTCCTATGCTACATTTAGCCGTCGACTTCAATCCGCGAGGTTTAAGTGGCAGCAGACAAACATCCACCTTGTTCCCCCTCTCTCTAAGCGAGACATCCAGACAGATGTCGGATGTCGGATGTCTGCCATTCCCGAGCACGGAAAACACGAAACCGATGGAGCGGCAAGAGGCGCGAGTTACTTCTAGATCTCCCTATTCAGTTACTTAGGTAGGACTTAGGAGTAGTTGTATTGTTACCCTTAAAATGTGATTGGTTGGATGAATACTGTGGCTATCAGTGAGGGGCACATACACGAGCACAGCGCTTGCCGAGATGGAAAAGTCGGATGTTCGGATTTTCGAGTGCCGCAGAATTCTGCGACGTGCAACAGAATGGAATTTTTAAATCACGAGTCAAGTGAATCTCATCCCTTGGGATGCCAAAGAGTTTCTTTAGGGCGGCTAGATGCATTGATAACATTGCCAGCTAACTATCCAGGCACGAATTCGGACTTTGATATTCCATGTTCAAAGTTTCTTCGCTGACAATGCTCCCTGAATGGCGAATTGTGTCGGAATACCTGCTGTCCTCTGGGTGGAGTTCAAATTTTTCACCAGTGTCATCTGATAGCAAGTTGCGCTTCCTTGCCTCGAAGCGATTGTTGAAGCCGCCAGGAAATAGTTCCAGATCTATGGAAGCAATCAGCATGTACATGTACCATCAAAATTTGAAATGAAGTAAGCTTACCCTGAACCATCTTCCTCCATACTTTGCTTCTACCTTCGCTTTGTTTCCCAACCAGTTCCGATACCATCTCCACAATGTCGCGGAGTAATGAACACCAATCGTATCGATAGATTTGACCTCAAACCCAGCACTCTCAATGCTGCCGACGTAGAAGCCCAAAGGAGTAGATGCATCGGCGCCAGGAAAGACATACTTATTCATGAGCATGAGTCCCCAGATAAGATCTTCATACTGCCATGGTTTCCTCAGCCCTGAGACCTGGAACACGAGAACTCCGTTGTCTTCAAGCAAATCATATACTTGCTTCATGAACGATCCAAAATGCCGGATACCGACATGCTCGGCCATTTCCAGACTGACGATTTTGTCGTATTTCCGCTTCGGAATTTCGCGATAATCCATACAGAGAATCCGACTCTGTTCTGCACAGATTCCGTCAGCGAGGAGACCAGTATTGCCCCATTTCGTCTGATTTCGCCCAAGTGTCACACCAGTGACATGCGCGCCGAAGTTCACGCTCGCGAACCGAGCGAGCGTCCCCCATCCACATCCGATATCGAGCAAAGTTTCTCCACTCTTCAAGCCTAGTTTTTTGCAAACGATTTCCATCTTGTTGTCTTGTAGCTCTTCGAGTGTTTCTTCGCACGCAAGGTCGGATATCATGCCTGATGTGTAGATCATGCGGGGTCCAAGAAACCAGGAGTAGAAATCGTCGCCGCGGTCGTAGTGTCCACGGACCTGCTCTTCATCTAGGAGTTATCAGCGATTTGTTGCTAAAAATTAAAGAGAAAATTGAATCTTACCTTGAGACTTCGTATGAAGAATCACCTCAGGTACAAAGCTCAGCAAGAAGTACTTGAAGAAGCCATAGGTCAAGCTGAAATCGACCCAGTCATGACGATGCTCCAGGACCTCAAGAGCGTCACCATTGAACTCCACATGGCCGTCGAAGTATTTCTCTTGGAATATCTGGATTGGGGCTTTCTTGTTGCCTTTGTACTTTTCCCTATCTGCCTTATTTTTAAAGGTGATGTAGCTTTCGACTGGACGACCTGGTAGCTTCACTTTCGAGTTCTTGCGAGGTGTGAAAATCGAAGAAAGGTACCAGAATGAAGCAAGGACGGGAAATGTGATGATTGTTGAAACGACAGCGAGTGTTATCCATCGACCCTTCAGAAGGAGTGTGAGGAGGCAGGGAAGGCCGATGAGGAGGGTAAAGAGGTAGAAGTTCGAAAAACCTTCGGCTCCGGGACCGTCGGCTGGAAGAACGCCATCATGGATAGAAGGAGACTGAATTATACAGTGTTAGTCATCGCTGAAGATGATTGAACATTTTTGGACCTCACTGATATGACTTTCACTCCACAATCTGCCTTCAAGGCAAAAGCTTTTGGTGCCTGTGGTGGTGTGCTGATGAATTCGATTTGACTTTCTGGCGGGCTGGGCTTGGGATCCATGGCGATGGAAGCAGATACGTCAGTGGAAATGATTTTGAAGTGCCATGATGGCCCTCATATTTATACAAAGCCTACATCTTGGGGTTGTTCGCGAAACAGAGGAACTTCGGCCGCTTGCTGGTGTTGGCAGAAATGTGCTACTCCCCTTCGAGACAAAAAGAGCGACACAGAAACTACAACTCTTGCGATACCAAAAATTTGGGAACCCTCCAAGGTTAGTATTGCCCCGCCTCAAGATGCGATGGGACCTCCGTTGATGGTCTCAGGCATGTACTAATTCCTTTCGAGGCAAGAAGTGCGACGGAGACAGTCCAGTCATCAATATCATGAAACGGAAGACCAGGATGACGAGGAGGCTCATGAGGACAAGAGCCTACAGTTCTCATTGGTTTCCGGGCTATATTCGAATGGCTGACATGCTGTGGAACATGGTTGGTACATATGTGATGTGAACCTAAGCCCTTTGAGGCTAAAAAGTGCGCGAAAACAAGCGAGGACTGTAAAAGGGGTAGTGCGGGGTCCTCCTCCAACGGCAGCTCATCCTCTCCACGTCTCCATCAAGATTCACAAGCTTCGAAAATACCGCTGCCCAAACCTCAGACTCAGATCGGTCGGGGTACACGACCTTCCAAGTAATATCCAAATCTAGCCTGTTGAAAATGTCGGAGGCTCGGCGACATAAATCCCGAGCGGGGTGCCAACAGTGTAAACGCCGAAAAGTATGTTTGTCGCTACAAGCGAATCTTCTCTGTCCATTTGCTGTTACTCACTCGGTCTAGGTGAAATGTGACCTTGGAGTGCCTACTTGCCGCCAATGCCATCGTCAAAAACTTCAATGTCCAGGTTACCAGAAACCATTGAAGTGGGTTGGCGTTGACACTGCGTCGACATCTCGACTATCAAATCAAAGATCTCCTCCACGAACCCCCGAGCCACCCCTGTCAACCACAAGAACCTCAAAGTCTTCTTCTGGGAATGGCTCATATATTGCGGGCTCCTCTCTAGGTGAACCTCTCCACGACGACTCTTCCGCGTTGATCCATCACTACTTCACGCGAGTCTGTCGAATAGCAGGATGTTTCGATTCAGACGTCAGCCCGTTCCGAATCATTCCCGCATCCATGATATCCAACTCCAAACCCATATTTCTACTTGTTCAAGCATCCTCCGCTGCCCAACTCAGCAGACAAAATCCACAGATGCGAGTCAAAGCTTTGAGTCTCCAAACCGAGGCTTTTTCAGCCGTTCGAGACGAGATTGGAAAGCTGCAGGGTTTCAATGTGTCTGACGAGTTGATGTTGAGTTCTATATTTGCTGGCCTGACTTCTGCATGGTACGATGTCAATGATATTGGATTGAGCCATGTCTTCGGGAGCCAAGTCTTGCTTTCCCTCTGGCTCATGTCGCGGACCGAAAGACTGAGGTATCAGCAGACTTTCATTCTGGGAGCCTATATCTACTGGTTCATGATATCTTCTTTTGCGGCAGGGGATCCCTGGCAGTCATTTCACTACCAAGAAGCCCTGCAGAAGACAGTGAGGAACTTGGAGATGAGCCATGACATTGCGGATGATACCGACGTGCCTGAAGAGCAGCGGAAAATATATCCGCATCCCTTGACGGGATTTTCAAATGACCTTTGTCTAACCATCGGGAAGGTTGGTTCGCTCTGCCGTCTTCGCTACAGCCCTTCAGGCAACCTTCGAGATTTCCTCGAAGACAACGCCCAAATCATTGAAGCAGAACTTCTAGGATTGAGAGATTTCCCTCGAAGCAATTTCCACGACCCGCAGGATCCGAATACGTCTGTTGAGGAAATCTTGAGTGTGCGAGAGGCGTACAGATGTTCGGGACTGTTGCAGCTGTACGCCACCTTTCCCCATCTGCTCCATCGACAGGAACATCAGTCATTGAATCCTTCCCAAGATATTCCAGTGGAACCTCAATCCGAAACATCAGCATCACAAAAGGCCATTTCTCCACCCCAATATAACTTCCTCCGCGCCCTCTCCATCCATATCCTCAGCATGCTCGCCACAATTCCCTCGACATCGGGTACTCGCGTCCTCCAAGGTCTGCCAGTCCTCATAGCAGCAACATGGCTAGTCGATCCTCACCCCTCCACTTCCGATATTTTCCAACACCCTCTCCTTCCCATCGACGAACCGTCATCTACCAAAGAGCCCTGGCGGGAGATAGTCCGCGAGGGCCTGCGGGCGCATAATGAGAATGTCGGCTTGCAGCAGGTCTCAAGGGTTTTGGATATTGTGGAGGAGGTGTGGCGGATTGATGATAGAGGGGGCGAGAAGTGTGCCTGGATGGTTGTAGTTGCGAGTAAGGGATTGCAGACTTTGTATGGGTAATGTGTTTGAATATGGAGCTTGCACTCGCCCCAGATTTCCACGGCTTGTGGAATGCAAATTTGCATTTTCTCCACAACCATAGCTCTTTTGTGGGTGAGGCGTCAGATTATAGTACGAATTTCTAGGACACCACTAAAAATATTCTTACAATGAGACTTACCATTAGATACACCGCTCACCCTAAAAGTTGATCCATTGCCTTGGACGTCAACGGATGAAAATATATTTACCACTGGCCCCCAGCAGACTCATATCCAGAAAAAATAAACGGATTTTCAGAACGATAAGAGTGAGTTACATCAACGCGCAGGTACTACATATCATAAGAACATACCCATCCCGTTGCTCCACCTAGCCCCTACAGCTATCGATAAATCGGATATAATGATCCATTTCGCAATGACCATAAGCATAAGCCAGCATAAAGAGTAGTATTAGATGATATGCATAGATGTAACTAGAAAAACCTTGAGTCAGGCTCTCAGTGCCTTTGGTACTTCCCAGCACATTGCGTCCAACCTTCTCTACGCCAAACTTTCATTTCCACTCCGAGGAAGCCTATTCGGATTTAGTGGATGCAGTTGCAGGTCGCGACATTGCATGCCGAAGCCTCCTCGCAAGCTTCAATGTATCTCTCGTCAGTGACTGTCCAGTATTTCAAGACCAAGGCAATGGATGAGAATGCATGAGAATCTGACAGAGGTGAATCAATACTCACCAGCTCTAAAGTCTCCACCTGGGCAGCTGACGCATACTTTCTCAGAAGGACAATCCGAGGCTCTGTTGCAACTATTTTTTGTTTAGTCAGCCTGGTTTGTCTGAGTTTCGGAGACTGAGACTGTCTGTCTATTTGTTATGCGGGTTGAGTAGAAGGGGGCCGCTCTCACACGCGCGCGCACCACAAATGTATGCATGTATGTATTTATGTGATATGCTGGGGAAGGAAATTTTCATCTTACTGAGTGACAGCAAATGCAGATGGAGCAAAAATGCTCGCGATGAGGAGTGTCTTGATGCTGATGGAGAATTTCGTTTTGCACTTCGTGGATTTGCGTTTAGCAAATAGATCAAATCTCGGACATGCTGGTCTTTGGGAAGCAAAGAATAGAAGATGTGTGGGAAGGGTGGGAAGGGTGGCGGGGGACTGAGAGGAGGGTAATGCGCTCTATGTATATACTCACGACAAGCCTGGCGACCGAGGCATGTGAACGTCTTTGCGATTGCCCTCTGAATATGGTATGGTGTTGCATAGAAGAAAGTCAAATACTGTAGAAAACTTAAGCAGTATAGTTTACTTTCACCAAGTGAGAACCCAACTAAATTGCAAATGAAGATACTGGAATACTAGTCGTTACTCAAAATTTGCCAATGCAGTAAGGAAAGGTTTACGAAATGTTTATATTGAAAAGGTGGACCTTGGATGCTGTTGAAATGGGGGCGCATCTGAAAGGGTAAATTATATCATAGACGTGTTTTTAACTTGTCGTTTTGATCTTCTCTGATTATCGATTTTATATTGCTTCGCTTGTGGTAGAGAAATTCTCATAATTTTGTCCACCCGAGTTGTCTTGTCTTCGTGAAGTTCTCCGCAAACCTAAAGTCTGAAGTTAGAGAGTCTGATCTCAAATAAGTTAAAGGCTCGGGTGGAGGTTTGTTCGCCCATTCTAATTGTGACACATCTGCCTTTATGGCAGTGTTCACAAGCACAGGTGGGGGACGTTCATTGATGACAGGGAATCTGTATGGTACTATATCATACTTTACTTGAATCGACAGAACTTTGTTACAATAGGTATCGTAGTGAATCGCTACCTCAACTCAAGGTTGTTTAACCTTCAAATACGGTATAATGACGTGTATTGTAAAGCTTCTAATGGAAAGCATAAATAAGTGCGCGAAATAATCGTTAAAGCTCGATTAGATATGCTACTAATGGCGAACAACATATCTCTCTACAATTCGGAATAATCCGTTTAGTAAATTTACATTGTTGAATCACGAGAGTATATTCAAGGTAGTCAAGTAGGAACATGGAGGCCGAACATGGAGGTAGAGAGGCCTAGACCTTCTCTGAAAGTGAGTAGAGTCATCATTTTATGCGACGGGCATCGTTTACTAGGGAAATTAGGGAATTTTTTTGTACAAATATTTTAAAGCTGCTGGAATGGCAACATTCATTCTAAGTATAAATGAATCCGTTCAAGAACGAACGTTGAAGAGAGGGAGTGCTGACGAAAAGTTTTCTGATATCGTAGGACTCAATGACGTGAAAGCAGCCCTGCCTGAGCAATGGAGACAGAAAATGGGTGGTCACTGCCATCCATAGATGGATGAGAAGGAAGGGAAACAAGTGAACACGACAAAGAGAGGGGAGCGATAGGAAAGATAAAAACATGAAATGGTTTCCTCGGGATACGTACGGCGCCGATCTGCAGAAAATAAAATCCGAAGTTGCGGAAACGGAAGTAGATGGAGGCAAAAGGCGTCGATAAAACGTGACTCGAGCAGCGAAAAAATAAAGTCGCAGCTGCAATAAATAGATCAGATGTGAAGTTTCCTACGAGGTAATATGTCTCCGCTCATTAAACCGCAATACGATGCCGAGAGATTAGATACTGATCGGACAGCCGGGTCGATGATACCGCATCTTGGAGACTGTTGATAAATGTGTATTCAAATGAAGACCGAAAAGTTCATTTGTTCCCGCTCTTCAGAATTCCACAGTATGAAAGGACACAACTGGAGACAAAGAAAGGTAGGGAAGGGGACTGAGGTTTGCACGTGGTGTGAAGCTCCCAGAGGTCGAACTAAGAATTACAGCGAAAGGCATGAGCATGCTAGGATATGTAAAACTATTCTTGAAACAGCCTGTAAATGAAGGCCTCCTTGAACTTACTGTTCAAGCGTCAACAACAGAGCGAGAGGAATGTCACGTTAATGCAACCGAGTGCCAAGGAAGCGCCAAACGCCGAACTTCCTTCCTTCTTCCCTCGCGAATCGCAAGCTTCCAACATGAGCGTCTTCCGAATGCCTTCATCTCAACACTTTTCACCGCAGTTAGTCCTTTCCACTCACCGCCAGTGCAACCACATCTCTTACACAATACCCACCAGTACTCAAAACAAAACAAAGCCCTAACCCCATCTCCCTCGCTAGCCTTTCCTCCTTTCCCCAGTCAGTAAGACGCAGCGGGCCGGACCCGGACCCGCTGCCAGCACACACGTGCGGAGATGAATCGATCACACCGCCAGGCACGACGATGGAGATGGTGATGCATCTCTTTCTCTGGGGAGAGAGGAATGCATCGTTTGTAGTCGCTTAACAGCATGAGAGATTATTGACGGGTCAAGTTTCACTCCATTATTGTATCATTCGTCTCTTGGGCATCTCTTGTCTTACTTCGTAACTGGTCGGCATTTAGTATTGGATGAGATCTGGCGCGTGCCGTGCAAGTTGCATCTCTAAGTGCAATCAAGTGCGCCCGCTGTGCGCCATGGCGAGGATCCCCATTTTCGTTGCCGGTTTCAGCTGCTGACTGTGAGCTAGGTAGCTGGGCTGAGGGTTTGCTGTCACGAGGGGATTGGCGAGATGCGAAAAAGCATGTGCTATGCTATGTTTGGGGTGGAGTTGTGAAAATGAATATGATCTTCACATGTCAACGAACGGAGGACAGAACAGGATAGGCCGGCGCACAAGTCAGTTTCTGTTCGAGTTTGTGTCAAATGATTCTTCTGTTCTGCGTACGTAAGTGCCTGCTCTCCTGTCCCGATTCTTCCTCTTCCTTTTTCGTTTTTATTCTCTCAGCATAGCCTCGATGGCGACAACCTCCACCTCAACACCACAACAAATCAATAAATATACCACTACTGCACCCCCATCCCCCCTCGCCACCCACCGCTGCTTCCTCGGGATACCTTCTCCCATTCTCTCCCCTTCACTGGACGCTTAGGCGACATCGGACGACGGTTCCAGCGAGACAGTCCCCACTACTGCAGCGACCTGCATCTCAACTGCAGAAGTGCATCTGTGGCGGTCAAGAAAAGGCCTGCAGCCAGTAAACACCAGCATTCTGCATGCACCTGGACCTGTCAGACTTCCCGAGGAAGAACCCTTACCTGGTTGTGGTTCCTGAGCAGACTGTTTTGATTCAGTTCAACACTTTGGCTTGTCAACTCTTCTGTATCTTCTTGTTCTTGCTTAACTTATAACACTCGATATACTTCCTTCAATCCCCTTTGGTGTCACTCTGGAACAACCCCTCATTTTAGGTAGCTTTACAACAGCGACCGAGCGCTGAGAGTGGGGTGAAAGTCCAGAGCATCTTCAGGGTCCCTAGTCACTATTCCTCCCCGTCATAAATCGTATCTGGCCAATCTCCATCACTATCGGTGATTAGAGCGAGACACCAACAACCCCAACACACCCTGGAACAGTGGACATTGGACACCCTAGGACATCCACCCCACTATCTGGAAGCACACTAACACTCAACCCAAAGTGCGGTCACCACACTCATCAGCATCTCAGATCCAACCAGAACAATAGAAAAAGAGAAAGACTGAGTGACGGGCCCAGATTTCCGCCTTGGCGAGATAAACAGTCATCGGAATTGGATATTACTGGGGTTTTGATTCCGCTATTTTACTGGCCTGGCCTTGTCTGTAAGAGGAGTTTGCACGACACCATTGCAAGGGTTGAGAGGAGAAGAAGGAGATTTATAACCTCGAGCCCCACCGTCGCCGTCCTCTTGACAACGCACGACGACACTTCTTCCTCGCCCACAAACACATTTCTCAAATCGATTCGATTGACGACTGGTTCTCATGAAACATCAACTACTCAAAGAATGAATTCACGTAACTGGATATTCTCAGGCCCTGGAAACACATTCAATAATCAACTACCAACCAGAAACTCTTCATAACGTCCAGCCGCTGCTGGATCCTCATCCAAAATGGTCACTCCATCTCAAGTTCCCAAACACCACCTCAATCCTATAAACACTCACTGGCATAATCGATCCCTATCCAGTCTCTCGGCCACTTCAGATGCAGCAACTTTCCACTCCGCACATGCTCATCTCTCATCAAATATGGAACTTCGCCAACTCCCATTCTCTCAACCGCCTCAACCCACCATCTTGACGTCTCTCCCTCTCCAAACGACCACAAGTCCGCAACCTCTCCCTTCCCCAAAACTCACAGCCATAAAAATGGACCGTCAAGACTCCGGCTATGCAGAAATACATACAAACCCCACACCCCAATCACCAACGTCGGCCTCCAACTCCAGACGAACATCCACCTCCTCTTCAGTGAAACGTCTCTCCTCCCCCTCCTCAAACCCAACAGCGACCCGTCCAAAAAGACGAACAACAGGCTCTTCATCCTCATCAACCACCGTCCGCCCCTCCACCAAACGCGCCTCTCGCTCCTCCACAACAGCACAACTACGCACCTCAAACCCAGGATCTAGACCAAACCTCTCCTCCCGTCACACTACACCCTACACCAACCAACAAACTCAGCAACCCTACCAGTTTTTCCAATTCCCCTCCCTAACGGACACTTCGCCTCCAGCAACCACCTCGAGTAATATAAACAGCACAACAGCCACCCCCTCCAACCAACCCACAACAATCCCCCACCCACCGCCACCCACAATTCAATACTGGACCTCCGACTCCACACGGCGTCTCGAATACGCGGCCATCGACGCTGCCTCAAAGGGTGTCCGCGGCTTCTTCATAAAACTCATCCCCGATTGTATCCTCCCGCCCAGCACAAGGCGCACGAAATTCCATTGCGACGACGATGCGGAGAGTGATCGTGGGAGCGTGAGGAGGTATAGACTTGTGTTGCCGGAGGAGAAAGCATCGTGTAGTAGTAAGGTTGGAGTCGTGCTTGGGGGAGGGGATGGAAGTGGGAAGGGGAGGGGTTTGCTGAGACGCTGGACGAGTTTTGGAAGGAAGAGCGGAGCAATGGATTGAGGGTGACTGCATATATCAGACAGGGGCTGGAGAAGCGGGACAACAGCACAGCATCGCGAATCGAAACGAAAGAGAAGAGAAGGAAAGCAAGAGCACGGATATAGAAAGCGACCTACAGAACGAATAAATATCGACAGAATGAACGACCACAGAACGAAACTAGCATTGATTTAGCGACACATACCATACCCATGCATATACACTGAGACGGACAAGAAGAATGGGAAGAGGAGATTGCATGATACCCAAGACCGGGCGAGATGAGATGAGATTGATGACCGAATGAGCAGAAAGACAGACAGCATTTGTTTGCGAGGCGTATGGGATGATACCATTTATTTACATTTTAGTGACCTTTGCTTTGAGGAGGATGTGGTAATATGAGAGGAGGAAAGGAAGGGGAGCAGACAAATTGGAAACGACATCTGGTTTTGTCTTGGGGGTTTCTTTTGTTTCTAGATGATGGACCTTGGGCTTTGTTTTTGGCGTGGAATTGGAGACGGAGATGGAGATTGGTGATGTAAATAGTCGAATCATGGGAAAGATAAGCAAAGAGGGGAACTGCGAGTGCAGATGGAGGATGAGTAATGGATGGACCATGGATCACAGAACGTATGTATCGAGAGGCGAGCTTTAACTAGCATGGAGAGGAGAGATATAGAGCAGATAGTACTATAAATAGGATATCTGATCTTACTCAAAATCTTGGGTTTATGCAACTGTCTGTATATATCTACCTAGTTCTCTTGTTGGCATCGAGACTATTGAGCTCGAGATGGTTTCTCTTCGACGACATGACGAAGAGACTGTCCAATGACTCTTCCCAGGGTTATCGCTCCATCTGTATCCAACGCTCAGCCTCTTCGGCAATCTTCTTAGCCATCTTTATGCGTTTCAACTTCTCTGATCTTTAGTATCCAACATTTCGCTCAAAGCATTCGACAACAAATCCATCATTCAACAGCCTCTCCTCTATTGCCTATAGCATATCCGCCGAAACCTTCCCTCCATCTCATACGGTTTCCAAATTCCCCGACGAAGATTTAACTCTCAACGACCCAGCAAATCTGTACGCCTAGAAAAAAACAATTTGTCAAGTGAGAACAACAATAGCTCAGATGCATAAAACCCCAATCGCTACCTAAGTATGGTGAGGAAATTACGAAGCCTACCCACACGTTTAGTATCTTCTCCCAAGGGGCTATATACCCATGATACCGTCCAGCACTCAGGGGTGGGTGGACCATGATTAGTTACTGCTGCTTGACCGGCTTTGCCCTTTCCTTTCATCTTCAGATATGCATTTCTAATACAATTTAGTAATCAATCTCATATCTTTCTCATCGAGCGGTATATAATCTTTCCCCACAGTAGTCTTAAATAAGCAAGTCAGGAGACATGAACGGTGCTCACGATAGCTTCAGAGCTTGGAGTGCGAGACTAGAGGTTTGATAGCTTGATCGACACTCGTTACTTGTGAATGTATATTCGGGCATAATATCTCATCTTGCCTTAGACCTCTGTATATTATTGGCCACTGGGCCGCTCTGGATTTGCGAAGTCAAGAGGTGTGTTGATGGTAAGAGTGGAGATGACAAGACATCATCGGTTACAATACAAAATAGAGTCTAAAGCCAAGCCATCTTGTACACACCGTCAAACATAACAAGAACAAGGTCAAACAGATGAATGCAGCCAGCTCGAAGCCCGAAACGAAGGCTCCAAGACCAAGATCCTTCCTTCAACCATCGGCAAACATCTGGGCCTATCTTGAAGCGGGAGGTCTGGGCCGTCTGACTGCATCACAATCAGTCGCTCGAGCTTTGAAGAAGCTGTAGCATAGATACTTCTGTCAAGCACCTGGGCACTTCACACAACCTATTCAATGTTTTACCGAAGCTAAGATGGTTGAAAGACAACAAGTGCTCTATACTAGTCTGTGTTCCGTGGCTCAATTGATCTTTGCACCCTGGGATTTCGTCGTTCTTCAGTGCTACACTCGATTCGTTCCTGTTCCAACTCCAACTTCGGCCATTCAATCATCTGGTACTCATTTTCGCTTCATATTTTCATCAAATAACCAGCGGTGCTTTACTTCTCACTTTTCTTTGTTTGTGGTAGACCATGATAGGTGTCAAGTCTCACAGCCAAACTGATTATCTTGGACTTTCTTGTCAGACTTTACTACACCCAGACTTACATTGCTCTTAGCTATCACTGGCTCATGTCTTTAAACGCTATTTTCTTTCCTCGTGTACTGTTTTCATTCCGCTTTTCCAGCTCGGCTCGAAGTGGTTCTCTCTCCCGAGCGCCTCGGGCCGCCAACCAGGTTGAAGTGTGGCTTATTGTGCCCCAGGCCAAACATCAAACAGACTTTTTAAATACGAACCAATCCTGGCTTTGATCTGTACTTGCGCATTACGACCGCAGCTTGAAAACGGTGCATTGCATGTCGCAGGCAGTCTTCCAACAAAGTAAGCCTTCTCGCGGGGGCTGTGAGGAGGTAAGCGAGGCTCTCAGCCACGGAATTACGGGGTAAGTTGTGCCAGGTATCCTTTGATTGGCCCCAGGCGCTGGTACTGTACATTGAAACCAACAATTCGTGGCTATGGGATATGAAGGCACATTTGCGAGCTTCCACAAAAGTGTATATATCAGGTGAGTTGGGACTCAGATGCCAGCACAAGTTCTCCGTCACAGCCATTCAATTTCTCCAAGACCGATCTTTCCCCCGAAAAACAACTTTACGAATCACCAGCAACCATGACCAGCTTCAACAATTTTTCTTGTGGTTCATCCAAACTCTGGGATCCTATCGCCAGCCTCGGAATCATCAACCCTGACCCAGGTTACCAAAGGATCACCTGTGTTGGCTACGCACCTTCACAAGGACGGCGCTGTCGAATGGCCATCAATCAACATAATCGACAGACGATCACTGAGACGCTCAACGAGATGTCATACCTCCATCCAAGCGATCCGGAAGTTGTGTCTCGATTGAAGAGCATTGCTGGAACTGCTCTCTGTATCCGATTCCACCAAGCCCAAGCATCGAACATACTATCCCAATGGCGCAGCAAACTCCCCAAAGTGCACCGGATTGACAGTGATAAAAACCCTCGATCATCTCGAACATCTCGGTCTCAAGCCCGAAGTTATACATCGGAGGACTTACAGGAGCAACTGCGGAAGTTAAGAGAGCTGATGGATCAGCTTGAGGAGAATCTGAACGCCCAAAAATCGGATTCCAGTTCGGGCGATGAGTCCGAAGAGGACTTCGTTCCCAGGGATTATCAAACGGGAAATGAAAAGAATCGCTTCGAGCGAGAGCGACTAGAGAAGGAGCGCAAAGCCCAAGAAGCGCGAAAACGGCGAGATACTGAGCAGACCCGCCAACGAGCGCAGTCCAAAGCAAGAAAAGATGCACAAGACATGCGTGAGAAGGAGAAGAAAGAGCAAGAAAACAGAGAACGGGAGCAAAAGCGTGCCGAGGAGGCAGCTCGTGAAAGAGAGCAGAAAAAAGAAAAAGAGCGGAAGGAAAAGGAACGGAAAGAGCAAGAAGCGAAAAAGGCACGAGATGCTGAAAATGCGGCTAGCAACGAGCGGATGCGTCAGCGGGCGAGAGAACGAGCCGAGAATGCTGCACGGGAGAAACGCGAGAAGGAAGAGAGAGAACAAGCCGAATGGAACCAAGCCTGGACGAGGTATCAAGACCAGTGGTTAATTTTCAAGATCTCATCATCAACCGATAGAGCACTTCGGGATGCCATCCCTTGGCCTGTCAGGACAGGATCGTTTAGTGATGTTAATGCTTCGACTGTCAAAGCATTTCTGGAGAACGCATTACCCAAGGATACAGTGAGAGTCAAGCTTTTGAGGAAAGAATGTCAGAAGTGGCATCCGGATGTGACTGGCCGTTGGTCTCGTGCTGGAGAGTTGACGGATGTGGAACGGATGATGATCGAAATGATATGCAGGGTTGTCACGGATCAGTTGAACTCTTATTCTGGGAAGTCGTCGGAGTTTTTATGATATAGTTTTCTACCTTAAATCCATGACGGAAGTTCAAAATTAAAATCCCACTCTTAATTGGTATATCAACCCAAGTTTTGAGACGATCAAGTGGAAATACATGATGTTTCGAAACAACACCCCTGCCAAGACCATCTGATTTATTGACTTTGTGCCCCTGTATTAAGGAAACTCAAACGAGCCGCGTGTAACGTACCAAGGAAGATACAGAGTTAGTGACAGCGCCTGTCTGTGTGATAACGAGCTTGTGCCCATTTCTGTATCTAATTCAAGATCTCGAGTTCGTTTCGAACCACTAAGCGCGCTTGGAAGTCACTTGACACAATTCACGCGGAGAAATAAGGATGTACGAGGAGAGGTGACTTAACGTTGACATGTGAATAGGCAGCGAGGAAATTTCTTGTATTGTAAAATTGTGAATTTGAGTTTATCAATGTGCGCGATAAATCCCACAGCATCGGTCCCGAGCTCCTTCCAGCTGCGGGGATCTTCCTCGCTTGCGTCGATAGCCAAAGAAGCATAAATAACAAAGCCATCTCGGGCCGCTCATCATACTCAAATCATCATGCAAATCTGGGACGAACCCTGCTAGATGCGATCGTGTTATCGATATTCCGGTTTCTGAACCGGAGTGCCAAGAGTTTAAAAATATCCTGCCTGCGGCTCCGCGCCAGCTCCACCCAAATCCGGTCCCCTGCTTGCTAGCCGTCTTCTTATTATCCACTTGTCAACTCCATTATTATGACACATTAAGATGAAATCCCATTGGCCAGCTGTCGTTGAAAAGCTGCCGCCGCAACAAGTGCGTCCAATGCCGAACTTTGCGTACTAGCAGTCGCGGGTGCAATAAACGGTCCATCCCAGTCCACACCCAACTCATTCCCTGTCTTGCTCCGATCTTTGTTCCAGATGCTCGCTGCATTCGATGCGAAGAAATCCAGATATGCATTGTCAGGGCTTGCTGCCTGCAAAATCTGAAGATTCCGCATGAAGATCCCCTTAAACTGGTTTCCATCTGCTCCACAGTTGGGCTCGCATGGATCGTGCAGTACACCGTCGGTAGAGAGTGCTTTGATGGCAGCCTTGGCTATGGAATTAGCTTTGGAGAGGTATGATGGATTTGGAGCTGCTTTGTTGAGCTCCACGAGACCTCCGAGGATCACGCCTTGGTTGTAGGACCACACGGTACCGCCGTTGTTCTGGCATTTGTCGCTGAGACCATCATTAATGAGATTCTGGGAATTGATCATGCCCGTTTTCTGGAACCAGTCCCATTGCTTTGTGGCGGTATCGAGAAACGATTGCTTCTGATCTGGGACCCGGTTCGCCAGATGTGAGGCAACACTGAGATACAATTCGTTGGCAATGGCGTTCACGTACGTCTGGGCTTTGTCCCACCAGATTCCACCTCCACAGTCAGGCTCCGATCCATTCTTCATGTCTTTGAAGATGTCAACTGCAGTGTTGAGGTAATCCTGGTTTCCTGTGACATCGAAAGCCTGGATCCAGCCCAGAGCCCACCATCCTTCATCGTCGTAATACCCGTTGAGGAAACCCCTGGGATTTGCAGCGGCGGCAATTTGGAGAAGATCGGCGGGAATTTTTGGACCCTCAAAGGTTTGCATGTTGAAGTCAGGGGTGATGACTTTGGTCTGTTGAAGATTGGTCTTCTGTGCCTGCACAAGTGTGTTTGAAAATACTTTCTCCGCCGTCGACCTGACACGTCCATCCACGGCGGCCAAATCTCCAATTGTGGTCAGACAGTTGGCACTATTCCACCATCCAGTAGTATTCCAGAGTCCTGTATTGGTATTATACCATTGTTGAAGTGTTGTGAGGGCCGCTTCGGCATTTGCTTGGTAATCGTTTGCTGCCGCGCTGGAGAGCTGGACGACCGACGAGAGCAAGAAGATCGACTTTAAGTTATTAAACAACATATTGAATAGCACCAAAAACACATTTTCTTCGAGAAAGTGTCCATCCTGAGCTGGCAGAAGGGACGAGCAGATATACGAAAAAGGAGTGAAACTGATCTGGCGGGGCGGGTGGCACAGCCCTTCTACTATGTCGCGCAGGACGAAACGGACAACGATTGACATAATAGCGCACTGGCTTGCAAGGAGCTGGCTGTTGCTGGTGCATCCGAAGGATCAATATGACGAACAGACGAACTCATCTCAGGGTTGTTCTGTTCCATAATGTACGTTGCAAGGAGAGGTCTGGTTGGAGCTGCAGCCGAGCAACCCCTTGGCGCTGCGCCGGACCCGGGATCGGGATCGTGGCATTGGCTGACTCGTGTTGAGGACCTCATACCTGCTTATCACTTGCCATCTTTTCAGCTGGTTGACTAAGATTTTTCGATCTTTGCGTCTGATGATCTGGAGATCTGGAGATGGTGGTGCCATATCGGATGAGAAAACACAGAAGCTCTTGGCAGACGTAGGTTAGCATCTAGCTGGTCTGCAGGGTTAGAAGAGCGGCTCGACGACCATTCCTACTGGGTTTCGATCTACCGCTACGGAGACTTTAAGATCATCTTTTGACGTTAAGTTGACGTGCATTCGGCGATCATTTCAGTGCAAAATATCGCTCGCTCTTTTAACCTGCAGGGCTGAAGATATTTCAAGTGATAGTCGACTTCTTATGACCTGATTTGGTCGATGCGACCTCAATGCGCTGTCGAAGTTATATATGCGCAAGTCACTTCGGGAATCCTCCATAGCACGCAGCAGTTGCGATGGTAAGATTTAATACCGTTTTTCTCTGCCTTGTTTGGTTCCGTCTTTGCCAGGTGGATTTCTTCGGTCATCTGTTTATTCCGACCATGCGGGTACCTTGTAGATGTAACCAGCATATCCTTGCTGCATTTGCTCCTACGTGAGATTTCTCAATTCACATCCATCTTAGAACTCTCACACTATCCTACTAAATGCTGTATTGACTTCCACGATCTTTCTGAAGAGCACGTCCTTGCAGTCATGGCGGGTGTCTTTCTCTTTGTGCACGATTACAATAGAAGTGAAGGCGCCTTCCTCTCAAGTAGAAGAGGACAAGACAGAAAAGTTGAAATAGACAATTTCGATGCTGCCATAATCCGAGATCTGGTGTCCTTTGTTGCAGTGGGACAGTCTCCGGACTTGTCGCGCATCATGAACCCCTGTGTCTCAGTCGCGGTCTCTTTGTGTACACAATTGAGAGGTTAAGAATTCTGTTCTTTGAGGCGTATATGCATGCAGAATGGACATGACTGCAGCTTTTATTTCCTTTCACTCCTATCTAGCCGCCTTCCTCTATGTTTGATTGCACAATCCGCTTTTCATGTTCTACTGTATCTCTGAGATTCAAGTTGTCAAACATTTTCAAGTTCAAGCACAACTATGGGGCTCCGACCTTCACTTAACTGTCTACCGCTGGAGGTGCGGCGTATAATAGTAAGCATATCTTCAATTCATTTCCAGCACTTGGCAGAGAATTGATATGTATTGAATTTATGACGAAGTGGGATCTAGCAGCAGGCCGTGATCCAGAGAGGAACTTTTACGCACCAGAACTAATTCGCATTGGGCGCGTTGTGAAATCCTTTGAGCAGTTGGTTGTATCTGGCTTGAAGTTCGCCAGATAGTTCAGGCTCAGGTCCCCCGCCTGGAAGTCCTGGATCAGAGCCATCAGACTCGCTGCCTGGATCCTCAGATTCTACGGTAGGAAGTCGCATGAAAAACTCTCTAGCAGCCCCCCCTCGGTTCACAACGAGTGCCTTACGTGTAGTGATGAATGCAGTGGTATGTAGTGGCAAATCCCTGAACGAGCGCACGTTGAATATATTCTGTAGCTGGCGTACTAGATAGTTGCGGAGACTGTATCGATTAGTTACCGGTAGATCGTCGTCGTCATCAAGAAATCTGTAGTCATCTCCAATAGTAGGTCGGGTTCTAAGAGCTGGATATGGAGCTCTGTCTCCTAAAACACCTGGCGGAGTAGGTAATTGGTCCATAGGACCTGTCATGACATTCTGCTTGAGCCATGTAATACCTTGCCGCAGAGGGGGATATGGAATTGGAATCCCGAGATGTTGAATATTCTCAAATCCGAGTAGTCGCAATCTTCTCTGAGCCGCTGGGGGTCCATATCCGAATGCTCGACCGCCAAAGCCGGTCACACCATTCGGGGTAGCATAATCACTGAGTGCGAACAACGATTGGATGTCCATAAACATCGTGTCGCGATCAGCATTGAGCCTCACTACTTCAGATCTTGCATCATCGCGTAGCTCTAGAGTGTGTGGGTTCTGTGTCTGATACGCTTCCCATGACGCTCGATTGATGAAATTGAAGGGGTTTGAGCGATCGGTTCCCCATAGCCTCCACGTATATTGATATCTCCCTGGAGGGACAGGCTGTCGGCCAACAATAGGAGCAGGAGGTATAGGTTGATACGAGGCCGTTTGGGTAATGTGGACTTGGATGGTGCGGCCGTATCCTTGGCTTGGCTCCCAGTAACCGCTGGGAATATCAATCCTGGGAGTATCGTCACCAATTCCCAGATGTCAGCTTGAATTTCGAAAGGTAGATCGTTGAATCGAAACCAATTGTAAGCCGGGTGAGGTCCCTGGCTCTGCTGAGATGGCTGAGATGGCTGGGATGACTCTCCTGTTGCAGATTGTGCTGCCGGAGTTGCTTGCATTAGCTGAGTAGATTGCACAGGTCTGACCTGCTGTATATTGAACCCCATATTCAACTTACTGACTCTGACAAGTATGACATCAAAATGTTGGTAGCACCAGTCATACCAGAGCAGCAACGCAGATAATGACTCTACTTCGAGTAGTGCACTGTGCTTTGGATTTCTTTGCCCATTTCGCCGGATCGAGCCACCCGCGATTAGGTAGCTGAGGAATGATCTCAATGCAAGAAGGAAATAAAGAATTCTTATTGCGACTGTGAATGGCTGATTAAATGTCAAAGATAGAGCCCAAAGACTCGTCAAGTACTTGCAAACAGGCGGGGTAAATTTTAAGCGAGAGTTGGTAAACAAAGAGTACCCCGCATCCGGCATCGCAAAAGCTTATGATACCAGGCTTAGTATGCCTCGATGATCAAAACGCAAATTAAACGATTGAAAGCGGCGGTAGAGAGAACATCAATTTTGGTGAAGTTCTTAGAACCATGAGATGAGCAAGTGAATTCGGTTTCGGCTGAGAATGGAAATAACCATGGACCGAAAGACATTATATAATTTAAATTTGAGAGTGATAGATCCATCACTGTAATGATCGAATGATTCCTGACTTTTGGATTTTAGGTGCTCGATACTATGTTTTGTCGATAGTAAGAATTTACATTACAGCAACAAGCTATCAAATAACCAAGAAACAATAATCGGACGATCATCCCAACAGAATTAGATGATACTGTCTTCCTAAACAATTTGCTGGAAGTGAGGTGTATGAAATCAAATCCCGGCCAAAATTAAATTCCATTACACCCTCGGAAGATTTTTCTTCTTAATCCAGTCTCTTCTCCGCATCGTTTTAAAAGTATGGAGCGCGTCATTATATACGGTACTGAGACATAGACACTTTACAACTCCCAGTAGTTACAGGACCAAAATCTAATTCACTGCCATTGAACTCACTCGACCTCTTAAAAGATTAGAATTTCAGGAATGACATGACTCACAGTCAAGCAAGTGAATATATACCCCCATTTGAAGT
This sequence comes from Rhexocercosporidium sp. MPI-PUGE-AT-0058, assembly GCA_020746875.1. NCBI lineage: Eukaryota > Fungi > Ascomycota > Leotiomycetes > Helotiales > Rhexocercosporidium > Rhexocercosporidium sp. MPI-PUGE-AT-0058. The sequence continues at coordinate 189,848 of JAGTJL010000014.1, read as the reverse complement.
ATTTTGAGGTGTTCAGAAGGCAACACATCGGACACCCATACTGTTACCAAGAGATGGAAAGTGGATCTCGGTCAAATTGCGGTCCAGCCATCCTCCATTTGTGACAATTACAAGATACTTCATTGTCTCCCAGTCACCCAATTCAGATCTGATCTCAGATGTCGAGTACCAGCAGGGGTCCACTGCTTGCACATGCCGATGTCAGAGTCGACAACGTCCCAAAAAATGCCAGCAACTTGGAAAAAAGATCAACTTCCTAGGGACTTCTACAGCAGCACAGAGTACTATTTTGCATTTGCGAGCTTCTAAGTGCAGATGATCATCTCAAATAATATATTATCGGACTTGACGGTGGAAACGGCTTCGGGCACTAGGGACGCATGCGCAAGTAGGCTGTCTTCCTGGCCTAGGGCACATTGCTATGACGGGGGAATAAGATATTATGTATTTCCTAGAAGCGGAGAAAACCGAGGGTTTCAAATACGGAAGATTGTCACATGGCCGGAAACATAGGGCAATTCATGATTATCAAGGCTTCATATCGCCTGATTTGTTCTACTCATGAACTTGCAATGAAATCAATCCTTTGTTTTAGACACGACTAGAGTATAAAGCTCCCAGAGGTAAAATAATTAACTTGACAAACTGCGGAGGAATCATTGAAGATACCATAAGAAGATGTCAGTTGTATCACAATATTATTTGTGCCTTCGATCTACTTAGCTTTCCCCGTGTATTGAAACTGCTTTTGGAATGTTGAATTAGACCAGGCTTGGACTTCAAGTAATACCGTATATGTTTCGCGTGGCGAGTGGAATAGGGGAGTTGAGAATAGGAATTTGAATGACACCAGTGTTTTGGAAAGGTAATGAAAATGCGACGATTTGTAGAGAATCACCCGCCCCCTCCCCCGGAGAAAATTCCCATCCACATTGATAATTGATTGGGAAACCGTGAATGTCCTCTAACGGACAGTCAGGACCTATGAACACGATTACGAGAACAACCAACCTTGTGGGGCCTACGTGAGTGCTTCGCAGGTGTGTGACATCATAGTCGAGCGAGTCAATAGTATTCATAGCAAGTACCGCCGCTCATTTCGGGTCTGCGAGTGGTGTGTTGGTCGAGAGAACGGGTTGGTGATCTTTATGATAAAATAATCAATCAATTAACGCAGTGCACTGAGATGATAATGAGAGAACAAGCATTTAGAAGAGCTGTCCCCGATCTATCATTTCCTACCAAACGCCATGCTACCCTACATAGAAAGGAAAGAATGTTATGATGATACAAACAAACGCTTCAGCCCTAAACGCCATCTGTCCCAACCAGCCGTATATCTCTCCTAAGTCCCAGGTCCTTCTCCCAGAAGTCTAGCGATCAAGACATAAGTGAAGATCAGTCCCCCAACGACCAATAACTTATTCCGCCTGATCCAGCTCTTCCCCTCCTCCCCAACGACTCTACCACCCTCTACAACAGCCCCAACGACAGGCTGACTCCCTCTCGGTCTCTTCAACCCCCCAATGCCTGGACCGCAATTCGTACTCGTCGATGCGCTGGGATCACGAGCCGGATTGCCTGTCATGATATCCACCTTGGTCTCCTTCATCCACTTCCAATTCTCCGCATCCACCTCCGGCCACTCCGCCGCGAACTTGGCACCTCCATCCCCAGCCTTGATATTACCCTTCTGTGAAGTCTTGCCCGTGATATCCTTATGGCTACCTCCACCAGTCGAATTCCACCAGCGGCTATGTTGTGCGGCCCATCTACGCTCGGCATCGGTCCCACCAACGCTGCCTGTCGTCATCTCCTCGCTGGTCATGAACGATAGCAGGCCGATCAGGATGGTGCTTACGCTCCATGCTGGATTGAAGGATTTAGGGTGGAAGTCGGAGATTGAGAGGCATAGACGGGTGGAGGGTTGGAAGCGTCCGGAGGGGGTGTGCATTCGGATTGCGGGGGTGCGAAGGGGTAGTTTGTTGGGAAGATGAGGGTACCCCAGTATTGGCCATTGTGGTAGGGTGTATCTGGAGGGCCGGTGAGGATGTAATGCCATCTGCGAACATTAGTACATGGAGGATTGAAGGAAGAGGGGAGTAGAGAGGAAACGTACTCAAGAATATTGGCCTCGGAGGGGTGGGCAGAGATGAATGGAGTGGGATTGGTGGATAAGGTTTGGTATTCCCGGGTCAACTGTCTCTTTATTAGCTATTCATGCCATTATTCGCAGATGCAGAGGTCTCTACCCGGTTGTTGGCTGCTCGACTTGCCATGCTGGTTTGAGACCCAAGGCTGACGTTATCAAGGGATGCCGGAGAGAGAGGCTTAGAGGACAGAACAATTGTCTGGATCGTGTTTGGTCGTGTGCGGAAACAAGAGTCCAGGGCCTGCGAGGAAGGTTTGAAACAATCTGGAGTGGTGGAAGGTAAGTTTTGATGGGAGTTGGAGACAGTTCGTGTGGGTGCTGTGCTGTGCTGTCTCTAAGAGACTGGCCCAGTTACTCAGTCTGTCAAGGTTCTTTGACGTCGTTGCTGAAGCACATGATTACTGCCGGGCGGTGAGGTGAGTCCCCCCAAGGCTGAGATTATGTAAGCGTGAGCCTTCCTCCAGCCGAGGAGTATCAACTGGTGGGCCTGGAGATCAAATCAACTCAAGCCAAATCAAAACAAAGCAACCGAGCATCACACCTCACAGCCGTCCATTGGCAGTGTACAGAGTCAAGATGGCCAATCCTGCGGAATCAGCAGACGATGTAAGCCTATTCGTCATTCTTCGCTCTTTACCCAGTGATTTCTAGCAGATACAATGGCTGATTCAACCCATCCAGCTCTTTGAGAGTCTCCGTAAACAGGATCCCAAGGCAGAAGAGAAGGCCAAGCTGGTGGCAGAGAGAGAAGCTGCTCAGAATGCAAAGGCACAGAAGAGGTTGATGGAACTGGTATGCAAATCTCGATGCCCTTGTATAATAGCGGAAGCTCACAGTGACAGATTGGTAGCAATTCCTCTCTCCCAGTCACCGTCTCCTCGATCCGGGTCATAGGGTTGAACCACACTCGCCGTGCGTTTCTGGACCGGATATTCGATCCTCTCCTCAGCGCAAATAGAGATGCTCCATACACATTAGCGGAAGCCCTGCAAGAAGTTGGGACTGCTGCAGATAAGCTTCGGCGATTCGGTAGGCTTCTGCTTCGGATTGCGCCATCAGTTCTAATGATCTAGAAATATTCCACCCCTCTTTGCATACCTTTATCGATCGACCTTCGCCCACCGATCCTTCAAGTACACCCACAGATATTGACATATACCTCAAAGCACAAGAACGAAGCCGGATATCCTTGAAAACCGGTACGGATCTAGGCAATGTGGAGGGCTCAGCCTACGGGAACCTCACATGGAGGAATATATTCGGAGGCGCAGAATCCCTGAACCTCAATGCGTCAGCAGGAACGAGAACACGATCCGCATACCAAGCAACATTCGATACGCCCGTTCTCAGTGATCCCGACAAGCGAGTCACAATTGATGCTCTACAAAGCAGCACACTTAAACCATGGTGCAGTCACGACGAGGCATTGAAAGGGATGGGGTTGAAGTACAGCTGGGCTACAGAATCAGGAACGAGGCATCAAGTAGGCTACACGGGGGTTTGGAGACAAGTCACAGGTCTAGCAGCAAATGCTAGTCCTACGGTCCGTCACGATGCAGGAGATAGTGTCAAGAGCAGTATATCCCACACCTGGCTCTCCGACCAACGCAACCACCCCTTCCTCCCAAACAAAGGCTACCTGCTCAAAACCGTATCCGAGATAGCAGGCTGGGGTCCTCTACAAGGCGATGTCGCCTTCTGGAAATCAGAGCTTGAAACCTCTGGCGCAGTTGCAGTGCCCATCCCAGGTATCAAAGGCGACAGCGGGGTCTCACTCACCGGTGGCTTCAGAGCAGGCATGCTGTACCCTCTCCCCGTTGGCTTCAGCTCGACTTCTCAACCGAGCAGGATAAACGACCGCTTCCAACTCGGTGGCCCGACCGATGTGCGTGGTTTCAAGATTTCAGGCTTAGGTCCTAGAGATGGCCCAGATGCTGTAGGAGGTGATATCTACGCTGCTGGCTCCGCGAACCTCCTCGTTCCTTTCCCGCGCGTGGGCAAGGACTCGCCGTTACGTATGCAGTTCTTCGCCAATGCGGGAAGGCTCCTTGCTTTGAAGGACTTGGATAAACAGGGGAGCAAAAGTACCCAGAAGAACGTTTACAGTACTGTTGCGCAGCTGGCGGACGGGGCGCCCAGTTTGGCTGCGGGGGTGGGTGTTGTATATGCGCATCCAGTCGCAAGGTTCGAGATGAACTTCAGCTTGCCCTTGATCCTGAGGAGGGGGGAAGAAGGGCGAAAGGGGCTACAGTTTGGGGTTGGGATTAACTTCTTGTAGATGCATTGGGCTGTGACTCAAAGGAGAGAGTGTATATAGGTGCTGTATGATGGCTGTATAATACGTGCGATAGATGAGAGAGCAAACACAACTTCTGGTCATGAGTTCAGTAGGTCATTGGTGAGTGGTTATGGCATGTCCATCAGGGTACTTGAGATATCTCCTACTCTCCGGTCATATGCTGCATCATTTTTCACCATAGAGCACCACACCGCCAGTTGCGAGTCAAGTTCTACGAGTAGCTCACAAGGTGTCCACCTACCTTCTCTAATATACCTATATATTCTCCTCCTCCCCCCCTGCGCCGTCTTCGTTCCAACCTGAAATCCGCCCATCACCCAAACTAACTCTTTACCACCCATCTCGTTGCTTCGAGCCCACCTGAGCCTACCATACTCTCTCTCCTCCGCTTTGGGACAAAGCAGTACATAATACCTCGACCTAGAACAGAGCGACCGACATCACAGGATACGGCAGAGAAGATGCCAGTGACGCTTCCTTGCGGTTGGACACAATTCCCGGTCTGATATAGACAACGGCTTTCTGAAGTAGGCCATTACACCATCACTCTTTGCTCCCCAACCACCCCGGCCTTTTAGTTCATCTTTCTCGGTTTACAAGGTCGATACGCTAACCTGGGAATGTCCGGCAATAACACCGACGACAATAGCAGCTTCGGCAAGAGCTCGCATATCGACAATAGTGCGACTACTTGCACCAAGCCTAAGGTGCTCTCCGACAGGACCTCTTCTTCATCCATATCCATTACAACAACGCCAAAGTTCTCCACGGCAAAATCATCCAGTTTTAGTCTCTGTTGGTTTGCCTGAGCACGCAGGCACACGGAAGAGATGAGGAGGCATTAAAGAGCGAACCTTGTAAATTTTGATCGAATGTACGGGGAACTTATGGATTTTATACATGGAACATCCTTGATGCTTCGGAACTCAGAGCTGTCCGTTCAGAGGCAACACTTCACTCACCAATAATCTCGAGGCGTCTAGAGCCCAATTATGACGTTCAGAAGGGCAAGATCGCCCTGAGGCCGGAGGAAACACAAAGTGGTGTCTATAAGGACTGTGTGGATGGGATCTCTCATCACCAAAGCGAGAGCAGTTTCTTCGCAGACCATGGAAGATATGCTGTGGTGAATCCTTTCTTTTTCTCTCTCGATGTGAGTAAACAGCATTGTTAATCAGCCTTACGAAAGACTTGGGGAGCCGGAATCTCGAGCACATTCAGCACATTCTCGGGACTGGGTTTGGACACGAGAATTCCTCCTTTGGTGGTCGACTGGTCTAAGTCATGCAGGGACAGTAGTGGAGGATATAACAACGATTATTTCGCCTTTTACCTTCGGTCTGCCAGAATAGCCAGTGCATTCGAGTTGGTCTGTCTCTGGCTTCAGCATATCTTTGTCTACATGGTCAAGAAAGTCAACCCCATGACGATAACTTCCTCCTGGAAAAGCACCAGCACATGAATATATAATGCGCCTATGCAGCCAGGGTTCGTTAGGGTTGTGTCGATTCCTTTTTTATCATGCTTGAGGACTGACTTATTTCTATTTACTCGATGCTCGCTAACGATTAACAGTGGGCGTTGGCAAGCCCCTTCTAAACCGTCCGATTGGGACAGGTAGTTTTACCATATCATCAGCCCCCCCTTTTAAAGTACGGAGAACACTTCGCGGGGACATGCCCACATGGAACTCAGTCTCCGCTGTCCATTTACTGTTACACTCGATGGGCCGCGGAGGAACCCTATCATCAATATGAGAGGTCACAAAAGACTTCACTGATTATTTCTCACACTTCGATTTAAAGGACCCAAAAGTCAGAGGTTATCCCAGGAATGTAAATGATTGAATGTTAAAACTACTACAATCTTCACCCCTCTCTCCTGACATCCGCAGGTCATAACGAAGCAAAAACAGCAAAACTCCACTAATGCATAATCACATCACATCATTCGCTCCCTAAACTCAGATCCAGTCCTCAGATACAAATCTCGATATCAGATCGGCTATCGATGTCGCCAAAGCGAAGAAGGATTGAGATCATGTGCTCAGAGGTTGAGAGGAAGTTGATGGTTGTTTAGTGCTACATTTGGGTATTAGATTAGAGTGCAGCAAAGGAGTCAGAAGTAGAGGGGTGACGAACAGAGCAGCAAGAGCAGCTCTCACAGTTTGTGCATCCAGAGCAAGTTGTGCAGGAACAGCTGTCTCCCATGTTTGCGGTTGAGGTTTGTGGATCTGGGGAATTTGAAAGTGGATTTGATATGTGGTGGAGTGTAGGATGTTATGGTGTCGTGGCAATGAGTAGAGAAAGAAGAGTGAGAGAAGAAGATTGTAGGTACTTATACCCCAAACAGGAGGTATTCCACGGGGTTGGGATAGCATATGACGGTGGTACAGGCGGAATTGTACCACACCATCATAATCACATTCTCGAATCAAGATCGCTGAGAGCGTGGGATTCAAGTCTAACTCTACACTACTTCCTCCAAGATGTGTCACGAGAACGGCGGCCAAGTGTTAAAGTGATAGCTTGGGGGGGCTAGCCTGCGGGACTAACCATTGCCCGGATCAAGAGCCAATAACTTTCTTGGTCTCCCCTCCATGAAGCCCTGCTGGCTTAAGATAGGAGGTATCCTAAGAGAAGATCTTAAGTTCAAATAGGACGTATCATGTTTCCATTTGTTAGAGACTAGGATCAACAGTACGGAGGAGGTATGTAACAGATGTTTGTAATCGGCAAGAAGGAATGCTCAAGCCCATTGTTCTGAGTCCAAGGACGAAAAGGCATCAACAAGTCGAGGCTTACAGCAGCGGTCGTTGTTGTCCAATGATCTCCACCCACCGATTGGCATGTCCAGATCTTTATAAGATAACCGCATCAGCTGTTTCGTGGAGGTACTTACGAGTGCGGCCCCAAAACCCCAGGTCGTGGACGTCTAGCAATGATTTGCTAGAAATCACTGGGATTTGGGTTTGAATAGGGTAACTGCATGTACGTGGCAGGTCTTTTATGGCGTGAGGGGAGAAAAAGAAGATTCGACGGCGTCCTGTGGGATGTACTACACACCACGCCTCTAATCAAGAAGGAAGCCGCTGTATGCGCCGATGGTGGGCTTTCACCCACCGAATGGATCGGATAACCTGATTTTCCAATGCAACCAAGATGTACGGAAGCCATCGAGAGTTCAGAGCTAGAACCACTATCGCGTATTGGAACATAAGGTCTTTGAAGGTTGAAGACACAGGGACGATCACATAACGGCACCAAGAAACAGGGAACTAGAACGTGGTGTGAAATGAAGTTATTTTGATGAACTCTTCTCAGTTTGTACATTTCCATCCCTTCGCAAAGCCAATATCTACTGCCACCCAGGTTTTAGTCCATCCATCCCGTCATACAATCCATACCCGTATCCCTATGTCCAAGGTTGAAAAGTTTCCGAGGATGACCGGAGCTGAAGAAGTGAAGAGACAGCGAGTGAAGTTGGAACCGAGAAAGATCAAGATTGAGGTCGAGGATTTATTTTCCGCAGCTGGAGCATGAGCAGCTGGAGCCGCAGTTGCCTGTTACCAATAACGTCAGTATCTTGCTGGCTTGATGTTGTTGAAGTTATTCAAGGGGGTGTTTTTTGGTGGTAAGAAGAAGGAGGAGGGGTTCAAGAGTGGGGTGGTGAGGGGTCGTAATGCCAAGATATAACAGCCCTGGATGGATGACTTACAGCTAGAGGCACCGGAGCATCCGCATTCGCCCTTCATGATGATAGATTTCGAAGTGTTTTGGTGAAAGTGTTTGAAGTGAGTGAGTGAGTTGTCTGTATCGTTTGAAGTTGCAGAGGTGATTATTGATGTTGAGGAAAGATTCAAGGGGGACAGAGGCATCCTTTTATGTTTCCTCCTCCTCCTTTCCCTGTCTTGAATCCAGATCTGATCGGCCCGCTCCCACACGGTCCAGCCAGTTACATCGCTTTCTTTTGCGCATTTTGTGCGTTGACAACTCGTCGATCTGTCCGTGTCCTGCGTGCTTTGTGCGGTTTTCGCCCCTCTTCATGCCGAGACGTGGGGCTGTTTTGTGCTGGGGACCTGCTTCGGCTAGTGAAGGGAAGGGAGATGGAGATGTCTGACCGTTAGAGAATAGGAATTCTTGTCGAGTCATGGCATCGCTCAAGATCAAACCTTTGTCGTCATAGGCATGTCAAGATCTGCTTCTGACGATTTGTAGCGAGGGGCTTGGAGTTTGGGGAGGAGATCACCGATTCTTCAAAGTCCCGCTGAACCACTTGTCATGTTTTCACGACTCTTCCGACCTGTTGCTTGTTCCGCTGTAAACCATTGTAACCCTGTTGACACATTCTCTGCAGTCAGTAATGACGGTAAATAAAGGCCCCTAATTCTATCAAAAGCAAACTCCACTTGCAAATATACTTTCTTACTAATACTACCCGACTATTTCTTTGGAGGTTACTTTTGCACTCCATAAATAATCACAACTAGTATAAATCACAGGTCATTATAAAGGATCCTGAAGAAGTTCAAAAATACGACTAAATTGTTATGGATATAAAAGTGCAGCGCTAAACCTACCCTATCGTCGTACTTAGACGACGCTGATGACCTCGGCTATTTGATCAGTGGGTGGTCCTTGTATCCGGTCTTAAAATTACCTAAAGCACTACTTTTAAGGCTTAGCTCGATCGCTAAATTGTAACGTTGACCCTGTTGAAGTTGAGACTTCTTCGTTATCGGTTTTATATCCCGAAGAGGCAACAACTCAATGGCCTTGTCTGGACTCACTGAGGCAGACGCGGACGCACTGCTAGAAAAGGTCGTGAGCTTTGAGGATGGCTCACGATATGAGCGGCTCCAGCCTGTGACCAACTTTAGGAAGGACGATGGCGTTGCGAGGATCCTGTATCTTTGTCGACGAAAATCAGAAGGGTCGTCGCAAAACGAACAAGGCAATGAGGAATATATCATGAAAGTCAAGGTTCAGTATGTTAAATACTCAGGCTACCTCGTAAAACTACGAGAGCCAAGTAGCTTATATAAAACAGGGTTCCGTGTGCGGAGATGAAAGAGCCAATGGAAGGCCCAAATCTAGAGACAGCGGCGGAGTTACACGCATTGAAAACTTTTGCTTCTAAGAAGCGGAGCTCAGTGCCACATTTAGTGACCTGTAGGTAATAGCGGAGTTTGAGACTCCACCTCTTGAAGGAACCAGAACTTCTTTCAGAGCATCCTCTTCCTCAAATTTTACAGACTGTGCAATTACTGACTTTATCACTCCCTTCCAGGGAAGAAATTCGCGCAAGATGCGGATGGGCTATTCCCCGGAGGCTATATAGTTATTACGATTATGACTCTCATGTCTGGGAAGACATTGCTAGATCTTGGCTTCTGGGGCATGACAGCAGATGAACAAGAAAGTATCCGGGCTGCTTTTTTGATAGTACTAAAGTAGGTTTCATAATCTTCGCTCCTAGCGATATTTGCTGAATAAGTTCAAGAAACATCTGGCGTGACGGCTTCGTACCTTACGATCGTGGTCTACGGAATATCTTGTGGGATAGAGAGGCAAAGATTTGGTAAGCAATCATCAGCGTGACAAGATAACCACGCAACTTTATTGACTCGAGACTCTACGAACTAGTTCGATTGTAGACTTTGAGCATTATTATCCCAATCGGGATCCCACAGAGATGAACGAGAAGGAGGAGATGGAGCATTGGGGTATCTTACGCCGACCTGCGTTGAATTGGTATCAGGAGTGGGCTGTTTCGGCCCCTCCAAAGAAAGCTAGATGATATCTGCTTCGAACTTTGTTTGAGAGTAGGACCGTGGCGAGTCATATATCGGTACTCATGTACTAAGTCTCTTTACACATAGCTTCTACGAAGGATATGATTTAAGTTTCTACAGAATAGGAGCGAAGGTAGCAATTAGGGCATATTAAGCAATAACTCGGAGATTGCGTTAATATTTAAACATCTCGATATCTAATAGAGACATTTCGCTTTTGTTTCAATACAACGCTTTCAAGTTTTTCGGAGTAAGCAGAGTAGAAAGATCAATACGAGTCGTGGATTACAGCGTGCCCTAACTCACTTATCTAATTTTAAAGCCACATATGAACTTAAAGTTCACATCCCAACGAGAAACACGTCAAAGCCGTGGGGTAAAGTGTAGTCTGAATTCTTGTGCGGTCAGTGCCTAAAGATATATGATAGCTAATTGATATGATAAATAGAGTCCTCTTCTAACCCTAATTCTAAGCTGTTGAAGGAAATGCTCGTAATTCTAATTTCTAGCGCACTAGTCTTAAAACGGGGTTGCCCATATATTTAAGATAAAAAACTTACGCTGATCTCAAGGCTACATTGTAGATGGAGCCAATCATCACGGCCGTTAACAGAATTTCATTGGTGCACCTAGGTGTATGGCAAAATCTCTTGAACTGTTGATGTTCTGGCATCCCAGCCAATTGAAACTTGCTCAACGCGGGACGCCCCCACAAACCATTCCCCATAACTACCTCATTTCTGCTCCAAAGTGCATCTGGAAGGGTATATGAATGGCTACTGTCCCCCAGCCGCCAAAATTTGGGGGTTTGCCACTTCCTTCTCCAAAATCTGGGCCGGCTTGGTCCTTTTTCCGCTATCAGCTTACGTATTGGCCTCATTTCTACAATGGAAACAGCTTATGGAGTATGCAGAGTTGACTTGGTAGGCATGTTACTATTGTTGTGCTGCATGGCTGCATGTTGGACGTGAGGCGATGGCGGCTGGCCTGAAGTCGAGCAATGTGGTCCTACGCCAAAAGGATTTCCGCGGCCAGGCTGATTCCCGTTGGAAATGATTGGACCCCTAACAGCAGTGGAGATCATGTGTTGAATAAATTCTCACGCTACATGATTCATACTTTGGGTGAGGTCAAGAGACCGTTACTTTTCTCCTTTGACTGGGAAAGTCGTTCCCCACATTTTGTTCTGAATCGACTTTGTCCTGATCATAATACGTTCGCATGATGTCCTCCAGTCGAAGATGATTAGAATTAGGCCACAGCTAAATCGACATACGTGAATAGCTAAATCGACATACGCTAAGGAAGCGAGCCGGAAATGAAGGGTACATTTATCACTATCAAAACTTATATGAAAAACTATGTACAGTGCATAACTAGAATTATGCCAGCTCATTAAAATCATCATCTGCTTTAAAGTCCGCATCCTGGGTATATACCTTAACCCCCCCAATTACCTCCCGTTGCATCGTAGCCGCAGCAATTGTAGTAGCATCTTCAATACTATCTGTCTGATATACTGATGAAATGCCTTGCATATATGCCCTCTCTCGGCGAGTACTAGGCTCATACAAATCCCGATGCCTAAGCTCAAGTCTTTGCATCGCTAGAGCAGTCGTAGACAGGCTATTTTGCACTGTGAAAGTCTGACTAAGTGATGTAGGGGCAGAACTAGAAGGGAGTTCAAAGAATGAAGGATCTCGACGAATACTAGAAGGTGTCACGCGCGAGCTTCCACCCAAAGTACCCTTCGGCCTTCCTTTTCCTTTTATATACATTGGATTTAAGAGTGGGAGAGGCTGAGGAGTGTCTAGGGGCTTAGGAGGAGCATTTGATTGGGGCCTGTTGTAGTACTAATGGGGATGAATATCGCTTAAGAGAATCACGCCGCCTTTTTGCTTTCTTTTATAGATTGTGTGGAGGCAAGGCAAACTAAACGCTTGTTGTGTGGTGTATATATAGCTATTCGGAGGGGGGCCTTCGTACGGAAGCTTGCTATTCTCTTGAGTGATCCTTAGGAGAGCCTGGCTATGGACAAACTGAAGGACAGTAGCGAAAAGAGGGATATTTGTACTGTGTCTAGGCCGTAATTGCTGCTGTGCAGTAGCTGTACGGATGCCGGTATGCTGAGCGGTCCAAAAGAGTTGTATTTTGAGGAACACACCCCTAAGGTCTGCATGCCCACGCTGTAAATAGAGCTTTAGGGTAGTATGGCAACCCTTAATAGGGCTCGTAACAGTGACCCCGAAGTGATTTGATTGGTTAACTCAAAAGGCTACGAGCTTCTCCTTCCATAAGAGCCAAGTGCCTTCGCAGTAACTCATCGCTTGTAACGGGAACTGGACCCTTATTTCCTTAAGCAATTCATTGTACGCCTGCTCTGTTGTACTAGCTAGAAGTGTATTCCAGTAGTTAAGAAATGCTTGGAACTTCGGGTGGCGTGCCCACTTCCTATCCTCTCCTTTAATAGGACCTGGAAAGTACTTCTTAGTCTTTGCTAGTACGTTCATGTTAATATGCCACCGGCAGAGGATATGTCGGGAATTAGGGAATTGTGCATTTAAACACTTTATTAGAGCCAGCTCCCTATCTGTTACAATAGAAACTGGCTCCGTAATAGTGTTCTTAAGTATTAAGGACCGAAGCTGAGTGATGGCCTAAGTATAGTCCCTTTGAGTCTCCCCTGATAGAAATGCCAACCCAAGCTGGACGACTATATTATTCCCTGTTATTCCACATATATTTAGCAATGACATGTTGAATCGGTTGGTTTTGTATGTGTAATCAAGGAGTAAAACATCGGAATACTGCTTCCAAAGCTCGAGTGAAGTAGGATAGATGAAAAATAATCGTTATAAGGGACCGGTCTGAGGATAGTACTGAGGATGAAAATCGTTGGCTTGTAATTCTTATACAATTTATTAGTATAAGAGCAGACGAATATTATTAAGATATAATACCTCCATAAGCCATTGTATAGGAGTCTTCCCGCCTAATTGCTTCTTCCGCTCCCTCTGTATAAGATTGGAGATATCTTTTGAGACCAATGTGATACTTGAGTCTTCTTTTCGTAAGGCTGACAGAATTTGAGCGTTTGGGAGACCAGCTTTAGCTAAGGTATTAATAGAAGCACGAATCTCTGCAGGGGCAGAAGCAATTCTGTGTGCTGGATGAGCTGTAGAATCTGCAGAAGCCGCATGGTTGTGTGTAGCCTTTAGAACCTTAACCTCCTACTGCTCTGACACTCTGTCTTTTACAAGAGTAACCCTCATTGGACAATCACACTTCTTTGAACCAGTATTCTGCCGTCTCCTAGAAGAGTGTACATCCTTTTGCTTCCCTCTTGAGTCGTATTTACTTGCGCGGTCGCAGACAAATAATGCACGGAATAGCTTTACATCCCTTTGCCGAAGAGCATAGCCATTAGCTCTCGCATGCGCTTGGAATGCAGTAAAACCAGTAGGAATATCGCTGTAAGTTGCTGCGGGAGGCGCGGGACCACAAGGTCGAGTTATGAAAGAGGTTATCATAGTGGTAGGTCAAGGGGTGCTGTTAAAATCGTGAAGTGTTGTCTGAATAGCTTCAATTTTCAGCTCTTAATCATGATTACGTAATTATGAATTTTATGACTGACATCAGGGGTTCTTGCCCCGTAGTACAAATTAGTATGGTAGGGCGAGGTTACTAGATGCACTCGCCAAATCAATACATTTTTAGCGTATGTCGATCTAGCTATTCACGTATGTCGATTTAGCTGTGGCCTAGAATTAAAAAGCCATGTGAAATGTTCAGAACAGTCTGAGCTGAGATAGTATCTGTTGAAGTCTGCCGTCAGTACTCGCGAGAAATGCTGGCGCCTGGGATAGAAAGCTTTTTGGACCAGAATCAAAACTTCCCGAAATTTTTTTCTGAAGAATACTAGATAATTGCCAATTACTTCCTCCTCTCCTCAACTCATATATCACACCCGGGTATATACAGCCGGTGGTTTAGTGAGGGGTGCTTGTAATCAGGTTCAGGGGCTCGTTACCCAGGTAGAAAAAATAGGCGAGGAACATCAACACTGAATAATCGACCAGCGTTGAAACACAATAAGACCCAACTACGGGGGGAAAACATGATGCTGATTATTAAGGATTTAAATTGTGTATTTCGTCCTATAATGCTCCACTTGGTCTCCAAATTTGAAGAAACTTTGCTCTTAATGGGAAGGTGATGTTAGCTGCCAAAGAGACATTCCACAAATGACAAAGCAGATCCCATTATCAGCTTACTCTAAGATCACTTAGCCTAGATCTGATTTATGCCGCTACCCCCAAAATTTGAAGGACTTGGACTTTAGCTTAGTTCAAATCTCCGTCTAAACTTCGGTCTGAAATCTCTGCGTCGCCTGGTCCGTGTCAAAAGTCGCATGAAGATCAATCATGAAACAAGGGCACACTCCGCTGCACAATCAAAAAGCTTTATGGGAGGACCAGCTATTTTGAACTGTGCTTGGATTCCCGGATCCTGTCTGTGGAGAACAGCCTCGGGACGGGTCCGCTGGCTGAGTGCGTATGTAGCCTCGGGACAGTGTATGACTAATGCATGAATCCAGCCACATTTAGAACCCGATCAAGGGTTAATCATGCGACTACCAGATTACCGAGAATTTGTTGAGACACACACCTAGTCAAGCATCCTCAAGTAGAAGGAGCCACAACGGTCATCTCCGATGCTGCGGATTTCTAGGAAAGCCCTCGGCAGTCCCTAAAACGAAGTGACCTTTAAATGAGGTTCTATTAAGAGGCCGAAATTTACACTTACCTATTCACAGCCCCGAAAATCTATAATAATGGATAATGCCTCTTGAATTTAAAAGACTCCAAAGACTCGTTGCGAATTGTTGTGCCCATCTCAAATTTCCACCAAAAGCATTCGTTCCTCTTCGATACAATGAAGGTCATCACTCTTATTACATTCCTCATTACCACAGGATCCTGCTTGAGTAGTAATACATGGATCGCCCCTCGTGCATCAGATCGTAAATCTTCCACGCCCCCAGTCTCAAGAGAGAGATTCTGACATGTGAAAGGTCGAAGTCCCTGCCCAATGGTCAACAGTCTTGCAAACCATGGGTTGCTCCCACGAGATGGACTGAACATCTCCATGGTAGATCTCATCGTGGCCTTCAATGAGTCTATCAACCTTGCTCCTGCAGCAACGCAGCTGGTCGGCCGAAAAGCCTTGCTCGCTTCCACAACTGGAAGCAACGCTACTTTCAACCTTGACGACATCAATACCCATGGCGGTAAGTTTCCGATGCACCAGACAATTATTCAACATCGAGGTCGATCTGACATGACTTAGTAATTGAACATGATGGATCTCTTTCACGCAACGACATTTATTTTGGAGACAACCACTCTTTCAATTCCACAATCTGGAACTCAGTCGCAGCATCATTTACAAATAAAACAATCTCTCTTGCTACAGCCATCTCTGCTCGATCTACCCGCCTTGCTACTGCCGCCGCGGTGAATCCGAATTTCAACATGACTGCCGGCGATGCACAATTCAGTGGCATTGAGACAGCTTTGTACATGACAGTCTTTGCCGATCCAGATGTTACTTCTCAGGCGAGGACTGAATGGGTTGGTGTGCTATTCAGTAAGTCCCAAGGATATCTTTCTTTGAGAGCTGCTGCTGACAGGAGCGCGTAGGGGACGAGAGATTGCCATATGAGGAGGGATGGACGAGGTCAGAGGTGCAATTGACAGCTGCCGGAATATTGGGGCTCGCAGCCCAGGTTCTCACTGGCTGATTTCGAAACTGAAGTTTGATGATTTAATTTAATTATTGATTATCATATCCTCTCTGACTATGATGGATATTCTCGCACACGGATGGTAATACTCCTGCCACCCTTTTCATCACCGCTTCTAGTATCCTGCGGGCCAAGCGGTAGCCAACCACTCATATGGATTCTCTGGGATATACTGGTTCGTCACCTTGCCGTCAAATGGCACAATGTGATCCCTCGTTAGGTTATACAATGCGTACTTCTCATCTGGGCCGGTGCCAATCGTGTATGGAACTGTCTGCACATTGTTCGCAATTTCCTTGTCGACCATGCGGGTAACATTCGTGATTTGGCTATCTTTCATGCGAATTTCATCGCCATAGTTGGGATTGATCTGGGAAGCCAGTTAGCCTTGGGGCGCTAAAAGAAGTGGTTGTGTAGCTTACTATACCCATGCGGTTTCCGAACACAGCAACAATATTCTGGATGGTGGCGTTTCGCTTCGATTGATTCAAACAGTTACCACAGGATTGGTAAAAGGTCCCGAAGTTCTCGGCATAGAATCCAGTAATGTTGTATTTCCCCCCCAGAGAATTATCCTGAAAGATCTGCGTTTGAATTTGAGTCAGAGTCTGGTCTATATCGAGTCCTTGAATGGAACCCGCGACGAACCTTGTCAGTTGCATTTCTTGCTCCGCCCCCAATAACACGCAGCTGCGTGTTCAATCCCTTAGATGTGAGTGCATCTTCGCAGACATCTTCCCACCAGACTATTAATCCCAATCAGCAACTGTCGTACACATGCCAGGTTGTTGGGCAAAGATCGGGCACGAACCATTCTCAACCCAAGCATCTCCGAGTGCATGTATACCCTCACTCTGATGCTTTCCAATGATCACGTTACGTATCGTGCTTCCTGGAAGGAGGTTGAAGACAGCGTCTGCATCAGTCCCCTCTGCCTGCTCGTTGCAGCTTCCCATAGGTCGCTCGTATCGCTTCATCTGCCCGTCAAAAATTTGCCCCGGCATGATGTACATGGCATCTTGCAAAACCACAGTTTCGGTCGCGACTGGGAACTGGGTGACCGGGAAGGGGAATCGAGGAGGAGGGCGAGCAGATAGATCACCTTGTGTGGCATCTGTTGTTCCTTGTGCTCCATCTCCCTGGCTTTGACGTGGAACGACAGCAGCTTGGAGCAGTCCTGGAAGGAGCACTAGCGAGGCTGTGGTGGAGAACTTCATCGTGAAAGTTGTGATGACCCGATTGACAGCACAAAAACCGCAAGAATACTTCCAAATCGAAGGACTTTAAGTATGAAAATGGTTTTGATGGATGAACTAGCTGTAGGGCTGTCAATTGAGTTTCTTCTGGTGGCCGATCCTACATCTTATACCACGAGCGATCCCAGCCTCGTGGTGCTTCCCCTCCATAGCTCCAGAGCTCCCCTGCAGCTTTTCAGGGCTTGGGATAAACTTCTCTCCAGCATCCAGGTACCGAAAATGACGATGAACAAGACGGAGTATCTTCTTCGAACATTCCACGAATGAATTTCTTAGGGATGGTTGGCGCCAAGTATTGCCAATGCGTGGAGAGCATCTTTCTCCGCTTACTTGGCTGGAAGCCAAGGCTGAAGGGAATAACCCCATGGGACAAGCGAACGTAGCCTTGCATGTTCGTAGTCATATCTGCTTGATGACGGCCTTGAGTAATTCCGTATCCACGGACGGAGTGTTCACTTTGTTGTGTTCAAAGCTTGGAAACCGATGCTGGGAATATCTTGGCTCGGTGGGATCGGCAAAATCAAAATCCATCTGGGAGTCGGAGAGCTGCGTCGAGACCAAGATTTGGCGGTGAGCAAGTAGGGAAGTTCTGTTCCACAGCGATTAACTTCACCAGCGATCTGGGTTATGGTAATATAATGATTGATGAGATGCTCGATGGCTGACAAGCTCCGATAATTCGTGCTCCAGAACGAAATCCTCGAGAACTTTTGTATTCATAGGAGTTGTCTTTTGAAGGAAGTAAGAAAACTATGTTGGGATCTGAGCAGCAACAATATGGAAGTAAGACGGAATTCTGATCAGTTGAGGATATGCCTGGGATACCAATGCACCATCTCACACTGTTTCTTTAACGGGATTGCGTATGAAAAGGTGTCTAGCGATAAAAGCTCATTGTAATATATGAATGATCAGTATCAATGGAGCAAAAGATGAGTCATCATCGAGAGAGTGAGATACCAAAATTCGGTAAGATCTTATCCTGCAAGAACAAACGAGCTCCAAGCCCGTCGCGCTTTGCTAGTCCAATCAAATTAAAAGCAATTGCCTTTGGCTCTTCATTCGTATCTCTGGTGTGAAGGTCGACGTGCTGAGTTTGCTGGACCCCTATTCTGGCATGGCTTCAGCGGCGCCACTTAGAAAGTAAACAATGCTCGGGAGCCGAGATATATGTAGATGCTGCCCCCGCTGTGCTTTAGGCTTCCAGCACAATAGTTCGGAGGATGGAAGTCCGCTAGAAGAGAGATCTTATTAGCGAGGCAAATTTACCAGGACTGGCCTCAGACAAGATACATAATTTTTGGTAGTTGACCCAGAACATCTCCGGTGTAGTGGGAGTAATTCGCTACTATCCAATTAAGACTTGAAAACTTAGATAGTCGAAGCCGAAGGTAGAGAGGCGATTGAAGAGACCTCATCATGAGACTATTAAACTCAAATAGCTTCCAAGCAAGACACTTCAAGATCAAGAATCCAAATTAGAGAAGGGTTTCGGTGGAGAATGGGCCATCCTGGATTACCCGGGGAAGCAAGTGTCTCTCTTAACCTGCTGTCTTTCGTTCGCGATGAAGCCCATCCACTAGAGGCCGCACCGAACCGTGTTCACTGCCAGGTGTTTCGATTGTGCTAGGCAGGATTGCTACTCGGTGGTTGAGATTCTGTCCGCCCCACCACGGCGCTTGGCGGCGATCAAGGCAACCGGGCGGCTAAATTTGTTGCTGTCCAAGGCGACCCTGTCGCTTTTAATATCTCACGTCTCATCTTGTATTTCTCCTCCAGCTTTAGGTATGAAATTGGTCAAATTTTTTCTGCTCAGATCCGCTGCTTGATACATCAATAGTCATTAATAGGCCAAAGGTCGAACTTGACATCGAAGATCACCGAGGGAGGAGAGCATGGCAGCCCCTGGACCTAAAGGCTTGAGTAGACTTCAAAAAAGGATCGACGAGAAATCGTACGACTTATTTAAGAAACGAGTTGGGCAGGCTCCTTTACGAGTGGTACGAATATGCAAAAGGAGTGTACAGGACGAATCGGGGGAGGAGCACGAGGAAACCACAGTATTCACGGATGAGGATGTCGTAGACATCTCCCAATTAGCGAAATTGCGGCAAGTAAGCATCAACTTTTTGCACTACTGGTGGGAATCAGTTGATAAATCGACCTAGAGCTTGAATGATCCAATCCAGATATTCTTTATAGACCAGCAACGCTCGTGGACAACGCTGGACATATCTCGCGAGGTTTTTGAGAACTTCATGAACACATACGAGGTATTTCCAAGTTTTTGGAAATGCGTCTTAACTTTTGGTCGAAAAAGTGAGGAGAACGAATTCGAATTTCCTGGGTTTAGCGCGCGTCGAAGCAGAGACAGGAGGTCTCCTGGAAATGTCACATCCGGTCGGTATCTTCTTCCTTTCTCGACACAGACTGACAGCCCACAGAGATGGCCTACGTTCTGCGCCGAGCAGAGCTAAATGGCCGAAGTGGTGCGGAGGGGGAAAGCCCATGGTCTATCCGGCAGACTGCCGTATACCACAGGCTTTCAGACACCACCCTCGGGAGCAAATGCTTATCGAGGTCTGTGTTCCTTCTGGTAGCTGCGTCGCAAAACGTGAAATGGCAATTTGGAAAATCTCTAGATCGCCCTACTTCTGGCCAAGGTTCTCAATTGTCGGGCTGGAATGCACACCGCATTCTGATCGCAGACTCCCTGAGCGGTTGGGCTGATTACATGGCTTATTTGGGACACAAGCTGAAAGAACAGGTACTTGACACTGCATGAATTCGATTCAGTTGTTAACATTTACAGACAGATCGAGCTATCCTGGCAACTGTTGGTCAAGCAACAGAACCAGTGGCTTCCTCGCTGGAGTTCAAAATTAAATTCGACGATCGCCAAGAGTTGAAATTGGTAGAGGACCAAGTGCTCGATCTCCAGGTCATTTTCCCAGGCTTAGTTGATGTGGTTTCTGGTGTCAAAGAATCATGCGAACGGTTTCTTTCTGCTTCCTCCTCGAGGCTACCACAGGACGAAAAGCTCGAAGCAGAGGAAATCATTTATGAGATGGAAGAGTATTGCAAGGAAGCTAAAATCCTGACTGAACGAGCCAAGATATTGACTGCCAGAGCTGTGTCAAGCGCTCGTATGGTAGGTAGAAACATTCATGACGTTTTCGAGGTCTAACACGACAAAGGTATCCGATTTCCTGAATTACGAAGGCTCAACCGCATTGAAAAACCTTGCATTGGAATCCCAAGCTGAGAATAGAGTGATGAGCGCTCTGGCAGTAAGTAAAACGAAGTGTTCCAATCAGTATTTGTACTGATACTGTGCAGGAAAAGAGCACCAAGGATGCAGCTGCAGTGAAAACATTGACAGTGATCACTCTGATCTATTTGCCAACATCGATAGTTGCAGTGAGTATATCTCAAACTTGGTCAACTGCCCCTCTTCGTCACTGGGTGACTGACTTCCCCCTCTCAGAATTTCTTTTCGACCGAGTTCGTCCAAACTGATGATCAAGGCCACATGGCAGTCACATCAAATGTTTGGATCCTCGCAGCTACCTCAATTCCGCTCACTCTTATTACCGTCTTCATATGGTGGGGCTGGGTCCACCTAGTCAAGTCAAATTGGAATTCTCCTCTGAGAAGAACTCTTGGTGACGCTCACCAACAGCAGCTCAAGTTCCGCTCGAATGTCTAATTACATAGCGAGACTAGCAGATTACTAACCGGCACGAGTAACGAATGCCGTATCTAGAAGAGATATCGCACTAAAACACTTCGGGTACGAGTGTGCGATCGTGGCTTTATGGGACTGAATAGTCAGATAGTGTATGGAATCATTGTAATTTTACAAAATATGGATTTGTGCACCGCGAGGCAAGTTTTCGAGGGAACTTAGGAAAGCCATTCGACACCACTTTATTATGTATTATCTAGATGTGAGGCCAAGCATTGTCTGCGACTTCCTCCTTGGGCCACGGCAGTCGATGCTGCTTTCATGTAGTTTCTACCCGCTTCATAGATACCGTTGTATTGTTGTGACTTCTCAGCCGTTAAAACTCACTTGCTGAGATCATAATTATATAAGTAGTCTTCAGTGCGCTTGCAATGTCATCTAACTTTCCGAACGGCTAGGGTTCTGTCAGAATAGGTTGGCCAAGTTGGTTGGCGATTTAGTCGCGGGTGTAGGCCAGGAGTACCAGAGATTCGCAGCACAAGGTCTTTGGGTAGATTGTGGTTAGTGACAGTTCTGCTTGAAAGACCAGTCCATCCATTGGATGAATTCGAGTTAGTCGTGTTGTTGGTTGACCGTAGCCTAGGAGTGGAGACATTTGTTGATAGAGGTGCCAAATCATCCCCTCTTAGAAAAGGGGCATGAGGAGCTGGTCTTAGCATGTATTCTTCATCATGCTCTGCTCTCTGAAGATACATCCGGAGCTGCTGAAGTAGCCATGCTGAAGTACAGCGCTTCCTGGCATCTATGACGAGGAGTTGGCTCATAGTCAAGTCCAGAAGATCATGGATGAGCTGAGAGCAGTTCTCGTTCGTATGGAGGCGATCCTTCCATGTGATAACCCCCTCACGAAGGACGGCATGGGCGCCATCGGCACCTTTGACAATGGTGAAGAAATTGTCGTCATCAATGCCAGTGTTGGTTTCTACACGGCCACGAAACTCAGAGAATCCCTCGATCTGTTCCGTGCCCTCTAAAAGCCACGTCATGAATTCAAGGAAAACACAACCAAGACTCCAGATATCATACGCTCTCGAGACTGGCTGTCGAAGTTTGCATTCAGGCGGCTCGTACGTTGGGGATGATTGAACAGTCTCAGGATTTATTCCTGACCGTGAGTCTCGACGATGAAAACGTCCAAGTCCAAAATCGGCAATCTGCAGGATGCCTTTAGGATCTTGGCTCTCATGATCCTGCCTGAACCACAATAAATTTTCAGGCTTGAGATCTCCGTGACGTCCAAACATCGCTTCACCGTGGCGAGCTATCAGCTCAGTGCCTCTGGGGCCCCGAGTCATATCTGTTTCCGAGTCCGCCTGCAGTGGAACAGCATCCGAGAATGAATGAATTCGTAGTAAGCCATTGGCAATACCGGTCATTTGTCTGAGAGACCACAGCACAGTATCTCTGTCGAATGTAGGCGACGGGCGGTCGTCCCAGTATGTCCTCAGATTTGCATTGGCGTAAGGAAACATGAAGTGGTATCTGCCCTCATGTTTATATGTTGCCAGAAGCTTAATCAAGTGAGGGTGATGGTTCGAACTAAGGCTAGTCAATATCGCTGCCTCCTTCAAGAACTCCATTTGGTCAGAACTGAATAGTCGCTTAACAGCCACAAGCGGCTCGTCCTCCTGATAAATTAGACCTCATTCCAGTCATGGATGACGGAGACTTACAGGTCTACCATTCACTGCCCAGAACGTATGATGAGCGGGATGCACACGCACTGGATACACTTCGCTGTACCCACCTTGCTTATGCTCCAGCTTCTCCCCAAGCGACCCCAACGGCACAAACGGCAATATTATGTTGTCATCAAGAATTTGAAGACCTTCATTGAGACGGAAAATCGGCGCCATCATCCACCACTGTGATCGATCAAATTGTTCCAGGTCTTGGTCTCTCCAGCTTTCGAAGGTCTTGATTACCTGCCCGCCTTTTCGATACAAAGCGAATCTCCGGCGCGAATCGGGCTTCCGCACGAAGGGCAGGTCTTCATCCGTAATTCCCTCCTTCAACAACAAGTCAATGTCGGCCACCTTATTTATGGCCACCAGCGTTGCGAATAGTCGACGGCCGCATTTGCAAACTTCTTCCGCCAATAGGGTAGCCTCCGAGACATCAAAGTCAATAACCCGCGAAACTATGGCGTCGGTAACTGCTGGGACAGATATGAGTTCTTCCAGCACAGGTCTCGGTACAAAGAAGGAATGCGCGCGATTATGAGCTTCGATCCGGGCGTTGTAGAGTTGGTCCTTTAGCAAGTAGGACGCCGAAGACGACGCCTCACTGTCCAGGTGGCTTCGTTGAGATGCAGAGAAGCTTCTCGCTGGAAGTTCGATAGTTGCCAAAGACGAATGCAGAGAAGGTGATTGCGTAGCAGCGACGTCGAGATGTGCCTGGTAAGCCCCAACTTTCAAGACTTTGATTTCAGACACACTTTGTTCTTCGATTCGCTCAGGTGTTTTGAGGCCATCTTCTCCATCCTGCGTTACCAGTCAGAGCAATTCTATCCCGGATCGCACAGGCAGAATAACTTTCCTTCATGTACTTGCTTTCTGCAGCATCGAGACCCCTCGACCCCAACTCAGTTCTGCGCTCAACCTGCCGACGTTTGTGCTTTGACCGGAGGATTTTGTTGCAGAAAAGCTGGGCCCAAAGGGACGGCATCTGAGCTGGCAGACTGAGCTGTGCAACAGGGCTGGCAGTGCGGCCAGCAGGACATTATGTAGAAACCAAGCCTTCGTAGCCAAGACTGGCAGTGCAGAGGAACGACTTGTCAGAGGCGTTTACGTGTGCGATGAAGCGTGAAGCATGAAGATGGACTGACGAGTATCAGACCAGGACGGCGACCATGTCGAAGGGATGAAGCCGGGGTTGAACCCTCATGATGGAAGTGTACGGGACACTAATCGAGGCTGGGCAACTCGGTGCGCGAGTTGGGTTTAGTGGCAATTTGGAACACAGGGCATCCCTGCTCACGTGACCCAAGCCCAGCCTTTGCCCCCCCTAGCCGCCCAGAGGATTATTTTCCCCTCCTCAGGTGCGCCGCCGATGTGTCACGCTGCACCCACTTTCAGCTGACATATCTCTCAAGCATCGAGGCTAATTCTGCGAGAACTGAATCAATAGGGTGATCTTCATACTATCATCCGAGCCTGACGGAGTGCCTTGCCTTTCTTCGAAACGCGACTTCGAATGCTCTCCTAACATGTATAATATACCTGCAAGGCTTCATCATGGCTAAAAGTAGATTTACAAGAGATACACGCAATCTCAGAGACCAAGCCAAGATAAGGTTGTAGCCGCCACTATCCCTCGGGCCGGACCATCTCTCCTTTCTCTCCACTATTTCCCGTTTGACTCCTCTGGCATTCCCATTGCTGCTGTATAACCTTATAAAACCGCCCATCCTCCCGAGACTCTCCACGTCAAGATGTACCAGCATCTTCCCTAGAACTGCTCGAAACTCGAAAACGTTGCCACACGCGCTCTCCCAGGTTCATCATGATACGTCTTCCGCTCGCTGGGTCAGCTAGCTACGGACGTCGCTGTATTGATAACATACCTGCGCTGCCTCACATGTCCGCGGATAGACTTCTCTCTGGCCTCATAGGTGCCTCGCTCTAGGTCATCTGCCACTTCCGCGGCAACCTCCTGCTTGTCCTTTATGCTTGATTGTCGAGAGATATTTGCAGGAAGACTAAGATCGCTATCCCGCCCACTCGCCTCTCGAAGTATTCTTTCCTGTTCCTAACAAAAGTGAGTTCGTGAGAAATGACGGAATCCCCAAATAAGTACCGGTGTCAGACGGGATGGGGCGTAGATTCGAAATGTTCCCAAGCGAGTCTATTGTCGGTTAGTTCAAGCGATGAGATAAAGCAGACGTTAAGAACCCGTGAGATATACACTCAGCTTGTAGTTATCCTTGCCGTGTATCTGGTCGAGATATGCTTTGAGTCGATGATGTTCGATGTATTTGGTTTGCAGGGTCTGGCGAACGAGGCTGGAGCCGCCACCGCTTTCAAGCCCGAGCTGGGCATTTTGTGAGCTTGCCATTGGCGTGGCATGTTCCAGTATTAAGAAGCAGAGTTTGAAGATCCAAGAAAACGAACGTTGGCAAGAGAAGTGAAGGACTAAACCACCAGGCTATCCCCAAGTCTCTTATTGATTTACTGCATGACTAGGTGTTGCCTGGGGCGCTCGTGCTACCAATCTTATGCACCCCCTCTAGATCTGTACTGTGTATTGCGCAGCTGATTCGCGGCTGGCTGTATGGAAGAGCCACACTATTGACGCTAGTTCGTCACCCCAGCCGGGCAACGCAGCCCTTTAACCCTTCATATCTGCTGCTCCATAGCTCGCTATCCACGCTTTCGTTCTGTAGCCACAAGATGGATTGGCACGGCAGAAACATTGCTCATTTTTTGGAAGACCTTGACCATATCAAGAGGGCTCAATTGCAAAGGCCAGTGACAGTATGTGAGAGCTATTGTCTCCGGGTAAGTAGACATACAATTAACGTCGTCGAATTTGCATGCACAGCACATTTACTAACCAACGCTGACCTAGCCTGACGAGAATCATGTATTAAATTGGAAATTCCTAGACGAGACAGAGCTGAACAAATGGCTCAACAATGTACGAGACTCGATGATTCAATAGAGAATTGTGCTAATATCCCCAGGGTTCATCAGGCGGCGGATCCGAAAGTGTGATTGCTGGGTTCCGGCTCATGTATGTTTTATGGCCACAGCCAACGAACGCAATGGTTGGGCGGCGACACTGACATCGAACAGCTTGTCCCCTCGCCACGAAGACAAAAATCGTGTGCTACACCGCTTTCCGTTCTCGAAGGAAACTTTGCTTGCAGTATACGGCGAATTCGGACTTCATCACTCCCTTGTACGGGCCATCTTAAGAGGCAAACCAGAATTCTGCAGCATGGCACTCATACATAGCAAAACCCAGAACCAGTCTACCGGTAACGATGCCATGCTTGAACTTTATGACACGGGTCTGGTTTGAGTATATGTTGATCGATACTGTAGGTTATCTGCTGAGAAGTAACGCAATTGCGGGGGAGGATGTGATTCTCTGCACCACCATTGACAACAAAACCAAAGTCGTGACAGGTATAATTCACGGCTGCACAGACGATGACATCAAAACTATGACCGAATGGCTCGGAATTGTGAAGGCGGATATTTTCCATCCTCTTTTGTTGCCAGCGTTGACTTTGGACTTGATCCGCACCAAGTATTCGAGACTAATCGAGGAAAAAGCAATGGAGCTTGGAGATTTATCTGGCACAACGGACCAATTCGAATCCCTCAAAGACGAAGATAGAGAAGCTTTAAACGAGATTGGCAACTACAATCAGACAACAAAGGAAGTGCTCCAATTGCATCAAGAGATTGGGGAATACAAAATAGCAGTGAATCAGGCTCGAAAACAAGCTCAGAAGCTGCTTGCAATTGTGGCAGACAAGAACCTTTGCTGTCCCATAAACACGGAGTCCCGTTGCAGTTCTCGTGTTGCAGAGCAGCTGGAGGAGATCATTAGTATTTTCGAGGATTTGGATATGACATGCGACCAAATTGCACAGAACTGCAATATGCTGATGGGCGCTGTGAGACCCTTTTCCTCAATATCTATGCCAAAGGAAAGATTCGACTAACAGGCGACAGATCTACAACATCATCGCTCAAAGACAAAATCAAATCAACGTCGACATTGCGGCAGACTCGCGAAAGATCTCTGCTGCAGCTAAGAGGGATAGTTCGGCTATGAAAGCTATCGCTATTGTGACAATGCTCTTTCTTCCGGGAACGTTCGTAGCAGTGAGTTGCCCGCTGTTTTCTGATTCTGAACTGTGTTTTGATCCAGAAGCTGATCTACAAGGCCTTTTTCGCCATGCCATTGTTCAACTGGTCGGCGGGACTTTCGGCTCGTGATACCGGCCGTGTTATCAATCCTCGATTCCAATATTATTGGGCAGTCACGGTACCGCTGACATTTCTCGTTTTACTATGTTGGAAAATATGGGACAAGATGACAGCGATACCCGACTCCGTTGATTCGAAAGGCAACAGTCGATGAGCTGGGATAAGGCCAGTACGAAATATCAAAATACGGTGAGACAGCAAGGACATGCCTATCAAATGGTCACCCCAAACGCAATCAAGGAAAACCTCGATCTGAATCAGTTCCACTTGATGGTCAACTTCTTCTTCATCATTTAATAAGTGCTTCCTCTTACGGACAGCGTACACTTAATGTACAAGTGAAATCGGTTGCATAAAAAACAGTGGCTTTGGGAAATAGGCACAGATAGCTATTTTTGGCACGAAGATCATTTAATAGCCTCATAGTTCGACTATCAAGGGCGGTGATCCGTGATGGATTCGTGTTATTTGAAAACGTAAGTATATTCAAGCCCTGCGAACTACCGAAAGCTGAAATCCTTCCACAACGGTGCAAAACTCAATGCCAAATCACATTCACTACCAAATCCTAAAATTGCCTTGCATCTGTAGAATTTTTTTTGGAAATGGCATGCCATGATCCACAACCCATCGGTGAGGCGAGGTTACTTTCGGCGTGGAGAGAACTTCTGTCACCGAGGCAACCTAGTCTGGCTGTTGCATTTCATCCGGTGGCAGTACATGGCGCTATCACAACAGCCGTCGGGGTCACTCGTTTGTCCAACCATGTTTTCTGAGTCTGCATCCTCCCCTAGTAAAAAGTGGCACCTTGTAGCGGGCAGATACCTACATTCGTGCAACCCCCCACATTTTTCATCCTAGGCTGATCGGCGACCACGAAGACCTGGAGGATATCGATCAGCCTTCTCGATTCCCGTCGCGAATGCCTTGCTTTTTGCACATTTACCCATCAGTAAAATGGCCTCTCAAGGAGATAAAGTTTACCCACCGTCCACCGAAGCTTCACAGAACCATACATCTTCTGTAGATGCAGCAGCGAACGCGCAGGAGACTGCAGCTTTGCACGGAACTGGTTCGTATCCAGGAAGCGTCGCTTCTTCGAGTATCGCAGCATCCAGCATCAGCAACGCAACGCTCGAAGTTGACAGCCAGGTAAGATCCCTTCTCTCACCAAACGTCTTCTGACCTTTGAGCTTAGAATGATGGCTACAGTGATTTGGATTCTACATTTAGTAGTATAAGAGATTCGTGAGCAACATCACACAACCAATCAATATCGTGTCACTTATCCTCCAATCTGCAGCACTACTTCATTGCGGGCCAGTGTGTATGATTATGTTGAAGAAAATGGTCGGACTTTTCATAGGTACAAGGAAGGAAGTATGAATAATTTCTCCAAAATAACGTGAGCATTCTTTATGCTGATCCGTTGCTTCTGTTCAGAGTACGTCCTGCCGAATGATGCAGTAAGTGTCTACCATACGTCGAAGCGCAGGCTACTAATCACAATGTTAGATTGAGCAAGACAGGTTGGGTAAGACACATCTTCCTACGACGGAATTTAGTCTTTGTCTAGCTGACGTTTATTAGATCTTCAACATCAGATGGTCCTTATCCTTCTCGAAGGCAGACTGCATTTAGCTCCGATCGGCGCAAACCCTCAGAATGTCCTCGATGTTGGTACCGGAACTGGAATATGGGCAATCGATTTTGGTGAGCACGAATCTGCTTGAGCACCGTGTCATTGGTATACTAACAACAGTTCTTCCAGCAATCAAGTATCCATCCGCCAAAGTCATCGGCACAGACCTGAGCCCAATCCAGCCCGAATTGTACGTCTCAAAGTCCACGATATCTTCTCAAGCTAACGACGTAGTGTCCCTGCAAATTGCCAGTTTGAAGTCGACGATGCAGAAGATGATTGGGAATTTTCAAGCAAATTCGATTTTATCCACATGCGTGGCATGATGACTTGCTTCTCCGACCCACGTGCAATTCTCGCCAAAGCCTACGAAGCCACCGCACCAGGAGGATATCTTGAGATGCAAGATTCTGTTTTTCCGATGCATTGTCACGACGACACTCTCGAGGGTACGGCACTCGACATCTGGGGTAAAGCATGCGTGGAGGGAGCCGCAAAGATTGGAAGGCCATGGACAAACACACCAAACTATCGAGACTGGATGATCGAACTTGGATTTGAGGATGTCAAGGAGAAGATCTTTGAAGTACCCATCAATACTTGGCCAAAAGGACGAAAACAAAAGGAGCTAGGTCTGTGGTGGCAAGCGGATCTGATGGACGCACTAGGAGCTAGTATGGCCATTTTGACGAGAGCTATGGGATGGACTCCTGAGGAGGTAGAATTGCAACTGGTACAGGTAAGGAAAGACATCAAGAATAAGGGTGTGCATGGATATATGCCAATGTGAGTTTGACTTGATTGAGCGACCAAAGATGACTGCTAATATCAAAAGACACATCGTGTGGGGAAGAAAACCGTTGTCTACCCCAGAGGCTGCGACGACTTCTTTAGACACTTGAATTCACTGATGCTCCTCTCGCACCATACCACCGCACGCTTTTTCCTGCGAACCAATGATTCCCCAATATTTATATCCCCTGATGTCATGGTCTATACGTTTATTTCTCGTCACGGGTGAAATGATCGTATTATTCTGGACGTAATCAGAAGTGCTTCGATGGCTATCTCCTGGTCTGGCGTCGGGGTCGTTTAGCTGTCGCTTAAAACCAGAGGTATCTCCGATTGCAATTTGGCCTACCACGGTTCAGACTCTGTTAATCCGCAGAACTAAGTATAAATACAGAAATTATTTGAAGATCTTGAAACATTCGTAAATTATTTTTTCCTCCGGATATACACCCTTCACTTTAATCCTCTAGCATGGTTCACAAGACGAAAGGCAGGGCGGCAAAGCGTCCCCTCTATACGCACGCTGTGACTACAAAACAAATACATATGTATAATTCGTCCTGGAGAACGAGTTCACCTTATGATTCGCCACATAGACATGCACAGAATGGCTATACTGCTCGATTACCTCTGAAGGAGAACGGTGGACCGAAGATGATGCCTCAGATGCCATCGACCCATGGACAGCACGCTTCCAATACTAGCGGTAGCAGCAGGCCCAGGGGCAGTAACAAATACGGCGACGATAAGAGAAACCTCGGGATATTAACGTCTGTTACCAGCTGGTCTGACAAATCCCAGTCTCTAGCGGATGTTCGCTTTGCCAGTGAGAAGAAGCACGACTGCTTGAGAAATCCGCCTCTGGAAGCGCTTATAAAAGAAGGCGCCAATACGGCGGCGATGCATATGACAGGAACCGATGCTACCACCAAGAATGCCCCTGCAGCGCCGTACGATGCGTCTCTTTATAGAAGTTCCCTAAGTCCTACTTCAGCTGATATTGCTGATGATTCCAAAAGAGGCTTTGGGCGTAGATACACTGCCTGTCACGATGCCATGATATTCATAGAAACCCCATACCAGAGAAGGGTAGCAAGAAAACGAATCCAGCGAATAGAGGCGAATGGAGGTATTAGGATTGGAAACTTGAGCAGCACCCAAATCAAGCATCGACTACGACTTTTCACATCCGAGAAGGGTCCTTCAAAGCCAAGTCATGACCTTGGCATGACTGAGATACTGAGAGACTTTTTGGACTCTCGGAAAGCTGAAAGGTTGCATAAGCATCGCGGAAAAGAAGAGAAGAGGCCCTGGTGAATATTAATTACACAAGGAGCGGATGCAGCAGAAGGATTCGTGAGCTGGGAACCTTGGTCTCTATTTGTCGGTTCATATTTATAGATACCACTCACTACTCGCACACACAATCAAATTCCGATGCTGCAAATCGAAAGCGGTTTCTTTGGAACTTTGGGCCGGCTCGCTAATTGTGATGTCAGAGTAAGCTCATCCAAGGATCGCACCATGTCAGAAAATTCGTCTTCGTCATTGACAGCGTAGAAATCCGATGCTCTTAGATAATATTCTACGAGAAATATTGATGAGGATTCTCTTCTCGTAAGTTGATAAGACTGAGACTTGGCCTATGTACACTCAATGGCCGCAGAAACGCGAAGACACCTTGGCCAGTAGCCCGAACGCCACTAGACAATGGGACGCATACAGTTGTGGTGTCTACCTTGTTACGAGCGCATTCTGTCTTGATTGTGGATTAGATATGCTTAGCTGGAATGTAAGAGATCTAGAGACTCTCAAGCGACCTCGAATACTGCTGGCTGGAGCTGGGGTAGGGAAGCCTTGGTGGCAAATATGCATACGACATGGTAGACATTCCTAATGGGTCGCTTTGCATGAGTTCCATCACCTGGCCACAACTTGCAAAAGATCATTGCTATTCAAAGATCGGGGATGGGGGAGTACCCGCTTGGTATCGAGCTATCCTACGTCCAATCCTGCGGACTTTGCGCCGGGACGACAAGCAGGCGGAGGGTCTATTGACCTGACTGAAGCCATGGATGATACCCAACAAAGAAAGTTGGTACTGACCTCGAGTAAAATACTGCACAGCCGGATGACTTAGACGAATTTCATGGTATGTCAAATTCATGGAATAGATGAGCAACTCTAGAGAGTCTAGCACCGAATTAGCTCCTTCCAATCCGTCCCCGTCGCCTCCGCACCCCTGATCTCAGGGCAGGACAGGAGGTCCCCAAACCTTCAAAACTCCTTCCTTCCGCTGAGATAGTAGTTATAGATGATGATGTACGTTATCTAGCTGCTATGTATAAGGCGTGGGATGTTGGGCAAGAAAATGTTCGCGAAAGCGAAATCGAAAGACTAGCATTCCCACCACAGCTGAACCCCAAGTACTTTCGAAAGCTGGTTTCTTGTACCCCTCCCCGCCTGAATTTCTTCTAATTAAGTTGTCCCGTACTAGATAGTGGAAGAGCGTAAAGCTGCGTACAAACACTCCGTCATAGACCTATCGGGAAGCGGGGGAAAATGAGTCACCGCAGATCGACAGAACGGCTCAAAGTAAGATGGCAGCTTTCGCGGCAAAGTACTGGGACAGATTGTCCAACTAGATACTTGGCTTACTGAGGGATACGACGAGTAGCAGAAGATGCATTATGCCATAGAGAAAGGCGCGTATAAATTGCTTATGGAGATATTGAAGACAGAGTCACACCCCGCTGTCAAATCCGGGCGAGATGAGTCCCAATTCAAATCCATCAGAGGAAAGCTGAAGGAAAAAGATGCGGACTCTAGATAGACTCGAGAATGGTACTTTAGTACTGTACATACTTGCACTTTCACATTGTTTTGTCTAAGTTCGCTTGCTTTACTCGGCAGCCCGAGCTAGAAGGTGGCTGAGGGCAGAGGGCCCAATAAGCCGGCGATTGCTAAGCCAATAAGCCAGCTGGGAGATTCTCGTCAGCCAATCAGCTGTGATTTATTTGTAAGCCCGTCAGCTGTGATTGGCTCAGCTGATCAGTTTAAATCAGCTGAGTCTGTAATTTTGAGTGATATTAGTCTTATGCTGTAGGGGTAATATTTAATGCTTTTGATGATATTTTGATGCCTTCGCTTGCGATTTGACGATCCCGGAGCGTAAAAACCCACTCCGATAGGCCAAAATTAGGCGGTGAAACGCGGCAGGATAATAGGAATGCCTTCAGTCGTATCAACGACTTACATTAGGTCGTCAATTTTGCATATATCGCCATCAAATCATGTCTACACCTACCTCACCTATTGCTATTGATAATGCTGGCTCTAGAGCATCCCTAGCACCATCTGCGGACTCTACACCTAGTGTTTTCAACCGCATGATGTCCATTTCCAATGCTTTAGCACCTTCGGCACCAGCAGCTCTGTCAAACCTTCGTGACACTTGTCAACGCCTCACGCCAGTATATAACGAATTCTACGACCCTTTTGAGCCTGAACGAGCTGATCTACCTACTGAATACTCTCCTTACGTTAATGGTCAGCCTCTCTTTGACGATAGGGAGGTAGATATTAGAAAGCTCCCTCGCGGAAAGACTCTAGCTCCGGCACCGAAAAGAGCTCGGATTTCTTGGGTTTGGCCACTTGGATATTGTTTCATTGAACTAGCAAGCACTAAGAAACACCAATATTGGGCCTGTAAGCTCTGTAAGTTAATGATTTCTTGTTTGACATTGCCTAGTCTTAACCAGTTACTCTAGGCCATCATGACACTAGGTTCTCTAAGCACAAGCAACATACCTTCAACTCGAATAGCCTTAAGAACGCGGAGGAGCACTTGCTATATACACACTTCTTGAATAAGGGGGGAGATATATGGAGAAAACCAGCGACAATTCAGCCTGCACAACCTTCGGGGTTTGTAAATAATTATCCCCATCGACAGATCCCCTTTCGGCACAAGGAGTTCAAGAACGCCTTCTTGAAATGGGTTATCCTGGATGACGTGAAAGCACGAAAAGCCGCGTCAAAAAACCTTAAAAGACTGTTCCGGATAGCCAATGTAGACTGTATTAGTGCTTTACCTAATTCCTCCTCAACTGTGGCCACTTGGATTAATCAAATGTTCGCACATTTTGAACCACAGCTAGTTGAAGAGGTTGCAGGAGCTCTCTCTAAGATTTCTGTCACTTTTGACGGCTGGGGAAGCAAGAGAGAGAAGATTAGTGTTGTTGCTGTCGTCCTCCATTACATTAACGCCAAAGGAGACCTAGTCACTCGACTCGCAGGCTTGCCAGAGCTATCAGGACATGGAAAAACAGGTATTGGTATATATACTTTCTATCCCGCGCGTCAAATCTGACTTTAGATAGAGCAATGTTCTGTAATCCTCCCTCTTCTTCGTCGATTCGGTATCACCTCTCAGAATCTCGGCTGGTTTGTCCTTGACAACGCAACTAATAACGATACCACACTCGTGGAGCTGTTTAAACAGCTCAAATTCGACCCCAAATAGAGACGATTGCGCTGTATCGGACACATCCTCAACCTCATCGCTGAAGCCTACTTATTCGGACAAGACAGCGCCAGTTTTGAGAAGGATTACAAGGCCGCTGGAGCACCTGCAAGGAGACAACTTTGGAGAGAGCGAGGAGTGCTAGGGAAGCTTCACAACCTAGTAGCGCATGTAATGGCCTCTGGAAAGAGAACTGAACTGTTCGTGGACTTACAAAAGGATTGGAATGAAGGCAAGGCTGTAGACCGAAGTCTGAAGCTAGTTTTGGACGGTGGCATACGCTGGAACGCGTCCTACGCAATGATAACGCGTGCTCTTCTTCTCCGCGAAGCTCTCGATCGATACGCCATCAAACTGAGGGTATCAAAAGACGCCGACGACTTAGAGGTGTTTGAGAAAGACTACCTGTCGGACGAAGAGTGGTCTACTTTGGAGCTCATCTCTAAGCACCTTGCGCCGCTATTTCGCCTTACGAAGTCTCTTGAAGGAAATACAAAGCTGAATGAGGGAGCTGGGAAGCCATCTCATGGCGCCTTATGGGAGATCTTACCTGCGTTTGAGAGTCTCCTTCGACACTTTGAAGCTTTGCAAACCAACGCGGCTGCGGGCGAATTTGATGCCTTTGACGACGAAGGGCGTATACAACAGTCGATTACTCTGGCTTGGAATAAGGCTCAAGAGTATTACGTCAAAACCGATCTCTCTGTGGCCTGGCAAGCCTCTCTAGTACTCCACCCGCGTTGGAAATGGGCATATTTTGAAGAGAAATGGATAGGCACCGAGCGACGATTCGTCGACAATGGCAAGAGAACTGTGAGGCAATTGTGGGAGAGAGAATACAAGTCAGAGCCTGTAATAAGGCAAGAGACTCTGTCCCCTCAACCAGAGCAACAGGTCGACTACTTGGAGGCTATGTTAAATAGCCTTGCACCTTCAGGAGGAAGAAACGCCCCTACACGTATATCGAGTCGGAAAGATCAACTTGCACAGTACCTGGAAGAGCCTACGACGAATCTACCGCCATTGCAATACTGGAAATTGAAGCAGGACCAGTGGCCACAGTTAGCTAAGATGGCCTTCGACTTCTTAGCTGTCCCTGCTATGAGTTCGGAGTGCGAACGAGTCTTTTCCTCCTGTTCAAAACAGACAACTTCAGAGACTTCTACACTGTCGGGGGAGATGTTATGGCATAGGGAATGCCTAAAGAACTGGGAGCACAGAGGCCTAATCAATATCATGAGCGCCTACAATGCAGTTTGGCTAGGTATCTAGCAATTTACAGCTTCAATTTTGACCCCTGCAGCTTATCAGCAGCTGATCAGTTCGTCAGTTAAGTCAGTCAGCTCCCAATTTGTATGTAAGTCAATCATTTCAGATATCTCGTCAGCTGATAGCTGACTGATTGGCTTACTGGACCCTCTGGCTGAGGGGGCTAAATTCTTGAGCACTTCTCAACCTCAATGCATTCTACTTAAAAACAACTTCATCCTCCCTCCATGTTTGCAACCTCGCGTTATTCTTCGCTCTTCACTTCAATAATTGACTCGATCGCACTCGCAACCATAATCTCAACCCTCAACAGGCGTCTGTCTGAAGACTGCAGGATCACTTGACGCTCTGCAGGCGAAGTTCAAGAACCAAGAACGAACCATCAAATCTATGTACTCGGAATGCACTGCCATCAATACATCTCTGACACACATCTAATCATGTATCCTCCGAGATTGTAGCCCATTCGACTAAGTTCAACTTCGCGAGATCTTTGATGCAATCATCGCCGGGAGCAAAGTCCTCTTCGCATGTCTGAACAAGACCTCGAAACGCTGTCAACCGAGGCACCAGCAAACAAGTCTTGGAAGCCATGGAGCTCGGGTAAGAAAGTTGAAGTGGAGTGGGACCAGAAGAAATGGTAAAGCTATCTCGCGGACGCAAGAATGCAACACGGAGCATTGATTCTACTCAAAGAACTCCTGATGTAAGCCGATAGCTGAAGTCGCATTAAGAAGATGTATTGAAAAGTATTAGCAAAACACTAGAAGCTTTCCAAATCAAGAGACAGAACACTACGTCCACAGTTCAACAGCAAGAACTTGTTACCCGGAAACTTCGTTCGTGCCGAAAATCCTGCAATCGACATGCCCGCCTCAGTCTTTGGGAAATCGGCTTCAAGTAAGCAATCATCGAAGCCATTGTCCGCCACGATATATGATCAATCGTTTGCGTTCGACAACATGCTGGTCAACTCCGAAGCATATCGTCGAAGCATGGGCATTTCTCCTTTAGCCACGTCCCGAAACCCATCATCTCAGTCAGGCCTAGCGGAAATGTCAAATCCAATGAAAGCCAAAGAAGAAAAGGAACGACTAGGAAAGAAAAATGAAGGTAATGCGACTACGTCTGAGGATTAGCCCCCGAAATACACGCCTTTCGCAGACCAGCCCATCCAGAAACATCAACAAGCGATAGACGAATACATCCTGAATCCGAGAGCAGTATTCCCCAGCTACGGTGTCTCAATTCCACCTTCACTTCAAGGCCCATTCCTAAGGATTACATTCCACTAGTATATGTACCCGGAGGGCCGGGAAGTCTTCCCATCGTAGCAAGTCCCTCTATTCTAACATACACTCCGCCTCTCACCAAAGAACAGTGCCTTCCAGTAAACCTGCACAATCCAAACAACAGTCCTATCTACTTCCGTGTCAAACCACCGCACCCAAAAAGTACTGCGTTCGGCCAAATCATGGGAGCATCGACTCTGGAACCACAATTAAGCTTGGCTTTATTTCTGGTGCTAGGAAAAAGGGTGACTGCAAGCCGGAAGGCATTGACATTGATAAATTTGCTATTGAATTGCTTGTGATTGTGCCCGGAGAGAGTTTTGAGTGGCAGAGGGATCGCGAAAGAAGACACGCTGAAATACAGAGGGTGGAGATCAAAGCTGAACCTGTGTGGAGGGAACAGAGTAGGACTATGGTAAAGGGAGAATCATACTTTCTGAAGATCTGAAGATGATTGATAACGTATACAATGGCTCGTTGCACTTTTGACATCTTGCTCCAAGCTCCAAGATGTATAAACCCTTTTTTGGTCTGCATCACGGGGTTGAGATTTTTTTTTTGAAAGCAACGACGCCAGCATAAGGCTTGTAGATCGCAATATTGATCCTTCTATGTCAAAAACTGAAGCTTACGTGTTCCGCGCTTGATGATCTTGTGTGTTGATTTGATAGTTTCGAACAGGAGCAATTTCCGAACCAGCCTCGGCATTTAACTTGTGGTGACCTGCAAAACGTCGGTACGAGGAGGCCTTGATGTCAAAAAGCAGTACCAACCAGACTGGATCCTGACCAAGTACATCGACTGAGCTGTTTGAGATTCTGTCAACAGGTTGCGTACCTAGGAAGAGGAACTCGAGCTCCTTCGCTGTGACCTTTGGTGCTGACTCAGCGGTCAATTTCAGTCGCCTCAAACAGACTGTGCTGTGCCAGGAGTATGGAAACATCAAATCATTAGGATTTAGCAATGGACAGTCTATTCCGGCTCAACAGATATATATCGTAGGTCTGTAACGGTAGGTATATCAATCTCACTGTCCCGTCCTACTGCATCACTACTGTACTGTAATTACTGCAGGCGTGAGGCTGAGTGGCCCCCAACCCCCCCTCTCCAATGCGGCTGTGTTGCCGCCAGAATTCGATGTCGTGCACAAATCGTACATCTTTGATGCCGTTTGGATTCAAAAAGAAGCTTCCACAGACATCGAAGTCCTGGAAAACGCCTAGAAGAAGACATACCCAGCAGACAAATGTTCAAGAGCGGGTCCTTGGCTCCTCCTCCAGCTCCAGAGGGGTGGTAAGTTACGCTTCTAACTTGTATTTGAAGCTCAAATCAGACTGACTTTACTGCAACTTTACTGGAGGAGAGCGACATGGCTTCCTCATGACAGACAATACTCATACCTCCATATGGCGAGCGAATATGTGCAATTCGGATTTCCAACGCCGGAGACAATAGCGAAATATTCCTCGAACCAGAACGGCAACCCCTCGATGATCTCTCTGCCTTCCCATATTCAGTCGCCGACCTTGCCTGTACCGACTTCCTACGCGCAGCCACCTACTGTTGTATCTAATGCTCCAGGAGGAAGTAATGGCGCTAATGGCGAGACTGAAGAAACGACTGGAGCTACAATTCTCAGCCGTTTCGATGTCCCAGGCAATTGGTCTGGGAAGGGCCAACATGTTGAATTCGCGCGGAACGAACATATACCCCTAGAAGAAGGAATCTCCCTCGGTCGCGGCGCCAGTGCAGATGTTCATGAAGTAGTCTGCCGTGGTGTTAAGATTGCAAGGAAACAGATATTCTGCAGCCGACGAATGAAGATTGAAGATGTGAAGCGAGAGCTGCAGATCTTGAGAAAACTGGACCATAAGCATATCGTGACGTTGATTGGATCATATACACAGAACCGGGTATTAGGCTTGTTACTGTTTCCTGCGGCTGCCTGTGATCTAGGTGTCTATCTGGATGAGTTGGACGAAGACT
Source organism: Rhexocercosporidium sp. MPI-PUGE-AT-0058 (assembly GCA_020746875.1). Classification (NCBI taxonomy): domain Eukaryota; kingdom Fungi; phylum Ascomycota; class Leotiomycetes; order Helotiales; genus Rhexocercosporidium; species Rhexocercosporidium sp. MPI-PUGE-AT-0058. The sequence continues at coordinate 151,342 of JAGTJL010000014.1, read as the reverse complement.
TGCGATCGGGCAATGCAGAGATGGGAGAGACGATGTCGAAAATATGCGATCGTTTGGATATGGGAAAATCTTTACTTGAAGAGTTGGAAGAGGTTTACCATATTTGACAGCTGCCAATGGCTTCCCAGCTATCGTTTTACGACGATTGAATCCCGGAAATTCGAATTCGTTCTCTTCGCTCTTCCTTCCGAAGGCAAACATGAATTTCCAGAAATTGGGCGTGATCTTGTACGTTTCCATGAAACCTTCGAAGACATTCAAGGGAATATTCAGCGTCGTCCAAGATCGATCCTGGTGTATGGTGAAGATTTGTGTTGCATCACCTGAATCCTATATAATACATCAGTTCCATCTCAACATTAAACTAAAACGTCGGCCTTATTCAACAAAAATTAGAACTACGAGGTCTCGAATCTATATCTTACATTTCGCAAAGCCTTCACCTGCACTGAGTTCCACACATCCTCGTCCTTCACCAAACGTGGTGCATTCTCTTTCTCCGCGAGCTCATTAGCGCATCTGCCGTGGAAGATTCGGGTGACTTGTAGCGGTGATATGCCAGCCTTTCCCTTGAACAGATCATGAGCTTTCTCCTCAACTTTCGTCTGCAGGCTGCGTATATCGTCGAGTCTAGAAATATACATTGAAGGCATCTTCACTATCGTCGAGCTGGGAGTTCACAGGAGTCCCCGAACAAGTGAATGCGTCTCCTTTTGATTTCAAGACGGAATCCAATCTCTACCTATGATTGTGAGATTTCCAATTGAAGCTCGATTGAGAAGTTGGTGGGGTCACAATGGCTGGGCCAACCTGTGCCTGCCGATGCCCTCAGCCGGGAAGGCTAGGCGAGCGTGGCTGTTCAGTCAGCCTGGGACACAGCCCCATGCACCTCCTTTCGTGCATCTCAATGTGGAACACACCACCAGATGGATCTGCATGAACGTATCAAAAATTTCCGGGCGTCAAAATCTCTTTGGTGCAAGTGTGACCAAAAGTTCGGGCGTGGGGTTCACATGACCATGCCATCAGCGGGTTCTTATAAGTTCACGATCATCGATTATGCTTTTCACGCTCCATTTCAGGACGTTGCGGTCACGTTAGAACCACAGGATAGATCCGAGGAGGTTTGGCGTGCTCATCTGTTACTACTACGCAATGGACCTGCAAATGCTTGAAGTGTGTTGGTGATTTGTGATATTGTCTATCTATGAAAACAAAAACCAATCTCGTGGTGAAGAGAACTCCAATCGCCAGTATCACCGCGCAATGCTAAACCCTGAATGCCTCCTTTGACCCGTAAATCTTGAAAAAATAGACCTGCATCACTTGTCTCATAGCCCTGTATTCCAGTCGGATGATATTGGTGTCAGCATCGGCGGTATGCTCGGCAGTCCTGGATTTGGTCCTAGATTGTGGTCAACAATTACAATATGATTCAAGATCCGGCTGATTTCTACCTCGGTGAGCTGGGTGACTTTGTTCATCGGATATATCTTGTATCGGTTGAGTCGAAGCTGTTGGAGACTCCATTAGCATTGAATACCAAAGAGCAAGTGAAGTGTACCTCGACTCTGAAGTTGTTTTTTCCTTCTTCGGAAGTGCCATATACTTGCTTCAGCAGGTCCATGAACCTTCGTTGATCAAGATACTGGCCCTCAATCACTTGAGGCATAACGTTGTAAGCATTGTGAGAAGACATAGTTGCTGAGGTCATGGTGTGCGTGGGAAACGATAAACAAGGACGTGCGGCTCAGGGTGGTTGCCTAACAAACAGAACGATTGAGCAGATAAATGCAAATACTATTTGGACTATCGAGAATCTGATGTCATGAGAGAAAGGACCAAAAACTGTGCAAAGGTGAAGGTGCTTTACTTCGATAAAATCGCCCAAATCGAAAAGCTCATGGAGGCTTTGGCTGAAGAGAGGTTGAAAGTTCATAATATGGACTAGGCGCCTCGGAGCCCCGCCTCCGCCCCTTTCCAATGTCAGTGATTGGGCCATTACTCCCTCCAACCCAGCCGATCCTGATAACGTGTTCAGGATTCTCGATAAAGACTACGGGAGCAAGGGCTATCTCACTGCAGAGGATACAAGAGATTTCTTGGAAACCTATGTCACCGACAGGGAAGTGCGAAAACACATCTGGAGGTTAGCAGATGTAGACTACGATGGCCGTTTGACCCGAGACGAATTTGACATCGTGCTACACCTGATGCATGTTCTAGATCACACCAAGGAGAAATATGGGCTACCAGATATACTGCCCTTGGATTTGATTCCACCTTCGAGGAGAGGCTACGTTATATAAAGAGCATGCCTGGGAATTCGCTGACTTAGTCTGGTGTTCCAAACGCTCTGGGCAAGCGATAGAGGACTACACTTACACCAGTTATCGACGGATCTTATGTATGCCGGCTTCCAACCACAGCCACGCCCCTACTTCCGAGAACAATGAAGCATGAGTAACGCTCAAACAGGTACACAGCACCGAATTCTGTTTGCCTCAAAATGAACGCAACATGCACAACTTGTCTCCCAAACCAGCAAGGCCATACCGATTCTTGCTTCTCGGAGCTGTTAAACCATGCTTCCCCAAATCAAAGCTGTCCGACACTCACCGTACATCTTCTGCTGATGCCAGGAGCGGACAATTGACTGCATTTGGGGTTGCGAATGAACGCACCCTGAAGCAACAGAATGGCGACAGTTACTGGACGTTTGGTGTCCCTCGATGTGGAGTATGCTCCGTATGCACGGCAGTCGAAGGTGTCAATTAAATGGGCACGAGGTTGATGAAGGGAGTTTTGACAGGAATATTTAACATAAATCTCCTAGGATAGCTAGGGTTTGATCAGGAGGGATAGTTGGAACGATTTAACACACAGCTTCCCAATCTGCCGACCTTTGTGAAGTGAAAGTAGCTTGTATACTTATCATGAAGTCTTCAGGTATGACGAGGAAAAGATGCGTAGAAAATGTATGTCTGATTCTACGTGCTGTTCGGATCTCGTTCATCAGATCTGAAAATGTAAACATGATCGCTATGCAGCCAACGCCCTGTAATGCACCTATTCCCAGTGCCATGCAAAACAAGACCACTCGAATCTCAATGCCAATCATGTTAACCCCCAAAATAAACCTCTCACGTCTTCTTCGGCGCCCAATTCCCCAACCACGTCCTAGCTGAATCCAAACTCCCACTCTCAGCTTCCAGGGCAGCAACGCACCACTCCAGCTCATATGCACCCTCCGCGCCCAACATCTCAGCCAAAACTCTCCTCTTTTGACTCCCCTCATCGACACAGAAATGACAAGCTGCACTCCTGTCAGAAATAGCATCCATCAAAGGCTTCACAATCGGCAATGCGAGTTGAGTCGTCAGCGCTTCATTCCCTTTCCCAGCTTTCGCCCTGGCCGTCTTGCAGTACTCGTTCTTGCACCAAGGCTTGCCACACCCCGAGATAAGTTGCGAGATATACCGCCGCTCGATTCTTCGTCTCATAGCCCGCCCCTCAGGGTCATGCATACTGACGTACAATGGCCCAAAACAGATACTGCACAGTCCCAAATCATTCCCAGGACCCTGCCCCATCCTACTTCCCGCTCCTATTTCCCCATTCTTCCCCACCCCATGGAGTGTCCGGCCACAATTCTCATTCCGGCAGATTTCTGGCTTGGACCTCGTGCTCTTCTCCAACTCGTGATGTTTGAGATGGGTGGACATGTCGCGTAGTCGTATGATCTTGCTGCAGAGGTGGCAGTCAGTTGTGCGGGCGCCGTCGGCGAGTTCGTGTGCTGTTAAGCCTGAGATGAGAGATTCAGGAGATGGGTCGAAGGGATCGCCTTCTTGGGGCACTTCGAGGTGGCAAAATTGGCACAGGATTATCTTGCCCGGACAGATTGATGTTCGGTGGCTGGCTAGATCGCGGAGGTTGGATGCTTCGTAGGGACAGTTTGGACAAGGCCGTGAGGTGTGGAAGATAGAATCGTGGGCGAGTTTTGAGAAGGGCGAGTTTCCGTAGGCAGTGTCTTGGTCACAATGCCAGTGGGAGGCCCATTCTTGAGATGTCTTCTGGAAGACATTCTTGCAGTGTGGACAGAGAATGTTGTTCCGGAGGCAGAAGTTCTCATGTAGCATCATGGTTCGTTTTGGAACCCATTGTGTGCAATTCTTGCATTGCTCTTCGTCTGGATTGTGCATTTCTGTATCGTCATCTAGGACTACTAGATCTTTGGCTGGGCCGTTCAGTCCTCCTTTTGGTATTGACTTGAAGGCAAGGGAAAACTTCCGAGGGGTGGACTCGTTTGAATCTCCTGACGGCCGGGCGTAGATCGATATGTACAGAGCTTCAGCATTCTCTAATCCGATGTTGGTAGCTGCAATCTTGATACTCTTAGTTGGATCATTACTGAAATCCCCGAATATGTGCTCATCTTCCCGTGGCCGTGCTCGTAGATGTGGCGAATAAGGACTGACAAAGAGTTCTAGATTGCCATCCACAGTCGTCAATTCAACCTCAATTCCTTGGGCTCGATCCCAAGAAGGTAGTTGGTAATCCACGTAGTCTCCACTCAGAACCTGTCCAGTCGATGGTTTCCAGATACTCAAATCCCCTCCAACAGAACTTCCTTCGGCTGTTCCGGGCGCCTTTTGTGACTTTGCCATGATTTGTTTCATTGTCTCCCTAGCTTGCTCCTCGTTCAATGCTTCGATATCTACCTCCAGATCCGTGTCTACCACACATATTCCATCGCCCTCTGGCGCGAACTTGTCGATCAAAAAGCGGAATTCCTCTAACTTCGACCCCCGTACAGTCAATATCTCGCCATTTGTCAGAGTTGTGAAGTTCTCTCGCAGATGTCTCTCCAGTAATGCCTTCCAATCTTCCGGGTTATAGCCAGCCTCCAGAGGTCGTAACCGTACGTATGTTCCCTTTGGCAGTTGTTTGGCATGAACTGTAATTCGAGGTGACTCTTCCTTAGCATCGTCACCGGTCAGGTCAATAGGGGCATCAGGCGTTCCTTCATCGTCTGAATGTATAGACACAGCTCTCCGCCTACCCTCCGGCTGTACGACCCCCAATGCCTCCAGCAAGAAAGAGCTCAGCCCTACTTCTCCTTCGTCCGCAGAGAATTCCCGTATACCCGCATGAACTACATTTCCATTTGCCGAGTTGACCAACCGAAATGTAAGAGGGTGAGGAAGTTGTTGTTGCGTGTCCCGCCATTGCGACTGTTCTGCGCGTGCAGCGGCAAGGGAATATGGGTTGAATGGGTCGAAGGCAGGGCCATTCGGTCGATGTGAAGCGGGCACTGTAACTGTTGATGCTGCCAGTAGTTGCTCAAGGGCAGATTGAGGGAGAAAGATCTTGTCGCCTGGTAATATCTTGTTGCTCTTAGGGGCGACATTGAAGACTCCGGACCAGGTAAGAGAAATGTCCGATGGCGTCGCCATGTTGAGCTGTGGCGAATTTGTTAATTTGAAGGATCATATGTCGCGTAGATGCAGTCGAAGGATATATATCTGGAATATGGGGGAGGTATGATCATAGGTGGTTGTGAATCTGGCGTTGTTGTGAACGGAGTTTGTCAGAATTTCGTTCTCGAAGATGCCATGCCCTGCGACAATGCCAGCCCAGCCCCTCCAGCGGCAAAGGCATCAAGCGCTGCATCATCATCAGCCCGATAACACAGAGATAAGGGCGATAAGGGCGATAAGGACGATTAGAAATAAGCTTAAATCCTTAGCGCACTGTCACGTGGGTATCAAATCGAAGACCGCCGCGATCCTAACGCTGAACGAAGAGAACATATAATATCTACATCCTTTTTAAACGTCCACCCGTAGCCCTACAAACTCTTGTCATTTCCTTCTCTTTTATGGTATTTTCATGCTATGGAGGACGCTCTTCCACCAACATCAAACCATTCTTCTCTGCCAACGACACTGCTGCAGCTTCTCTCCAATACGCTTGTACTCGGCCAGACGACTCCGTACCTACCACCCTCCAGCCTTCTCGCTCTTGGGGCAACCTCCAAATCCTTCCGGTCCCTATTTCGAGACTCGCCGACCGTGTTCAGACATCTTGATCTTATGAAGGTCAGGTCTGCGCAGTTTGATATCGCTGGAATCGATCATGGGGGCGAGACGTGGAGAAATGTACAGCTGGGTCAGTTGGGCCTCTCTCCCCGGCTACCAAGCGATGCTTTGACTTACTAAACAAGTGCAATAGACGAGAATGTGACTGAGGACGAGTATGAGCTATAAATCTTCTTCTACAGACTAGGCTAACTGTCCCAGCTTCTACGGTGGTCCCCTCCAAGGCATATTCAATACCCTCCGACGTCGACACATCCTTCAACATGTCCAGACCTTAATCCTCGATGGGCTGTCGGTGACTTCAGATCTGATTTCTGACATAATAATCCAAGACCACTTCAACGTGCGGATACTGTCTATACGGGAGGTTCAGAATCTCAACGAGAGAAAGTTACAGCAGGCCTTGCTCTATGCCGTCCGTCCATCTCGACCAGAAAACACCCCAAAGCTTCGAGGGCTATATATATTTGGACCAAAGGATACACCTCTCGCCCCTAGATATCCTCAGCAGGTGGACGATGTTCATCGAAACATATCACCTAGTGATTTCTGGTCAGCCGATGGTGGTGTAGTGTTTAGTCCTGGAGCACAGATAGGAGCTCAATTCAATCAGAAATCTGGAGATACACTTGCTGATGAACTGGCATGTGGTGCTGATCGATGGTATCAGGCCGGTGGCAAGGTATTAGGCAAGCCTCCGTCTTTGGAGTGGGCAAATACCATGTACGCTTGCCTGGGCATTATCAGCTTTGATGCTGTCTTGTGCAATGGACTGCGGCATTCCTCGGCCATGATAAGCAATGGCAGGCCAGTAAGTCCATGGTATCGAAGCTCCGGAGCCCATCTTTCATCGCGTGTGGCTACCCATTCTATCGGGGGTTGCTTTCGTTGTAAGAAAGGGCCTGAAGGGATTGCGAAATTCAAGCAGGCGCCGTTAGAGAGGTTCCCAATGCTTGCTCCCCCTCCTCTTCACTCGTCGACCGTCAAGGCTGCCAAAACCCCGTTTCCAGGATTCGAGGATAGACTGCTTCTGAGATGCACAGATTGTCTCCGAAGCCGATTCTGCGAGAATTGTCATAGGTGGTGGTGTGAAGATTGCTACGAGATTTCGGATGAAGGTGGATTTTTTGTGCCAGGCTCGACTCAATCATGGCAGTCCAACGATGCTGGGACACATGGAACGGAGAAAAATGTCAAGGTACATATGGGTCTCTGTGTTGAAGATTGTCTCGTTGCGGAAATGATGTCCGGAGCTGGCAGCAATGGGATGTGGGGTTGATTCAACGACTTCACAGAGGAAACGTATGGGAAAGCTTCGATTGCGTTTCGTTCGCTGGCTTGAACGTTGACTGACCTACTGTAGCCGGGAGTCTTTCGAAGTTGCTTCGAGTGCGGTCCGAACGTGAGTGCTGTGCCCGAGTAAATTGAAACATCATGAGTGCTAATGTCGGTAGTGTGATCCATGCATCAAGCAAACCCAGAGGATGTGCAAGATTTGTGGAGGGGGATATTGCACGATCCACAACGAAGGATCAACATTGACTACTGCAGGTCGCCACGCAATCAACGGATGTAGATGCTGAAGCTGACGAGCCCTAGTGCGACTGTATGAGGCGTCCAGATGAATTTTGATATCCTGGACCCAAGCTGACTTTTATCGTAGGGTGTGCTAGAAGCGGTCGAAGGACGAGAGAGATGTACTGAAATCGCTTGAGATATGCCGCAAGGAATATCAACACTCTACTCTACGTATAGGGCTCGCCGAGACCCCTCCTCTCTCTCTCTCGATCTGACTCTGACGGTTCGATTGAGGCCAGAAGCGCTTAATCGGGCAAGTCAACTGGAAGTCCAGGATCTCGCTTTGGCGTTTCAGGACTAGGCTTCATACACGAATCTCATCTCAATTCTTCTGCGTGACGACGAGGCTTTCAAAGCCACACAAGCATCTGACAATGGATAGGGGGGTCTTGGCCTTTGCTTGTGGTCTCAATCCTACGAATCATAATGCGGGCACAAGTTGGGAAGTCTTCGAGGCGCATCAAGGCGAGCAGGGCATCAGCCGCATCGGTCTCGGCCTCTGATTGCGTCAATGTGCCAACCTAGCAAGTTTCTCCGCATCGAAACAAAGATCCATCATTCAATACAAAACAGTGTGGTTGGTTGGTCAATTCGTTTCTTCATGACTTACGTGGTGTTATTATGGTTGGGTATTGCTATCGCCAAGATTCCGTCCACCATCAACACGCGTCACTTACTCCACCTCCAGCCACAGTCACAGTCCCGAACTCACAAGTGAAGATACGCGTCGGTAGGGGCACCGACTGATATGCTTCTTTTATTCTATTCATTACGCATAATGCCCCTCCGGTCAGCCAATTGGCGGTCCCGTATATGTCAAATGTTTACACTGAAGGGCGATCGAGCCTCAATGTTTCATCCCTTGAATTTCGGACGAAGCGATTCTCCTTAGCCTCCCCTTCGGAATTACCTCGCTCACAGGGTTCGTTTTATGCATCATCAACAATGTGCGTATGCTTGACGAATACTCACAGTATGTATTTCTTGGCAATGGCAACTGAATTATGATTGACCTCTGGAAATTGAACATATATACTTCGTTCACCCCTCCAGTGTAGGCTTTCTCCTTATCCTCGTCAACACCTTCATTCTCTACCTCTTTCTACAATTTCCTTATTCATCACGGCATCTCCTTGTTTGCACAACTCATTCCAATCACTTCCCCAACTCCAACATGCAACTCATCACTCCCCTCATCGCGTCTTCAATTCTCGCAACCAACGTCTACGCTCATCCAGGGCACGACATGCAAGCTGAAATCGCAGAGCGCGCAGCGTTCATGGCAACCGCCCCCCGCGATCTCAGCCACTGCGCCGAGAAGCTGAAGATGCGCGGTTTAGACAAGAAGAATGCCATTCGCCGATCTGCTATGGCCAAAGATGCCCGCAAGAAGCGATCCATCTCCGAGGGTTTGCATCACCCTCGAACCAAATACACTTCCACTAACAGCTGCAGACTCTCCCTATCTCCGAGTTCGAGACGCCACCAGCGTTCTGGCTACTTCCCACCTTTCAAGCGAAGTCTACACCAACGCAACGGAGGAGTCCATCCTGTTCTCTGGCAACAGCTCTTGTATTCTCTCCCCGGAAGTCACACAAGGTCCATACTACGTCACCGGAGAGTATGTTCGACAAGACATTCGAGAGACCCAAGAGGGTGTCGACCTCATACTCGACACCCAAGTCATTGATGTCGCAACCTGCGAGCCCGTCCCAGATGCAATGATCGAGATCTGGCACTGCAACTCCACCGGTGTTTACTCTGGAATCGTTGCAAACGGCAATGGTGATAGCAGCGACACAGCCAACCTCGACAACACCTTCTTACGTGGTCTTCAGCCTACCGACGAAGAGGGTGTCGCTCAATTTCAGACTCTCTTCCCGGGCCACTACACCTCGCGAGCAACACACATTCACGTCCTCGCCCACTTCAACGGTACTCAACACGAGAATGGCACCTACACAGGTGGATACGTCAGCCACGTCGGCCAGCTCTTCTTCGATCAAGACCTGATCACCCAAGTCGAAGCTGTCTCCCCTTATTCGACCAACACCCAAGAAATCACCCTCAACTCCGCCGACCGGATCTTCAGCGAAGAAGCAGCCACCACCGACCCCGTGATCGAGTACTCGCTGCTTGGTAGCGACATCTCAGCTGGTGTTTTTGGCTGGGTCGCTTTCGGTATCGATCTCACTTCCGAGCAGACAATATCTGGCGCTGCATCCCTTACCGTCGATGGTGGTGTGGCCAATGCTGATAGTGGAATGGGAGGAGGATCTGGTGGACCAGGTGGAAACAACACTGGCGCTATTCCATCTGGTGCTATGCCCTCGGGTGCTACTCCTTCTGGAGCTATCATCTCCGGCACTGTCGATGCCTCTACTCTTGTCACTAGCACTACTGCAATTTCTTCTGAGGCTTCTGATGTGACTGGCGTTGAGGGCTGTGAGGCGTAGATCGTACTTACTGATCCAAATTGATCTCGTTAAGGAGAGAAGGACAGAAGAGAGATGCCATTGGGGGGTTGGATGAAAGTGGATATGTCCATTGTCTAGCATATCTGCCCATCGTTCTTCTCTGCTGTTAAGAGTTCTGTATCAAAAAAGTAGCACAAGGACTAAATCTAGCCACTCGTGATATCATTCTTGTTTGCCTCCCTTCTTTGAGATGCTGGTTGTGACTTGCACATTCTGAATTGCTTGTACACCACATCGTTGAACCAACCCTGGACACTCCTATCTCAGTCATATCACGATGAACAGGCTATAGGAATATTTTTATGATCTATCTATAGTCCTCTAATATCATGCCAACGTCGCCGGCTGGAGTACCTTCGCTCTCTTGCTTACCAGCGGGCTTTCGGGTTTCAGTTTATTGAGGTCATGAGCGTCCAGGCATGCCTGGCGACTTAACAGCACAGCATCGTGTGTTCTCGGCATCATTTCCGCTTCAAATTCCTCAATGCCATTCTTCTGGGAGATTTCGCCTCTGTACATGGCAATGAGTTGCTCACTCAACCGTGCTGCATCGGTGAATCCATGATTGGCAGCTTCTCCTCGATCTCCGATATGTCAGCTCAGCATCCTCTGCTCGTGGGGATTTCTAACCTACACATCGTCATGGCATGAGCTGCATCACCGACCAGGGTCAATTTCCCATCAAAATTTGGCCATTTCACGGTTGGCCAGTCCTGAAGCTTGATCTCCAGCACAGCCGAGTCATCAGGAATATCCTCAACAACCTTTCGCAACCTGGCCTCAAAGACCTTTGCCATGCTCTTCATTTTCATAATTCTCTCCTGATTTCCAGTAGGCACCTCATCATCCTCCGATCGAACAATCCACGATATGTTTAATTGCCCCTCATAATATGCCTCTCCAGAACTCGAGCCATTTACCTCAGGAGTGGACAGTGTCGAGTACCACAAAAACGTTCCTGTCTCCCGATGACTGCCTTGAAACAATAACGGGTCGATAGATCTCAAAGGCTCTACTTCCTCTGGCGTCAGACGAACAGTAACTCCCATGAACCTCACCGGAAGTTGGTTCAGCTTTCCAACACTCTCACCCAGGAGCACACGCCTGATCTTACTCCCACTTCCATCCGCCCCGATCAGCACAGAACCTATCGCGGACGTCCCGTCTGAAAACACCACTTTCACACCCTCACCTCCGTCTATATCTGCATCAAAACCAACGGCGTACTTCCCCCATCGCACATCCACCCCTTCCGCCAACAATGCCCTTAATTTCAGTCGATTGACGCGCAGCCTCTCACTCGGGGGAATTTGATACACGGGCTCAGCAGTCGCGAGATCGAGGAACAGAAATCGACCAGTATCTCTGATTCCCTGTTGAGGATCGACTTGAATAGTCGCCAGTCGTTCGTACAGTTCTGGGGACAGACATGTTCTCAACGCTGGGAGCGCCCAGTGTATTGTGATCCCCCAGCCAGTGCTTCGGTCTATTTGCGTGTCTCGCTCATAGATTTCGAAGGGGATGTTGTTCTTCTTGAGGGCTTGGGCCAGGGTGAGACCAACCACCCCGCCGCCAATGATGATTATGGGATGTTTCGGGGTCATTGAGTAGGTCGTGATGGCCCCGGACACAAAAGTACGAGAAATATCCGAGAAGGTCTTGACAGCTTTTGTGTCACTGCTGTAGTTTCTTGTACAGTGCTTGTTGAGTTGACATTGACACAAATACCGCGATCAGATGATCCTGAAACGTGTTGTCTTTCGGTTACTAGGATCGCAGAGCAAGCCCATAAGTGGGCTTTCGCGTGGACTGTGGATTTAGCGGAGATCTCGGCCATCTTTTGAAGCTGACTCGGCAAATCGATACGACGGCAAATACAAACAACGTTTACACATACGCGGGCAACGTGCTATCGTGGAAATGCGAGCTGGCATTGGGGCAAAAGTTCTCATTTTCCGGGCTATTGCCACAGTGCTAATCCACATCGTGGCCTATATTTGTCCAAAATGCGCCGGTTTCGTATCCTTCTGTCTCACCAACACCACATGTACGTCTATCTGTTGACATTCGAAGCCTAGTAACACATTTTCCAAAATGGCACCAAGCGCAACATCAACTTCTACATCTCCTGAGATATCTTCTCCTCCTATCCCAAATGATATTGCGTACGTGGTAAAAGATCGTACGTGTGATCCAGGCTGATCTTGATTCCAGGCAAAAGTTGAGTTACAATGACTGGCGAGAGGACCTGCGACTCAACGGTTACGCCGTCGTCAAGAATGCCATCCCCCTCGATCGAGCACTCGCATACCAGCAGAAGGCTTTCGACTGGCTAAAATCTTTCGGCACAGATCTCGATCTCAACGACCACAGAACCTGGGTGAAAGAAAACCTTCCAGTACAAACGAAAATCAACACTTTCGCCTCGTACTGTGTTGCCCACGAGCGCTTCATGTGGGAAGCACGAATGGAGCCTGGTGTTCTAGATGCCTTTGCAACCATTTGGGGGACGCATGAGTTATTAGCCAGCTTCGACAGTCTCAACGTTACGTTTCCGAACAGAACAGATGTTCCTCGAAAACCTCCTTGGGAACACACCGACCAAAGCCCTCTCAGAAGAGGACTACAATGCGTGCAGGGAATCATCAACCTTTCAACATCAGGTCCGGAAGACGGCGGCTTAGTGGTCTATCCCAAGTCCCACCTGTACAGGGACGAATTCTACGATTCCCAGACTGAGGAGACGAAGTCGAGCTGGACTGCCCTGGACCGGTATATGTTTGATGCAAAGCAGCTAGAATGGTTTGCAGGGAAAGGAATACATCCCAAAAAGGTCTGCGCTGAAGTTGGGGACTTGATCCTGTGGGATAGTCGTACGATCCATTACGGCTCAGAACCCTCCCCGCTGAGCAGCACCATACGCACTGTAATCTATGCCGCGTACACTCCAGCAAAGCTCGCATCGGCAGATGCTCTCAGAACCAAGGCTGAGATATTCAAGGAGTTTGGAGGAACGACACATTGGCCACACGACAACATAGTTCGCAGAGATTGCCGCACGTTCCTTGATGATGGCGAGAGGGACCCGCGGGACCGAAATCAGCCGTTGGAGTTACCTGAGATGAGTAGTGCCTTGTTGAAGCTTGCAGGTGTTGAGAATTATTAGAATCTCTCGACGGCTAGCTACTAACGAACACAATACTATATGTCAAAGTAGTATAACCCCTGGATAATCCTGTTCCATCAACTGTTCCCAATTGACAGCGCTCTGGCCATCGTTCATTTTCTGCCACACAGTATCCAAAACCCTGTGAGCACCAGTGATATTACCGAGTCCAATTGTCGTCTCCATGATGTTCAGTCTATACTCTACAGTGAGCCTGTTCGCTTTTGTCGCGCTCCCAACCCCAGCCATGAACAAGGGAAACAGGATGTGATTTTCCAACAACGAACCAGGTCTGATGAGTGACAGCGCGGACAAAATACTATCTACCCAACTCTGCACCTCTCCACTGCTAACATCGTGCCCATACATCACTTGATACAGTCTCATTGTCGCTGCCGACCGAATTGACGATGCCGCTGCTGAAACCTCGCGTGACTTCCGGCCATCGATATCCGGATTTTCTCGTTGTGGATTCCATCCCTGTAGGCAAAGCTCGATATCCCGTGCTTCAGCATCCAAAGCTGGGTCCTGCTGAGAATGGAGTCCCTCATGATTGTTGCGACGAGCAGCAAGCTGACTTATGCGGTTGACTGCTGAATACATCTCTCGGGCCAATCCGAATAGCGGATGAACGAGGTTCGTTGAGCAAACGCTCCCTGTATCTAGTTGCGGAACTGCCGCAGAGTTCAACACACTCAGCGTTGAAGTGGGTGTTATTGCAGCTATACAGCATAAGAACTTGTGTAGATCAATCAAAAAGCTGAGCGGGTGCTCAACACTGCGCCCCTGATGCGATTCTATCAAGGCCTTGGCTCCGTGGAGGTGAAGAATCCATTTCCGCGAATTTCCTTCGCAAATCTGCACAGGTTAGAAGTGTCAGGAAAACAGACAGACGTCCAAACCTCGAGAAGAGCTAGCAGTAGAGTGGTAGCCAGAGAAACTTCGATTCTCCTCTGCGCATTGAGTTCGCTTTTCAGACCGTCCAATGCCAAGCTGCGATGCTTCAACGCATTTCTCTTGAAGCTTGGATACACTTTCGATATATGACAAGCGGACAGTGCCACGACCGAGTGTCTTACAGGATCGTGTTCCAAAGCCATAGGAACGAGGGCCAGGAGGAACGGGTTGTGTTCGTCGTCAACGACCACAAGAGCCCTGGAGACAACTTGCTGATAGTGGTTCAGTAGGTGCTTCTCCCCAACGGACCAACTTGCAAGTTTCTCTGTAGTAACACCAGCGAAGCTGTTTAATGCCGTAATGGGAATTAGAACCGTTGAACTTGGCTGATCATCGCTTACTTTACCGCCTGGGTGGACAATCATGGCATTGCTGTCGTTGAGATTCACTTTACGAATTACTTCGTGAGACTCGGCATCAATGAGCGTCATCCATTCTCGTTGAAGAGTCGATGCATGGCCGAGAAAGTACGTTTGCTCAGCATGTATCGGACCCACGGCTCCGAGCACTCCATTGCTAAGGGCAGGGTCTTCCTCCACCACAAATTCTATTGATGGAGTCAGAGATATACTAAGCGAACTTCCTCTCCGCGGTGCCTGGCCAGGTAATACCTCACCAGGAGCCCGAACTCGAGCCCTCGGTAAGCACAGCACTCCAAGACGTTTGCAATCGCCGCAAGTTGGCTGCTGTTCGTCGCATTTCTTGTGCCTACACATCGAACTTAGTCAACTTCAGATAAACATGACAGCTTTTCAGCAACTTACCTGGCTAGACAGCCAGCGCATCCATTGGCTGACCGTTTGTGCTGCGTCCGAGTACGGTATCCCGTGGCTTTCGTCGGCTGGGGACCTCGTGCCGGCAAGGGCTTGTGGTAATCGCAAGTCAGCGACAGACCTTTGCACGGGGTTAGAATCAATCATGCAGATTGAGGGAGGTAATGGTGGGGGAAGAGTATACGTTGACATCGTTTGCAGGGCTGCTCTTGAGAGCAAACAGTCTTGATTGCTGCGCAGCCATTACAGGCAGAACGCTTCCGACCCATTGAGGAAAGTTGATAGGATAATCCAGATTGACAACGGCTTGGCTTGGGGGCTTTGTTTCCCCCTATCCACAATATTCCGCGTTTCTGGTCTTGTGGGGATGGAAGAAGAATGGGACTGACTGCGGTACTTGGGACTGCGGGCGGTACTTGGAAAACTCCAGTGCCGATTGATCAACGGCACGCCTACCCGAGGAGTACGTACGCCTCCGCCGCGCCGTCGGATGCTAGCTCGCTTCTTTCACATACTCGAGCATGGTTTGTCTTTTACTATCCCTCCCCCCGGTTAAATGTTAAATGTGAAGAAAACTGGAGAGATTGTGGATAGCCTTCTAAGGTGTATATCCAATAATTTAACTGATTCTCAGCCTCGACAAGGACTTCGGAGGTCTCTCGAACCTTCTACAACCACCCTTGCTTTTACAACAGACCTACTTTTGGTCTGTGCTAAGTTAACTAGTCAGGGAGTATAACCAATCAACAAAGGCGTTTTATGAATTCGGCCCATAAAAGTTCACATTTAACATTTAACAGGGGGGGGGATAGTATTAAGCTTGCCCAACTCGCCCGACTAATACTACATACAGTAGTTAGATGTCTCTGAGCTGGGAAGCTAAGCTATTTTCAGAAATCGGGCTGTCGAGCCGTGTTCCCCTCATCTCCCCCCGCCCCCTGAACCTAAAGTCCTAAGTCCTCTCCTGTTCTCTTCCCCTCCCTCTTCTTCTCCACATCGCCTCGTCTCCCAATTGTGATATTATTGTTACCCCTATTGCCAGAAAGGTGGACACACACCTGCCCGACCAGCGAGAACAAGGCCATCGCCAGATCAGATTCCAACACTTGCGATATCTCCTCCAGTCTTTGCAGACTGATTGGCTGGTTGGCTGGCTTATGCCGTCGTCTAAAGTGGCGCGTTATCTGCAAATGCAACTATTTGGAGGGATCAAGCAAGCATTGATTGGTCTGTTTCCTGTAAGCGAGAAAGTCAATCTGTCTGATTGAGTATTTGTGTAACTAACAGTGTTGTTCTGCAGTAAGTGTGCAGGCCAAAGAAAAGGCTGTTGACGACGGCATATTACGACGACAGGTAAAGATAAGTCGCCAGGGACTTTCACAACACCAGAATTGCAATACAGGCTGCCTTGCCGGATCTCATTCTCATCAAGATAGAAGTTGTGTTGAATCGTCAACATGATTTTCCATAGAAGTGCACACGTTCGCAACCAGGCTCTGCACCCTCCTTCTGCAGTGGTGTCGACAGGGAAACATGTACCAACTCCCGCCTGGTACACAGATGCAGGACTTTGTAAGATGATGTTTTGGTGCGCCTGCATTTTTGGTGCTCAAGTGTGTACCGGTTTTGATGCGACCCTGACCGCGAACTTTCAGAGTTTCAAGGTTTGGAAAGCGGGTAAGTCAAAGCCTCATTATTTGTTTGCAGTTGCTCATGACGATAGATATGGGCAGTCCCACTCCGTCGCAAATTGGTTTAATTTCAATGATATATTTCTTGGGCGCCTTTTGTGGCGGTTTACCTAGTGCATTTGTCACAGACAGATTGTAAGTTGTTCCGTTTATCTACGCAGAATATTACTGATGCTGAGCAGTGGACGCCGGATTGGTCTTGCTGTTGGGCAAGTGTTTATTATAACCGGTGCGGCTTTCCAGGCCGGATCGCATGGTCGGGGCCAGTATATGGGATCTCGTTTCCTCTTGGGCTTCGGCATCGCCTTCAACACCTGCGCCGGACCAGCATTACTGAGTGAGATCGCACATCCTCGAATGCGAGGTACCTTAGTATCATTAGTGAGTACACAAATCCGCAGTCCAATCGTCTTCACAGAGGAAGGGTATTGACTTCACAAAAGTTCAACCCCTTCTGGTATGTTGGTAGTATTATTGCTGCCTGGACGTGTTTTGGAACCAGCCACTTTCCTATCACACAGCACTGGGCCTGGCGCATGCCTTCACTGTTCCAGGCTTTTATTCCATGCATCCTCCTTCCACTCATCAAATTCATGCCCGAATCTCCTAGATGGCTATTTTCTCAGGGTCGTAAAGAAGAGGGACTCGCAATTTTGGCCAGATATCACGCCAATGGAGATGCCAACGATCAGCTGGTGTTGAAAGAGTCACAGGAGATCGAGGTGGCTATGCAGCAAGCATCAGAGGGAATTTCATGGAAGGCCCTCGCTACGAACGGGCAAAATCGAAAAAGAATTTTCATAGTCACGACGATGACTTTGATGACACTCTGGTGGTCAGTATTCTAAGATCGGGAGTATTTGGCGTGGACTGACTAGAAGTTTGTAGCATGCAAAACGTTCTCACATACTACTTTGTCCCAGTTCTGAAGTCCATCGGGATTACCGCTACAACAGCTCAAACTGGCATCAATGGAGGACTCAACATTGTGAATCTGATCTCCTCCCTTATTGGAGCATTCCTAGCAGAGCGAGTAGGACGACGCAAGCTTTGGATGGGTTCCTTCATGGCCATGATCACGATTGCCGTTCCATTCATCACCCTCAGTGCAGTCTTCGCCCAGTCCAACCCTAAAAATACCAACACAGCCTACGGCGTCGTTGTTTGTCTGTTTCTGTACGACATTGCCTACAACGTCGCTTGCAACCCACTTCTATACTCTTACCCAACAGAGATCATGCCCTTCTACATGCGGTCGAAGGGTTTAGCAGTCAAAACCATGGTTGGCCAGGTAGCACTTATCATCAATATGTACGTCAACCCGATCGCATTAGCGGCAATTGGATACCACTACTACATATTCTTTCTGGGGCTGAACTGCGTCTGGCTCACCTTGATATGGATGTTCTTCCCAGAGACAAAAGGATACGCGCTTGAGGAGTTGGCTATGTTGTTTGATGATGATGCGAATGTCATTGACGCACTAGGCAATGTAGACAGTAATGTAGATCAGGTCACGACCGTCCCCTTGGTGTTCGATGGCAAGAAGTAGGGTCATATCTAGGGGAGGAGTAGGAGGCTCAAGATCCGGCGGAGCTGTCATACGGTGTTGAGCTGTGTAGTAAATGGATCTTGAAGAAAAGGAGATATCTGTATGCCATACAGAGCATTGATAGCTGGGGGCCGTCTTGCGCCTTTCTAGACCTTCCTTGAATCCAAGTCTCAAATCTGAAGTCATTGTAGCCAGACTTCAACATCCATCTTCATTTTCAGTTCCCCATCGTATACTCCATCTTCAAGTACAGATTCTAGGTCGCTTGCCATCGTACAAGTGAGGTCGGGGCTTGTTCGCTAATACACACTTTGTTCTCTATAATAGCCGGTTCACAAGCGAGTCCCTGAGCATACAAGAGGTGAACCAGCTATTACACTCGGTTCGCTATATAACTCTAAGTTCGCTACACAAACTAAAGTATTCGCTATATAATTTAAGTTCGCTACACAATTCTAGGTTCGCTACATAAACTGTTCGCTACATAAACTGTTCGCTGCATAAACTGTTCGCTACATAAACTGTTCGCTATACAAATTCAGTTCTTCAAACATTTGGTTGCTATACTCTGGGGTATTTGACAGCCTAGACTTAGTATTTCTTTACCGTACGTACAAGAGTTGGAGCTTCTAAAGTGTCTCTAGGCTTAAGCGTAATGTTCGTTACGAAGGTCTGGTGCCGACATGCTCCCAGAATGACCGCAAAGAACACAGTTCGTCCCCACCGAGCGGCAATACTTCACATTTCACTCTTCTCTCTAGATCTAGTCCTTTTCTTCTTCTCTGGTAGGATGCTGTTGCCATACCACGGCGATATATCCCCACATCCGCAGTCACAAGTTCTTCTGTCCAATAGAGCGCTGCGAAATGCCGTCGTAAAAACTGAGAATGGGGTGCCTTCCGCGAAGCAGTGCCGCAATCTTGGCTTGCCTCATCTTCAGCTCTCTGCACGGGACATACAGCAGAACTTTCTTCCATCATGATATCTTAGTACCTGTAAAGATGAGAACGCCAGATCGATTTTGAAGTTCCATCCGCCTCTTAGATCCAGTCGATCATTTGTGCTGGGATAGGAATGTCAGCTAGTCAGGCTGGCTGGCGTGTACAGGGAGCAGCGTGTAGGGGAGGTCTCCTTTGATACATTTCGCGTTGTGGCGTCATTTTCTAACGCGGCGGCAACACACACTCGTCATCAACGATGGGAACTGCTGGAAAAGGCCACGAGGCTTTGAACCTAATTCACCCAGATCTTCTCCCAAGACTCGACCCTAAATTCATCAGTCTCTACAACCCGCATGTGGGAAAGACGCCAAACAAGCCTGTCGACCTTGCTGTGCTGCGGAAGATATATTCTCGCGCACCCGCACCAGCGTGTGCGAAAGAGTGGGAGCTGAAGGTCCCTGGTTAGAGCAAACATCCTGGCAACTTTGACATCCGCATTTATGTCCCAAATGGAGATAGACTGAGCGGTGGTTGGCCGTTGCATATCAACCTTCATGGCGGTGGTAGGTCGTCTTCTTCAAAAACGCTGTACGCTGTACGCTGTTGAGGTTGACTAGTTATACAGGCTGGGGACTAGGTGGTTTGGATACAGAGTCTCCTATCTTACGGCACATTTGCGTCAAAGCATCTGTCGTCGTTATCGACGTTGCATATCGACTCGTTTCCGAGTTTGTGTACCCGACAGGATCTATGATAGTTTTTGCAGCACTCCAATACGCAGTCTCAAATCCAACCACATTCAGTATCAACCCCGATATCATCAGTCTTGGTGGGATCTCTGTAGGTGCGAATATCGCGTTGATTATCAACCATGTAGCAAGAGATGGAAGCATCCCAATCAAAGCTGTGGTCGTGGGGACTCCGCAGATAGCAGACATTTCGCAAGTCCCAACAGCTGCAGATTCACCAAACCCAGCGGGGAAGGAGATGGAATTCGCGCCAACTCTCAACTGGGCAAGATTGAAGTGATTTGATACCATCAAGTGGGATTCGCTGGCTCAAGACAACCCAGAGCTAAGCGCAAAACAAGAACAGGATATTGCTCGTTCAAAGATGCAATGACTCCACCTAACTTTTTAGCCTTGTTAGTCTGACTGTGATCATAACGGCTGATTGCGACCCCATGAGGGACGAAGGGGAACCTTACGCAGCAAAATTGAAGGAGGCTGGCAACGAACTAGTGTTGAATAGATTCCAAAGCGTGCCACATCCGTTCATGCATATGGATGACGCGTTGGATCAGGCGAAGGATTTCATCGAGGACAGAATCCGATACGTAAGATGCATCCGATAGAATGTTTGTTCGAGATGAGAAACGAATACTAGCGGCTAAAAAAGTTCACGTCCGCACTGTGGTCGGCTAGGAAGAAATTGGGGAAGGAGGGCATTTCAGCAGACTTATCTCCGCTTCGGCTAAGTTAACCAACAAACGAATTCGCGGGTAAACAATTGGCAGGACTCGGGTTCTTCACCCCCCTCCCCCCGCCGAGGAAGAATGCTTTCATTAAATGTGTACAAGATATAGAGTTTGCTGGCGTAGGAAGAAGATTCCTCCCTTTTTTAATTGACGGCCTTTACATCGGATCTGAATCTCATCCAAATTTCGTGACATCGTAATCTTTTCCAAGAACGCCTCAAAGCCTGGAAAATCTTAGACGAGTCCATCGTGCCATCCACCAACGGACAGCATGTCCTCGTCATCGGCGGGACATCCGGCAGAGGATCCGCAGTTGCGACCGTTGCACTTCAGCAAGATGTCAACGTCGTCCTCAAGCCCGGCTCGAGTTGAGACTGCCTTGAGGCTCTCAAAACTTCTTTCTTTAATAGCAATATCGGTATCTATGTCTGCGATCTCCGAGCCGGCGATTTCAACTCGACTCTCGACTACCTTTTCATGAATGTCACTTGCGATGGGATGGCATTGCTGGACCACATCATCTCTACCACTAGACGAGGCCCTAAAGCAAACCCAATGACCGAAATTTTCTACGAGGTAGCAGCAGTAAGAAGATCTGGCTATAGTTTGTACTCCACGATGGCCGCAGGCTTGATTGGAATGACGAGGTATTTGGCATCGGATATGGTATCAATCAGAGTCAACCTCACCCCTCCTGGGCTAAATCTCATGGAGATGTGGAAAAACAGAGAGCAGGTTGGAAAGGCGATGACGAACACTGCGTTGTTGGGAAAGATTCGATATGCTGAAGGAGTCGCAGAAGCGTACATTTATCTCATGAAAGACTTGAACGCGACAAGGAGTTGCCTGGAAAGTGATGGAAGATCTCTGGTGCGCTGAAGAAATAATCACAGGTAGGCACTTCAATGACAAGAGATAAAATTGGGGAAACATAAAAGTGTTGATAGCTCTTTTAACCCAGAAGAATCCTGTGAGCACCTGCTTTCTTACTCTTAGACTTCAATTTACCACTATGGACTTCTACTAGATGCCAAGGATCGACTTCCATCGCACCTTCTGGGTGACAGCCTCCTACTACTTCCCGTACTGTATTATATCACCCTCTAGAATTGGTACGGATGCCGCTTAGAAAAGGTAGATGAGCCCAAGAAGCATGCTGCCTCCAAATGCCTGCCGACCAGCAGCAGTCGCCAAAGCTGTTCTCCAGATTGCGAAACCCAAGGGATTATGATATTGAATGATGCCCCAGGGCCAGCCCATATACACATACACTTGTTTTTCTTCTGCCACTGCGGAAATATACTTGCTGTGGTCGGACTACACATGCAGCGCCAGTCCAATATTGAAGAGGAGCGGCATCCACCAGACGAGAGATGGGGGTCGCGTGGGATTATTAGAAGCCAAAATGACGAAGATGATTGAATAGATGACATCGACAAGGTTTACTAGCATTGTAACTTGAAGAGAGCCGCCTCAACTTGTTGTAGAGAACCTTTCTTGTCGCTACGGGGTTGAGTAGGCAAGAAAAGAGAATGTGGGAAGTGTTGCGTGAATGAACATTACCACAGGATATGATCAAAGTTCGAGAGCTTTGTTGGGGACTTTGAAGAGGACATCCGGGAGGAAAAGTAGCCTGGATGTGTTGGCAGGAGCTAGAGTTGAGAGGAGTGCCTGCGCGAGCGAAGATTGAGAATGCGGAGGTCCGAGGGGCAAGTAAACGATACCGACACAAGCAGTAGGGCCAGGCGGACAGCGGTGAAAAGGAGGGTGCCAACCGAGCTTCGCCATACTGTATACGAAAAGGAAGAAATCAGTGGGATCGACATTGTTGGTTGTCATCTTTGAAGTCATGATCTGAACTTGGAAAGATTGAGCCAGAGCTGGTTCGCTGAACATGAAGTGGGAATAATGCAAAAATCAGAGGTTGGTACGGGACCGCATGTATGGCAAATATAAGAGGATGAGACAGGCCTGAGTTGATGAATGAAGGGATTCGAGCTGTATCGCTCAACACCGAGTAATAAGAGAAGCTAGGACTTGGGTCAAGGCGGCTGTAGGGAAGTAGACTTCACCTACCCACTTAGTGCTTGGGTCCTTGTTCAAGAGGCAGGCCACTTGTGTAGAATAGAAACAGAAACGAAGATCTCTATCTGCTACTTGTGCGAACCGACGAGCAGTGGTAAGTAGTACTATTGCTGAATACTACACAGTCAAAGAAGCCAGCAGATGGCGAGAAGATCCATCCCCGATACAATACACGCAGTTCTACATGGTATACAGGTGATGAAACAAAAGGCCACCTAGGGTACAACGCATCCAGCAAAAATCCACCTACTCCAAGTACAAAAGGACCTCAGACAGTTGGAGATACGCCATTTCGAAGCAGGAAGCTAGCATAGACAAAGGAAATGGGAGGGAATAGCATCGCACCAAAGATCACCGACGCAACACTTCAGGAAACTTGGAAGGAAATCAATCTCGCGCAAATCAAAATTTACCGGCGATGTGGATCTGCCCAAGACTGTCTAGATATGGCTTCTCCCCAGCCATACAGGTGACGAAGTCTTGTCGACGTTTGGTATCCATTCCTTTGCCTGGATAGGCTTTCTCCATATCCAACCTGTGCTTTGATTTTGGCTTCCCATCCCGTATACGCATCTTCTCGAAGAAGACATACGCTCCATAGAAAACAGCACTTGTGTTGCCTGCGCATGGACCCTTCTTTCCCAAGAAGTCGTTCAAAACCTTGGACTGGATCTTTCTGCCATCGTGATACGGTTTCGCGATCTCTCTCAGAAATTCGGCTTGTGTACCATTGGATGCTGCGAGGTATGCCCGGATCTTCTTTCGGATTTCGTCGCAGGAATCGAATACGGGAACGCTGACATCTGCCTCGCCTTCAAGTTGGATGGCATTAAGATCTCCATTGATTGCTGGCGCGGCAGTCTTTGCCTTCTTCTTGGGTGCTGCGGTCTTGATACCCTTCTCTTCCCGCTTTTTGAAGAACTTGAATGCTTGGATGTATGTGTTGCTTCCACTGCCCTTGTCACGCCCACTTTGTCCCATGAACATACCGTATCCCTTGCTATTGACTCCGATGGCCTTCTGGAACTCCCCGACCTTCATTTCACCACTGTTGATAAAGGAGTGGATCTTGCGTCGGATTTGGTCGCAGTTCTGGGTGACATAGACACCCTCGTCCGAATCATCCTCGTCGTACTCATCAGCCTTACGTTTGGCAGACGGGGCTGCTCCCTACCGGCAAATTAGCTGGGTAGATAACTTCAACGGATTGTGCATTTGGTACTTACCACAGGTGGTCTTCCGAGATAGGTTGTCTTGTAATTGTCTGAAGGTTCAGGGTTCAAGAGGCTGTTTATATTCGTAGGCGCCAGCGGCTGGCGGGGAGAGGCAGCGAGATCATATGTGTGCTGGTACGATGGAGGCATGGCGGCGGTCATTGGTGTTTCTTGCAGGGTCAAATGCAGGTCAAGATGCAGGTGTGGGTGGATTTGACCATGCAGCACTGTAATAAGGCGATGTGGGTGGATTTATGCAGACGCTCTGCACACCGCGTCGACGCGTTCGAATCAACAATAAACCATGAGTCATGTGATTATAGGAGGTTCTCGAAATTTCTCCTTGAATCTTTCTCGGCACCGAGCTCAATCTCGATTTGATTTGTGATGTGATCAAGACTACCACTATGTTACCTGCGTCTTACTGCCTCGTTTTCAGAATAGTTTTAAATATGGAAGTTTGAAAACCTCACATGTTATCTTTTCCACATATGTCACTTTACTAATTCTTCAAACATGTCGCTCAGCTGGCGCAGGCAGAAGTGCTTGTTTACTCCAACGCTATATGCGCGGTAATCGAAGTCTCATTTTATTACAAAACCTAAATTCTACAGATAGTCTCAAATTACTTCTAGTAGATCCTTAGGCTAAGAGGAATGTTGTTTTCCTCTCTCTACCCCTTCGGCGTGTCCCGTCTTCACTCCTGCCGTCCAGCCATACCCTCAAGTTCGAGTATAATCCTAATCCTAGTTTGAGCGCATATAACAATCAATCGTTTTGAATTTGTTTGATTCTCAACAAGCATCATCTTCATCGGTCACAACATCTGCCACAGCTGCGGGAGCCGTCGCTGGAACCGCTGCTGGAACCGCTGCTGGGACTATGAAATCGACGCACTGAAGAAATTAGCACTGGATTTCACAGCAACGGGCCCATGGGTAAGTATCAAAGGACGGGGATCCAAATATTGAGTTTCCGAAGAATTCAAGAAGAAATGATACGTACGGATTCATATGTCTGTTGAGCCCCTGTACCGAACCAAAACCATTGCATAACCTAGTCACTGTAAGTATTCGTCTTCATTTGTTGTTGAATCACTTACGCAAGCACCAGGAACGGAACAAGCTCCATTCAAGTCGGATGGAACAGTCACGTCGAAGTTCGTGTTGTTGGCTGGAAGAACAGCAAGGGACTCATCGGCATAGCTGGCGAAGCTGATCAAAGGGGCGCCAATTGCGGTATTGGTTGCGGTATCGATGATGGACACATTCATTGGACCTTCGTGAGGGATTGGGATTGATGCGCGCATGTTTACAACTTGGCCGGCGGTAAAGTTCTGTACATTGGCGGTGTTGTCGGCGAACTGTTGACCTTTGCAGAGGAAGACGTTGCAAGCAGTCGAATTGAAACCAGGAATCAGAGCAGCAGCCTCGGGCATGTCCTCTACGTGGCTGGTGTTGTCTGCCTTGACGAGGGCAGAGACGGATGTACCACAGGCAGCATCCATCGCTGGTCCAGCCGTTCGAGTGGGAGGGGAGGTGACCAGTCCATGGGACAGGACGGAGGAGGCCAGTGCGACCAGGCCGAGTATTGAAGTTGAAGTGTACATGATAAACTAAATGAGTGACCAGCACAAAGAATACAATGGTAAAATAATGAGAACGAACGAGAGAGAATGAGCGTAATGTTTTAGAGCAGTCCCCCCGCCTGGGAAGAACGGCGGGAGGCATGGTGACTTATACCATCCGAACTGCGAGCTCAGAAAAGGCCGGTGTTTTACTTTGACCTAGGAACGCAGCCGCATCACTCATTATCCTGGAGTTATGCACAGATTTATCCTTTCTCGATGGAAAACGCAAGGGCGGTTTGAAAAGAAGGGAGGGGAACCGAGAATGCAGGGAAGCCAGAAGCTTGATCGCCAGCCGAGACGTTTGGCGTTTCTTGGTGGCTTGCCAAGACGTGTCAGGCCCTGCGTATGGAACAAGGAGCAGACATTTCGAAGCCCAATAATGGCGATCTGTGCGGGTAAACTTCAGACGAAAACAAGAAAGTCGCTTCGGATGACCAGCTCTTCGACATACGATATGATCACTCTAAAGATCGGTCTCGGCTAACAAAAGGGACCTCGCTTAAGGATCAAATGGGCGGGGGTAATCCAATTTACTAAGTACTCTCTATTTGTAGAATGCTTACCTCACTTCACATGGTTCTACTATCAACAAAGTATCTGCCTGTAAGATCTAAATGGGATGAATCTGCAAGATTTTCAATGCCGTCGCAAATTCGCCCTCTGATCATTTCTATTTGATTTCAAGAATCGCAAGGACTTCTACGGAACCAAACAGAGCCGAAGCGACGGACCCGAAAGCCCGGATACTTTCCAGCCGAAACAGCTTTGCTCAATCAAACTTGACGTACCCTTTACCTTCGACAAACGTCGAGTCCCAAGGCCCTTGTTTTTCTTGTCCTGCCAGATTAAAGAAATGCTCTGCATGAGCATGTCCGTTCACAGCTGTCCCCATTGGCGAACCATCCTCCTTGCGCTCATCGACATAGTAAAACCTGCAAATCTGTCAGGCTTGGCCGAGCCGAGAAAGTATTTAAACTCACTGGTAGTCCTTGTCGCTATAAGCAAGGGCAGCTGATTGAATGATATGTGCTGAAGCGGATTTCCCAATGCCAAGGGAAATCAACATCGGCATCGAGGTCGTGTTGAGCATGTTTCCCGTGTAAAGGAAAGTTTTCAAGATAGACTTGGGGAGCTTTTCGAACCCGGCGATGGCCTGTTGAGCTGCAGCGTACATGCTGATTGTGTTGATTTTGAGAGAACCTTCGATATCCGCAACAGGCACTGACAGAGGGTGTCCATCAGGGGGAAATGCCAACGCCGCAGCTAGAGAGAAACAGATGTCAATAAGAGGTATCAAGAAAACATCGAGCTAGGGATACTTACCGTTGTAGATTACTACGTTCGGAATCCCTACTTCACTCGAAACTTTCGTGAAAAGATTGGTGACATCCTCTGGCTTGTTCAAGTCAATCTTATAAGTCCACCTCCCAGGCGAGACATGGCTGTTGTCCAAGCTCCTTGCAGCCGTAGCGACATTGAAGCCAGAACTTGCAAATTTCTTCGCAACTGCTTCTCCGATGTTTGCACCTGCTCCTAGGAGGAGCATCAGCGGTTTACTCGAGCTCATGCTTGGGATAGCTTATTCGAGTACGAAATGAAAAAAAAACTACTGGGAAATGTACGCAAAGTTAGGGTACGCTGCCTCAGCGGGAAATGGGTATCGATCCAGTATATATTCACTGTTGATCCCAGTGCCTTTCGGTATGCTGTCTACAGAATTTCTAATACGTCTTGGTAATGTGGATTTCGTAAGCACGCTGCATGCATGTCACTGGCTGCCTATTGAGGCAACTAAATAGCGCAGGAAGGCCATTGGTCAGCTTTCGGGCGCTGATAAACTCCGTATATTTTTGAGAAAGTCTCTGTCAACGCCGCTTTAACCTACTTCCGAGTGTCATGGACTTGTCATACCATGGCATGAATTTATTCCCCTTCAGTGGTAACACATTCCGCAAAACTACATGCATACGCCCAGTACCGCCAGTTTCTATCAAAGGTAAGATGAAAGACCTTGCTTCAGTCTTATTTTATTTAGCCCCACTGATAGCTATCTCCTTGAACTTCTCGTTCATAGATTTGTCCCTGACCACTCCTCTAAGCAGAGCTTTTTTCTCATCTGCAATATCCTGATGCATCTTGTTCACGGCGATTTCTGCACCTTCCTTATCCCATCCACCCCCCTCGCCGTCTCTTGGCCATCCAGCATCCCTCATAATCCGCATCATCTTCAGATTCTCCACTGTAAACTCTTGGTGTCTGTATAACTCCGTGATGCCTCCGTCGATGAGATGTGGCATCCAGTTCATGATCCTGGATTGTTCTTTGCATTTCTCGAAGAAATCCTCGGGAGAATAAGCTACACTTATCTTCCATGCTTTGCGCCCAGCGTCGGCAATGCGATCCCATTCTTCATCTTTATCGTCATCATCAAGAAGTTCAACAGTATTGTACTCTCCATGCTTCCCACCAGCAGACTTCCTGTAGGAAAGTCAACCGTCGCTCTGGTACTTGGAATTAATCTCGTCAGGAATGTCCCTGCAACCATCCCAGTACTCCCACCAAATGACAGGGTTGTACTTAGTATCGATAAGTATCGACGAACCGTACTTGCTTCCTTGAGCTAAAGGCAGAATGTACGCTGGGTAGTCCGGCTCAGTGTCCCCATCGTTATAGTATCCCTCATTGCTGCATTCCTCATCATTGGTGTTGTCCAACATCCAGATCCCCGCAATCGGTTAGCGTAGGTAGATGACGTGGATGACCATTAGCAGTGAGAGAAGTATCGGGTAAGACGAAGTAAGCTTCGTTATCGTAATAATAGAGATGTCATATAAGCTCGACTACCCTTTGCGTGTAGTAGGGGAAGTGATTGCGAGTGATTTGTGGCCAGCAAGTTGGCGGAGGGTACTTGGATTTTCCCAACCCCCAGGTCGTGGAATGCATAGTTTTCAGAAAGGCGTAGAAAGAGGTGATAGTTGCGACCATCTTGTGGTGGGAGTACTCTCCGCCTGGTAATCGTCCCGTGGTCCTATTTGCCGTCGTGAAACAGGAGCGGCAAGGTGAATGAAAGACTCGTGAACAAGATGATTGCGGAGATTCTCTCAAGTAGTGACTTCAAGGTGTGAGTACATGGTGGAAGTGCAATATATATATATATATATATATATTACAAGAATTGACACGTATTGGTCTCCGATATGTTGGTGTTTGAAGTTGGACGCGAGTGCGCTGATTCGCTATCCAACCGCTGGGGTTTTCAATGCAACATTACTTGCCTAACAAGGCAGCACTCCGCAAGAGACTTCGCTCAAAACCTGTAGCCCACATCCCAACAGTAATTTCCTTAAGAATAAGTGAAAATAATGACACGTTGACAAACTTTCGTGCACTGGCAACGCATATAAGATTCTTGAGGCGTGGCGGCCGTTGGTTTGGCCAATTAAAATTGGATATAGACATCCAGTACGACCTCTCTGATTCGAACTGGGCTATCAGCAGGGCAGTGTTTGTGTGTTGGGTTATGACCTTAGGGGCCCACGGCTGTCCGCTGTGAGAACTCAATATGGGCTGTATCGTGCTCAACTCAGGCGAAATCCCGCAGATTAGCTGTTGGAAAATCACAATCATCACTAAGGCTACCTTGTACTCATTCCTCTCTTGGGGTGTTAGGTTTACACCTTTTCCGGACATGTTACATACCACGCTTTTGAATTTTTTGAGAAATAAGAATAGACATCAATCCTCGAGTTGTTTTATTCTTGAGACAGATCTAGATCTGGACATAGAACTTGAATACTACTGAAAATATTAGAGTTTGTTGATCATGGCTATGGCTCAGGAAACAGCCAACATCTATTCAGAGACACAACAATCAGAACCATGTTCCGCAAGGTATATAATATTCGAATTGTATCTACATCGAGAGTTCCCAACATTTATGACTACTTAAGAGAAATAACTTTCTCGTTGGAAATTGTTTGTTTCTCTTATCTATCACGAACTGGATTTCTGATCAAACTAAAACGACATCGCAGAACCCTATCTCCTTGTCAATATTCACAAAGTATATTTTATTGGTTATATGAATGAACCATGGCATTCTCAGGAATTGTTGTCCGTTGTTCGTGGTTGGTTTTTATCTTCTCGATTCCGATTTCAAGGACCGATGGTCTTCCCTCTCGGCCAGGAACAAATATACTACTTCGAGACACCGACGACCAAACCGTTGTCCAGTATTCCAAGGTGGGAAATTGCTACACGTACATCTCAATCCAAGAAAGAGATGACCACAAGTCCTTGGCCCCATGCAACATATTTTGTGAAGAAACGAAGCCGGGAGTCAATGGCTACTCGGTGAGTTGACCCAAGCCTCAAAAGCCCTTAGTAATATCATTATACAAAATCACGTCGGCTCTTTACTTAACAGGGAGTTATATTTAATTTTCAAACTGCTAATTTCTATTTCCCTAAGTGTGAGTCGTTAATGAAAAAGGAGGATTGGACCGAAGATCCATCTCTGATCAACAAAGACGATATGGGATATATTTGGGTAATCGGAAAGTGCACTTGCGGAGGTGCTGTGGTAGAATTGGCGGAAGAAATCACCGGCATCGTGGCCGACGCTCTCGAACAACTTGACAAGCTACTTTGTGGGATACTACTACAAGCTTCTGTTTCAGTTGCAGAGATTGGAGTCAACTTCATCCCAGGGAGTCAGGTTCTTGGAATTTTTACATTATGTGTCAGAGCAGCCAAACATTTACCGAGAATGGGTTTCATGGGGTAATGTAAGAATATTCTGCGTGGCGTTGTCTTGCAGCTTATTCTTTACTGACAAAGCTTGTAGTGGGTAGGTAAGGAATCCTGCAGCATACAATGGTTATGATCCACCACCACAGCTAACTCCAAACCCCGGGTTCCTCAAAGAATGATAAGCCTCTCACCAGCCAGCTGCCAGATACAAGTACCATCAGTGACCATGGACCACCTATATCCAGCTGGACTGGGGGGTAGGTCCCTCCACCGTGCCAACTGAAGTTGAGGTTGTCCTCACTCCCTTCGGGCAGGGCGATGCGACTGCAACTCCGGGCCCTGAATGCGCTTTGCCATCTGCAGGTTGGCCTGCTGCGACGGGATTTGTATTATCTATACCTTGTTTCGAAGAACTTCTACTCCCCTGCCTAAGAATGTCCTGTACCCCAGCTCATGCTCAACAGTCTGAAAGAGTGGAAGTCCTTGAACTAAAGAACATTAGTTGTTTACGCACAGCTCGTATATATCGACAATCCGAACTCACAGTAGCCGTTCTCAATAGTCCCGATGGCTTCCCACTTCCAGCAGAGGAAGTATCTGCCGCCAACTGAATTTCGCAGCATTTGTCCAATAACAGGAAGTACAGTACGCCACCGTCTCCTCGATTGTTCGACCGGCAGTGAGTAACCCATGATTTCCCAGGGGCACGGCTTTCTTCTTCCCTGAAGCTGCAGTGATGTGTTTGCTTTCGTCAGCGGCGAGGACTACCCTTGCGAAAGTCCTACTTTTCGTCAGATCTCAAGATGTTGAAGTGTTGACAAGGTCATCTCGCTTACGGATAGAGCACATGATCGTTGTAAAAGACACATGAGTCTTGAGTGATCGGGTCTAAAGTCCTACCAGTAGCACAAAATGCTCGACCGCATGTACTATGGGAGTGAGTTGCACATACAACATCTGGTATTGCGGTGTGGATCTCGGATTGGATGTCTTCTGGAAGAGTTAGGCTTAGATTACTACTTTTGTATGTGGACGGGGATTTGAAAGGGACGAACACATCCGTCGCTGATGGAGCTATTGCAACGAGAGAACTGCTGGAGATTAAAATGTGGGATGAATTCGATATTGGCGGGGGCATCAACTTGATATAAAGGATTGCCCTACCATCCCACCCTTGGGAGATAAAGGGCATTCGAAGATAGGCCAACGGGCCGTTCCGTACCATCCTCTCTCCAAGTACCTAGAGAACTCTACCGTCACGCGTGAACTCCTACTGAAGCCCTGAACAACGCTTCGTGCTCAACTTTGTATTCAATTAAGATCATAGCTTTACTCATCAGTTTAGTTATTACAAATTGTTAATGGATTACAAAATTTCTCAGCGCACGCGGTATGCTTTATATTTTGCGGATAATTCTCCCCGCCTCAGAATCACCCAAATTTTCAGTTCCACCTTCCTCTAAGTCCCAAAGATCAGCAACATCGACAGCCTTCCAATACCTCATCCGACCAAGATGTAACAAGCACCCTGCATCAGTTTGATGAAGCTGTCGGCGTAGGGCTATATCACTCGGCCAGTCCAGTATGATGTAGATTGATAATGGGGCTATGAAAGTCATGTATAGGAGTCGATTGGAATGGAGTGGCTACTTTGGGAGTGGCCGAAACCTCCTGGCTGTGTTCTTCCCTCCGACACTCGATGCATTCTCTGCGAGGAAGAAAATCGCAGTTGTATTGTTTCGTGCTTGGCACAAAGCTCCTAAAAAATCAAACTAATTTTCTAAACACCCTTCTCAATATAATCTTCACTCCTTCCAACCAAGGCTTAGCACTGACAATAACGATCAGTCGCAAAGCGAAATTGCTACCCACACCGTATAAGAGCCTATTGAGGTAATATTGATGAAGACTGCCCGAAGAAGGAAAATGAAAGCAAAACGCTAGTTGAACAAAACGTGGTTCTTCTCACACCTGTTTTCCCTATTGATAACACTATCGATACCTAATGTAAAATGCCATCTTTTTGCCATTGCTACCCAATATGAGACGCTATTTTTAAACACATAGCGCCCTCTCCTGGCAAGAAAAGCTTTGGAAAATACCAAAAGACCCAAAAACCAAGAAGAAAAAGCCGCTAACTCTATTGTCAATCCAGGCAGGCTCCACAAAATGTACAATAGCCCCACGATATATTTATACCCCATTGAGTTGCATCTCATCCTTATGAACGGCTGTCGAGTTCTTGCACGATGGCTTTAAGGTCCGACCTGGTGACTTTATGGACCAACACGGAGACGTCGAGGTCTGACCCGACGATCGAGCCACCGGTTGTGCCGCATATACAGCACGACCATGCGAGAAGCTAGCAAACTGCCCGCTCATGAAGTCTAGGTTGACGCGTTGTCTGTTCCGCTGATTAAACTTCCAGAGATTCCGTGTAATGCGCAGGGCCTAGGCGGAAGCAATGCAGTCCGCCATCGGTGCTGTTATGAAGCGCAGGGTATAGTCTGACTTTGCGAGAAACACCAAAGTAACGATTTAGACGATAACTACTAGAATGTAATAAATGAACTAGCGGGATATTTAGGCTTCTGTGGCAATAAAAGTCGGGTGTACTTACTCCGGCGTTAAAAAACGCGTAAGTAATTTTCATCGTAGACTTTCGGCACCTGAAGTCGGAGAAGGAGACGGTGTTCGTGGCAAGGAGCTAGGAGGTTTGTATTAGCACTACATCTAATATACAAATTGAATATCAATATTTATTTCACCTTCCATGTGCATAGAACAAAGACTAGCACATCATATGCGGCTTGGATGAGATAGGGAAGGAAAGAAAAGGATGGCATCGAGGTATAGGAGCATCCGCTGCTGTTAGGCAGATTGATAGGTTTCAAGCCAGCCGTGACAAGAGCACCCGCTATGAGGAAGGCGACTCTGATAATATCAATTAGTATCTGCCCAACAAGGAATTCGAGAAAGCGAAGTAACAGAAACTTACAGCAAGCCGAACGTTGGAAGCAAAATGAATTTATTATCTCTAAATATAACTAGAATCCTATGGAGAAATTAGCAGTAGTAGCAGCAAGAATTCAACAGAGCAACGAGTTAAATAGGGAATTTCTTCATACCTCACTTGAAGCAGCGCCGCAGACGAAAGAATGCACAGCATCTCGGCAACAAAGTTAATATAGGATGTCAAGTGACAGTACCCAATTCTCGCCAAATAGAACGATATCCAAGCCGCCGAAGTAACAAGCGTAGAGACTCTAGGGAATCAAAGTATTTATTAGTCGAGGATCATAAGCAGTCGGATACGTCGAATAAGCGTATAAGTAATATTGCTACTAACCTAGTCAAAATAAACAGAAAGGATACAATGTTAAAGCGCCTGCAGGAGATAAATTCAACGTCATCGATAAAAAAAAGCCAGAGTGCTATTAATTCATCAGTTCGCATGAGATACATGGGGGAAATATTGACATCTAAGTTACTCCCAAATGTAGCCTCCACTATATCCATAAAAAATGATTGTCAGCAATGGCTTGGATACGAACATAAATAGGGAATGATAGTTAGCACAAAGCCTTACATTGCAAAGTAGAACAATAGCTGCAATAGATATGTTGCCTCGATGTAGGATTGAGTAGGGAGGTAGAGGTATCCCCAAGGGTTGGCAAGTTCTGGTGATGTAATATTTGACATGTTGACTAACTATTCGCAGTCAAGTCATCGGTCAACGAACAACTAACTTTCTGTCGATGCATTCAATTGAAGACTCAAGGTCGAAGGGGAATATGGGGCGATTGCTAATAACGTCCTCTGTCCTGTATTTCTTCTGTCAAGGCGCGGGATCGAAAAACCGGCAAGCTCCTGTACTGAGAGTCATGACTTAAATTTTAGCTGGTTGTGGCGTGGGCAATGGATGGTCCTCACATATGAGATGGCTCGAGGATGGCATTCCCCCATCTCTTATTTTGATCGGATCAGCCAGCTAATCACCACCGACTTGGTGTTGGATGCGGAGTAGCCCTTGTTTTTGCTTGAGTACAAAGTAATTTTGCGCCACCGATACACCAGCCTGGCGGCCCCCGTCACTAGTAAAAAAAAGACACTATCCCGCTTTCCAATCTTGGCAGAAGCTGAATCTAATCTCTGGCTATCATCAGGAACATACCGTACTGTGCCTCTGTCACATATGTCAAATTCGAAGTTGCTTCTTACTCGGGAGGACTGTGTCCTGTCATGTTAAGCCAAAGGTGTCAAAGCGAGAAAGCTTTGTCGCAGTCGCGGCAATTCTTTCTCCGGATATATCGTTTGGATGTCTTGCGGCGCTCGACTCTCGAAAAAGCTAAAAGGTTTCAGCATCGACCTTTAGAAGTAGTGCAAGCCGCTCGGGAGTCTCCTTGAATCCGTTTGTGAATGTGGAATAAAAAAATGGTGAGTGTGCGCAAAGCTGTTGCGTATCGAGGTGGAAGTGATGCTTGTTATTCCTAACCAGAATAATGACTGAAGTGTTGCAGTCTGCCATGGTGGTTCGAAAGGGATTATGTTTACGGAGTGTCGTTGTTGATGCCCAGTTCATACGGATCCTTGCTAGTGATTCATTATACGCTTCAGGTGTGTAGTTGAGGTACTCAGGACAGACCGTTTTTATGCTACCTTTAACGAATTACACAAAAATATCTCAAATGAAGTTGACGGAAAGAGCGCCTCAGTTCTCCTTCGATACCACCCTCCTCCTTCGACGGCGTGCACAAATTCAGCAAGGTGAGGTAACTGCTTGACAATTGCAGACTGACTCCTCTCAAGATATTTTCGACGGTTGTAATATACAGTAAGGTACTGAGGAGTGAAAAAGGCCAAGTCTAAATAAACTACTAGCGTTGTTCTTACCATTCCACTACATCAATCGTCAGTTCTGGAATTTTGGTGTATTGACTAAAGTATTCGAGGTATTCCGGCCATCAGGTCTCTTCAAGTGTAGATAGGTCCACATCTCTATTCCTGCTAACACCAGATTTGATCTCAAGCTGTCGCCGGTCCTGTAAGCCTATGCTTTTCGAATCGAAGTAAGAATTCGCGGAACTGATTATTACTGTGCGTGTATCGTCGGTAATCGTTGTCATCACCAGTAGAGACTTCTTGCTGATCTCATTTGGGATTCAATCTGAAGACAATAGCCCGGCGGCTTTGTGCAAGGACTGCCTGAAGATTGTCAGTTGTGATCTCTGTAGGAGCTGCTGCTGGACGTGATAATGCTGAGATGGAATGTCCTTATTACCTTTAATTGAATCTCTTCTTCTTTTCTATGGCCATCCTATAAATATCGTTTTCCTTTCTGTGCAATGGCAACTACTCCCATACAACCCGAGGTTCCGTTCGTCATCACTACTACTTTCATAGCCCCGACCCAATGTGCAGAATCTGTTGACGGGCTTATCGAGAATGATGGGTTCTATCTGTTCCTGGGACGACAATTACATCTTGTTATGCTCTAGGGTATTGTTCTAGCTTTCTGTTGAAGAGAGAGAGAGGGTATCGCAAGCTGGTATGAGTTCTGTTGTCTGCCCCGCTGGCTACACAACTCAAGGCCCTTTCACATCAAATTACATTGCCTGTTGTCCTAGGTACTAATTCTTCTGGTATTTCTCAATGCATTGTGCTGACCCTCTTCAGTAGTTGGGACGGATTCGCACAAGGTGCAAACCCTCCTTCAGATCGACTTGCTTTCGGCGGGTCTCGCTTCAGGAATATATTTGGCTCGATCATTAGGATCACCTCGTATAACAACTCAAGCGTCAAATTATCTTCACTATTCACAGCAACGAACTCTTTGGATCAAGCATTCGCATAAACATATGAAGGTTTCGCTCTCAGTGCCACCATAGATAGTCGCCAGCACAACTCCTCCTCTATGATCAAGACCAACGGCAAAGGCAACTTCAACCTCCACCTCAACAACTGGGACGCAGACTGGAATCTTCTCGGATCCCCCGAGCGACTCAAACACTGCAAATGCGAGGGTTCTGGCTGGAGCAATTGTTGGAAGTACCCTAGGAGCTCTATTTTTGTCAGTGATCATCGCTGGGCACTACGTTGTTGAAGAAAACGCTCTCCGACCCATACTTCAAACCCGAACTCGAATTATCCAACATATAGCTCTCATATAAGATTGAACAATAACAGGCCCACAGCGATGCTATATCTGAGTCAGCTTGCTCGGTCAGTGCGGGGATGCATAGGGTGGCGGTCGATCGGTACGACGAGAATGTTTTTCGTGAACTTCTAGTCGGGACTTCAGTCATCCAGCAGCAACAGCAGAGCATACCCGGAGAGTTGGAGGCAAAGTGTGTGTGTGGCTGTGCATGAGATGGATGCTGGTCCTAGACTTCCGAGAACAGCTGCGAAGAACTTGCTGACTCTGCCCCCTCGATCGCCATAAGCTCCTGCTCTGTTTTGGTTTTTTTCTTTCTCGTGTGTTCACTGTAAGGGTGCAAGGAGTTGGGGCGTCGCACGAGGAGGCACTCCTTGAGAACTCTGTTTGGGGTTTGGTTCAATTCATTTTGTATTTCTTTTCACATTAGGTGGACTTGGGCAATTGTTCATTGGAGCTGTGCACCCAGACTGAGCATCTGATGAATGGCTTTGAGCCCTAGTTTGTCTATCCATCTATATCTTCGTCCCAGACTCGCTTCCCTTTTGCCCCTCAACCCCGATCATCCCCTCACGGTACGTCAACAATTGCCCACCATGCACGTCTTACCCTGCGGTGTCACCTAAAAGGGGCGAGGCCAAGAGGCCAAACCCAGCCAGCCACCCACAGTCCGAATTGGCACATGTCTTTCGGATCACGTCTGTCGTCCACACGACTTGGTGTGACAGGCGCTCACGGCTTCTTCGTTTTACCTTCTTCAATTCAATCATGTCGAATCCACCTGCTCCACCACCAGTAGTTGCACTTGCACCTTGGACGTTGAAAGGGACTATTTACTCCTTCATGTTCTACATCTCACCCTCCTCGGCCCAGAATCTCCAAAGCAGCAAGTCCCTCTTGTACTCACCGCTTGAAGCCGCCTCCCCGTTTTCAGACGGCAGACTCGTCGGCGGCCTAGCTTCTGTCCAGATAATTCGATACACCGAGTCGCCCGTCGGCCCCTATGACGAATTGATTATCGTCCCGGGCAACATTGAGTATGAACTTGACACCAAAGATAAAGATGGGAGTCTGAAGCGCGAAACGAAAAAGAATCTCAGGGTCACGAGGATTTATGTCAGTCAGGAGGCGACTTGCTGGAATGGTCGGAATAGTGAATCTCACTGAATCTTTGTTATAAACCGCAATGCTGACAAGGTAGATTGGAACATCCCCAAACATCTCGCAGATTTCGAGTTCAAGCCATTGCCGAACAAGGCAGTGCGCATCTCGGTCTACCCTCTTGAGACCGCTGGTTCGGGTACTCAGAGAGTGAGATCTAAATCGCCGTTCTTTTCGGCAATTTATAAGCCAATCACATATGCGCCATCCTTTCCTCTCTCAACAGCAGCGGCGAAATATGTCGGTTTGGATCTGAGTCTTGTGCAGCCACCTCTTCCGGATGGAACGGACTCTTCTGTGGCAGAGCTGGTGGGTACCAAGCAGTGGCGTTGTGTCATGCCGCATGAGTGGTCGAGCAAGGCATCTTTGGGCTGGTGGGATCTGAAGAGGGGGCAGGCAAGTGAGGAAGACGCCCTACTTGGTGGGGGTGGTGATGTCCAAGGGGACGAAACGTCCCACAATAATTGGTGGCCGGGGTTCAGCAGATGGAGGATTGGAATATTGATGGAGAATGCCACGATCAAATTCCCAGAAGGGGAGCATTGGAATGGACCTGAGGAGTGATACATTCGCCAGCAGGTGTATCTTGTTTGTCTCCTCTCGTGGACGTGAAGTAGTTCGGTGATCTAAGTTTACGTTATATTCATCGAGCTTCTTTATCCTGGCAACCTCAATCGAGGAGATCAAGACGTAATACCTTTGTCTTCAAACATTCTCGAGCCTTCTTATAGTGAGATGGCCATGCCAGCTGTCTGGATGTAGTTTCTCAACATTTCTTGCAAGTTTGCAAGTTGCAACTGCTTTAATAGGGGCGCACTACTATTCACAGCCTTAACCGAGAATCTAACTTAAACGAATGAAAATAACTTTATTTTGGCAAGGTTTTAATTAATTAACCGCCGTTTTAAAGCTCTTTAACGCACATTAGTGCGTTTTAAAAAAGCGGTAACGCACGACAGTTAGTGCTGTTGCACAGGAATACGAGCACACTATTGACTACACTGGTCCTATAAGTGCCAACGTTACTACTAGTGTAGCGTGAAAACGAATCCGGCGTTTAAGAGCACAAGGCGTCTCCTTCAGGTTGTGGTCTACAATCTTGGCCCTGTGATATACATGGGGAAAACTATGAGATATTAGCGATAAAGATAACTACACAAGGATCTCACCTACAGGATTACAACCGAGGATTTTCCCCGCGTCTTCGTTATTTCCCCTACAGGTACCGGGGTCTCCGCGCGTATCGCAGTTCTATTATATACGTAAGTAAGGTAACAA
The DNA here is from genome assembly GCA_020746875.1 of Rhexocercosporidium sp. MPI-PUGE-AT-0058. Classification (NCBI taxonomy): domain Eukaryota; kingdom Fungi; phylum Ascomycota; class Leotiomycetes; order Helotiales; genus Rhexocercosporidium; species Rhexocercosporidium sp. MPI-PUGE-AT-0058. The sequence continues at coordinate 112,355 of JAGTJL010000014.1, read as the reverse complement.
TCTAAGGTAGGTAGATCTAGAGGTAGGAGAAGATAAGCCGTACAAACCAAGCAAAGGCGCTTGAGGCGAAGCAGAGGATAAGGCTGACCCGTAACTTCATACTGATACTTAAAAGACAAGAGGTGAATGTGAGAGTTCCTTGACGATTGATATGAGTCGTGAAGAGTGAAGAGTGAAGAGTGAAGAGTGAAGAGTGAAGAGTGAAGAGTGAAGAGTGAAGAGTGAAGAGTGAAGAGTGAAGAGTGAAGAGTGAACCAATTTCTCGACTTGAGGTCCCCCTCATATACCTTACACGCTGCTACTAGAACTGCAATACCCAAATACAAATATCTTCATAAAGCTGAAGGAACTCTTATTTTTGCTCTTCTCCTTGGCCAACGATTTTTAGTGGTTTCGTTTGAAGTGAAGCACAAGCCACCATCTTTATTGGTCGCCTTGTTTACCAATGGACACGTAACTTAGTAACAGAGGATAATTAATTAAGTTCACTAAAAGTCGCTTGAAGGTAGGATGGATAATAACTTAGGATACTCGACTTTTGGTGAGTTTAATCAGCTGTCTTATGTTGTTATATGTCTTAATATTCAGCCAGACAAGCACCGAAAGTAGGCGTACTTTTCCCAAAAATGTATAAACACTGCCAGTGCAACAATTAAAGCCCAGCACATTATCATTACGAAGATGAACTTCTACTTACCACTTAATTTATTGGACTTTTACAAGTCTAACACCGGAAGACATACTAGGTGGCACGGGATTTTATTTATGCGGGGCTTGGCCTTCGTGAATAACTCGTCAAAACTCAACTTGGGGTTGTGCTTTGAAAGGAGCAATTGAGACAAACGGTCAGACCATACATGCCGGAAAATCTACCAGAGTTGACCCCGTCTTCTATTGCATCGAGTAAAAGCAGAAATTCTCTTGGGCTATTGAACAAACATTTCAAAGGTTTCCGGAACAGAAGGCGAACCTGGGAAAAAGTTTGTCTCCCATAGAAACTATCCAAATACCCTTTTGGGGTGTGATCACCAACAAGCATCATCTGCAGGTTTCGTTTATATCAGGGGCTATCATCTGATTTCCGATGCCTGTTCCGAGCTCGCCGAACCTTGTTCGGACCGCACTTGTACTTCCTTCTTCATGGCAAGCTGGAACTTTTGCGCCTAATTATAATTAGCACTGTGTATTTGGATATCTTGAAGCGAACTCACCCAAGCAGTAAACTCATCCTCCTCGTCCTTCCAGTCTTTTTCCAATAACTGCACAACTGATAATCCACTGTGAAAGCATTGGTCCATCCGCTCATCGATCTCCTTTCCATCCAACTCGTAGAAAGCGTTGACTAGCTCATCAGCCATGTCGGGTATGCCCTTCATGACATCCAGTACCTCATCCACACAAACAACGATCTTCGAACTCTGGTTTGACTCTACTACTTCTCTGGAGGTGGATTCTGGCAGCGGAAGCTTGGGGAGAGTCTTGAACCGCCTCTTTACCACTGCTTGATACATGAGACTTAGGAGCCGCAGCCGTTGCAACGAAGACTCCAGTCTAGGACGAATCTTCTCGGGATCATTGCTGGGGATATGTCGTTGATTTCCAAACATGCCATCCACCGCTGCCTGGGCGTCTTCGTCGTCTCCGCTTGCTGCGTCTCCTTCATTATCGCTCTCCCCATCAGACTCTTCCTCTCCCCACTCCCGCAACTCCTCCAGGGCATCCTTCAGAGTCGCCCTGTATTGTTCTGCCTTTGTGACAACCAGTCCTGCAATCCCCAGCTTCTTCAAGCCCATCACCGCATCACAGGCTTGCCAAACAGTGCCAGTCATAGCCAGACTTCCCTTGCCCTTTGTTGACCCTGTCCCATTCTTTGCATCGTCGCTCAAGATGTTGCCATCCAGAGGTATAGCCTTCACTAACGTTCCGAATTCCGCAAAGACTCTGCCAGCCTGGTATTTCAGCTCCTCATTCATAATCTTTGTATATCTCGCTTCATCGCATAGTTCAACCGCCGAAGCAAGTCCAGGAAGAGGGCCGCTAACAAGCTCTCGCATCACGGTCGTGATAGCAGATGCCGTGAAGGGCTTGTTGATCATGAGGAGGGAGAGTTTCGTAGAGTGCGCGCGTATGAGGGAGGCTGCATCGTGGGCAAGATCGAGGGGCAGGACTTGGGGTGTGCTTGTCACATTTCTAGAGGGCGCAGCTGGTGTCTGGAGCTGGGTAAGGAGTGAAAGAGCTGTAGCGACAGTTGACCGGAGGGCTTCAAGATCCTCTGCTGCTTTGCTACCGGACCTGGTCATTTTGAAGATTGAGGATACTTGTGCGTCGTATCGTTGGTACCGAAGCCGTGGTGTTGTGTTGTCTTTGTAGCTGGTGTGCGGGGGAAAATAAAATATAATAAATTCGAGAACGCGGAATTTGCCCCGCATTACAATAACATGTGGTCCACCCACAGCGCCCTGGCCATCACTTTGTACAGTACCGTGAAGGGAAACTCTTCATTAACGTCAACAAGTCAAATCAATTCAAGACCGAGGTTAACAGCCTCGACCTCCCATTCTTCGAAAAGAGAGCCAAAGCCAAAAGTCGTTATGAATAGAGTATGAGGAATGCTATACTTCATGTCATGGCTTGCCAATCAACATTCAGACAGAACTTCGACTGAAGATGCCAAAACCAAAGCAACACAGTTTTATGTTACCCATACCACTGTCGTCTGTTATGCTTGAAAGTAGTCGATACAATTTGTCAAATCATCCGCATCAACGCTCTTCCTTGTTTCTTCATTCTTTCTCGATCAATTTCCACCCGCGCTTGCTGTTGCTTTTGCCTTGTCCATAACCTACCCCTCAATGTCCAGTGTACGAGCTACCATTCTTGCAAGCAGCGAGACATTCCGCTGACCCAACAATACTTCCTGTTCCCACTGGTGGTATGCCACTGGCCGCTGCACCGAAGTCTCCTCCCCCGTACGAAGCTTTTACGAGATCGTCTGGGAACATGTACAGGCTGTTCAACAAATTCAATGTTCCCTGGTCCTCGGAATTGAGGGCAGAGACGAGAGTTGCATTTGTACACCCTGATTAAGTCAGTCTTAATCCTAACTTACCAATCCTTCTCGAAGAGCAGCGTACCGGTGTTTTGCATCGTGTGCAGACTTCCTTGTGGGAAGATAGTCATCTTCCCAGGCGTTAGAGTCTGTTTGACGACCCTCGCTCCATTTTCTTCCATCATGTATGTGTTTGTTGTTCCTTCGACGGCCACCACAAGATTGGTTGCTCGCGGATGCATATGGGGTGGAAGCATTGCACAGGGTCCAAGATTCAGCATAGCCATAGTCATCCCCATGGTGGTGAGGGCAGGGAAGGTTGCCTGGCAAGTGTCAGAAGCTTCTTTGAAGAGGGGACTGGCAGCCTGGAGAATCACTCACTACATTGGCGTTGACCACGGACCCAGGAGTGTAAGTGTAGCTCTCTTGAGCTTTGAAGTCAAAAAGCCAGTCGGAGTCCGATGAGAGGAGCTTCAAGCGGTCGAGTTGTGTTGCAGATCCTTTCAAGGATGCAACTAGCTGGGGATTCACTGTTGTGTCAACTGCATTAGCTGCCGTGGTCAGCAAGCAGGCGATGGTCAGATGAGCAAGCATCTTGTTAATAAAGTAAAACACGACGGCGAAAGGTTGGGTGGAGATTTAAGCTCTGTCAAATGATTTGAGACAAGGGACACAACAGCGCTCACAAGTTATTCGCAAAAAGGTATGCCTATTGTTGCCAGCGAAGTCTTACATTTATACTCTTGTTCCACATCTCGACGTGGTCATGTCCAAGTAAATTGTGGCACAGTAACCTAATCTCAGCCTTCTTCCTTCTTACTTCTCATGGGCAGGTAAAAGGAGCTCAGCGATGGATCCGAAGGATTTTAGTACCTAAACGAAGGACATGCATTCAGGATGGAAGATTGGCGAGCATCGGCTACGTTGTTGATTCGCCTGCTTTGCCGCATCAGCACTGAAAATAGCTCTGTGGGGGCCATGGTCAACAGTGACATCTCATTGGAACCAAAATTCACCATGTGAAGGCTGGCATAGAGAGAAAGCACAGTAAGTGATATTTAAAGCGTTAAGTAGCGTTTAGCGCACGTGGAATGTCATTGACTTTAAAACAAACAGGCATTGACGATCTCAAATCACATCCATGAATATTGCTCGCCAGTCGTACAGAAAGTTGAAATCGCATTATCAAACATTATCGCTCATGTAATTGTATATATTAGTATTTCAAATTCCGGTCAGCCTCTTGAATTCATCGGTTGTTCCTTCACGATGTGCCTGGTGGTATGCAATGGTTATTCCCTGTTTCCCGGATTGTGACCTATCAAAGGAACAATTCTGGTGTCGGGCTGCACAGAAACGCACAAATTTCGCTCAGCTCAAATACTGTGATAAAATATTGACTTCTAGGCCAATTGGAGTATGCTGCTTCCGTGGCGTGTGAGCATACCCTCGCTTGATCGAGTGAAGGTCAGCAGCTATCATTATCTCGAAGATTGCCTCCACTCGCTATATTAAAATCAGTACTCTTCTTGAATTCACCTCCTGTTTCGTCACTCTCATCCTAATACAATCTCATCGATCTCTCGCAGCATCTTTGGGGGAAGAAGACCACCGTTCGGCTTAGAAGTCTCTCTCAGACCAGATGGAAGCAGAGAGTCAAAAGCGGAGTAGAGCATGCGGATTATCTCAGAAGATTCGTTTGAAATGATTGTTTCTGTTTTCTTGTCCCAAAGAACAGGAACAGTGAAATGTGCGGAGTAGCTGGGTTCTGCTTTGAAGTAGAGCTGGGAGAGACGGGTAAAGCCGTAGAGAGGCTCGACAGGATCAGTACCATCACGGCTTCTGAAGAACCTCCAGTCGTCAGCTGTGTTGGTACGGGCCTGGGGGGAGATCTCACCATCCTTCCGGGAAAAGCCCCCAGTCCAAGTTGTCCATTTGAGTGATGTCCTCGAGGCCTTTCAAGGTCCTCACAAGATTCGCACGCGAGGCCCATGGGCAACCGAGATTAATGTACAAGACCTTGTGGTACGTCAGATCCGGCTCTGTATAGGCTCATCTCCATTTTGACTCACATAACTGTTCTTCCCGGGAGGGAACTGGGCTCCTGGTTCAGATGATATCCACGATCTAAAAGATGAGACTTGACGTTTGAAGGTTCCATTCTCTTGCTCAAATTTGTAGATATTACTCTCGGTCTTCGTGGTGTTCTGCTCTGCCATCTCTACCGACGTTTCTTTGGTAGCCTGGGGTATTTGAGCAGTCTACCTGCGGATTGGAAGTTGATCGTTTGACGCAAATTGGATTGGACGTTGTTTGTGCTAGTATATTACATTTTAGGCGTGGGAAGAGTTTTGAATGAGCTTGATATCTTGTTGGTAGCTGATTTGCAGGATGAGGCGGGGTTGGCTGAAGGACATTTATATTTGCGAGCCTTACAGTTATTAGTTATTCAGTCTCTGAAAAGCCCAAAGATTCCCTGAGAACAGCATATCAATCCACTCGTCCAGTCTGGCGAAGTCGTCATGAAGCTTCTTGGATTTTGAGATGGGGGGGTTGGGACTCAATGATTTCTACCAAACAGCCGGACTGGGAGGCAAGAACCAACCAGCTAATAAGTAGTCGCTCATACTCCAACGGGGGAAGAACACTACAAATAACATACAGCGATCTTTAATAACCACTTGGCTAAGAAATGTCATTTGAGACAAATGAGTCATATCCAGCGCCTCCGACACAAATCTGCTAGTCCAACCAGTGGCTCGGCTTTTGACCCATGCCAATCCATACATGATACTCGAAGTCTATCACTTGAGATTAAACTTCAAAGTTTTCGTCCAAATCATCCGAATTTTTTTATTCCACAGGAACATCGGTATCCCCCCAACGAACAAAACTCCAATAAAAGCAGCCCCGAGTTCAATATATGCGGCTTGGAAGCCTTGAGACGCGATCCAGCGCGGAAAGTTGTTGCTGTTGAAAAATATTAATTTAGCATGTGACAAGTTCCAAAAATTGAGAGACGGGAAGGATATACCTGATGGGAAAGCTCAACGCGTTTCGGCCACCACAGACAAGCACCAAAGCAGCCCCACTCCAATGAGGAGTAGACTCTCCGATCCAAACCCCGGTAATAGCAGAGAGCGCGACAAAGCCACAGTAATACATTGCGAAGCTGATGTGGATGCCAATCCAGCCAGCACCAGGGTATTTCTCGGGGTTGCCTGCTACAATACCATAGAGAACCAAGCCGCCAAAGGCAAGAAGTCCAGGTAGGATGAAGTTAGGCAGGATATGCTCTGGCTCCCGCAGTCCCCCATTCCGTCGTGTCAAGATGCCGGAGATGCGGTCAACGGTGGCTCCCGATAGCCCAAGTGCAATCAGAGCCCCAAAGAATGAGCCAGCTTGAGCAGTGCCCACAGCGGCGGAAGAGAAATTCCAAGGTGGGTGCTCGAGTTGAGTTGAGTAAGTGATGGACTGGGCAACGAGGCCGGCGAAGAGGAGGGAATTGAGGATGAGCACCCAAAATACAGATGGATTTAAGAGCGACAGTACCATTTCGACGTAAGTCATGTAGAATCTCCGCAGTCCATTCTGTTGATACTGGACTGGAGATAATTGGCTCAAATAGCTCATTGAGGGGGGAGGACTGTCTTCTAGAGTGTCTTGTTGAGGGTTCAGGCCCGCGGCAACTTCTGCTGCGACAACCGAGACATTTCCGTATTGATCTGTGATGACGAACTGGCCATCTATGAGAGCCGCAGCTCGTAGGTAGAGGGTCTCTGGGAGGCAGAAGATAGCGACGACGAAGGAGAAGGCGGAAAAGCCGGACCAAAACCAGTAATTCATTCTCCAGCTAGAGCTCGCGTGCTCAACAGCAAAGGGAACTGCGACAAGAAGCGCAGTAGAACCAGCTGCTGTGGATGCCCAATAGATAGCTGAGGAGATGTTAGCATGCTGCTCTCGGATTTTCGGGAGACGACGTACACATCCAAAGACCACGACGATGGAGGAAGGTCATATCAAGGATCATGATTGGAAGCTAGCACAGCCATTAGAATCGTTAAGTTATTATGGATTAGGGCGAACAGGTGACCTACCAAGCAATCGCCGATACCACAGCTCAAGCCTTGGAGACATCTCGCTGCAAGATGGCTACTGAAATCAAGGGATTTTGCAGCCCAGACAATTGAAGCGAGCATGAGAGCATTGTTGAGGAGAAAAATAGCTCGACGTCCGAGCATCATTGAGAGGGGCACGAATAGGAAGTTCCCAATGCCCATGCATAGCGAAGGATAACTTGCAAGCTGCGAGATCTTACTTGGATCGAATTTCTGGAGAAGTGTTAGAAAGATCCGAGGCCGAATGGAGAAGGGAGATGGAGGTTGTCCCTACCCCTCGTGTTTCGCGCATGTACTCTGGGACGATTTCCGAGAAGAACAGGGGCGCTGACTGGACTACTCCAAAGCCTGCGGTTCCAAATACACAGAGAGACACGAGAACCACGGCCCGTCGCCAGGTAGGCCATGTAAGGGGATCACGAGGATCGTTGGACGGGATTGGGATCTTGCGGATCTGGCCATTGCTATGAAAGAGCCTGACGGTGCCTTCGACCTGCTCACCCTCGCCAGAGAGGGCTGGCACATCCTTCTCATTCTCGTGCTCAGCCGTGTTGGTGTTGCTTTTCTCGGCGGAGTGAGGCGGGATGACGGCCATAGTGGTGGTGATAGATACTACTGGTTTGATTAATCTGCGCTTGACGGGGGCGAGAATACGAGCTGGAAAGCACATGCGTTTAGTTTTTATATAGAAACCCACACAAAGGATGTCTGGAAGGCTCCAAGTGGGCACGCCCCTAGATATATGAATACTTTTAATACTGGTGAGAAAGGGAGCTAGCTGATGGGAGACGGTCCTGAGGGGTTGCCAGAGCACGTCTCCCCATACTCAACAATTCGACCGCGACAGCGAATGCCGGATCTTGTTGGCTGGACCAGGTTTAGTTGACTGTGTAAGGTGTCTTTCTTTGTCTTTGATCACCGCACCAACACGTTCGGTCTCGGTGCTGTACAGGGGTAGGAGAACTCGAGCGAGTTCGGGCCGATGAGCGTGGCTGGTTCCTGTGATAGTATTTTCGATGTTTTTATTAGGTTTCATAGTTAATTAGTGATCATTCGAGCGCCGCGTGGCCCGAGGGCTTGTGGGAGGCTTGGCCCATGGAGAGAGAGGATTGGGGATTCCGACATTCTGATATTCTGATATTCATGATCTTGGGGGTGCGGTTTCATTTCAGGCGCATCCAGAAGCAGTTCCAGAGAAGAGCGTCCAGCAGCAAGTTTCGCGTTCGGGCCTACGGACTGACTGGACGTGGCTTGTTGGGCGTTTCGGGCGTTTCGGGCGGGTGCTTGGCTTAGATATAGAAGTAATTATGCAAAGCACGTGATTGTTCCAGTGGGTTGCCGTAGAGTAGCGCAGTTGGAACCGCGCCTCCACTCCACTCACTCCCCAGTGTCCCCCCAGAGTCCCCAGAGTCCCCCGTTTACCCCATATTTGACTTTAAACCTTCATGTCCGATTGCATTGCTTCGCAATATCTAACCCCGATCTTTTTGTTGTCTTGTCTTCGGTCCGGTGACAACAACTAGAGAGTCGCTGGATTCGCTAGATTCGCTAGAAGCAACTGCCACCGTCAATACTCAACCCGTCCGACTCCGCCAAACAAACCTTCTTTTCTTCCTCCCTTCCTCTCTCTTCATTCCCCCATGGATACCGATAGGCTGAGATCTTCGACCGATGTTACACTAGTCTCAGCGGCAGCAGCAGCATCAGCATTAGCTTCAGCTTCAGGTGGAGATGCTGATAGCACTCATTCGACAAACCAAAGTGGAGGGCACGACGACAATACCATCATCGCAGCCCCTATCCTCCCACCAGCCTGTTCACGCTGCCGCAAACAGAAGGTAGAGCACCTCCTCCCCCACTGACTCTTGCAAAGTCCCAGAAACCCCCCCTGGTGACCTTATCCTGAGATGCTCACACGCTAACCTCAGTCTCTTGATTGGTCTAGCTACGATGTTCACGAGATCTCCCATCCTGCAAGAGATGCAGAAACATTGCATCCATTTGCGAATATCCGCAGCCTCCAGATAGAAAATTCTTAGCATCCAAAAGAGTCCAAAGTGCCAAGGCTCGTGCTCAACGCGAGTCGGAAAGTTCTGGCTGGCAAAAGCCCCCTGATGGCGAGCCATTAGGCCTCCATCGACCCACACCCACCAGTATTACGGGTCGTCGCGAGTTCGATGGTAACCATCAATCCAAGAGAGAACTCAGACCAGGGGATTACCGTGCATCTACACCTCCCATTAATGCTGTATTGAGGAGGACAACACTACCGTCGCCCGAAGTTGCTATTTTCTTGATCGACATTTTTTTCTCCCGATTGTACAATGCCACTTTACTCTTTCATAAGGCGACGTTTCTGTCAGATTACCATGCCAATAAAGTCCCCGACTTCGTTACCTTGAGCATATTTGCTCTTGCTTCAATGTATGTATCCTGAAGGTCGATCCCCTCGCTGAATTGTGCTGCTAAGTCGAACCGAACCCTAGCTTTCTCGGCGCCTCCCAAAATCATGCCCATCAAGATGGCGATGAAGATGGGGTTGATCTTGGGATATCGATGATATCTACCTCAGACTCTTTTAATCAGGGCTTTGAGTGGGCAACTGCTGCGAGCCAACGTGTCTTGCTCCAAGCTGATGTCCCCCGCCTTGAGACTATCCAAGCTTGTCAAAACTTGACCTTGTACTGGTTTTCCAGAGGTCAAATGGACAGAACTCACATCCATGCCTGTCTGTGGTCAACATTCGCTATGCCACTTTTCCATTTGGCTGACTGTTTCCAGACACTGCCTACAGGACGGCTCGTATCCTGAATCTGCATATTCCACACCACCAACGCGGTGGTTCAGATAGCTCTGATTTGTCAAACGAAATCAAGGCAAGGTGTTTTTGGTCATGTTGGGTGACCAGCTGCATTAGTCAAGACAATGCAAATTTCAAGACTATGCCATGGCAAGAAGTGGTCAGCTTACCATTGCCATCTGATGAGGAAACGTTCTCTTCAGGCACACCAATCTCCTCGGAATGTTTTGATGATGATGGGGAAATCATGTCTCTACACCACCCGCTCACTTCCAAATCACCCCCGTCCACCATGGGCGAGCTGGTAAAGCTATATAATTTGTGGTACGTAATATTTCCGGTCTTGCATGGCCACTTAAAGAGGATAGATACGTGGTTGAAACTCACCCTGCTCATTGCGTTCAATTTTATCCATGTACGAGCAACTTATTAATTGGAATTTGCAGGTGGGAAATTCAACATTTTGTCAAACACAAGAGATCCATTGTGGCAGACTCCTCCAGTAGAATCGCAACGCTCTTCGAACTCGACCAGCGACTTGGAATAGTCTTTGACAATCTCCACCCGGACCTCCGATATCAGCAAGCTGACTCCTTCACGTCTCCAAAACTGGATCCTTATCGAATTTTCTCGATCCATAGTTTGTACCGACTTTGTGCTTGTGCTTTACACACATCTATTGTACCGCTGTTTTCTCAATCACCATCAACTCCTCTCGTATCGAAGAAGCTGGTGCGGATATCAGCCGAAGAATCGGTGAGGCACGCGTCACTGATGTTAGACATGGCGTCCGTCTTTCTAACTACTCGTCCTGATATTTCACGACTTCCCAGTATCATGGGATATGCGATGTTCGTCGCTTGCACTGTGCAATTCAAGTCTCTCGTCGCACAGAAGAGGCTGCAACAGTACGGCACAAGCAGTTTCCGAGGGGCAGTTTGTATTCTTGAACACCTCAAGGAGTATTGGGCCACAAACCAAGAACTGGTACGTTTGTATTTAATTCCATCAATGTCTCGAATTACTAAGTATCAATTCTAGTGGGATGCCCTGAAGAATCTATGCGCTTCAAAAGGGGTTGACATCGAGACAATATCGAAGGGCGACAGCCGCCTCAACACAAGCTCTCATGAGCGAGATATTGACCTCGAGAAAATTGTCTCGCATGAGGGAACTCCTCAAGGGGACCAAGGCACAGACATATACACGTATGTCGCATCACAAGAAGCGAAGGCACCTTCGACGCGACGTTCATCAGACACCAGCTCAAATCCAAGGAGACCATCGGCGCAGAACACACCATCGCCCTCCAGTATGGGCGCGGCAAGGGTTGTGGAGAAAGTTAACGCAGTACAGCGAATTGGAGATAATCTAGAGCTATGTAAAGCCAACCCTGATTCCAGGACCTCTCTTTTACCAAATCAACAGCTTAGTCAGAATCCTAGTCCGAAGTCACAATCCCTCTTCACACAAGACATTCCAACATACCCTCGATCTTTTACAGGCAACCCCCAAAGCACCCGACAGAGCTTCAACATAATGCCAAACGGCTTCGTACCTATGGGAGCTGTTGCGGAGGAATATCAGGTGCAGGGAAACTCTGCAGGCATGGGCCATGTACCACTCGAGGCAAGGCTGGGAGCGGGGCAGAGCACGGATAGCTTTAGGGATACGGGAGGCTATCTTGCCACTGGGATGGACGTCGATGGAGTCGACTTTTGGTGGGGTCAATCTTTTGATGTTGCCTCCGAGGCAAATCCTAGCCAAGTAAACGCGCTTCAAAGTGAAGGCGCGGCATATAATTACCAGAACTATATGTTCAGCTAGACGTCTTAGCAAATATCATTTGAATGCTCTACCAGGAGGGGAAAATGCCTTGATCGTGATATTTCAGCTGAGGAAATTGCAATTCTAGTATTAGGTTTTTAAATATAATTAATATTATATAATTATATCTTAGATAAGAACGAAGTTTTTAAGACGGTAGTATATGTATTAGATACCCTCGCGGATCGAAATAGATACTTCTTAAAAATCTTTTATAGTAATAAGATTAATAATAATAATCCAACTTTTACTGTATATAGTATTTTAATTTACTTAAATTCATTAAATCAACTTCGCGGAACTGATTTCGACGTATTGAAGCGGAGATTAAAAGGAAACTTCGATTATAAGGTACATATAACAATAATAAGAATTGAAAAATAATTAATTGGCCGATCGAAGACTTAAATATAAATTCCCAAACACGATAAGATGATCCCTTGGTCGCGCAACCCACTGGGGAGGCGCAACCCCCAAGGCATACATGCTCTGATGGGTGCACATCCCTCTTGGGAGGTGCACTTGAGTTGTCTATTCTCCCTGCGTCGCTTAACCCCGTAGGGCTATATAATACAGGATCGTTATATAATACTAACTGATGATGTGGTAGTATAGTAGGGAGGAGCTTCGGATGTTTCTTTATTGTATGACTGAGCTTGCTCTTCTTACGCATAAAGACCAACACCTGGAGGCTGTACAACAACAGAACACTTTAAACACATTTTATTCAATACACCTTTTCCCCCGTCCTTCTTTTGCCCATTCTTATTCTTTAGATATGTAATATTTTTAGGTTTAATAGATCTGTTATTTGCTAAATCTGGAATGTCCCCCGGTGCATCACTTCATGTGACCTCTCTAGTTGTGTGGTATTGGAAGTCGTTTTCTCCCACAATACTCTCTGTGACTTGATTATTTCAGTCCGATTTCCTAAGGTGTGTATCGAATTCAACGCCATGTATTCATGTCTATTTAAGGGTAAGCGGTGTCGCCTCTGTGGCTATCTCTAAGCCTCGTCTGATGAACATCCTCAACCTCTCATCACAACTCCCAAACCCCCTCCAAAAATTCTCCATGTGCATACCAAACAAACAAATTGTTTCCCTCATTCCCCTTACACTCCGCAATCCTCGCAATTGTATTCCTCGCCGTCGCTCCACACTCATGCAAACTCCCACTGGGAAACAAAGCCTCCGGCATCTTACCAAACGGTGCATCAGGCCAGTAAGTAAATAAGTTACAATGCGCGCAGTCACCACCTAAAAGCACCCACTTCCACTCGGCCTTCTTCGTTTTGACCCTTGCCAAAGCAGCGAGGTTCCCTTCCATATGCCCCGGCGCATCGATCAGGTAGAACGACCCGTCGTCGAAGAAATCATATGCGTGCGGGAATGGACCCAATGGATTCCACACCGGGGAGGATAAAGGCGGCAGTTCAAAGAGCGGAAATGAGCGTAATTCCGAGTCCCAGATGCGACCGTCAAATTTTGAGTCGGGGTTTCTTGGGAACCCCGGCGAGCAATATAAGCTGCTTCCAGCACCGACAATCATGTTGGAGTTTGAAAAGGTAGAAGGAAGCGGGTGCAGGTGGTCCCAGTGACCGTGGGATATAATTACGTGTTTGATGGACTCCGGATCGATGTTCATGGCTCGCGTATCTTGCTCGATGCTCATCTTTGAAGGAAGGGGTTTAAAGTGTTTGTGTAGGCCTTGGATAAAGGGAGGATAAACAGACAAGTCCTGTTGAATCGTCAGCACCCGCGTACATCAAGGGGGATGCATCACTTACATGGCTAATACCCATATCAAACCAGAAATTTGTGTCGGTCTTTGGATGTCGAAGGAGAAATCTCCAAGACGTTGCCGTCGAGGAGCCTTGTGCATCTTCAACCAGGGTCGCGCAAGGGGTCGCCATCGTCCCTGTTTCAAAGGGCGTAATCTCCACGTACGAAGTTGCAGCAGATATCTGGCAAGGCAGCTTTCTATTCTGTGCTGCGCTCATCTTGGTTTGCTTTCAGATTCGTCCAAACAATGAAAGCCCAGAAAACGACTTTGACTGCTTCACAAGCCGGAATAAAAGTAATCACAGCACAGATGGAGCGGATCATGAAAGTGGGCTTGCTCTCCCAACCTCCCCAGTTTCGTGTTAGAGAATGAAATCTGCAACAACATAGTGCCATTACTCTGGTACGTACGTAGTTTCTCACCTCTGCCCTCTCACCTTAGGTCCAGGTCGTTGTCGGTAGCCAACCCGGCATATCTTGAGCTGTATAGGCTGCAACTGTCTACTTACTGTCATTGTGCCATATTAAGCTCCCAGTAAAGTTCTAGAAAGTGTCACCTGGCTGGGGCAAAGTCGCGGCATTCTCCGTGGGGTCGCCCGAAGTGCTCGAGTTCGGTCCGATGATTCGGAGGGATGACATAAAGTTCCAATGACAACTACCCAATAGTAAGCTGAAGTGGAACACCAGGTAGAATCAAAGTGTCTGGGTTTAAGATGCCCTCATCATGTCAATATTTGGAACGAAACGGATTCTGGCTTGAGTCGAAGAAAGGGGAGCTGAATCTAACAATGCACGTGACCTACCCTCTCCTAATCCCCACTGGGTCTCCATTTCCAGTCACGAACATTCCCTTTGGAATTTTCAGTACATCCGAGAGTGTGAGTCGCTCCCTTCAATCATCATACCCTATTCAGTTAAGTTCTTACAGAATGTCAGCCAGAGAAAAGAGTTGGCATTGCAATTGGAACTTACATTCTGGATCTTGCCATTCTCGAAAAACACGACCTATTTTTGAATTGCCTTAACGATGATCATATTCAAGGTGCTGAGCCCGGGGCTCACGTTTCCAGAACATCTCCTTTCCAGCAATCTTCTTTAAACGCGTTTGCGTCCCTGCCCTCCACAATCCGCACCGAAGTTCGAACTACAATCATAGCTCTCCTTCAAGACGAATCCTCACTGCTGTTCACAGATTCAGACCTCAACAATGCAGTTTTCCATTCGCAAGAAGAAGCTACGATGCACCTACCCATGCAAGTTGGGGATTTCACGGATTTCATGTGCGCTCGCATTCACGTCGACAACGTGCGTTTAACCTTCCTTCCCCTTCGATCCTTCATCTGACAATCCCAACCCAGTGTTCCAAGCTAGCTGGTGTATCCACGCCATCCAATTTCCACGCCTTTCCGACAGCTTACAACGGGCGATCGTCTTCACTCGTCGTATCTGGAACACCCATCCTGCGCCCTCACGGCATGCTCCTCCCCAACCCCGCTTCCCATACGTACCAATTCCGTCCTAGCAAACGTATAGACTACGAGGTCGAACTGGGGTTCTTCGTTGGCAAGCCTGTGCCTTTCGGTGAGAGGATTTTGAGTGCCGATGAGGCGAAAGAACATATATTCGGGTTTGTGTTGCTGAATGATTGGTCAGCGAGGGACATCCAGTTTGCGGAGATGAGGCCGCTTGGGCCGTTCAATGGGAAGGGGTTTGCCACTACCATCTCGCCGTGGGTTGTTACGGTTGATGCACTTGAGGAGGCGGAGGTGGAGATTGCTGATGTGGAGGCAGTGGCGAGCATGGCTGGGAGGCCGCAGCATTTGCGGCATGAGGGTAAGAAGCAGACATGGAGTATTGGGGTTGAGGTTAAAGTGATGAGAAGTGGGTGGGAAGGGCCAGTGACGGTGGGAAGGAGTGATTTGAAGGCCTTATATTGGAGTCCCGGGCAGATGCTAAGCCATCACGCGAGCTCAGGGTGTGGGCTGAGGACTGGGGATTTGCTTGGAACTGGGACGATTTCTTCGCCAGGAAAACATGCAGCAGATGAAGTCTCGACGTTAGGTTGCCTACACGAGTTGAATATGGCTGGCTCGAGACCCTTCATGCTGAAAAATGGTGAGGAGATCAGTTGGATTGAAGATGGTGATGAGGTGATTATTTCGGGGACAATTGCGGGACCACAGGGGAGCGTAATAGGGTTTGGAGATTGTACTGGGTTGCTTGAAAGTATAATAGCCAAATAGCACGTAATATAAGTCCTTATCCTACTATTTAGACCACCCCACAATTTTTTCACCACTTTGTACAAAATACTTAATAACTTCATAACGCCTTAAATTTTATATAATCTCTTATAAAATGAAAATCCTTTACTAGGTCTAAGCTAATAGTTATACTCTTTTTATCTTTGGCTGCAATTTAAGCTCTTTAAATAGCTTTATAAATGTAGAGACGTACAAGAAAAGAGTCTGAGGCAAGTTTTATATTAAGTTAATTTGTTAATAACATTTTAAATAGAAGGCAAATGGTTTTCTATTACATAACTCACGCGATTTCTAACGCTTCCCTCGCACGCGCACAGGTCACAATCTCTGGGCTAAGTCCTTGCACCACCATTTAGACCACCCCCACATTTGGACCACTCATTTACACCAAAAACAGCGATTTTAAAGTATTAATATCTATCTTTACGAATAGTTAATAAAATTAAATAAAATCTCAATTATGTATTGGATTTCACTTCGGTAATTCGTTGTTACGGACGCTCCTGGACGACCACTGGGTCCTAAAAGGAAATGTTCTAGGAGTCACTGTAATTTTAGGAACCAAGTGGTTCCTAAGAGCACGGCTCCTAAGAGCCAACGGAATCCCAGGACTTACTTATATTTAGAGCATTTTATTTATAATATAATTTTAAAAGTAGTATCGTGGCCGCGGGTTCTTACGACTACGTATTACGTAATAAAGATCGAGATTATAATAAGCAATAAGTCACGTAATAAATCCTTAAATCCGTGGATCCCTCGATAATAAAGGGGATCCAAGGATTTAAGGATTTAGTATCTCGAGGGATTTAAGGGATTTAAAGAAAACGAAGGTTTTATATAAGACTATGTCACGGTCCGTGTATTTACTCGGTGTAAATACGGTGGGTTGTATTGATTTTAATAATCGAGAAGTAAGTGTATTACGTACGAGGAATAAATAATGACTAATATAAGTAAGATATTATTTTCAGTTGAGCATAAAGCTCTTATTTAATAGCAGACGTGCTAGTCTTATATAAAACCTTCGTTTTTTATAGATCTCGAGGATCTTAAGGTCTTCGAGTTTCTTAGATTATTAAATCTTAAAGATTCTGAGATTTATTACGTGACTTGTAATTGCGGGAACCTGCGATTATAATATTATTTTTAAGATTATATTATAAATAAAATACTTTAAATATAAATAAGTCTTAAGACTCTGTTAACTCTTAAGAGCCGCGCTCTTAAGAATCACTCGGTTCTTAAGGTTACGGTAGCTCTTAAAACATTTCCTTTTAAGGCCTAGTAGTCGCCTAAGAGTATCCGTAATATTATCCTTTTCTTAGCTTAACGTGGTCTTCACGCTTAAGTATATTAAAGGAAATATCGACGATTGCCTACGGCCGTCTTCTTCTTTTATTATGCCTTCCGAATTAAATAAGAAAATCCGCGAACGTCTAGCCCTTTCCCGAAGAATCAAATCTTCCGGAATTAAAATAATAGCTTATTTCTTATATAAAAAGACTGAAAAGAAATGCGTTATATTGAATAACGCCGGTTCGACTCGCTGCGCCGAATACGCTTATTTAAGAAAGAAATATAATATTAAAATACTTATAATATATAATTAAAAAGCACTAAAAGCGGCGGAGGATAAGATCGAGAAGTAGGAGCGGCAGATTCGGCAGGTTATGGCCGAGGCCGTAGGCCGTTTAAACCGCCTTACGCGATAGCGTAAGTTTTTAAAAAAATAAAAAATAAAAATACTTTATTATAGTTTAAAAAGTATAAACGAGTTAAAAAAAGTAAAAGCGCGGGAGGTAGCGGAAAGGGAAAAGTAAGCTTTTGCCGCTCGACTATTTACCCTGCCTTCTACTAGCGACTCTTTCGATTTCCTTATTATAAACGAGCTATTACCCGACTTTAAGGAATTCTTTTAAGTAAATCTGGGTTTTATAAATAGAACTTTTAAAGTTATTTAAAGTAATAGAAATTAAATTTAAGTTCTTAAGTGTTTTCGAATTATAAGTATCCTTTTTATTTAATTAAATACTTAACGACGCTGCGGAAATATTAATAGTTTAAAATAGTTTCGATATTGTATTCGGCGTTCGGGTTTATTAGTTATACTTTTATAATAAGAATTAAAAGTACTTTTAGCGGTGCTGGTTCGAGGAGTAATATATAAAATACTAGGTGAATATTTATAATTTTTAAAAGTATTAATTAGTAATTAATTAATCCCTTGACTTTCGCAATTTTAAATAATCTTAGCTTTTTATAATTTAATTTATTACTTAATCGCTTAATTGTAATATTCTTTTTAAATAAATAAACCTTATTCTCTTCTTTTAATATTAGTCTTATACTACGCTTTTTATTATAATAAATAATTAATTTTTATATAATAAATAAAATATCCGTTAATAATTTATTATATAATTATTTAAGCTCATCTTTTTATAATATAGCTTTATACGCGGTCCTTTAACTCGTAATTAATATGTTATATGCCGTCGAGTTGTATCCGTAATTTATATAAAACGGCAATACTTTAATAGTTTCTTAATTCGCGTTATTATATATAAATTAGGCGGTTAAGAGTAATTAAACTTAATCGTCTTATTTATAATTTATATAATATTAAAGATAAGTTTTTATTATTTAATTAATTCGTTTTATTTAATTGTCGGTTTAAAGGTAGAATATTATTAATATTTTCTATTTCGTTTTTAAGAGTAATATTAATGTTTTTTAGAACTTCGAGGTAAAGAGCTTGTCTCGGTTTAAGATAACTTTATTTAATATTCCGTAATTCGCGAAAATCGTTTAAAAGAATACTTACGCTATTATCGGCGTATTTTGTATACTTAATACCGGTATTATATACGCGTATTTTATTATTTTATCCGTTATTATATAAATGAAATCGTAAATAATTCCGGTAATTAAATCTTTTAAAAGTAATAGTTCGATTATAAAGTCTAAAGTAATTAATTTCTATAAGCGTGGCGATATTGTTAACGACCTCATGAGCTTATACGGCGTATAATAGTTTATTTTATTTTATATATATATATTATAAGATAAAATTACGTTTTTAATTACTTTTTTTATTTTTAAGAAATAATATTTTTTAAAAAGCTTTAATAATATTTTAATTATCTTTTAATATTTATAAGCCGGTAGCTTATATTATTTTTTAATAAAGTTTACTTTATTCCGCGTAAGGACGTAAACTCGTTTTTAATATAAAAAAGTTTTAATATTAATAAAAGAGAATCCCTCGCTTAACTACTTCTTTTATTCGATTATTACCGAGTTGTTAATATAACTCTTTTAAATTTTCTCGAGGACCTGACTTATTGTTATTAATTACTTATAATTAACCATTAATAAGTCACTATTCTTTTTAAGTACGGTATGCGACTTATATATCTTATTTATAAGATATTTTAATTTCCTATTAAAAGCGTCGGCTTTAACGTTTTCTATTCCTTTAATATATAAAAATCGAAGTTTAATTATAAAGAGTATTTCGTATTATTAAACCTATTATCGGTTTAGTTTCTTAATAATCGTAAAGTAAATAAGATTTTTATAATTTATTAAAATCCGTATCTCGTAAGAAAATCCCTCGAAGTAGACCTTTTATTTACGTATTACGTTTATAGCTCCCAGTAATTCTTTATTATAAATATTATAATTAAGTTTTATTAATAAGAGTTTCCGCGAATAATATATAATTAGTTATTATCTGCCGTCTTCACCCGGCTAGCTCAGCACGGCCTCGATAATATAATCGGAAGCGTTTGTTTTTATTATAATTTCTTTATTTAAGTCGAAAGATATAAAAACTAATTTTTTAACGAAGGCTTTTTTAAAGTCTTAAAAGGCTGCTTTTGCTTTATCGCTTTAGTCGAAGCTTTTATTCTTATACGTTAACTCCGTAAGTAATACGGCGATCTTTAAATAATTTTAAATAAATCGTTAATAAAAGTTAATAAATCCTAGAAAAGATTATACTTCTTTAATATTTATAGGTTTAATTTACTTAACGACTGCCTTAACTTTTTAAAGGTTTATAGTCAGTCTTGTAGTAATTATTACGTAGCTTAAAAAAGTGATCTTTTCTTTATAAAAATAGCACTTCTCGGGTTTTAAAAGTATTATAAAAGCTTTTAGCTTTTTTAATATTATTATAACGTCTTTTACGTATTATTCTTTTATTTTAAAGTAAATTAAAATATTATTTAAATAATATATATATATTATATTTAAGTATTACCGTAAAATATTATTAATTAAACGCTAAAATATAATAAGCGCGTTAATTAATTTAAAAAGCATAACCGTATACTTATAATAATTAAAACGTATATAAAATATTGTTTTTTCCTTTTCTTTTTTTGTTATCTTTATAAAGTTATACGCGCCTCGTAAGTCTAATTTAATAAAGATTTTAACGCCGTTAAGCTTGTCGCGTAATTCTTTAGTTAAAGGTAATACGTAATAATCCTTTTTTATAACCTCGTTTAATTAACGGTAGTCGATATATATTCTTCGTCTGCCGTCTTTTTTTAATATAAAAAAGACGTTATTCCTTTAAGGGAATTTAAACTCTTAAATAAATCCTTTCGCTAGGTTTTTATTAATATATTTTTTAATTATTATTAAATTTATAGCTAAATATTCCCGTAATAATTAAAATATTAGCTTTATGCCTTTAACTAACTCGATCCGATAATCGTAATCTTAATATTTAAGCAAGGTGCTATTGCCTAATTCTTTTTTAAATAATACCTTAAATCGTTTATATTTTAACGATATATTACTCGTTATAAGAGTCGTTATCTCGTCTTTTAGCTCTTTCTTAAAAGTTGCGCTTAATTTTCTTAAGCTTTTTATTAATTTCTTATTTTAAAAACAGCTCTTATAATTATTAAATTTTAGCTTTTGCGTTTTCTAATTAATTTTAAGGTTATAAAGTTATATTTATAGTAATCTTAAGATAATATCGTATCTTTTAATCTTAGTTATATCGAATTAAATATATTTAAAATGCCCGCCGATTCCTATATATAATATTTTTATTTATATATCGATTAGACTGTTTGTAATAAGTCTTTTATTAGCGAGTATTAATTAATACTTATCTTTCTTAACTTCGATAGGCAAAAGATATTAAATTATAATAATAAGAAATATAAAGTTCTTTTACGCTTTAAAATTTATTATAATTTATAATTTCATTTCTTAAATATTAACGTTAAGAGTTAAGTAATTACCTTCTCTTATAGCTGCGAGCGTGCGCAAGTTTATTTCTTTAACGTAAACTTTTTTAGTTAATATATTCTTTTATTGCCGATTCTTTAAATCCTTGTAAAGGATATAATATAATTAATATATTCTTAATTTTATAAAAAGTCTAAAAGATTTCTTATAATAAGTCTTTAAGTCGTCTCGAGAGTTAACTTATATTCGGTTCTATAATATTTTTATAATAATTTTTTATACGTTTCTTATATTTATTTATATTATTATTTATTAAAATAATATTTTATTAATCGGGATTAATTAAACGTATATTTAAAAAACGTTATTCTCGACGTCCGCCGTTTTCTAAGTAATACGTAAGTTGTTTCAGAAGATTACTTTATATTCTTCGCCTTATTATAGTCCCCCGCGTAAGACGACCCCTGGTTCGTGTTACGATTCTTGGCGCCTCGTATTCTAACCGAGTGAGCTCGGCATCGCTCGTAGCATCGCCTTAATATGGCAACTATAGCGCTAAGCCTAATCGGGAAAAGCTAAGGGGACCCTTTGTGTATTTATATTAGAGTTCCTTTTTATAAAAAGCTCTCCTTTTCTCTTTATCTTTTTTTTTTTTAATTTTAAGCGTAATTTTAAATTTAAATATAAAGTTATTTCTTATATTATATTAACCTTTAACTAGCCGTAATATAAGAAAAGACTAAGAACCCTTTCGTTATAAAGCGTTATATTTTATTAAGTCTTACGCGTCACATCTTCTTATTTTTATAATAAGTTAACGATAAACTTTAATACTTTAGCTTATTTAATAAATAAATACTTCTTTATTAATAATAAATTATTTTAGAAAAAGCTAGAAAACCTCCTGCCGTTAACTTGCCTTATATAATTTAATGCGCGCTATTCGAACTTTGACTTCGACTTATATTTAATTAATAAATCGATTAATAACTTTAAATACTTTTTTACCTCGTGCTGCTATTACTTCCGACTTTTCCCCCTTATCGACGAAGCTCTAAAAAAAGAAGCGCTTTCTTACGGCTAGGCTTTATTAATACTCTTATCTTTTTAATTAAAACTTTTATAAAAAAACTTAATAACTTTAAAGAACTCGATTCCGACTTAGAAAATAAACCTTAAAACTACTTCGACGCTTCGTTAAAGCTTACCGCTATTATAAAAGGCTTTACCCCCGCTTAATAAGTAAAAGTAAATTAATTAATCGAGATTTCCGTTAGCTTTACTATTACTGCCGCTATTAAGCAGGCCCTCGATTAATATATTATTTATAACCCTCGTTACAAGACTTATACTCCTTCCCCTTAAGACGACCGATCGATACGTGTTCTTACGGCAGACCTCCAGCCAACCGTTAACTATTACTTATTAAAGCTAAACAACTCGGTTCAAGTTATAAAGCCCTTTAAAGTCAAGTACCCCCGTATCCCTTTTAGTAATTATAAGAGTAATATTAAATATAATATCTAAAAAATAAAAATAAAGCTATTTATAAAAGAATACTTAAATAATTTTAAGAGTAGAATATTATAAATCAAGGCTTACTTTTGATATATTATTAGCGAGGCAAAGACTATTATCTTTTAATATATAGACCTCGAATTTGCCGGTACTTTTGAGACTGCCGTCGACGTTTTAACGGCCTTAAATTAACGATTCTTTAATTATAACTAAGTCTAAGCTATTAAGAGAATATATAACTAACTATTAATAAATAATATAATTTATAACGACTTTCGAATTAAATTTACCTTTTATATTATTATTAATAAAATTACTCACTTCCGCTAATTTAAAAACGTATATAAAAAGGTTTCTCCAGCCCTTAAGCGTATAATTTACATAAAAAAGTATAAAATAAACGGAAATTATATAGCCTTTAACAAATTCTTAATTATTGCGGACTGAGAATCCCGTAATATTATATTAAAGGAGGCTATAACGACTTATAAGGCTTAAGCTAACGTTATCTTTAATAGTTACGACGTACGCGGCATTTTTAAGAAGGAAGGCTAGCGTAAAACCTCTCTTACGCCGGTTATAATAATATAAAGACCTTTAATACTAATTTATAAACTATTATTAAAAGTTTGCCTGCGCTTACTATCCCCGGTTTTATTCCTCCGCCGCCCTAAGTCTTTTATACCGCCTCCTACTCTTAGAAACGTCTCTTTTAACACTTGTCTTTATTATAATAAGATTAATTATTAAGCTAGTAAATGCTTTAAGCGCTAAAGAGATTAAGCCCTTAATAAGTTAATTTTTAAGTTAATTATTAATAAAGATTTAAAAATTAACGAGTTATTAAAAAACTCTTAAGCCGTAGTAAAAACTCATACTTCGACGTAAGCCATAACTTATAAAAGGACTTAATATTTAATTTTTATGTTTTTATTAAAAGACGATAATTCTTAATTAATATTAAATTAAAAAGGAATGAATTCTTTATTAAAACACTTATATATATTAATAACGGAGTAAATATTTTCGGTGTAATTAAAACCTCCTTTATATACTGACTCGTTAAGTAATTTAATATTTCTTTTATAATACTTCTTTAATTAATTGTCTTAATTAATTATAATAGCAGAAAAGGCAAGCCAATTAATACGGCTATCTTACTTATTTTAACTATTAATTATCGGCGAATTAACTTCCCTTTCTTAATAACTAACTTAAGAAATACCGACGTCTTAATTAATTAAAAGTTCCTTAAGCATTATAACTTAAAGTAATTATATATAAAGAACCGTAACTAGTTAGAATAGCCGTTAAACATGCCTATACAGCCGTACTTCGACTAGCAAGTCTTTATTAATATTAACCGTTTTAATAAGTTAATTATTAAGTCTTATTAACTTAATATAAAACGAAGGAATACTTTTTTAAATTTAAATAACTATTACTAAAGGCAAGCCAGGATTACGGCACTCGACGATTCCCTTAAGTTTAAGGTCTTTATACGACTTATAGCCAGTGTCTCGCCGACTCGACTTTTAAGCTTTGTTAAAGAGGTTAAGGAGTGCTTACGTATTATAAAAGATTAATTAAATCCTTTAATATTCCGTAATCCGAGATTATTACTTAAAAACAAAAAAGCCTATAAAGCTTCCTCGACAAATTACTAGCTTAAGGCGCTTATTACGGAGATCTTCTTAATATTAATAATAGTAATATTTATAACGTACCTCCGACTTAAAAAAGCTAAGAAAAATAAAACAAAAACCTTTATAATATTAATATATAAAATCGACTAAGAATTAATTCGCCGCCGATAAAAGGCCTTAAATTAGTTAAATATCGAGCTCGTATTAATAAATAAAGACTTAACTTCAAAAAAAGCCTTAAAAGTTAAATATATATAAGACGATAAGTTAATAAATAAAAAGCTCTTAATAAAGTATTAAAAGTATACTCTTCTCTTTTCCCGGCGAGCTTTTAATAAGCTACTCGCGTACCGCTAAGGCGTAGACTATTAAATTAAGTTTATTAAAGAAAACGACTTATTTTTTAAACCTTTTCGGCGTATAAT
Organism: Rhexocercosporidium sp. MPI-PUGE-AT-0058; assembly: GCA_020746875.1. Taxonomy (NCBI): domain Eukaryota; kingdom Fungi; phylum Ascomycota; class Leotiomycetes; order Helotiales; genus Rhexocercosporidium; species Rhexocercosporidium sp. MPI-PUGE-AT-0058. The sequence goes on along the minus strand of JAGTJL010000014.1, from coordinate 87,707 downwards.
TAAAGAATAATTATTAAAAACTAAGTAATATATTATTAATAACTTATATAAAGGTTTTATTAAACTTTTTAATATATTATACGCGGCCTTTATCCTTTTCGTTAAAAAAGCCGATAATAGTTTTTAATTATGCGTTAATTACCGAAAGCTAAATGCCTTATTTAAAAAGGACCCGTACTTAATCCTTTTAATTAATAAGATAATAACTCGTATTTATAAAGTAAAGGTCTTTATAAAGCTTAATATTTAATAAGCCTTTTATTACATTCGTATATCCCCCGAAAGCGAAGACTATACGACCTTTTATATTAAGTATAACACGTATAAGTATAAGGTCCTTCCCTTTAGCTTTACGAATAGCCAGGCGACTTTTTAACGGTTTATTAATAATATCTTAATAAAGTATTTAAACGACTTTTACGCGGCTTATATAAATAATATCTTTATATACTCGTTAACCCTTAAAGAATACGAAATATACGTTAAAAAGATTATAATAATATTATAAGCATATAAACTTTAAGTTAATATTAAAAAGTTTAAGTTTAATATATAAAAGATAAAGTTTTTAAGTTTTATTATTAATATTAATAATATAAAAGTAAACTTAAAAAAAGTTAGCGTAATTAAAAACTGAAAATACGCCGATAATATATATAATATATAAAATTACTTTAGTTTTTATAACTTTTACCGTCAGTTTATTAAGGATTATAATTATATCGCTTAACTTCTTATAATGCTTATCGGGAAGGACGTGCCCTTTAACTTTAATAACGCTTATAAAAACGCGTAAGAAACTCTTTAAAAAGCCTTCTAATTTATACTAATCTTTTATTATTACGATTTAATAAAGTAAACGCGGCTAGAGACCGACTCTTTTAACGGAGTCGTTATTAACGTATTATTTTAATTTTAAAAGGACGGCATTTTTTATTTTATAAGTTAGTTTTTTAAGATTATAATAAATCCCGAGCTTAATTATTTAATTTATAATAAAGAGATATTAATAATCTTTCGGTCGTTTAAATAATACCGCCCGGAATTATTAAATACTTAAAAGAACGTTTACGTATATATAAATTACTAAGCTTTAAAATACTTTATAATTATTAAAAATCTTACGGTTAAGTAAGTACGTTAGGCCGAGTTTTTCGCGGAATTTTATTTTATAATTATATATTATATTAAGACTACGAATACTTTTATTAATACTCTTTCTTAAAGAGATTAAGACCTTATAATAATAAAGGCTCGTAAGCGAGCCATTCGTAATCAGTAACTTATTATAAACGACAAAATCGACCTTCTAATTACCGCTAACCTTCAGCTAGCAGCCGTCGACTTTATTAAGCCGTCGCGACTACTTAATTAAAAAATATATTAAGTAAGGTTTTTTAAATAAGTAATTAAATTAATAAATAAAATACTTTTAAAAAAAAAACGTCCTTTAACTAAGGCCGCTTAATTAAAGTATTTAAATATACCTCTTTTTTATAAAACTACTTTTCGTTTAATAACGGCGTAAAATACTTAATTAAAAATCATAAGGCAGTATATATAAAGTAGTCGTATAACTGCTACTTTAGCCGCCTCTTTAACTTTTATAAAAGCAAATTAAGAGGTAGATTAAGAGGTAAACTAAGAAGCAGACCAGGAGATAGACTAAGAGGCAGACTAAGAGGCAGATTAAGAGGCCGACTAAGAGGCAAAGTAAGCTTTAAGATAAGATTTTATATTAATCGACTTAAAGACATCTGCCTTAAATAAGCTAGACCTTAACTTTATAATTGCTTATAATATCGCCGAATATAATATAATTAATTAAGTGCTTACAGTTAATAAAGAGTCTCCTTTATTAAAGCCTTTTTAATAAAAAGTCTATAAAAACGATTTAAATTACAAGTTATTTAACGATAAGCTTCTTTTTTAAGGACGTCTAAAAGTACTTATAAAACTGCCGGAGCTTTATACGTTATTATTATAATATATATACTCACAACCTTTAATCGCTTATGCCAGAATCGGGAAAATAAAAATATTATTAAGTCGTAAATACTATTAAAATGGCTTTTTTATTAATATAAGCTATTACGTCGTAAATTATAATTACTTTAAATAAAAAATAAAAAAAAATAAAACACTTAGTTTTTTATATTCTTTACTTATTCCCGCCTAGCCGTATTAATACCTTATGATAGATTTTACGAAGTTGCTATTAAATAAGAGTAATTATAACTTTATTATAATAATTATAAACCGCTTATTTAAGAAACCGGTCTTTATATCTTATTACGATATAATTATAGCCAAAGAAATAGCTACTCTTTTTCTCGTTTATTAAACTCGTTACTTCGACATATCGGATTTAATTCTTTTAAATTACGGATTATAATTTATTTCCTTTTTTTAAAAAAAATACTACTGCATCTTTAATACTAAAGTAAAGTTAACAACGGCATATAACCTTAATATCGACAGCTAGACCGAAATAATAAATTAATATATTAAGTAACGGCTCCGCTCTTTTTACTATTATTATTAAAATAATTAAAGTAACCTCTTACTTATTATAAATATAGCGCAGCTTACTTTACTTTACGAGTCTCTTAATAACCTTACGCCTTTCCGGCTATTTAACGGCGTAAAGCCAAGGATTTTTTAAGACTTAATAAACTTAAAATCACTTATTATAATAATAAAAAAGCTTAATTATAAAAAGGTTTTATAAGTCGCCTTACGTATAAAAGAAGTTATAAAAGTTATATAATTGTCGCTAAAGGCTTAATAAAAGAAAATAAAACGCTTAATTAATTATAGTCGATACACTATCGATTAAGACGTTGGCGACTTAATATTAATTAATATTTAAAACTAAAATATTGACCGGCCCTTAAAGAAGCTATTCGATAAGTAATACGGCCTTATTAAAGTAGTCGTTAAAAAAGGAAAGAGTTAAAGAGTTAAGCTCTTAAAGAATTAATTAATCTACCTTGTCTTTTACTTATACTTACTCCGTAAATACGTCGACAATCCTTTACTTAAATAAGCTAAGGTTACGCCGGCACTTATTTAATTTTTATTTAAGTAAAATAAATAAGAAATTAAAGGCATCCTTAATTTTAAGGTCGTGCGAAATAAGTTATTTTACCGCATTAAGTGGCTAAGCGCTGATAAAGATTTAAAATAATACTTATATTTAAATATTATAACGGCTCCGCATATAATTAAACGATTCCACCTCGAGCACTATAACGTTAAAAGCCTGCTAAGAGCTCTCCTTAAATAACTAAAAGCTTATAATATTAGTATTAACGATTATAACGACTTAAAAGATAATACGGTTATAGTTATAATTACGTAGACGTAATTCTTTAAGAAGGGAGGGTAATATTATAATTTTTGGCGCCTTATATTTTAATCGAGTGAGCTTGGCATCGCTCGTAGCATCGCCTTAACATAATAACCATAGCGCTAAGCTTAATCAGGAAAAGCTAGAGGGACCCTTTATATATTTATATTAAAGCTCCTTTTTATAAAGAGCTTTCCTTTTCTCTTTGTCTTTTCTTCTTAATTCTGAGCGTAGCTTTAAGTCTAAATATAAAGCTATTTTTTGTACCGTATTAACCTCTAGCCAGCCGTAACAGTTCGATATAAGTAATTCTTATATCGACATTTGCTTAATGTTTAATATTAAAGATTTCGCGAGTAAGATATTCTTCTCGCTACGTGACTCGCCAGACTTCATACTCTTAAAGTCCGGAGAATGCTAGCCCTGGTGGCATGGCGTTGCCCCAGTATTATAAGTCCTCGCTTCTCTCGACGCTAGTCATGTCTTCTGGGCTTTATGCCTTGCGTATAGTCTCGGATACCTATTATTAAACGTATTACTTATTTTATTAGATTTAATTAATAGACTCGGGTCCTATTATATATTAATAAATATAACTATTATTTATTTCGTTTTATTTATTATTTTCTTTACTGCCGTTACTCTTAATTTAATTATTAATATAATTAACGTTAAGTTTGTTTATTATTATATAACAATAAGTAGCGCTAATTTAGACTTCTTTTGGCGGGAGCGGGAAAAGTATATCGGTAATATTATACGCCCTTTGTCTTATAAAATTAACTTATTTCTTTTTAATGCTTTTCTTACGGTATAAGCTCGCTATATGCCCGAGAAGGCTATATTCGTAATATAGCTTTTTTTCACGTTACTCGTTTATAACTTCTTTTAATAGCTTTTCTTATTATACCTTGCCTTTTCTTTTTTTATAAATAGCGTCGTATTTTATAAAATTTAATTATCGGTTATCCTTAAGGTTGCTTTGTCGTCGGCGTCCTTTATTTTATTAATAACTAAACCGTTTTTAGCCTTCTTTTACGTATATCTATTATTCGCGTTTAAACTCGTATAAACGGTTGTCGATTCGGACGGTTTATTTAATAAAAGTAAGAATGTCTTTAGCTTATAAATTAATCTTAATAAGTTTTAATTAGATATAATCTTTAAGTCCTTGTCGATAATAATTAATAAATAATTAAGAATTTTAATTAGTCTTATTAGCGTACTTTTGGAACTTTGTAGCGTAAGCTATTACGTTATTGACTTACTTTAAGCCGTATAAGTAGGTTTTTATTATTTTAACTTTATTAATATTATTAAATATTTACTAAATTTCCTTTTTAAATCTTTTTTAAGTTTTAAATATAATTTATATAACGAGTATAATTTTATAAATATCTTTATTCTTAAAGTAATCCTTAAGGAATAGCTCGATTTATTATATAACTTTGCTTTTAAAATATAATATCGTTTAAAAAGCGTAGCTTTTATTAATAAAGAATTTATTATTATTAAAATATTAATAAAGTTTTACTTAAAAAATAAAAGTCTTTAAGTTTTTTTAGTTTTTTTAAAAAGTATTAAAAAGTTTAACTTTTAAAATTTTCTTAAGTTTATATATTAAATAATCTTAAGTATTAAGTATTTCTTTATCTTCGCTTTCTTTGCGGTCTTTCTCTTTAAAAGTAAATGCGGATAATATAAGTATGCCGATAATATTACCCCGTAGGCTAAGTACTTAGCTTTTAACTAAAAGGGTTAATATAATATATATAAGTCGGTACTTTTAATAAAAAGGTATTTAAAGTATTATAATCCGTGTATTTACTCGGTGTAAATATAATAAGTTATATTAATTTTAATAATCGAGAAGTAAGTATATTATATATAAGAAATAAATAATAATTAATATAAGTAAAATACTATTTTCAGTTAAATATAAAGCTTTTATTTAATAATAAACGTATTAGTTTTATATAAAACCTTTATTTTCTATAGATCTCGAGGATCTTAAAGTCCTCGAGTTCCTTAAATTACTAAATCCTAGAAATCTCGAAATTTATTACGTAATTTATAATTATAAAAACCCGCGGTTATAATATTATTTTTAAGATTATATTATAAATAAAATACTTTAAGTATAAATAAGTCTTAAGATTTTATTAACTTTTAAGAGCCGCGCTCTTAAGAACCACTCGGTTCCTAAGGCTACGGTAACTCTTAAAACATTTCCTCCTGGGGCCCAGTAATCGCCTAGGAGTGTCCGTAACAGATTAGCACGTCTGTTATTAAATAAAAGCTTCGTGCTTAACTGAAAATAATATCTTAATTATATTAGTTATTATTTATTCTATTATACGTAATACACTTACTTCTCGATTATTAAGATTAATACAATTCATCGTATTTATATTAAATAAATATATAAACCGTAATACTTTAAATACCTTTTCGTTAAAAGTATTAACTTACGTATATTATATTAATCTCTTTAATTAAAAGCTAAGTATTTAGCCTACGAAGTAATATTATTAATATATTTATATTATCCGCACTTATTCTTAAAGAAAAAAGCCGTAAAAAAAGCGAAAATAAAAAGATATTTAATATTTAAAATTATTTAATATATAAACTTAAGAAAACTTTAAAAGTTAAGCTTTTTAATACTTTTTAAGAAAATTAAAAGAACTTAAAGACTTTTATTTTTTAAATAAAACTTTATTAATATTTTAATAATAATAAATTTTTTATTAATAAAAGTTATATTTTTTAAATAATATTATATTTTAAAAGCGAGATTATATAATAAATCGAGCTGTTCTTTAAGGATTACTTTAAGAACGAAAATACTTATAGAATTATACTTATTATATAAATTATATTTAAAACTTAAAAAGGATTTAAAAAGGAAATTTAATAAATATTCGGCGATATTAATGAAATTAAAATAGCGGAAATATATTTATATAACTTAAAGTAAGTTAATAATATAATAATTTATATTACGGAATTCCAAAAGTACGCTAATAAGACTAACTAAAACTCTTAATTACTTATTAATTATTATTAATAAGGATTTAAAGATTATATTCGATTAAAACTCACTCGGATCGACCTTTAAGCTAAAGATATTCTTATCTTTATTAAATAAACCGTCCGAATTAATAACCGCTTATACGAGTTTAAATGCGAATAGTAAACGTATATAAAAAGGGGCTAAAAGTAGTTTAATTACTGATAAAATAAGGAACGCCGACGATAAGGCAACCTTAAGGATAATTAATAATTAAATCTTATAAAATATAATATTATTTATAAGAAAAGAAAAAGCAAGGCATAATAAAGAAAGCTATTAAAGGAAATTATAAATAAGCGATACAAAAAGAAGTTATATTACGAATATAATTTCTCGAAGCATATAATAAGCTTGCACCGCAAGAAGGGCATTAAAAAGAAATAATTCAACTTTATAAAATAAAAGGCTTATAATATTATTAATATACCCCTCCCGCTCTCGCTAAAAGAAGTCTAAATTAACGCTATTTATTATTATATAATAATAAATAAGCTTAACGTTAATTATATTAATAGTTAAATTAAGAATAATAGCAGTAAAAGAAATAATAAATAAAGCGAAACGGACGATAATTATATCCGTTAATATATAATAAGACCCGAGTCTAGCGACTAAACTTAATAAGACAAATAATACGTCTAGCGACGGGTATCCGAAATTAAACGTAAGGCATAAAGCTTAAAAGATATAATTAATGTCGAGAAAAGTAAAGACTCTTAATATTAAGATAATATTATACCTTTAAGATTAATATTCTTTAGACCTTAAGAGTATAAGGTTTAGCGAGTTACTTAGCGAGAGGAATATCTTACTCGTGAGGCTCTTAATATTAAGTTTTAAATAAACGTTAATATAAGAATTACTTATGTCGAACTAAGGGTCGTCTCGCGCGAAGGGTTATAGTAAAGCGAAGAATACAAAGTAGTCTTTCAAAGCAACTTACGCATTACTTAAAAGACGGCGGACGTCGAGAATAACGTTTTTCAAACGTACGTTTAATTAATTTTAGCTAATAATATATTATTCCGTTAAATAATAATATAAATAAATATAAAAAATATATAAAAAGTTATTACGAAAATATTATAAAACCGAATGTGAGTTAACTCGCGAGATAACCTAAAGATATATTATAAAAGACCATTTAAATCCTTTATACCCTTAAATATATATTAATTATATTGCATTTTATATAAAGATTTAAAGAATCAATAATAAAAAAATATATTAATTAAAAAAGTTTACGTTAAAGAAATAGACTCGCGTACGCTTATAGCTATAAGAAAAAATAATTACCTAACCTTCGACGTCGATATTCGAGAAGTAAAATTATAGGCTATAATAGATTCTGGAGCGTAAGAGAACTTTATATTTTTATTATTACGGTTTAATATCTTTTACTTATTGAAATCAAAAAGAACGGATATTAATTAATACTCGCCGACAGAAGACTTGCCGTAAACGGCCTAATCGATATATAAACGGAATTATTATATATACGAATCGGCGAATACTTTAAATATATTTAATTTAACGTAATTAAAATTAAAAGATATAATATTATTTTAAAGTTATTATAAATATAACTTTATAATCTGAAAATTAATTAAAAAACGTAAAAACTAAAGTTTAATAATTATAAAAGCTGTTTTTAAAATAGGAAAGTAATAAAAGGCGTGAAAAGGTTAAGCGCAACCTTTAAGGAAGAGCCAGAGGACAAGATAATAAGCCTTATAACGGTCGATATACCGTTAAAATATAAATAATTTAAGGCATTATTTAAAAAGGAATTAAGTAATAAGGCTTTACTTAAATATTAAGACTATAATCATCGGATCGAGTTAACCAAAGGCATAAAGCCGATATTTTAATTATTACGGGAATATTTAGCTATAGATTAAATAATAATTAAGAAATATATTAATAAAAACTTAACGAAAGGATTTATTTAAAAGTTTAAATCCCCTTAAAGGAGTAACGTTTTTTTTATAATAAAAAAAGACGGCGGACGAAGAATGTACATCGATTACCGTCGATTAAATAATATTATTAAAAAGGATTATTACGTATTACTTTTAATTAAAAAGCTACGCGATAAGCTTAGCGGCGTTAAAATCTTTATTTAACTTAACTTATAAGGCGTATATAACTTCGTAAAAATAATTAAAAAAGAAAAGAAAAAAAAAAAATTTATATACGTTTTAATTATTACGAGTATACGGTTATGCCTTTCGGATTAATTAACGCGCTTATTATATTTTAGCATTTAATTAATAATATTTTATAATAATATTTAAACGTAATATATATATATTATTTAAATAATATTTTAATTTATTTTAAAATAAAGAAATAATATATAAAAAACGTTATAATAATATTAAAAAAGTTAAAGGCTTTTTTAATACTTTTAAAACCTAAGAAGTACTATTTTCATAAAAAAGAAGTTACTTTCTTAAGTTATATAATTATTATTATAAAATTAATTATAAACTCTTAAAAGGTTAAGATAGTTGTTAAGTAAATTAAGCTTATAAATATTAAAAAAGTATAATTCTTCTTAAGATTCGTTAACTTTTATTAACGATTTATTCAAAACTACTCGAAAATCGCCGCATTATTTATAAAGTTAATATATAAAAATAAGAGTTTCGATTAAAATAATAAAATAAAAGCAGCTTTTCGAGACTTTAAAAAAGCTTTTATTAAAGAACTAGTCCTTATATCCTTCGACTTAAATAAGGAAATTATAATAAAAACAGACGCTTTCGACTATATTATTAAGGCCGTATTAAGCTAACCGGGCGAAGACGGCAAATAGTAATTAATTATATACCATTCGCGGAAACTCTTACCGACAGAATTTAATTATAATATTTATAATAAGAAATTATTAAGAGTTATAAACGTAATACGTAAATAAAAGGTTTACTTTAAGGGATTATCTTACGAAGTACGGATTTTAATAGATTATAAAAATTTCATTTATTTTATAATTATTAAAAAATTAAACTAATAATAAGTTTAATAATATAAAATACTTTTTATAATTAAACTTTAATTTTTATATATTAAGAAAACGGAAAACGCTAAGGCCGACGCCCTTAATAAAAAACTAGAATATTTTATAAATAAAATATACGAGTCGCATACCGTATTAAAAAGAAATAATAACTTATTAATAATTAATTATAGATAATTAATAATAATAGGCCAAGTCTTCGAGAAAATCTAGAGAGGTTACGCTAACGACTTAGTAATAATTAAATAAAGGAAATAGTTAAGTAAAAGATTCTTTTTTATTACTACCGGAGCTCTTTTATATTAAAGACAAGTTTATATGCCCATTTAAAATAAAGTAGACTTCGTTAAAAAATAATATAAATTACCGGCTTATAAATATTAAAAGGTAGTTAAAATATTATTAAAGTTATTTAGGAAATACTATTTCTTAAAAATAAAAAAAGTAATTAAAGATATAATCTTGTTTTATAATATATATATATAAAATAAGGCAAACTATTATACGCCGTATAAGTTCATAAAGTCATTAGCGATACCGCTACGCTTATAGAAGTTAATCGCCTTAGACTTCGTAATCGAACTATTACTCTTAAAGGATTTAATTACCGGGATTATTTACGATTTAATTTACGTAATAATAAATAAAATAATAAAGTACGCGTATATAATACCGGTATTAAGTATATAAAACATATTAATAATAGCGTAAGTATTCCTTTAAATAATTTTCGCGAACTACGGAATACTAAATAAAGTTATTTTAAATAAAAACAAACTCTTTACTTCGAAGTTTTAGAAAACATTAATATTACTTTTAAAAATAAAACAGAAAATATTAATAGTATTTTACCCTTAAACCGACGGCTAAATAAAATAAATTAATTAAATAATAAAGACTTATTTTTAATATTATATAAACTATAAATAAGACGATTAAGTTTAACTACTTCTAACCGCTTAATTTATATATAATAACGCGGATTAAAAAACTATTAAAATATTATCGTTTTATATAAATTACGAGTATAATCCAACGGTATATAATACATTAATTACGGGTTAAGAGACCGCGTATAAAGTTATATTATAAAAGGATAAGCTTAAATAACTATATAATAAATTATTAACGGATATTTTATTTATTATATAAAGATTAATTATTTATTATAAAAAGAAGTATAATATAAGACTAACGCTAAAGGAAGGGGATAAGGTTTATTTATTTAAAAAGAATATCGCGATTAAATAATTAAATAATAAATTAAATTATAAAAAGCTAAAATTATTTAAAATTACGAAAGTCAAAGGATTAATTAATTATTAATTAATACTTTTGAAAACTATAAATATCTACCTAGTATTCTATATATTTCTCCTTAAACTAATACCGCCAGGGGTATTACTAGCCCTTATTATAAAAGTATAACTAGTAAACTTAAACGCTAAATATAATATTGAAACTATTTTAGACTATTAATATTTCCGCGGTATTATTAAATACTTAATTAAGTAAAAAGGGTATTTATAATTAAAAAATAATTAAGAACTTAAGTTTAATTTTTATTATTTTAAGCTCTTTTAAGATTTTTATTCTTAAAATCTAAAATTACTTAAAAAGAAGGAGAACCGAGGTTAAACACGTCGACTTCTTTTTTAAAAAAAAGACGCTAAATAAGCGTTGAACTTAAAGGCAGGGAATTAAGGATTAAGAATATCTTTAATAAGCTTAAAAGGAGGCGTTAAAGGACGAGCGAGGGCTACTGTCTTATTAAGTTTAAAAAGACATACCGGCCGATTAAGCTAAGAGAACTTTATTACGTATTCCGAGGAATTACAGTCGCTGCGTTTAAAACGGATATATTTAAAATATTTCTTCGAAATAAACAGGTCTAGAAAACAAATACGGGAAAGGCTGCGGCAGAAAGAGTAAGGCTTTATATAACGCGTGGCGCCTTTAATATAAAGCGCGAGTTAAATACGTTATTTCTTTTTTATTTAAGTAACGCCGGGTTTTTTTATAATTTTAAATATAATAAATAAGGAAAATAGCCGTTGGTAGCTACCGACGTTTCTTAGGCTATACTTAAGCGTAAGGACTACGTTAGGCTAAAAAGGAGATAGTATTACGGACGCTTTTAGACTATTACTAAGTCTTAAGAGGAAATTTTTTAAGAGTTATTATAATTTTAAAAACCGAGTGGTTTTTAAGAGCACGGCTTTTAAAAGCTAACGGAGTCTTAGGACTTACTTATATTTAAAATATTTTATTTATAATATAATCTTAAAAGTAATATCGTAGCCGCGGGTTCTTATAATTAAGTATTACGTAATAAGGATTAGGATTATAATAAGCAATAGGTTACGTAATAAATCCTTAAATCTGTGAATCCCTCGATAACAAAAGGGATTTAAGGATTTAAAGATTTAATATCTTAAGGGATTTAAGGGATTTAAAGAAAATAAAGGTTTTATATAAGATTAGCACGTCTGCTATTAAATAAGAGCTTTATATTTAATTAAAAATAATATCTTAATTATATTAGTCATTATCTATCCTATCGTACGTAATATACTTACTTCTCGATTATTGAAATTAATATAACCCATCGTATTTACACCGAGTAAATACACGGACCGTGATACTCGTGCCGATTCTACCCCAGAATAGCCGAAGGGGTTTCCACTGCTTACGCGGCCCGGAAATTACCTTCGTATTCCGGGAAATTACGCTCGTATTTAATTACGTAGCTCGTATAAGCTACGTAATTAGTTACGTAGTCGTAGAAGCTTTTAAAGAAGCTATTATTTTGTATATAATTACCGAAGAGCTCTTTTAGCTCTTTAAGCAAGCAAGTAAGCAAGCAAGCAATTAATTCTACTTTATCTTTGATCACGTGTCCTCACCTACTGCGCTTCCTCATTCTGATTGGCTCGCCTATTCTCACAGAAAGCGTCGACGCGCGAATACGGCCGGGGACTACTATTATAACGAACTCACGAGACCTTTTCGAGATGACTTTAATATACGTCTAATACCGCATCGACGAATTCTAAAGATGCGAGAGCTTTTAATATATAAAGGTAAGAGCGCTAAAAAAGCTTAGTCTTTTATTTAAAGTATTAAGTAAAGGTTTTATTAAAATAAAGGATAATATATATTATAAATAAAAATAAAATTAATAAATGCGTTTTTATTTTCAACGAAAAAATAAAATAAAAGTAAACCGGGTTTAAATCGAAGGCCGGGACTAACTTACTTACTTAAGAAGGGTTTAAGTAGTAAATGCTAAATTTAATTATAAACTTTAAAAATCAAGAGCTTACGGTATTTAATCGGTATAAGAACGCTTAATAGCGCGAGAACGAGTCGATAAATAATTTCGTATTTTTTCTTAATAGCTTAAAATAATAATTAAAGATTAAAAATAATACGACGAGATAACAGACTATTTACGCTAAACTAAAGCTTAAGTTAAAAAGAGAAATTATTAAACGTAGTATTATTAAAATTACTAAAACCTATAAAGAGTTAATATCTTTAGCTCGTCGTATTAAAAATGTGTGGTGTAGAAGTGGATTAAAGTATTACGAGCAGTTGTAATTAAATTAAAGTGATTAATTATTATTTTAAAAGCTTTAAGAATTAAAAGAAAACAGTTATTCTCCTGAAGGCGGTTTATAATAGTAGAACTTAATTAAGTCACGTGTAATATTAAGAGAGCAGCTGCCCGTGCTTATACGATACACTCTTTAGGCAATTAATAATAATAAGCTACTATTATTATAATTAGCTGTATTAAGCGAGAGTAAATAATAAAAAAGAATTAAGTAAATAAATTTACTTATATATAGTAATTAAGTAAATAACTTAATTATATAAACTAATGATTTTCTTATTAAACCTGAACTTATAAATACTTAATAACTTATAGATCGGCTGCTTTCGATTTATTACTTAATTAATTTATTAATTAATTAATCAATTAATTACTCCTTTTAATATTATAAGTGTCTTTAAGCGCTCCGCTAGAATCGTTATAATAAAACGACGATTTACTCGCTAAAGTAAAGTAAGTGGCTCGATTTTTAATTTATTAATTTTAATTTATTAATCGGAGATCGACTAATTAAAGATTAATTAATTAAAGAATAACTATTAACTTATAATAAGTTAAGGTTATTATTAATAATAAAAAGAAAATCGTTACTAAGGCACGATTGTCGGCTGCTCCCGTCCTTGCTCCCGCTCTTCGCCGTGCCGCTGCTGCTCCCCGGGCTTTAAAGCAATTAATAAGTGTTTATATAATAGTTTATATAAGTTATATTAATAGCGCTTTTTAAATAAAAAATAATAATTAATATTATAATATTATTAAAAAAAGTGCTCGTTACTTTACTTATTTATTTAGTTATAAGTGCTTAATTACTCCCGCTATTACTTAAGCTCCTTTCCTTATATATTATAATACGTTAGAAAATAAAGTTAATAAAACAGTAAGTCGATTTAACTACTTCTTTCTTGCTTTTAATTTATTATTAATTTTTTTAAAAGCTAAAGTGTAACGACACTAGCCAAGAGAGCGGTATAAGAAGTATATGGTAGTACTTTAGCTAAGGCTATCGAAAGTTAATAGGTTTAATACAAAGGAAATAAAAAGATAAAAAAGAAAAGAAGAAATGAAAGAAATATAAGTTCATATATATAAGCTCTTTTAAAACCTTTCCGGTATTAGTCCGACTCGGCATGACTTAATTACTTTTAAACCTCTAGATTTCCTAACTCGTTAAGAAGCTCTTAAGTATACTTATTATTATATTACCTCCTTTTTAAAAAAGAAATTATTTTTAATCTTTAATTAGTCGTAGTTTAATATTATTACGGTGTTAAAGGCTCTTATTCGAGGTTAAGCGAGGTTACGCGAGCGTAAGCGAGGTCTTATATAATAGTAAATAATATATTACAGGAGGGCGAGCTTTTATTTATTTAATTAATAAAATAAGCGTCCGAATCTAATCCGTTACTTATTATATTATATTACCTTAAAACTATCGATTTGTTTACTTATATTAGCGCATATATACGTCAAACTTTTTAAGGAATTAATTCTTTTTTCTTTAATAATATATACTTTTCTATAAGTTATTTTAAATTATTGATTTACGTTATATAATTATTAATACGTATAGCTAATTAATTAAAACAAATAAATAATAATAAGTAAGTGAAATCCCGTGACTTTTATAATAAAATCCGAATTCTAATTATAATAATACTTTTTTTAACTTTATCGGGAGCCTTAGCGGCGGCTTACCGCAACTGCTGCGTGCGCTGCGTACGCCGGATAACGAAGGAGCCGGGCTACTCTTATTACTTTAATAAGAGTGGCTCGAAGAAATATGCTTATTATATAATTTAGAAAAGATTTTGCCGCCTCGTAAGTTAAAGTCCGGAAAACTTTTAAAATAAGTTTAATATTAATACTTTTTGACTTTTTAACTTTTGTAATTTATAAGCCTAAAATATAACGCGTTATTAATAATTACCGATAATATAAAAGTCTAAGTTGCCGCTTTATCGATCGACGAGGTATTACTTATAACGACCGCGGAAGCGCTTAAGATTATAAAAGAGCTAGGGTTTACGGTATTAAAAGAGACTCGGGCTCTTCGCTATATTATATTTAAGTAATTAAATAACGTTATTATAAGTCGTTAAGTTTATTATAAATAATATTAATATTTAATACTTAAAAGCCTTATTAAAGTTTTCGCAGATCCTCGCTATTTTAATAGTTAGAATAACTTGCCGTAATAATAATATTAATAATAAAGAAGGAAAGGAGAATAAAGATGAGGATATAAGTATAACTTATCGCCGTATACGTCGTAATAATATTAAGCGTAAGGCGGCTGCTGCTATTATTAAGAAAAGGAAAAAAAAGAAGAAATTTAGCCTTTTTTATAAAAGGTTAAATAATAAGTTAATTGAGCTTTTATTAAAAAAAAAGAAGGACTTCTTTAATAAGGATTAAGAGGCTTTATTTCAGATTAGTTTTAGTAGTCTTTTATAGCCGTTATTTTCTTTAAATCCTTATATAAAAGTAGCCGTTTATAATAAAATCAGTAATTAAGTCCTTATTAAGGTACGGTCGTAAGGCCCCGTTAATACTTTAAATTAAAGGGTAAATAATTATTAATTAATATCGTTGTTTTACTATTTTAAAAGGAAGTTATAATTTATTATCTTTTAAATAATTATAATTGTCTTTCTTTAATTCTTAAGCTTTAAGTTATTCGGACAGGTTTTAAGATAATCCCGGTTTATTAAAATACGCTATATAAAAATCTTTTAATTTATAAGGCGATTCTATTAAATCAAAAGTATTATATTATTATAAATTAAGGTTATAACTTAATTATTTCATTTAATATTTAAGTACGTTACGGTATAATTTAATACTAAGGATTTCCTCGATTTCTTATTCTTTTTGACCTTCGATAACTTCCGGAGAAAGTTTTAGCGTTTTTTAATTTAATAAAAAGTCTTTCGGGTTTTTAAAAAGGAGTTCTAGTATAAATACGTCGTATATTTAAGAGCTTATAAGTAATTTTAATTTATAAAAGTAGCTTATTTTTTCTAAAATCTTAAAAGAGCCTTTTTATTAATTTATAAGCTTATAATTAAGACGATAGCTTTTAAAGTTCTTAATTAATAAGAAGACTTCTTCTCCGACTTTCTAATCGATAAGCCTCTGTTTTTAATTTATTATGCGGGCTATACGGTCTTAAGCGGCTTATATATTTCCTTTAATAATTTTCTACGCTTATTTTATATATTAAGTTAATTTCTTTATATTAACGTAATTAAGCTTTTTTAATAAAATAATAGCTTTAAGCGTTTTCTAGTCTTAGTTATTACGTGATTCCCTACCGAATTTAAGCTAATATAAAATTATATTAATAAATTCGTAAAGCAAGAATATTTAAGCTTTATTAATTAAAAGTATTAACTTACTCTAATTATCTTAATAATAAGTAACGAATAATCTGAGCTTTTAATCGATATAGCGATTTATAATTTCCGTTTATCTGTTTGTCTTTTTATAATAAGTTATAAAAAGCTTAATCTTAACGCCGATAATATAACAGAATTCTTTTTTAAAAGAAGGAGATAAATTAAGCGCCGCAGTCAGATATAATTATCTCTAAAATATATCCGAATCGGTAAATTTATTAAATAAATAATTAAATAATACTATAAGCGTTAATATCTTAATAATAAGGAATTATAACGGAATCCTTTTCGAGGCGGTTAATAAATATTAAGATTCAGTTAAAACTATATTTATTTTTTAAAAAATCCTTATAATTTATATATAAGTATTATATAAGGTATATAAGAATAAGTAAAAGGTATAAGAATTCTTATTACTTAATTTATTTAAAGTAAAAGTATTAATAAGCTCTGCAATTTCTTATATATTAAAAGCAGTCCGAACCTATTCCGAATTAATAATATTTAAGAATAAGGAGTTAATAAGTCTTCTTTTTACTTAAATGTATTATAAACGGCTAATTATAAGCTTTTCGGATTAATTTAATATATAACGAGGTATTCTTTTATATATATAAATAGCTTTTAAAGTATAAAAGTCCGTCTGTTATTATATAATCCTTAAGTAAGGACTTTTATTCTTTTATAAAAGACTTATAATTATTTTAATAAAGCTTTTTAATAAAATTAAATAAAATTTTAAATAATTTTAAAGTCGAATCGTTAATAGCGTTTTCCGTTTTTTAAAAAAAAAAAATAAAAAAAAATAACGTTAATTATAAACTTATCCGTTAATTTCGTATTAATTTTAAGATTAAGGCGATTAAGCGCAAATAAGACTTTAAATCAGCTATTTAACTTTACTTTTTCTTAAACTTTTAAGTCTTATTTTTTCCGATTAAAAATATTAGCTTTTTGATTTTATTTACTTAACGTATATATAATTTAAAAATTAAAATTAAATAAGAATTCCATTCATCGAGCTTATTTATTTATAAGGATTTTTATTATTATAAAATATTTTAAGGATTAGTGGTCCGAATATACTCCGAGTCTGGTCCGAATAAATATAAATTTAAGACGTTATTTATAAAATAATCTCATAATTACATAAAGTTTTTTATCGTAGATTTCTTAATTAAGCTTATAATTATTTAAAACGTAAAAATAAAATCTTAAGAAGTATTATAATCTGTTAGCGTATTATTAAGAAATTATGTCTATAATTACTTTATTAAAAGCGTCGGTTTTTAATCGCGTTAATAAGTCGGAATTAAAATAATAAATCTTTTATATAATTAATAATTAATTTTATAACTCTTTAAAAACTTTTTTATATTTTTTTATTTAATTTTAAAGAACTATAAATTAAATAAGCGTAAAAAAAAGCTTCGCGATAAGTTTAAAATTACGAATAAATTATTAATAAAAACCGTAAAAACTTAAGAAAGACTTCGTTATTATAATAATCTTTAAGTATTTTTAATTTTATAATAGTTTTTCTTTTTTTGAAGTCGGCTTTAATTCCTTTTATAATTACGATATAACTTAAGTATTTAATACGGGTAACGTGAAATTCATACTTCTTAATATTAATTTATAAGTTAGCTTTTATAAGCCGTTTTAGAATTATTTTAACGTATTCTTTATACTTTTTTATTAATTTTAAATAAATTAAAATATTATTAAAATATATTATATAAAAGTCGTTTAAATAATTTAGTAATACGTTGTTTATATAACGTTAATACGTGCTTAATCCGTTATAAAGTCTAAAAAGTAATATTTTATATTTATAAGTCTTATATTTAATATAATAGATTATATATTCTTCCGACTCGGGGTCTATTTAAATACGATTAAATACGGCCTGAATATCGAGTTTAATAAATACTTTAGCTTTCGACACGCGGGAAAAGAGCTTATTAATTCTCGGTATAAAATATAAGTCCTTTTGCGTTAACGTATTTAAATAATAATAATTAATATAAAAACGTAACTCTTTATTGCTTTTCTTTATAAAAAGAACGGAAGAAGCGAAAGGACTTTAATTTATTTTAATAAACCCTTTATTAAGGTTCTGTGGTGTAGAAGTGGATTAAAGCACTATAAGTAGTTATAATTAAATTAAAGTGATTAATTATTATTCTTAAAGCTCCTAAAATTAAGAGAAAACAGTTATTCTCTTAAAAGCGGTCTATAGTAATAGAACCTAATTAAGTCACGTGTAGTACTAAAAGAGCAGCTGCCCGTGCTTATATAATACACCCCCTAAGTAATTAATAATAATAAGCTATTATTATTATAATTAACTATATTAAGCGAGAGTAAATAATAAGAAAGAATTAAGTAAATAAATTCACTTATATATAATAATTAAATAAACAACTTAATTATATAAACTAACGATTTTCTTATTAAACTTAAACTTATAAATACTTAATAATTTATAAATCGACTGCTCTCGATTTACTACTTAATTAATTTATTAATTAATTAACTAATTAACTGCTCCTTTCGATATTATAAATGTCTTTAAGCGCTCCGCTAAAATCGTTATAATAAAACGATAATTTACTTATTAAAATAAAATAAGTGGCTCGATTTTTAATTTATTAATTTCGATTTATTAATCAAAGATTAATTAATTAAAAATTAATTAATTAAAAAATAACCGTTAACTTATAATAAGTTAAGGTTATTATTAATAATAAAAAGAAAGTCGTTATTAAAGTATAATTATCGACTGCTCCCGTCTTTACTTCCGCTTCTCGCCGTGCTGCTGCTGCTTCTCGGGCTTTAAAGCAGCTAGTAAATGCTTATATAATAATCTATTTAAGCTATATTAATAGCGCCTTTTAAATGAAAAGTAGCAATTAATATTATAATACCGTTAAAAAGAATATTTATTGCTTCGTTTATTTATCCGGTTATAAATGCGTAATTACTCTTACTATTACTTAGGCTCTTTTTCTTATATATTATAATACGTTAAAAAATAAAGTTAATAAAAAATAAGTCGATTTAACTACTCCTTTTTCGTTCGCTTTTTAATTTATTATTAATTTTTTTTAAAAGCTAAAACAATTAAGAATCCCGGTCTGTGCCGCTCTTAAGAGTAATAATATTAGTGGAGCTGCTACTGCTAGCGCTATTATTAGTTTTAATAATAGAGTTACTCCAGGAGCTATTAGTAGATTTAAAGGTAATAATAAAAATAATAATAATAAAAAGAATAGTAAATTATTTACTTTATTTTTAAAAAATTAAATTAATTTAATTAATTTTTTAAAAAAAGAAAAAGAGCTTTTAGCTGCTTTTATAACTTATACTCGTATTATTAAAGAGAAGATTATTACCGCTGCAAGTGCTTTCTTTATTAAGAAGAATAGTAAAGGAGCAGCTAATTATCTTATTACTGCTATTATTACTAAAGCTGCTCGCGCTGCTGCTGCTAAGGCTATTACCGGAGCTACTCGCGCCTATAATCTAAACCTTAATATTCTAGCCTTTTAAGTTATATTTACTCGTGGAGTTATTTTTACTCTTAAATAAGAGGCTCAAGTTACTCGCGTTAAAGAGCTAATTAATATAATAACTAATGCTTTAAGCGAGTTAATTTAGGAGGTTTTAAGTCTTTTACTTTTTAATAAATAAGCTGCTCTCTTATTTTCTAAGGTTTAAGAACTTCTTATTCTTTAAATATCCCCTTATATTTTAAAAACTAAAGCTTACGTTTGCCTTTAAATTAAAGAATCGTTAAAAGTAATTAATTCTTTAAAATATAATAATTTATACTCTTAAGCTTAATTAATCTTTAATAAAATAAAATTATAAATAAAAATTTATAAATAGAAATTTATAAAAGAGAATTTTATAAAAAAATATATAATAATATAAATAAAGCTTTTTATTTAAAAGATATGCTTATTATATAATCACTTTAAGAATAAATAAAAAGTAAAGAATATATATAAAAGACTGCTTTAAAGCGAGTCTCTTAAAAGAGTTACTTTAGTTAAATACGAATATTTACTAAGTTAATAAGAGTAATAAATACTTTAAATTTCTGCCGAAAGAAGTTTTTAATAAGTTTATTAATTAATATATAATTTATAAAAAAATATTTTATTATAAAAGTACTTTTCTAAAACTCTTAACGCAATTATATATTCTGAATATTAACGTAGCGCAACTTAATAAAAATACGCTAATTTTTACTAATAATTAATTAAATTGTGTATTAATTATTACAGAAAATTATTTAAGTTACTCTTATATTAAAGCGTAATTTTTAAAAGAATCGCTGAAATACTATAAGTTCCTTATCGGTGCGCTTAACTCTAAGAAGTTCTGTTTATATTATAAATATAATAATTATATTTTATAAAGTTATTTTTTAAAAAATTAAACTTTTAAAAAATATAAAAATATATTTATTAAAAGATCGCCTTATCTTAATATCGTCCGTAAAAGAAGTATTTAATATTATTATAAAGTAAGAGTTATGCAGCTTATAATTATAAGTAATCGCTAAAAAACAAATATTAAAAAAGTAATGAATTATTTAATTAATTATAATTAAATGCTCTCGGGAAAGATTAATTAAGAAGTAAAAAAGCTTTAAAATAGTAAAAGCGACGTTTACACGTAATATAATTATAATATAAAGTATTAATTTAACTTTTTCTTAAAATTCCTTAATTTAAATTAAAATAGCTTATTCTTAATTCTTTAGTAGCTCGACTTAAGATAATAATATACTTAGGTAATTTCCATTTATTAACTTAAATTAAAAAGTAATCTTTTAAATATAAGTATTATATATTAAAGAAATAGTCTTCGCTAATCGATTTTTAATAATATAAACGCCTAAGAATTACTCCGCTTACTCTCCTCCGGTAAGCTTATATATTGTATTTAAGCCGTTAATAATTAATTTAGCGTTTTTAAAAGCCGAAATATAATAAAGCACTTAAATATTGTTAATATAAAATATTATAAATACCGTATATTACTTATTTATATATATGTAAAGCTCCTTTTTATAAGCAATTAACCTTAAAGTTATTAAAGTATAAATAAAGTCACCATATTATAGCGCCGGTAAATCCTTAAGTCTGTAAAATACGTAATTAACTTTTATTATTATTCCGTTTTATTTAAAACCGTTCGGTAAATAATAGCGTATGTGTCGTGTAGGTTATGGTTGGTTGGTTAAGCGAGCCCAATTAAGGCTACCAAAACCATGGCGCTAGTAAGCTCTCTTATTAAGGGAGCTTGAATGCGCTATATATAATAATATAATAACAATTATATACGCAACTACGTAGCCTTTAATTAAATTAATATTTGCCTTTATAAAGCCTTAAGGTATATTACACAATAATTATAAGCCCCGTGAGCTATAAAAAGCTTCTTAATCGTATATACACGCCGACGTGACTTTATAAAGGCATTTTACACCGCTATTTAGAAGCTGTCGCAACTCTTTAAATTCGTCGATAACTCTTAAACTATTAAATATTTTTGACGTTATATTATTAATATATTTTAAATAAATAATATTACTCTTAAAACTACTTACGGACTATACCTTAAAGGCACGGAAGGATTAGGCGACATAATACCTGCGATTAAATTTCTATATTACGTTTATAAGTATATTAAATATAATAAATCCTATAGCTTTTATAATAAGTTATATTCTAGAACTCCGACTAAAGGCTCTAACGCTTAAGAGCACCGCTTAATAAGTGGTAAAGATATAGTTAGACTAGTATTACGCTAATGTTATAGCTTAAAAAGTAATAAACTTATAGTCGTTTTTAACGCTTAAATCGTTTAATAAAAATGCCTTAATAAAAGGAATAAGTTTAGAAAAAGCTAGTCTACTTTTTTACTCGACAATTATAAAAATATAATAAATTTATATAATATAAGCTAAGGAGTATTAATATACGCTGGCTAAATGGACGAGTTAAAACAATAAATATATGACTTTATATAATTGACTCTTTAAAACGGTGGACGATTTACTTTTAGACTTTGCGATTAGGGAATTAGTCGGCAAAAGCGAATTAAGTATATAATCGTTAATTAGTATACTTTAGCGCGATATAATATTATTAAAATCGTTGGTTTTTACTATTATAGTCACGGAATATAAGAAGGTTTTAAAGAAAATATATAAAGGAAAAGTTAACGTTAATTAATAAATAAGAGACTTTTTAAAGGCTTATAGGAATATTAAGGCGTACGACATATTTGACGTTAAAGGCATTGTGGCTCTAAAGAAGTGGCTACGTGCGGTGGGAGCTTATATATACTTAAATTAAGCAAATCTTATTCTTAATACGGTTATATGCGACGACTAACTTAGAAAAGAGTATAAGTTTACTTTTAATAATTATATATAAGTGCTCCTCGGTATAGACTAAGAGCATATTATGTTTAGGAAGCTTAGGCGTTAAGGAGAAGGAGGCGGTTAATATTTAACCCTTAAAAGAATTAATATTAATGCGTTAAATATAAGCTTTAATAAATCTTGCTCTCGAGGCTAAGGTAGTTTATGTTTATACGGCATAAATAATAAGCATTTCTTTAAGCCGCTTAAGTGTTAAAGACTACGTTATATAATTAACGGAACGACTTTTAAAGGCATAAAGTATATATTAAATATTAATAAGGTATTAATAATTTATAAAAAGTTAAAAACTATAAACTTTAAAGAACTTAAAACAGTTATAATTAAAGAAAAATGAAAATATATAATAGTCGCCAAAATCACCGGAGTTAATTATAATAATAACTTTAAACCTACTATAAATGCCAAATTAACTAATGCCGCTGTACTTATAAGTAATAAAGGTAAAGGTAAAGCTCTATAGAATAATTTAAATATTAATATAGCTGTAATCGACCCAAAGCTTCTCGACGACATACTTTGCGACAGTACTTTAAGTCTTAGCATTTATATTATTATGAAATTTTAACGTTACCCTTTATTAAATAACACTTTTATCGACAATTATAGTGCTACTTACTTAATTAATAGCATTAATAAATTCGTCCTCGGTAGTTTTAAACGTATTATAGGAGACATAATTAATATTAATACTTTAAGTTTGTTAATTATTAATAAGGGTATACGTATTTTCGAAAACGCTTTATATAATCTTAAAGGATTATATACTTAGAATTTAATATTAAGTAACGTAGTTATTATAAAAGGGTTTAACGTTAATATTATTTTTAAGAGCTTCCTCGCATAGTCGAAGGTATGGTATAATAATATTAATACGACTTTACGAGTAGGCAGTGCTAAAAATAATTATATAATAAGAAACTTATAGCGTAAGTAAAACCTTATAATATTTGAATATAAGCTTATTAATAACTGCTCGCGCTCTCTATAATTATATGCCTTTATAAAAGCTCGTAAATCTCTTACTGTAATAATATACTTAATAATTAATAAACGACTATACTTTCTTAAAAAGTATACTTTTTAATTAATACGTAGTTTCCTACGACCTCAGAGCGACATAATACAAATATAGCACTTACGCGCCGGTCACTTCGGTAAAATGACTTTAAAAGCTTTAATAAAACATATATATAATATTTAAATTAATAGAATCACGCGTATAAAATGCGAAAGTTATATTATAATATATTTAAGTTAATAATTATTACGCAAAAAGTTAAATAATAAGTCCCTAAGACTTTTCTTTAAAATCGCATAGGACTTATTTAATTACTTTATAAGTTATAATAAGACATATTAATTATTATTAATTAAAGACAAATATAATAGAAAGCTTTTTGCATTTACGCTTATTAATAAATCCTAAGACTTTGTTATAGGCGTACTTAAGACGTTTAAAATATGGATTAAACGCTAATACGGCTTTATTATATATAGAATCAAGTTTAATAACGACACGTCGGTAATTAACATAAAATACTAAATAAAGTACAATTAATAGGCATTAAATAGTAGCATAGAGCTAAAGCCTACTCCGGTTTATACGCATGAGTTAAATGGGGGTGTAAAGAGAATTAGCGGAGAGCTTATTGCTAAAGCCTTAAAAATAATAATAAGTATTAATTTATTATTTAAGTTATAGCCGGAAGCTATTTTAATAATTACGTATTTTTATAATATGTCGCTATTTATTAAAAAAGCTATGTAATCGCTAAACGAAGTGCTAACGTCTAACCCCTAGATTCCGCCCACCCCTAGATTCCGCCCGCCTTTTACACCAAAAATCGCGATTTTAAGGCATTAATATCTTTATAATTAATTAATAAAAAGCAATAAATTTTTGATATTTGTATTTATTAGCATGTATAGGCTAGGTTTACAAAGACAAAAATAATTTAGATTGTAAATTATTACGTAATATTAAATTTAAGTTTTTACATATAAAAAACACCAAATTTCACCTACTAATAACGTTTTTAATATTTTATATAATTATATAAGATTTAAATCAAATAAAGATTATATATAGACCTTTAAGTTTTAAGAGTTTTAAAGTAATTGTATTAGTAGTTGCTTTTTATTTAAGTAATTAATTTCTCTCATACAAATTATTTGTATAGTGCTGAATACTTTACTTAATTTTATAATGATTATTAATAGAATTAGGTTTAAACTCGAGAATCTTTAAGTCTTAAATAGAATGCACTTTAACTATAAGTTTTAAGTTCTTACGCTAATAATTATAAAAGTTATTAAAAAAACAAGAAAATTCATTTTTACACCAAATTTGTATGAGAGAAAGTTTTTCGATTTTAAATACTTAGTTTATAATATTACGTAATACAAAATAAATAAGATATGCAAAAATACAAATACTATATAAAAAATATTCTAAATCTTTAATTTTAGCTTTTTCTATTAATAAATCATAAAGATATCAATTATTAAAAGTGGTGAGTTTTGGTGTAAAAGGGGGGGCGGAATCTAGGGGTTAGACGTTAAAGATATAATTTAAATAGTATTTTTAATAATACGACTTAAAGGTAGTAAAGAGACTGTTAGTCGATTTAAGGCTTAATTAAAGTAATATTTTTACGTATAGCGCTAAAGCTTACGTAATAATTAAAGACCGACAAACTCTTTATAATAAAAGAAGCTTTAAGGTTAACTTTAAAGGGTATATTAAATACTTAATTAGCTATTGCGTAATTAATATATATAAAATTTAAATACTTTAATTAAAATATATAATATGTACTCGAAACGTTATTTTTAATAAAGCACAATTCTATAATAAGTAAGCGGTAGTCGGCTAACCATTGCTAATACTTAAATAAATCGTTAATATACTTATAGAACTTAAAGCCGCTTAAGACGCCGAGTTAGCTATTGAATACGTAAAAGATAAATATATATAAGTTAAAAATAATATTAAATTAAACGAGCTTTTGTTTAACTCGATAAAAGTCGATAAAGCTTTTAAAGAAGTAATTTTATACGTAATTATAAAGCTTATAATTTTAAAAGAGGCGGGACTGCTTATTCTATAAAAGTACTAAAATAAATTAGTCTTTTTAAATTCACGAGTTAATACGTTAAAAGACGATATAAAGCTTGATAATAATAACATAAATATTTTAATAATATTAAAAAGCCTAGGCATATTAAGACAGACTCGAAGTTAAATACGACGAAACGAATATTTCGAGCCTAAGAAAAGTGTTATAAATAGAAAATAATTACTTTAAATTAAGAGTGCGTATAACTTAATACTTTAAGTTATAATTTAAAATAAATTATAAAATAATTAAAGTTAATTATTACGCTAAACTAAAGTAATTAATATAAGCTTAGGAAATACTTTAGAGTACGAAAACACCTCGTTAAAAGAGGATTACGACGAGCTTAAAGGAAATTAATAACTCATTTTAAAAAATACACCGTTAAATATATTATTATAATATCTTTTAAAAGATAATATAACTTAAAAGACCCTTAACGAAGTGCTTTAAATATTAAACTAAAGTCAATTGCGCCTTATTACTCGAGCTTAGCAGAGACGTTAAGTAAAAGAGGCAATATAATTGAATAAACGGTTTAAGAAAAGGCTAAAAACATATTCTTTTATAATAAAGGAGCTCTTAAACGTTAAATTCATAAACTAAATAAATAAAAACTATACGTATATTATATCTTTTATTACGATATTTTAAAATAATAAAATAACGCGTAAAAATAAAGAAAACTACAAAACTATATATATTATATTTATAACTATAGTTAATAGCGAATCGATTAAAGTATAAGTAATTATAAGCTTTAAATTAATATAATTACATTAAATAAAGCTTTTACAAGTATTAAAGTATTAAAAGGATTTAAAATAGCACTTATAAAGAAAACACTTTAAGAAGGACGCGCGTAAAAAAATAAAGAATTTTTAAATTAAGAAGTGCTAGTATATTATATTAAAGGTAGATGCGAAGATAACGTTTATATTATTTAAATAAGTGTTTATTTATAAAGTTAACTTAACGGGACAGCTTATACGCACTAAATCGCGAGTCGTTATTAAAAGTAATTTATAAAAAGATATTATAATATTCTTTATATACGCTTTTACGCTAATAATAAAGTCTTTCCGCGTCGTAATAGCTATAGTAGTATAGTTTGACTTAAAGATTAAATAATACGACGTCGTAAATGCGTTTATTAATATAAAATAAGACAAATAAAATGCACTTATTTATTATTATTTCCTCGACGGTTTTAAATAACCTAATATAGTTGTAGAAATCGATAGAGTCTTATATGGCCTCCGCGACTTTCTAGCTTTATAATATAACGACTTCTTAATTACACTTAAAAGCCTTAGTCTCGTACCACTTATAAAAAAGCCTTATATTTTTATAAACGACAAGCGAATAGTATTTATAGCCTTTTACGTAGATAATATATAAGTATTATATTATAATTTAAACCTTTTTATAATAACTAAAATCATTAATGGCTTAAACAACGCCTATGAACTTATTATAATAAGAGATATAAAATGATTCTTAAGGGTGCGAATTATACGTAATAGACATGCGAAGACAATTACGCTTATTTATAATACGTATATAAAAAAGGTAATTTAAAAATTTAATCTAATAAATAGCAATTGCTTAAGTATTCCTTTATTATATTACGACTTAATTAAAAACACTACTAAAGTAACTATAAACTAAGTTAAAGAATACTAAGAAAAGGTCGGTTTCGTATTATACTTAGTTATTATGCTTAGACTAAATATAACTTTTATAACTTTATAGTTATTACATTTCTTAACGAGCTTAAGTTAAAAGCACTTATAAGTTATAAATTAAACTATACGTTACCTTTTTAAAACACGCTTCTTAAGTATTATTTACAGTCGTTAAGAGAGTAAAACGTAGCTTATGATAGCTTTTAATGCTTCTTTTATAAATAATTTGAAAATTAAGCGTTTTTTACAAAGGCTTATTATTATTTTATTTAGGGGTGTTATATTATAAATAATAATTAAATAAGATATAATTATTACCTCGATAACTAAGGCTAAGCTCTTAAAGGTAGAGCGAACTATAAAAATAGTTATAATATTATAAAGGCTTTTTGCGGAAATATACTTTAATATAAGGTGTTCTTAAAATATCTTTTATAATAATTAATAAATAATTAAGCTTATAATTAAAGAGAATTAACGCATATTAACTAAGCTTAGGCACGTTAATATTTAAAATATATAGTTACGCTAAAAGCACTAAAAATGTGAGAATAGGCGAGCCAATCAGGAATGAGGAAGCGCAGTAGGTGAGGACACGTGATCAAAGACAAAGTAGAATTGATTGCTTGCTTGCTTAAAGAGCTAGAAGAGCTCTTCGGTAGTTATATATAAAATAATAGCTTCTTTAAAAGCTTTTACGACTACGTAATTAATTACGTAGCTTATACGAGCTACGTAATTAAATACAAGCGTAATTTCCCGGAATACAAAGGTAATTTCCGGGCCGCGTAAGCAGTGGAAACTCCTTCGGCTATTTCAGGGTAGAATCGGCACGAGTTACCGAAGTGAAATCTAACACGTCCTCTTAATGAGTGACGTAATAGCTTTATAAGCTTATATACAAGTTAGCTTTAAAGTAGAGCTTGTATTTATAAGAATAGGCTTAATATATGAAATAACCCTTTGCGGAGGGTAGGCCAGTTGTGAAGAGAGAGAAATATAAATTATAATCTTATTTCCTCTGCTTTAGCCCTATTCGGCTAGTCTTAAAAGCCTTATGAATTTAATGAATTTAGGCTTATTTAACGGCTTCGTAAAGCCGTCGGCTTTTTATTTAGACCCTCTTATATAAATTAAGTCTATTTCGCCTTAATTTATAAGGTCGCGAATATAATAGTATTTAACGGCAATATGTTTAGTCCTCTTATGAAATTAAGAGTTATTAATTAATAAGAGAGCGCCGTTATTATCCGTATAAACAGGGAATTATTCCTGTATATAATAGCCTAATTTAGTTAAAAGCTACTTTATATAAACAGCTTCTTTAAAAGCCAAATTAATAGCTATATATTCGGCCTTAGTCGTACTTTAAGTTATAATACTTTAGAGCTTGCTTTTCTAACTAAATAAGTAACTCGCTAAGTAAAAGCTTAAGCCGCTAGTCGATTTAGCCGTACTAATATCTCCGGCGTAGTCGGCGTCGTAATAGCCGCTTATATATTGACTAGAGCTTTTTTCGTAGATTAGCCCTAGTCTTTTTAATCCTTTTAAGTATTTAAGTACGTTTTTAAAGGTAATTATATGATCGGTGCTAGGGTTATTAGCGAATCGAGCGAGCTTTATAACCGAATAATAAATATTAGGTTTAGTTACTAGCGTAAGAAACAAAAGGCAGCCTATAATTTGCTGATATTGATTTATTTCCTCTTTATTAGCCTGATTAAGATTAGGCTCTAGCTTAGCCTTCGAATTCATTAGTATATCTTTAGGCTTACAGTCGATTATATTAAACCGCGCTAGCACTTTCTCAATATAGCTCTCTTGGCTTAGCTTCATATAACCTTTGTTTAGATTATAGTTAATATTTATACTTAAATAATCCTTTATTAGCCTTAAATCTTTTAATTTAAAGAGCTTTTTAAGCTCTTTAATAAAGGATTTAATATTATTGACGCTTAGGCCAATTATTGCTAAGTCGTCTGCGTAAATAGAGATTATAAGCTGTTGCTCCTTATTAATTAGAATATAATTCTCGGTAATTAAGACTTGAAAACCGAGTTTTTGAATTAGGACTTCTTTTAGCATGATAAACTAGAGCCTAGCTGACTGTTTTAGCCTGTATAAGGCTTTATTAAGCAGGAGTAGTTTATTAGCGTACTTTTAGGCGTTTATGCCTTCGGGAAGCATTATATATAAAGTGTTTACGTTAATATTATTTTGCGTAAAAGTCGATATTATATCGACTTTTTATATAAGCTAACCGTAAAGGACTGCTAAGGCGAATATTAGTCGCCAAGTCATTTGTTTTACTACGCTAGTAAAAGTGTTTACGTAGTTAAGGCCATAGAGTTGCTCGAACCCTTTAGCGACGAATCTAGCTTTGAATTCGAAGTAATTAAGTGATTCTTTGATTTTGTATACCTATTTAGTCTTTAAAGGCTTATAAGCCTTGCTAGCGTCTTTTGGTATTATTTCTTAAGTATCGTGACTTTTTAGGGAATTGGCTTCTTTTTCTATAGCTTTTAGTTAATAGTCTTTATACGGAGAGGCCATAGTCTTTTTAAGGCTCTTAAGCTTGTAAATTTGAAGGCCTTTAATTCGTTTAATAACGACTTTATTAATCTCTAGCTCTTCGGGCAGCTTTATTAGCCCTTGATCGAAGTCTTCGTCGATTTTAGAGCTTATTAAAGCCATAGAAGTTAGTCTTTTAGCGTTTTTATAGACAGAAAAAGCTTCTTTTTCCTCTTCGATTAACTAGTTATTTAGCTGGCGAATAGCCGTCTTAAAGCTTAAGTGTATTACTGGCTGATTTTCCGAAGAGTTAGAGTTTTTAGCGTTAATATTAGCGTTTTTAGTTACGACGTTAAGCTCCTAGCTCGAATAATCCTTTTTAAGCCTTTTAATAGGCGCTTTAAGCATTTCCGGGCTAGCCGTATTAGGCCTTTTATTAGCCTTTGGCGTTTGAGGGAGTTTTTGTGTAAATAAGTCGGATTCGTCTTCAAAATCCGTTTTCTCGCCTTTTGATTGGTCGATAGGCGACTTTTCGCTTATATTGCCTTTATTAAGTATTTCGTCGTTGATATCACTTATTGGCTTAGTAATATTGTCGCTAGCGCTTTCAAACTCTTTAAGTGTTTCGATTATATAATCGAATTCGGTTTTTTCCGTCATATTATCCTTAAGGATTAAATCTTCTTTAATTAAGACGTTTTTAGAGTTTATAACGGCTTTTTTACTCGGTAAATAAATTAAGTAATTATTAAAAGACTTAAAACCGACAAGGATACCCTTGTCGGATTTATCGGCTAGCTTATGAGCTCTCTTATTCTTAAGTACGTAAGTTAAAGAGCTTAATATGCGAATATAATCGATTGTCGGTAATTTACTATATAAAGCTTTAAAAGGCGTCTTCTTTATGACAGAATTATATGACCGATTTTTAATATGAGTTATTCCTTGTAATAAGTAGGGCTATAAAAACAAGGGTATTTTTTTAGCTTTATAAACGCTAATTAGCCGCTTTATTAGGTATTTATTTAACTTTTCGGCTATCTTATTTTGGGAAAGGGAATAAGGGCTAGTGTATTCATATATATACCTGTCGTGCGAAATCCAGGGGTGCAGGGGTATAAAGGCCATATATAGTCAAATACGCAGTTTACAGACTGCGGGTCCGCTTTTTGTACGTCAGTTAAGAGCCACAGCTCTGTCTTGAGTCTACGACAGGGGACTGCGTCACTATGGCTATTTTTGAGCTTTTATTTATGCCGCGCTTTGCCCGAGATTTCCCCGCTTTCGCTTAACCACAGCGAGCGGAGGCAGACGTTCGCTTCTTTAGCGAATGAGCTGCTTGCCAGCGACTTAGGGGCCTTAAGAAAGCCTACTGCCTGACGTCACCAGCTGAAGAGCACCTTGGACACAAATAAGGGTTACCCTGGGGGGTGACAGAAGGGCCTAGACCTGGATTATAAACAGAGATCGCTGATTAAATAATATCTTCGACCTCTAGGGGGTGTGTCGTGCGAAATCCAGGGGTGCAGGGGTATAAAGGCCATATATAATCAAATACGCAGTTTACAGACTGCGGGTCCGCTTTTTGTACGTCAATACCCTTATTATTTGTAATAATGCATTTATTTATTAGACTTGAATTCCTCGGCGTTATTAAGCTTAAAAGCTTTAATATTTGCCATAAATTTGATTTCCTTCTGATTAAACTGCGTATTTATTATATTACAGAAGTTAATAAATACGTTATAAGTGTCGGCTTTGAGTTTTAAGGCGTATAATTAAATAGCTTTTAATTTTCTATATATAATAGTAAGGAAATAGCGCTCTTCTTTAAGTTCTTTGACTTTAAAAGGCCCTGTAATATCGATATCGAATATAGTTAAAGGTGGCGCGTCTAATATAGGCTTTTTATTACCGATTACGTGCATTTTGCCGCTATTATAAGCGTTGCAGTCGGCTAACTCTACGTCTTTTTGTTGGATTTTCTTTAATTTATAGCTTTTCTTAATCGTTTTAAGAATCGATTCTTTATTTATATGCACTAGCTTTTTATAATAAAGGTCTAGCGGCGTATTTGAGTTTATTTAATATATTATAGGTTCGAGAGCGTTATTATCGACTTCCGCTTGAATATAATAGGCGTTATAATCCTATTTAGCCTGTAATTAGCCTTTTTTATGTTTTAATAAAGCACTGTTCTCGGTAAAGTTAATTGACTAGCTTTTTTTAATTATTTCCTTTAAGCTTAAAAGGGTCGTTTTTAGCCCCGGAATATAGTTTACCTGTTAGATAATTACTTCTATGCCGTTATTGCCTTTTATAGGAATATCTCCCGTGCTTAGTATCGGTAATACGTCGCTATTAGCAATTGTAACTGATTTGCGAAGGGTAGGTTAATAGTTAAGTAACTATCCCTTATTAGGCGTATAGTGCTCGCTAGCACCGGAGTTTAGAACTAGTTTATAATTATAGACGGTTTTAAAAGCTTGGTTTGTAATATTTTCCTTTGATTGGTTAGAATTGGACTCGCTTAATTTCTTTATTATAATATTTATAAAAGTATTTATAAGTAAGAAAGGTTCAAGCTGTACTTTAGGCTTCACATTTGACTTACCTTTTAATAAGGGTAAGTGGTTTGTGTGTGCCTTTATAGGCTTTTTAGCCGTCACGTGCTTATTTAGCGGCGTAGT
Organism: Rhexocercosporidium sp. MPI-PUGE-AT-0058; assembly: GCA_020746875.1. Classification (NCBI taxonomy): domain Eukaryota; kingdom Fungi; phylum Ascomycota; class Leotiomycetes; order Helotiales; genus Rhexocercosporidium; species Rhexocercosporidium sp. MPI-PUGE-AT-0058. Next base: position 54,763 of record JAGTJL010000014.1, on the reverse strand, counting down.
AGTCTTAGATACGGCCATAATAGCCTTTGTAGACTTTGTTTTTGATTTGCTTTTTGACTCTTTAGTCTTTTTAGTTTTATTAGGCTTTTTATTTGGATTTTCTGAATTATTAGGCTTTAGCTTAGGGTGTAAGACCTAACACGTAGACGTTATATGTCCCGTGACTTTGTATTTATTGTAGTGCTTCTTATTACCGCTTTTACCGCCTTTAAACGCTTTATTAGCGTTAAGGTCGGCGTTAGCGCCTATGCGAGCTTCTTCCGAAATTAAGTCGTTAATTAGACCGTTAATATCGATATTCTTGAGATCACCTGACATTTTCTTATATTTACGAGACGAAAAGGCGTCAAAAGAGTTCGGCAAGCCTTTTAATATAAGGCTAGTTATTACAGGCTTTGGAATCTCGTAGTCTAGCTGTTTTAAGTATATAACGCTTAATTAAATTACGTTTATATATTTGTCTATACTCTTATAAGAGCTATAATTAAAATCGACGATTTAATTTATATAACGGCCGACTAGCTTAAGCGTTAATTAGCCGAAAGTAAATTGAATAGCGTTTTATAGCTTTTTAGTCGTATTTTTGTCTTTAAATCGCTCTTGATTTTTTAGCGATATAATTGACTTTAACGCCCTTAGCGCTTTTTAATTTTACGTCTTAAAGTAGTTTAGCTTTTTATAGTATTTTACGGCTAGCTCATAAGAATAAGAGGCTAATACGGCTCTACTTCCTTCGGTACCCCTAGCGTAATATAAGGATTAGTCTGGAGGTAAAGCTTTGCCGAAAATATAAGGTATATAGCCGTTAATTTCTAGGAATAGGCTAGCGGGATTTATCTACTTAATATAATTAGATTTCCTTATTAGTTTCTTTTCTTTAAAGGTAGTAGCGGCCATTTTAAGCTTATCTCGATTGAGTTTAGCTTTGATTCCTTTAGGCGATTTTATCACTTATAGTGATTTATTAGACTATTCTAGTCTTAGACTTTATTTAAGTCTTTAACCTCACTTTGAGGTTACCCTCCTTGATTTAGTATGCCCTAAATCGATTTAAAATCGATTAATTAAAATAAAAAAGCCTTGCCAAGGACTTATTATTACCTTACCGAGGGTTTCGCTTAGCTAGTATTATAACAGGGTTCCTAGCGGTCTGCTTAGGCTCTTATTACAACGCTAGCGCTACTATTAGCTTGGTTTTTCTCACAGGAATTAATAAGCTTAATTAGCTATAACCCTCTTCGAGGATGGCTTCTTATATAATTAAAAAAGCCTAAAAACTATTATAATTTGTATTAAACTAGTGACGATTTAGACAGCCACTTCTTAATATAAGCCACGCTAGCACGCTACTTATAGCTACTATTAGCGCCGTAAAAGGTATAGGCGCTTAAGAATGAGAAATTTATTATAAGACCTAGAATCGCAATTTAAGTAGCTACGCGCGCTTATAACGTTTAAGGACTATTAAGTTATAATTTCCTTAAGGTTTAATCTTAGGGTTAAAGGCCTTGGGTTTGTAATTTATCTTAATCGGGTTAATAAGGGCTTAAAGGGGTCTAGCTTACTTTAGTCAAGAGAAGCTAATATAGCTTTATCGACAAGCGTTTGAACGGAAGTAGCCGAAGCGGTATTAGCCGAGAAAGCTTAGCTAGTCGTCTCGATCGGGAAAGTGTGTCGGTGACTGATATTATTAGCTGCCTTAGCGAATTGCCGAATTATTATTATATAAGAATAGGCGAGCTAATCAGAAATGAAGAAGCGTAATAGGTAAGGACACGTAATTAAAAACAAAGTAGAATTAATTACTTACTTACTTAAAGAGTTAAAAGAGCTCTTTAGTAGTTATATATAAAAGAATAGCTTCTCTAGAAGCTTTTACGATTATATAATTAATTACGTAGCTTATACGAGCTATGTAATTGAATACAAGCGTAATTTCCCGGAATACAAAGGTAATTTCCGGGCCGCGTAAGCAGTAGAAACTCCTTCGGCTATTCCAGGGTAGAATCGGCACGAGTTACCGAAGTGAAATCTAACAAAAAAGGAAGTTTTAAAGTTATATACTTGCTTATAAGCGAAATATACGCTAATAGCTTTATTAAAAACCTTTCACGACAAAAATCTAAGACTTTAATTATATTACTTAATTTATAAGACGTTAAAGCGTCGATAGAAAAGCTTAATTAAAGCTTATACTTTATTATAAATACACTTTTTTTATTTTTTTTTATATTTTAAAATACTTTTTAAGTTAATATAATTATATAAAATATATTTCTTTTTAAATTATTAAAAGGCAAGAATTCTATTCCGGCCGAAGCTATAATTAAACTAACGTAAATAAATATAAAAGGGCCCGTTCTTAAGTTACTTATAAAGTAGTAAATTATGACTTTAAAGGGACACGTTCTTAAGCCGTTATTAAGTCGCGAATTAAATTATTAATAAATTTATTAACTTTACCAGTAACTCCTTAATACGGCGGCGGCGGGCGGCCACATTAGTAATAATAACACTAGTATTAATAATACTAATACTAATACTAACCCGAATAAGTGGGAGGATTAGGCGGGGGGCGGGGGCGGGGGCGGGGGCGGGGCCGTAGTAATAATAATTAAATAATTAAAGTCAGATTCTTTAAAGTTGTTTATAAAAATAAAATAAATATATTAAGCGTAATAAAAGTATTATAAACTAAAGCTTAAAGGTTTTTTAATTATTACTTAAAGTTAATTAACTTTAAAATATAAGAATTAAAGTTAAACTTACGCGAGTACAAAAGATATTACGCTTTTCTTTTATAAAGGCGGCAAAAGCCACTACGATAGTAGGCTCGACAGGACTAATATAATTATAATTTTAATTATAATATTAAAGGCATTAAGCCGAACTAGTAGTATTTTAATAAATGTTAATAAGAAGGTTACTCTTTAAGGTAGCTTTAACGTATACCGAGTAAGGGACCTTTTTATTAGCACTTGCCTTAATACGCCGGCGGGCGGGAGTAATAAGGGCAGTAAGGGCGGTAGGGGGAGGCACAGGAGAAGGGGTGCGAGGGCGAGGGCGACGGCGAGGGGGAGGGAGAACGGCGGCAGGCTATTATAATTAGTTAATATGCTTTAACTTATTTAATTTCTCGATCTTTTAATTTAAATAACGTTAAAAACTAAATTTAAAAATATAAAAGATAAAAGGAAATATATGTTTTTAATTATACGAGTAATAGCGAGATTAAAGAAGCGGGAGATACGGGCGGCTAATTTGGCGGCAAAGACACGATTTATTTTTGAATTTAATATGCTTATAAAAGAAAGTTATAGAGGAGAGAGTTATTTATATATTCTTATTTATACGTTAAGTATATTTACTTTAATTATTAGTTATTACTTTTTCTTATTATTTGTTATTTTATTATTATTTATTATGTTTATTATATACTTATTTGCTTCGCTAAAGCTACGTATTATCTTTAGCGAGGGGGTGTATTGTGTAGGTTATGATTAATTGGCTAAGCGAGCCCAATTAAGGCTACTAAAATTATGGCGCCAGTAAGCTCCTTTATTAAGGGAGCTTAAATGCGCCATATGTAATAATATAATAATAGTTATATACGTAACTGCGCAGCCTTTAATTAAACTAATATTCGCCTCTGTAGAGCCTCAAGGTATGTTGCACAATAGTACGCAAGCACTTGTCTTATTTCGTTTAGCGTTAATAAAAGTATTTACTATATTAAATTAAATTATTTCTAAATTAAATTATTTCTAAATTAAATTAAGCTATAATAGCTATAGTAGTTCTAAAGGAGCGAGTAATTAAAATAATTATATATATTAATAAAATTAACGTTTTAAGCTATAAGTCTTCTCTTAAAACGACTCGGGAGCGACAGTAAGTTAAATACTTTAATAAATCGACTTTAATGTAAAATACTTATTTTAAAGGAATTAATTACTCGATAGTAAAAGTATATTTAACGACTCTTTAGTAATTACGCGACTTAAGATTAATTATTTCCTTAATAACGTCGGCTCGGAAGTGCTTTTTTAACGAATAATCCTTAAGATTTCTTTAATTTAATAAGTCCTTAAGCATTTATAATTAATAAATCCGTAAAAGCTTAATTAATTATTGAATTTCGACATTTTTAAGTATAAACGCTAATATAATAACGTAAACTACGCTTAAGTCTTTTCCGTTTTTTCGCATTAATTCTTAATTAAACCAGAAAGTCTTTAAAAAATCCTTTAAGTGCTCGCGGTTACTTAATAATTATAATAATTTTATAATTAACTCTTTTATAATTATTATATAAACGCTTTAATTTAGTTTCGTTACCTTATTATTAACTTAAGTCTTTCGACTTTTATTAATTACTTAGTCTTTTATTTTTTTTCTTTTAAAAAGTTTAAATAAGCCGGAATTTAATTTAATTAAAGCCGGGAATAATAAGCGTAAACCTAACTCTTTATCTTTTTTTAATTTTAATAATTATAAATGCTTTTTGTATTTAATTACTTAAAGTAAAGCTTTTAATTACTTAAGGCCGATACTTTTTTTAAGTGCTCTTTAACGCTTAAGACCGCGCTTTCGGTCGTATAACCTTTTAAAGTAAATTATAACTTATAATATCGACTTCCGCTTAGGGCTTATATTACTTTAAAAGTTTAATATATTACGTAAAATACTTTTTTTAATTGCGCTTTTAGACGCTAATTGTTTTAAAATATCGACTTATTTTAAAACTTAATTAAAATACTTATAAATAAGAAGTTTAATACTTTTTCTTAACTAAATTACCTTTGAATTCTTATTAACGAACGGCTAAATAAAATCAAAAGCTATTAAATTAGCTAAAAGTAGCGTATTTATTTTTATTAACTTAATTAAAAAAGGGAGTAAATAGCTCTACCCCCGAGCATAAAAGCTTAACTAAAGGTTTTAATACCCCCGAGCTCACAGGCTCGTCGTCTTTTATAGTATTTATTACTTCGCTTAATTATTTTCCGTTTAGAATAATAAACGGTATTTTTAATTTTAATATATTAAGTACGCTTAGTCGGTTAATTATAATAAAACTAACGTCTTAATCTCCTTCTTCTTCTTTTAGTATTTCCGTAAAATCCTTTAATATTAAACACGGCTAATTAATCGCTTTCTTTATATTTAAAGAGCTTAAATAAAAAAGGGTTTTATTAAAAGTAATATTCTGAGTTATTATTATATATTATAATTAAAGCACTTAAATCTTATAAATATTAAATAAGACGTATTTAATTAAATAATTAAAGTACGCTCGCGAATTAATTTTAAAAGTTCTCTTTTAGCGGAGAGCTTCTCGGTCTTTAATTATAAAATAAGCTCTATAGCCGTATATATATAAATTACTTTAATTAGGCCGTAAATTAATTATTAACTTTAGCATAAGCTTAAGGTCGTAATACCGAAAATACTACTTAAATTAAGCTTAAAATACTTCGTTCGGACTCTTAAAGCTTTTACAAATAAATAAATTTATATTATAAAGAATAATTGCCGTTATTATTAATTCCGTTTAAAGCGCTTAGAGTAAATTAGCAAAGAGGCGCATTTTAATCGATTTATTAATTATTTCTTTGCCTACGCGCTCAACTCTTTTATTAAGTTAGTATATATATAAAAGAATAAATTTAATATTAATATTACTTTCCTTATATTACTTTTTATATTTAATTAATTTATTAATCTTTATAATTAAAGTATCGTTATTTTAACGTATTTTATAAATTAAAAGCCCGAAATAACGTCTCGTCTACGCTTTAAATAATTTAAAAGTATTTAAGACGGCAATTAACCTTTTAATTTTTAAAAGCTACTCGTAGAATTTCTTATTATATTTGTCTTTAATTAATAAAAGCTAGCTATTTCCGTTAAACTTTATTAAAAAATCGAATAAATCTTAAGAAATATAATAAAAAGGATAAATAGCTATTCTCTTTAATTAACGACGACTTATTACTTATTATGCAATAGCTACCGCATAATGCTCGTATTTTAACCGAGTTAAGGCTTAAATCTCGACGTTATGCGCATTTTTTATTAGGTTTTCTAAGGCTTTCTTTTTTAAATGACTTACGCGTAAATACTATAAGTAAGTTTCGTCGACTTATAGCTTTAAATATCGTTTACTTAATTAAAAGTTTTAGCGAATACTCCTCTTTAGCGTTAAAAATATTAAAAAGCTATAATTTAAGCGAGTTAAAATGCGGTAAGTAATTAAAAAAACTGAAAAGTAATTAAAAAGCTTATATTTAAAGAAAGCTAAGTTAAATTATCGCTATAATTACTTTAAAACCAAATTATCTTTAGCTGTTTTTATACGTAAAATATAATTTAAATTATTATATTAAATTCTTATTTATAAAAAGCAAGCTTTTAAAATAATATTAATATTAAAGTCTTTAATAATAGCGACGTTCGAAAGGATTAAATCGCTTATATTCGGTCTATTAAAGCCGTAAAAAGTACTTTTAAAGACTCGAGTACCGCGGCCTTTAATTATTAAGCTTAACGTTCTGGCCTTAACGTTATTATTTATAATAAATTTAATAAAGCTTTTAAAGATAAAAAAAGCTTTTGAATTTATTAAATAAGTAATAGTTTTATTATTAAGTAAGGTGCTTTTTATAAGCGGATAATAATCCATATTTATAATAGCGTATACCCCCGTAATAGCGAGAATTTCGTCGAAAAATTCAAAACTTATAAAATAAGCTTAAATGTTTTTAAAATATTTTACTTTTATTAAAGTAATTAACTTTAAAGCCGTAAGAACTACTAGTGTTTAAATAAAAAAGAAATTACCGAAAGGCGGTCTAAAAGCTAATTACGCTATTAATAATATATTTTTATTAAGTTTAGTAATTTTTCGGCGGAGGTTAAGGAAGTCGCTTTTTAATCGAAGTTAAGTCTTTTTAATTTCTTTTATTAATAATAAGTTCTTAAGATTACTCGCCGTTAAGCCGTCGTAATAATATTAAAGTTTATAATAATTAATAACCTTATAATAGTAAAAGCAATACTTATACGGGCAAGTATTTACTCGCGTGTTTAGTAATTAGTTTCGTTAAACCGACGAAGTTGCGAGAGCATTTAATTTTCCTTTAAAAATAATATATAAGCTTATTATTTTTTATTATTTAAAGGCTATAAGTAATTCCTTATTAAAAGTAAATAACTAATTAATATAATTAAATAAAAAGTATTAGTTTATTACCTTAAGAGTATTATTTTTTAATAATTTAGAGTGCCGTTCGCGCGCTTATTCTGGTGCGAGCTTCTCTTACACCGCCTTAATAAAGTCAAGTATTATTAACGGTTCTTTAACGTTTAATAAGTCGTATAAGAGAATATCTTAATAAGTCGCTTTTTATTCTTAAAGCCATTTTTTAAGATTAACTCGCCTTGCCTTAATAATAACGAGCTTCTTTTTATAAATAAATTATATTAACGTACGAGTACTTGTTTTTAAAAGGGCGTAATCTCTCTTAAGAATTTAAAAAAGTAATTAAAGAATTTATAACTTTAATTAAAGGTTTCTATTTATTATCTTAGTTAATTACTCTTTTTTTATATAAGCTTGCTTATTTTCGCATTTCTTAATTACTTCTTAATAAATAAAAGGATTAATTATCTTTTAAATCCACTTATAAGCTGCTTTATAAGCTTAAGCCTTTTCCGTTTATTATGCGAGCTTTTTTATATATTTCCTTATAAAAGTAATATATATTAAAGCTATATTTTCAATTATAGCTTTTATTAATAATAATACGCTCGGCTTAAGACTTTTTTTTATAAGGTCGCGAGCATCTTCGTCTTATTTCGCTTAAGCTTAAAAGTTATACTTAATAGCTTTTTTATTTTATTATACTTTTAAATCGTTTAACGATAAGGGTTTCGGTTCGGCGTTAAAAAGGTTAAAAGTAATTAATAACGTAAGGTTTATTAAATTTTATATTTTATAAAAAATATAAAAGAATTTAAACGCTTAATATTAAGGAGTTTAAATGCGCTTATTATAATTAAGAGGAGTTCGATTATTTAAAAAAGAAGCTAAAGTTAAATTTATTATAATAAAGGAATTGCTTTCGTGAGCTCCAAGTATTCGATAAAGGAAGAAAGACTAAAAAGGTATTAAGTTTAATTACTCGGCTTTTATATTCGTTTAAAGTGAAATCGAAGAGTTAATGGAAAACAGCGGTATAAATTATATTTTATAATAAAATAGAAAACTTTATAACGTATAATAAATGCTTTTTATTTATAAACTTATCTTATAAGCTTTATTTAAATTAATAGCGTATAAAAGAAAGAGTATTAATTTAATAACTTTATTAATAAGGCTTATAATTATAATATAAAAGTAAATTAAAGTATTATAAGTAGTTATAATTAAATTAAAGTGATTAATTATTATTCTTAAAGCTCCTAGAATTAGAAGAAGACAGTTATTCTCCTGAAGGCGGTCTACAGTAGCAGAACCTAATTAGGTCACGTGCAGTGCCAAGAGAGCAGCTGCCCGTGCCTGTACGACAGGTTCTTTAAGAAGTATTCTTTTAATACTTTTAATTCTTTTATTAATTAATAGTATAAAAGAAAATAAGAATCAGGTAATAGAGCCTTTAATTAAATCTTGTAATCGTAGTATTAATAAGGTAGTAAAATGTTTAACTCCGTCTTAAAAAATGCTTCCTTAAGAAGTTAATATTATTTCGGAAGCCTTTCGGCCATAATTTAAAAAGCAGCCGGATCCTCTTTTTTATATCTTTCTTATAAGACTCGGTTTATTTTATAAATACTAATTATAAAAAACTTAATATTCTTATTTTTTATATTAAAATAAAATGCGTTTATATTAATCTTATAAATAAAGAAAGGAATTCTTTATAAAATTATAATAGGTTTTAAGCAACGACGTAGTCGTAAACGAGGCTTTCTTGCCTTTGGTTTTCCGACCGACTTTAATAATAAGGGTTTCAGAGCTATTTCTGGCTCTTATTCCTTAAAAGGATTCTCTAGTAAGGTCAATACTTATATATAATTAATAGCGAATTAGTAATATCGTCGTCTTCAATCAATTTAATCCATAATTAAGTCACGTCGGTCAGCATTAAGCTAGTAATATGTGAGAATAGGCGAGCCAATTAGGAATGAGGAAGCGCAGTAGGTGAGGACACGTGATCAAAGACAAAGTAGAATTAATTACTTACTTACTTAAAAAGCTAAAAGAGCTCTTTAATAGTTATATATAAAATAATAGCTTCTTTAAAAGCTTTTACGACTACGTAATTAATTACGTAACTTATACGAGCTACGTAATTAAATACAAGCGTAATTTCCCGGAATATAAAAGTAATTTCCGGGCCGCGTAAGCAGTAGAAACTCCTTTGGCTATTCTAGGGTAGAATCGGCACGAGTTACCGAAGTCAAATCCAACACGCCTTCTTAATGAGTGACGTAATAGCTTTATAAGTTTATATATAAGCTAGCTTTAAAGCAGAGCTTATATTTACAAGAAATAAAGTAAATACATAAAAAACCCTTTACGGAGGGTAGGCCAGATGTGAAGAGAAAGGAATATAAATTATAATCTCGTTTCCTCCGCTTTAGCCTTATTCGGCTAGTCTTAAAAGCCTTATAAATTTAATGAATTTAGGCTTATTTAGCGGCTTTGTAAAGCCGTCGGCTTTTTGTTTAAACCCTCTTATGTAAATTAAGTTTATTTTGCCTTAATTTATGAGGTCGCGGACGTAATAATATTTAACGGCAATATACTTAGTCTTCTTATGGAATTAAGAGTTATTAATTAATAAGAAGGCGCCGTTATTATCCGTATAAATAAGGAATCGTTCCTGCATGTAATAGCTTAATTCGATTAGAAGCTGCTTTATATAAATAGCCTTTTTAAAAGCCGAATTAATAGCTATATATTTAGCCTCAGTCGTGCTTTAAGTTATAATACTTTAGAGTTTGCTTTTTTAATTAAATAAGTAACTCGCTAAGTAAAAGCTCAAGCCGCTAGTCGATTTAGCCGTATTAATATCTCCGGCGTAGTCGGCGTCGCAATAGCCGCTTATATATCGACTAGAGCTTTTTTTGTAAATTAGCTTTAGTTTTTTTAATCCTTTTAGGTATTTAAGTACGTTTTTAAAGGCAATCAGGTGATCGGCGCTAGGGTTATTAGCGAATCGAGCGAGCTTTATAACCGAGTAGTAAATATCGGGTTTAATAGCTAGCGTAAGAAATAAGAGGCAGTTTATAATTTGCTGATATTAATTTATTTCCTCTTTATTAGCCTAATTAAAATTAGGCTTTAACTTGACTTTTAAATTTATCGATATATTTTTAGGCTTACAATCGGTTATATTAAACCACGCTAGCACTTTCTCAATATAACTCTCTTGGCTTAGCTTTATATTACCTTTGTTTAGGTTATACTCAATATTTATACTTAAGTAGTCTTTTATTACCCTTAAATCCTTTAATTTAAAGAGCTTTTTAAGCTCTTTAATAAAGGATTTGATATTATTAACGCTTAGGCTAATTATCGCTAAGTCGTTTATATAAATAAAGATTATAAGCTATTACTCCTTATTAATTAAGATGTAATTCTCGGTAATTAAGACTTAAAAACCGAGTTTTTAGACTAGGACTTCCTTTAGCGTAATAAACTAGAGCTTAGTTAACTGTTTTAGCCTGTATAAGGCTTTATTAAGCAAGAGTAGTTTACTAGCGTATTTTTAGGCATTTATGCCTTCAGGAGGCCTTATATATAAAATATTTACGTTAATATTACTTTATATAAAAGCTGATATTATATCGACTTTCTATATAAGTTAATTATAAAGGACCGCTAAGGTAAATATAAGTCGCCAAGCCATTTGTTTTATTACGCTAGTAAAAGTATTTACGTAATTAAGGCTATAGAGTTGCTCGAACCTTTTAGCGACGAATCTAGCTTTAAATTCGAAGTAATTAAGTGATTCTTTGATTTTATATACTTATCTTGTCTTTAGAGGCTTATAAGCCTTGCTAGCGTCTTTTAGTATTATTTCCTAAGTCTTATGACTTTCTAAGGAATTGATTTCTTTTTTTATAGCTTTTAGCTAATAGTCTTTATACAGAGAGGCCATAGCTTTTTTAAGGCTTTTAAGCTTATAAATTTAAAGGCTTTTAATTCGTTTAATAACGACTTTATTAGCCTCTAGCTTTTTAGGCAGCTTTATTAGCTTTTAATTAAAGTCTTCGTCGATTTTAGAGCTTATTAAAGCTATAAAAGCTAGTCTTTTAGCGTTTTTATAAATAGAAAAAGCTTCTTTTTCCTCTTCAATTAACTAGTTATTTAGTTAGCGAATAGCCGTCTTAGAGCTTAAGTATATTACTGGCTGATTTTCCGAAGAGTTAGAGTCTTTGGCGCTAGTATTAGCGTTTCTAGTTACGACGTTAGGCTCCCAGCTTGAATAATCCTTTCTAGGCTTCTTAATAGGCGCTTTAGGCATTTCCGGGCTAGCTGTATTAGGCCTCTTATTAGTTTTTGGCGTTTAAGGGAGCTTTAGTGCGAATAAGTCGGATTCGTCTTTAAAATCCGTTTTCTCGCCCTCTAATTGATCGATAGGCGAATTTTCGCTTATATTGCCTTTATTAGGCATTTCGTCGTTAATACTACTTATTAACTTAGTAATATCGTCGCTAGCGCCTTCAAACTTTTCAAGTATTTCGATTATATAATCGAATTCGGTTTCTTCTGTTATATCGTTCTTAAGGATTAAATCCTTTTTAATTAGGACGTTTTTAAAGCTTATAACGGCTCTTTTACTCGGTAAATAAACTAAGTAATTATTAAAAGACTTAAAACCGATAAAAATACTCTTATCGGATTTATCGGCTAGCTTATAAGCTCTCTTATTCTCAAGTACGTAGGTTAAAGAGCTTAGTATGCGAATATAGTCGATTGTCGGTAATTTATCGCATAAAGCTTTAAAAGAAGTCTTCTTTATAACGGAATTATATGACCGATTCTTAATATAAGCTATTTCTTATGATAAGTAAAGCCATAAAAATAAAGGTAATTTCTTAGCCTTATAAACGTTAATTAGCCGCTTTATTAAGTATTTATTTAACCTTTCGGCTATCCCGTTTTGAGAAGGGGAATAAGGGCTAATATATTCGTATATATACCTTTTTTACTTATAATAATACGTCCATTTATTAAACTTAAATTCCCCGGCGTTATCGAGCTTAAAAGCTTTAATATTCGCTATAAATTTATATTTAACGCTATTTTAACTAAACTGCGTATTTATTATATTACAGATATTAATAAGTACGTCATAAGCGTCGGCTTTGAGTTTTAAGGCGTATAACCATATAGCTCTTAATCTTTTATATATAATAATAAGGAAATAACGCTTTCCTTTAAGTCCTTTGATTTTAAAAGGCCCCGTAATATCGATATCGAATATAATTAAGGGTGGCGCGTCTAATATAGGCTTTTTATTACCGATCACGTGCATTTTGCCGCTATTATAAGCGTTATAATCGGCTAGTTTTACGTCTTTTCGTTGGATTTTCTTTAATTTATAGCTTTTCTTAATCGTTTTAAGAATCGATTCTTTATTTATATGCATTAGCTTTTTATAATAAAGATCTAGCGGCGAATTAAAGTCTACTTAATATATTATAGGTTCGAGAGCGTTATTATCGACTTCCGCTTGAACGTAATAAGCGTTATAATCTTATTTAGCTTGTAATTAGCCTTTTTTATATTTTAATAAAGCACCGTTCTCGGTAAAGTTAATTAACTAGCTTTTCTTAATTATTTCCTTTAAGCTTAAAAGGGTCGTTTTTAGCCCCGGAATATAATTTACTCGTTAAATAACTACTTTTATGCCGTTATTGACTTTAATAAGAATATTTCCTGTGCCTAGTATCGGTAATACGTCGTCGTTAGCGATTATAACCGATTTCCGAAGGATAGGTTAATAGTTAAGTAACTATTCCTTATTAGGCGTAGAGTGCTCGCTAGCACCGGAGTCTAGAACTAGTCTGTAATTATAAACGGTTTTAAAAGCTTGATTTGCAATATCTCCCTTTAATTGGTCATAATCGGACTCGCTTAATTCCTTTATAGTATTTATAAAAGTACTTATAAGTAGAAGAGGTTTAAGCTGTACTTTAGGCTTTATATTTAACTTACCTTTTGGTAAGGGTAAGTCGTTTGTATATGCCTTTATAGGCTTTTTAGCCCTTATGTGCTTATTAGGCGGCGTATAAGTCTTAGATACGGCTATAATAGCCTTCGTAGACTCTGTTTTTGATTCGCCTTTTGACTCCTTAGCCTTTTTAGCCTTATTATTAGGCTTTTGTGGTGTAGAAGTGGATTAAAGTACTGTGAGTAGTTGTAATTGAATTAAAGTAATTAATTATTATTCTAAAAGCTTTAAAAATTAAGAAAAGACAGTTATTTTCCTGAAGGCGGTTTATAATAATAGAACTTAATTAGGTTACGTGTAATATTAAAAGAGCAGCTGCCCGTGCCTATATAATATACTTCTTAGGCAATTAATAGTAATAAGCTATTGCTATTGTGATTAGCTGTATTAAGCGAGAGTAAATAATAAAAAGAATTAAATAAATAAATTCACTTATATACGGTAATTAGGCAAATAACCTAATTATATAACTTAACGATTTTCTTATTAAATTTAAACCTGTAAACACTCGATAACACATAGATTGACTGCTCTCGATTTATTACTTAATTAATTTATTAATTAATTAATTAATTAATTACTCCCTTTAATATTATGGGTGTCTTTAAGCGCTCTGCCAGAATTGTTATAGTAAAACGACGATTTACTCGCTAAAATAAGATAAATGGCTTGATTTTCGATTTATTAGTTTTAATTTATTAATCGGAGATCGACTAATTAAAAATTAATTAATTAAAGAATAATTATTGACTTATAATAAGTTAAGGCTATTATTAATAATAAAAAGAAAGTCGTCGTTAAGGCACGATTGTCGGCTGCTCTTGTCTCCGCCCCTGCTCTTCGCTATACCGCTGCTGTTCTTCGGGCTTTAAAGCAATTAATAAGTGCTTATATAATAGTTTATTTAAGCTATATTAATAGCGCCTTTTATATAAAAGGTAGCGGTTAATATTATAATATTATTAAAAAGGGTATTTATTGCTTTACTTACTCGTCCGGCCATAAGTGCGTAATTACTTTTATTATTACTTAAGCTCCTTTCCTCGCATATTATAATACGTTAGAAAATAAAACTGGCAAAAAGGTAAGTCGATTTAGCTGCTTTTTTCTTACTTTTTAATTTATTATTAATTTTTTTAAGAGCTAAAACAATTAAGAATCCCGGTCCGTGCCGTCCTTAAGAGTAGTAATATTAATAAAGCTATTACTGCTAGCGCTATTATTGGTTTTAGTAATAAAGTTGCTTTAGGAGTTGCTAGTAAATTTAAAAGTAATAATAGAAATAATAATAATAAAGAGAATAATAAGTTACTCGCTTTATTTTTAAAAAATCGAATTAATTTAATTAATCTTTTAAAAGAAAAAGAAAAGCCTTTAGCTGCTTTTATAACTTATACTTATGTTATTAAAGAAAAGATTACTGCCGCTATAGGTGCTCTTTTTATTAAGAAGGATAATAAGGGAGTAGCTAATTATTTTATTATTACTATTATTGCTAAAGCTGCTCGCGCTGCTGCCGCTGCTAAGGCTATTACCGGAGCTACTCGCGCTTATAATCCGGGCTTTAGTATTCTGGCTTTTTAGGCTATATCTACTTATAGAGTTGTTTTTATTTTTAAGTAAGAGGCTTAAGTTACTTACGTTAAAAAGCTAATTAATATGATAATTAATGCTTTAAGTAAATTAGTTTAAGAAGTTTTAGGCCTTTTATTTTTTAATAAATAAGTTATTCTTTTGTTTTTTAAGGCTTAAAAACTTCTTATTTTTTAAGTGTCTTTTTATATTTTAAATATTAAAGCTTATGTTTACTTTTAAATTAAAGAATTATTAAAAGTAATTAACTCTTTAAAATATAGTAATTTATACCCTCGAGCTTAATTAATCTTTAATAAAATAAAATTATAAATGGAAATTTATAAAAGAGAATTTTATAAAAGAATATATAATAATATAAATAAAGCTTTTTAATTAAAAAGTAAGTTTATTATATAATTATTTTAAAAATAAATGAAAAGTAAAGAATATATATAAAAAACTATTTTAAAGTAAGTCTTTTAAAAGAGTTACTTTAATTAAGCACGAATATTTATTAAATTAATAAGAGTAACAAATGCTTTAAATTTCTATTAAAAAAGGTTTTTAATAAGTCCGTTAATTAGCATATAACTTATAAGAAAATATTCTATTATAAAAGTATCTTTTTAAAATTCTTAATATAATTATATATTTTAAATATTAATATGGCTCAACTTAGTAAAAATACGCTGATTTTCCTTAACGATTAACTAAATCGTTTATTAATTATTATAAAAAATTATTTAAGTTATTTTTATATTAAAGCGTAATTTTTAAAAGAATTGCTAAAGTATTATAAGTTCTTTGCCGGTGCGTTTAACTTTAAAAAACTTTACTTTTTATTATAAACGTAGTAATTATATTTTATAAAGTTATTTTTTAAAAGATTAAATTTTTAAAAAGTATAAAAATATATTTATTAAAAGATTGTCTTATTTTAATATTATTTATAAAAGAAGTATTTAATAATATTATAAAGTAAGAGTCGCGTAGCTTATAATTATAAGTAATCGTTAAGAAATAAGTATTGAAAAGGTAACGAATTATTTAATTAATTATAATTAAGTGTTTTCGGGAAAGATTAATTAAAAAATAAGAAAGTCTTAAAGTAATAAAAGTAACGTTTACGTATAATATAATTATAATATAAAGTATTAATTTAACTTGCTTTTAAAATTCCTTAATTTAAGTTAAAGTAGTTTATTTTTAATTCTTTAATAACTCGACTTAAAGTAATAATATACTTAAGTAATTTTTATTTATTAATTTAAATCGAAGAGTAACTTTTTAAATATAAATGTTATATATTAAAAAGATAACTTTTATTAATCGATTTTTAATAATATAAACGCTTAAGAACTACTCCGTTTACTCTCCTTTAGTAAGCTTATATATTATATTTAAGCCGTTAATAATTAGTTTGGCGTCTTTAAAAGCCGAAGTGTAGTAAAGTATTTAAATATTATTAATATAAAATATTATAAATTAAAGTATACGATTAATTTCTATTATTATTCCGTCTTATTTAAAACCGTTTAATAAATAATAGCGTATGTAAGCACTTGTTTTACTTTATTTAGCGTTAATAAAAGCATTTACTATATTAAATAAATTATTTTTAAATTAAATTAAGTTATAATAGTTATAGCGGTTTTAAAGGAGCGAGTAATTAAAGTAATTATATAAGTTAATAAAATTAACGTTTTAAGCTGTAAGTCTTCTCTTATAACGACTCGGGAGCGACAGCGGGTTAAATACCTTAACGAATCGACTTTAGCGTAAAATACTTATTTTAAGGGAATTAATTGCTTAATAATAAAGGTGTGTTTAACGATTCTTTAATAATTGCGCAATTTAAAGTTAATAATCTCTTTAATAGCGTCGGCTCAGAAGTGCTTTTTTAATAAGTAGTCTTTAAGGTCTTTTTAATTTAATAAGTCCTTAGGCATTTATAATTAGTGAATCCGTGAGAACTTAATTAATTATTGAATTTTAATATTTTTAAGTATAAATGTTAATATAATAATATAAATTATATTTAAGTCTTTTCTGTCTTTTTGCACTAGTTTTTAATTAAGCTAAAAAGTCCTTAGAAAATCTTTTAAGTATTCGCGGTTATTCAACGATTATAATGATTTCGTAATTAACTTTTTAATAATTATTATATAAATGCTTCGATTCAATTTCGTTACTTTATTATTAATTCGAGTCTTTCGACTTTTATTAATTACTTAGTCTTTTATTCTTTTTTTCTTAAAAGGTTTAAATAGGCCGGAATTTAATTTAATTAAAGCCGAGAGTAATAAGCGTAAACTTAATTTTTAATTTTTTTTTTAATTTTAATAATTATAAATGCTTTTCGTACTTAATTACTTAAGGTAAAGCTTTTAATTATTTAAGGCCGATATTTTCTTTAAGTGCTCTTCGACGCTTAAAACCGCGCTTTCGGTCGTATAGCCTTTTAAAATAAATTATAATTTATAATATCGACTTCCGCTTAAGGCTTATATTATTCTAAAAGTTTAATATATTACGTAAGATACCTTTCTTAATTGCGCTTTTAAACGTTAATTATCTTAAAGTATCGGCTCGTTTTAAGACTTAATTAAAGTGCTTATAAGTAAAAAGTTTAATACTATTTTTTAATTAAATTACCTCCGAGTTCTTATTAATAAGCGGCTAAATAGAATCAAAAGTTATTAAATTAATTAAAAGTAGCGTATTTACTTTTATTAACTTAGTTAAAAGGAGAGTAAATAGCTCCACCCCCGAGCTTAAAAGCTTAATTAAAAGTTTTAATACTCCCGAACTCATAAGCTCGTCGACTTCTATAGCGCTCATTACTTCGCTTAATTATTCTCTATTCGAAGTAATAGACGGTGTTTTTAATTTTAATATATTAAGTGCGCTTAGTCGGTTAATTATAATAAAACTAACGTTTTAATTTCCTTCTTCTTCTCTTAGTATTTCCGTAAGATCTTTTAATATTAAGCGCGGCTGGCCGATTATTCTTTTTATATTTAAAAAGCCTAAATAAAAGAGGATTTCGTTAAAAGTAATATTTTAAGTTATTATTATATATTATAATTAAGGCATTTAAATCTTATAAATATTAAATAAAACGTATTTAATTAAATAATTAAAATATATTCATAAATTGACTTTAAAAGCTTTCTTTTAGCGGAGAGCTTCTCGGTCTTTAATTATAAAATAGGCTCTATAGCCGTACATATATAAATTGCTTTAATTAAGCCGTAAATCGGTTGTTAGCTTCAGTATAAGCTTAAGGTCATAATACCGAAAATACTGCCTAAATTAGGCTTAAACCACTTCGTTCGGACTCTTAAAGCCTTTACGAATAAATAAACTTATATTATAAAAAACAATTGCCGCTATTATTAATTCCGTTTAAAGCACTTAAAGTAAATTAATAAAGAGGCGTATTTTAATTAATTTATTAATTAATTTATTAATTATTTTTTTACTTACGCGCTTAACTCCTTTATTAAGTTAATATATATATAAAAAAGTAAATTTAATATTAATACTACTCTTCTTATATTACTTTTTATATTTAATTAATTTATTAATTCTTATAATTAAAGTGTCGTTATTTTAGCGTATTTTATAAATTAAAAGCCCGAAATAACGTCTTGTTTACGCTTTAAATAGTTTAAGAGCATTTAAGACGGCAATTAACCTTTTAGTTTTTAAAAGCCGCTTATAGAATTTCTTATTATATTTGTTTTTAATTAATAAAAGCTAACTATTTCCGTTAAACTTTATTAAAAAGTCGAATAAATCCTAAGAAATGCGATAAAAAGGACGGGTAATTGCTCTCTTTAATTAACGACGACTTGTTATTTATTATGTAATAACTATTATATAATGTTTATATTTTAATCGACTTAGGCTTTAAATCTCGACGTTGCGCGCATTTTTTATTAGGTTTTCTAAGGCTTCCTTTCTTAAGTGACTTACGCGTAAATGTTATAAGTAGGCTTTGTCGACTTGTGGCTTTAAATATTATTTACTTAATTAAAAACTTTAGCGAATGCTCTTTTTTAACGTTAAAAACATTAAAAAGTTATAATTTAGGCGAGTCAAAATGCGGCGAGTAATTAAAAAAACCAAAGAGTAATTAAAAGGCTTATATTTAAAGAAAGTTAAGTTAAATTATCGTTATAATTACTTTAAAATTAAATTATCTTTAATTATTTTTATACGTAAAGTATAATTTAAACTATTATATTAAACTCTTATTTACAAAAGGCAAGCTTTTGAAATAATATTAATATTAAAGCTTTTAATAATAGCGACGTTCGAAAGAGTTAAATCGCTTATATTCGGTCTGTTAAGGCCGTGAAAAGCACTTTTAAAAACTTAAGTACCGCGGCCCTTAATTATTAAGCTTAACGTTTCGGCCTTAACGCTATCGTTCGTAATAAATTTAATAAAGCTTTTAAGAATAAAAAAAGCTTTTGAATTTATTAAATAAATAATAGCTTCGTTATCGAGTAAGGTGCTTTTTATAAGTAAATAATAATTTATATTTATAATAATATATATCCCCGTAATAGCGAGAGCTTTGTCGAGAAATTCAAAGCTTATAAGATAAGTTTAAACGTTTTTAAAGTATTTTACTTTTATTAAAGCAATTGACTTTAAAGTTATAAAAGTTATTAATACTTAAGTAAAAAAGGAATTATTAAAAGGCGGTCCAGAAGTTAATTACGTTATTAATAATATATTTTTATTAAATTTAATAATTTCTCGGCGGAGATTAAGGAAATCGTTTTTTAATTAAAGTCGAGTCTCTTTAATTTCCTTTATTAATAATAAGTTCTTAAGGTTACTCGCCGTTAAGCCGTCGTAATAATACCGAAGTTTATAATAATTAATAACTTTATAACGGTAAAAGCGATGCTTATATAAGCAGGTATTTACTCGCGTATTTAACGATTAGTTTTATTAAACTAACAGGGTTATAAGAGTATTTAATCTTCTTTTAAGAGTAGTATATAAGCCTATTGTCTTTTATTATTTAAAGGTTATAAGTAATTCTTTATTAAAAGTAAATAATTAATTAACGTAATTAAGTAAAAAGTATTAGTTTAGTATTTTAAGAGTATTATTTTTTAATAATTTAAAATGTCGTTCGCGCGCCTATTTTAGTGCGAGCTTTTCTTATACCGCCTTAATAAAGTTAAATATTATTAATAGTCTTTTAACGTTTAATAAGTCGTATAAAAGAGTATTTTAATAAGCCGCTTTCTATTTTTAAAGCTATTCCTTAAGATTAACTTATCTTATTTTAATAATAGCGAGCTTCTTTTTATAAGTAGACTGTGCTAGCGTACGAGCACTTATTTCTAAAAAGGCGTAATCTCTTTTAAGGATTTAAAGGAGTAATTAAAGAGTTTATAACTTTAATTAAGGGTCTCCGTTTATTATCTCGGTTAATTATTCTTTTTCTATATAAGCTTACTCGTTCTCGTATTCCCTAATTATTCCTTAATAAATAAAAAGATTAATTATCTCTTAAATCTATTTATAAGCTGCCTTATAGGCTCGAGCCTTTTTCGTTTATTATACGAGCTTTTTTACGTGGTTTTTTATAAAAGTAATATATATTAAAGTTATATTTTTAATTATAGCTTTTATTAATAATAATATACTCGGCTTAAGGCCTTTTTCTATAAGGTCGCGAATATTTTCGTCTTACTTTGCTTAAGCTTAGAAGTTGTACTTAATAACTTTTTTATTTTATTATATTTTTAAATTATTTAATAATAAAGGTTTCGATTCGGCGTCGAGAAGGTTAAGAGTAATTAATAATATAAAGTCTATTGAATTTTATATTTTATAAAAAATATAAAAGGATTTAAACGCTTAATATTAAGGAGTTTAAATGCGCTTATTATAATTAAGAGGAGTTCGATTGTTTAAAAAAGAAGCTAAAGTTAAGTTTATTATAATAAAAGAGTTACTCTTGTGAGCTCCGAGTATTCGATGGAGGAAGGACTAAAGAGTCCAGTTGCTCGGCTTTTATACTCGTCTAAAGTAAAATAAAAAAGTTAATAGAAAATAGCGGTATAAATTATATTTTATAATAAGATAGAAAATTTTATAACGTATAATAAATGCTTTTTACTTATAAACTTACTTTATAAGCTTTATTTAAATTAATAACGTATAAAGGAAAGAATACTAACTTAATAGCTTTGTTAACGAGGCTTATAATTATAATATAAAAGTGAATTAAAGCATTATAAGTAGTTATAATTAAATTAAAGTAATTAATTATTATTTTAAAAGCTTTAAGAATTAGGAAAAGATAGTTATTTTCTTAAAGGCGGTTTACAGTAATAGAACCTAATTAGGTCACGTATAGTGCCAAGAGAGCAGCTGCCCGTGCCTATACAATAGCTTTTTATTCGGATTTTCCGAATTATTAGGCTTTAGCTCAGGATGTAAGACCTAGCACGTAGACGTTATATGTCCCGTGACTTTGCACTTATTGCAGTGCTTCTTATTACCGCCTTTGCCGCCTTTAAACGCTTTATTAGCGTTAAGGTCGGCGTTAGCGCCTATGCGAGCTTCTTCCGAAATTAAGTCGTTAATTAGACTGTTAATATCGATATTCTTAAGATTACTTAATATTTTCTCGTATTTACGAGACGAAAAGGCGTTAAAAGAGCTTGGCAAGCCTTTTAATATAAGGCTAACTATTACAGGCTTTGAAATCTCGCAGTTTAGCTGCTTTAGGTATATGGCGCTCGATTGGATTACGCTTATATATTTGTCTATATTCTTATAAAAGCTATAATTGAAATTAACAATTTAATTTATATAACGGCCGATTAGCTCAAGCGTTAATTGGCCGAAAGTAAATTAAATAGCGTTCTATAGCTTTTTAGTCGTATTTTTGTCTTTAAATCGCTCTTAATTTTCCAGCGATATAATCGACTTTAGCGCCTTTAGCGCCTTTTAGCTTTACGTCTTAAAGTAGTCTAGCTTTTCGTAATATTTTACGGCTAGCTTATAAAAATAAGGGGCTAATACGGCTTTACTTTCTTCGGTACTTTTAGCGTAATATAAAAATTAGTCCGGAGGTAAAGCTTTACCAGAAATATAAGGCATATAGCCGTTAATTTCTAGGAATAGACTAGCGGGATTTATTTACTTAATATAATTAGACTTCCCTATTAGCTTTTCTTTTTTAAAGGCAGTAGCAGCTATTTTAAGCTTGTCTCGATTGAGTTTAGCTTTGATTCCTTTAAGCGATTATTACTTATAGTGATTTATTAGATTATTTTAGTCTTAGACTTTATTTAAGTCTTTAACTTCACGTTGAGGCTACCCTCCTTAATTTAGTATGCCTTAAATCGATTTAAAATCGATTAATTAAGGTAAAAAAGCCTTGCTAGGGACTTATTATTACCTTACCGAGGGTTTCGCTTGACTAGTATTATAACAGGGTTCCCAGCGGGTCTGCTTAGGCTCTTATTACAACGCTAGCGCTACTATTAGCTTGGTTTTTCTTATAGAAATTAATAAGTTTAATTAATTATAACCCTCTCCGAGGATGGCTTTTTATACAATTAGAAAAGCCTAAAAACCCTTTGTAATTTGTGTTAAACTAATAATAATACGGACAGCCACTCTTTAATATAAGCCACGCTAATATATTACTTATAGCTACTATTAGCGCCGTAAAAGGTATAAGCGTTTAAGAATAAGAAATTTATTATAAGACCTAAAACCGCAATTTAAGTAGCTATACACGCTTATAACGTTTAAGGACCGCTAAGTTATAATTTCCTTAGGGTTTAGTCTTAAGGTTAAAGGCCTCGGGTCCGTAATACGTCTTAATCGGGTTAGTAAGGGCTTAAAGGGGTCTAGTATACTTTAGTTAAGAGAAGCTAGTATGGCTTTATCGACAAGCGTTTAAACGGAAGCAGCCGAAGCGGTATTAGCCGAGAAAGCTTAGTTAGTCGTCTCGATCGAGAAGTTGTGTCGTAAGTAACTGATATTATTAGCTGCCTTAGTAAATTGCCGAATTGCTACTATGTGAGAATAAGCGAGTTAATTAAGAATAAGGAAGCGCAGTAAGTGAGGACACGTAATTAAAGACAAAGTAAAATTGATTACTTGCTTACTTAAAGAGCTAGAAGAGCTCTTTAGTAGTTATATACAAAATAATAGCTTTTTTAAAAGCTTTTACGACTACGTAATTAATTACGTAGCTTATATAAGCTACGTAATTAAATACGAGCGTAATTTCCCGGAATACAAAGGTAATTTCCGGGCCGCGTAAGCAGTGGAAACTCCTTCGGCTATTCTAGGGTAGAATCGGCACGAGTTACCGAAGTCAAATCCAATATAATAGCTAGTAATTCTTATTTTAGCCTTAATAAGAAACGACATAATTCACTCTTTCGTCTAATAAGGAATTCGTAAGTATGCGAAAGATTATATAAGACGGTTATTAACCGAATCGAATTTGACGTAGAAGCGTCTTATTTATTTAACGCTAATTATTATATTTTAGTTTCTTAAGTTAAGTACGATAAAAAGGCAATTATATACGCGTCTGCCGTTTATTATTAAATAAAGACGCATATAATAAGAGGCGTAGTTTTATACGGAATTCTGAAAACCATAGATTAAAATAATATAAAGAAGAAGTAAAATCTTCATTCTTAAGGCCTCCGAAAAGGGCACGGAAAAAGTCCGATTCACGAAGAAGTAATCGTTTACTTTAATATTTACTAAAGTAAAGAATATAATGTTATATTTATTTATATTAATAATATAAAAGATTAAGAATTACTTTTCTTTTATAAAAGAGTTTAAATTAAACTTTAATAAATTATATTTACGTAAACTTAAAAAAAAGTCTTTTTTTAAGCCTTTTTATTTTCCTTTATTTGTCCTTTTAATAATTCCTCTTATTCTTCTTTTAGTTTTACGCCTTCTTCTTTAATTCTCTTGTTTACGAGCTAAACCTTAAGAGTCTCGGGGCAGTCGCTCTTATAATAACTAAATTTACCGTAACTATAATACTTAATTAGATTATCGCTTATAAAGGTCTGAGGCCTTAGATATATAAAGCTTTAGCGCGGTATAAAAAAAGTAGACTATTATTAAAAAATAAAAAAACGTTAAAACGAAGCAAAGGAAGATTAATAAGCAAAAGTAATTCTTTAAGTAAGCATCGGAATAGAAGAGATGATTTAACTTAAACTGGACGGCTTTTAGGTTATATTTAAGGTACGAATTGAAATAAAGTTTAAGTTAAGCATACGATTCCGGCGGTTCTTTAAATTTAGCGAGATAAAATAAAAAACTATTTTATTATAATTATTCTCTTAAGTTAATTTAATAATAAAAGTCTCGTCTCGTAGCTTAAGAGAGAGCTTTTACTATATATAAAAGAACTATTTTAACTTAACGACGTTATTTTAAATAATAGCGCTTTAAAATCTTACTTTAAATTTAATAAAAGTTTCTTTAAAATAAGAGTTTATATATAAATTGTAAAAAGCAAACCGGAACTCGTCCGCTTCGTGGCCGATTAAGAAGTAAAATTTTAAAAGTATAATTATTTCCTTAGCGGTTTTAAAAGAATAAGTTTTTAAAAAGTATTAAAGTTTTAAATAAGATTATGCCGTTCTGATAATTAATCCTTAAATAAAAGCACGACGAGCTTTTTCTATTAAATAAAAATCAGCGTTAACTTTTAAGTAGTTTTAAATTAAAACACGCTACTATTTAAATAAAGGGTTTAAGCTATTATTTAATAAGATAATCTTTTTTATTAATTAAATCTTAAGAGGCCGAAACGAGCCTAAATAAGCTCCAAGAGTAAGAAAGGCATAACCTCTTAGCGAACTTTTATTAAATTCTATTAATTAAAGTAAAAGAGGGATAAGGGTTTATAAACGACTTTAAAATAGTTCGGAAGGCTCGGAAGAAATAAGGTCTTCTTTAGGATTGTCGTCAGCTTATATTAAATTAAGCCGAAGGATAGTAAAGGCTATGAGCATAGCCTTAATTTTAGTAAAGCTAAATTAGAATTCTTTTTACTTATTTACCTAGTCCTTGGTTCGATTATTAACGGCTTAAAAGAGTCCTTTTAAAACGTTAAGGTTATTATAATCCGTATTGTCTCGAGCTTTGCCCTTATTCTTTCGGATAATAACGCTAGTTTTAAAAGGCGAGGTAATAAGTATTTTTAAATTAAGAAGCGCTCTTAAGGAAGTCGTAATAACTAAAGGACTTAATTTAATAAAATCTCTAGTAATTAATTAAAATATAATAAATCTTAATAGAAATAAATATCTGACTTAGGGCAGATTTAGAGGGGGGTTTCGTACTTAAATAATAAGGTTCTGGGTATAATAAAAACACTTCCTCAAAATCTGTTTATAACGGCCTTTATGTAAAAGGGGTTATTTAAAGCGTAATTAACGAAAACTGCTCTAGGCGTTGTTAATTACGAAGTATTAAATTAAACCCTAATTCTTAATTATTAAGAGATCTTTAGAATCTTAATTCTTTAAAATATTAATAATTAAATCTTTAATAAAGTATTATAAAGTCGTCTTTAGCGGAAGTGATCTTCTTATTTAATATAACGATATTAGCTAAAAGAGTAATATAAAAAGTATATAATAATACTTTAGTTAAGGCTATCGAGAGTTAATAAGTTTAATATAAAGGAAATAAGAAAATGAAAAAGGAAAGAGAAAATAAAAGAAGTATGAGTTTATATATATAAACTCCTTTAAAACCCCTCCGGTATTAGTCCGACTTCGCATAACTTAATTACCTCTGAACCCCTGGATTCCCTGACTCGCTGAGAAGCTCCTAAGTGCACCTATTGTCACACTTACTATTATTATTACTACTAAAGCTGCTGCTGCCGAGGCTGCTGCCGGAGCTGCTCGCGCCTATGGCCCGGGTCCTAGCGTTCTGGCCTTTTAAATTATATTTACTTATAGAATTATTTTTATTCTTAAACAAGAAGCTTAAGTTACTCGTATTAAAAAGCTAGTTAATATAATAATTAATACTTTAAGTAAATTAATTCGGGAGGTTTTAAGCTTTCTTTTTTTTAATAAATAAACTATTCTTTTATTTTTTAAAGCTTAAGAACTTCTTATTCTTTAAGTATCCTTTTATATTTTAAAAACTAAAGCTTACGTTTACTTTTAAATTAAAGAATTGTTAAAAGTAATTAACTTTTTAAAATATAATAATTTATATCCTCGAGCTTAATTAATCTTTAATAAAATAAAATTATAAATAGAAATTTATAAAAGAGTATATAATAATATAAATAAAGCTCTTTAATTAAAAGATAAGCTTATTATATAATTACTTTAAGAATAAATAAAAAGTAAAAAATATATATAAAAAACTACTTTAAAGCGAGTCTCTTAAAGGAGTTATTTTAGTTAAATATAAACGTTTACTAAGTTAATAAAAGTAATAAATGCTTTAAATTTCTGCCGAAAGAGGTTTTTAATAAGTCCGTTAATTAATATATAACTTATAAAAAGATATTTTATTATAAAATTACTTTTTTAAAACTCTTAGCATAATTATATATTTTAAATATTAACGTAGCGTAACTTAATAAAAATACGCTAATTTTTATTAACGATTAACTAAATTAATTATTAATTATTATAAAAAATTATTTTAAGTTATTTTTATATTAAAGCGTAATTCTTAAAAGAATTATTAAAATATTATAAGTTTTTTATTAATAAGCTTAACTTTAAGAAGCTTTACTTATATTATAAATGTAATAATTATATTTTATAAAGCTATTTTTTAAAAGATTAAACTTTTAAAAAATATAAAAATATATTTATTAAAAGATTACTTTATCTCGATATTATTCACAAAAGAAGCATTTAATATTATTATAAAGTAAGAGTCGCGCAACTTATAGTTATAAGTAATTGCTAAAAAACGAGTGCCGAAAAGATAACGAATTATTTAGTTAATTATAATTAAATACTTTTTAAAGAAATTAATTAAGAATTAAGAAAGCCTTAAAATAATAAAAGTAACGTTTACGCGTGATATAATTATAATATAAAGTATTAATTTAACCTTTTCTTAAAATTCCTTAATTTAAGTTAAAATAGCTTATTTTTAATTCTTAAATAGCTCGACTTAAAGTAATAATATATTTAAGTAATTTTTATTTATTAACTTAAATTAAAGAGTAATCTTTTAAATATAAATATTATATATTAAAAAATAATCTTTGTTAATCGATCTTTAATAATATAAACGCTTAAGAATTATTTTGTTTACTTTCCTTCGGTAAGTTTATATATTATATTTAAGCTATTAATAATTAGTTTGACGTCTTTAAAAGCCGAAGTATAATAAAGTGTTACGAACGCCCCACGTCCCGTGATACTAGACCCTAGGACAGCGTAATACTCAGGACTATAGGCTTAAGAGGGTAGGGGTTTTAAGAGAAATATATTAAAAGAGTATTATTCTTAAAAACATTTCTTTAAAAGACTCGAATACTTAGGATTTTATAAGTTATATATTATATAAATATTATTATTAGTAAACGACTAAAGAGTAAATAGGCCCTTAAATTATGCGACCCCCTCACGTGACGACCGCTAAGACTAATAGACCGCTAGAGGTCTAACGGTCTTAATGGTTTTAAAGGGAGCGAAGGTTTTATAAAAGACTAATACGTTTATTATTAAATAAGAGCTTTATATTTAATTAAAAATAATATCTTAACTATATTAGTTATTATTTACCTTATTATACGTAATATACTTACTTCTTAATTATTAAGATTAATATAACTTACCGTATTTATATTAAGTAAATACACGAATCGTGACACTTTAAGCACCTTCTTATTAAAAGTACCGACTCACGTATATTATGTCAACTCCTTTAACTAAAGGCCAAGTACTTAGCCTATAGGGTAATGCTATCGGCACCCCGTTATTATTCGCACTTATTTTTAAGGAAAAGAATTATAAAGAAAGTAAAAATAAAGAAATGCTTAATATTTAAAACTATTTAATATATAAACTTAAGGAAACTTTAAAAGTTAAGTTTTTCGATACCTTTTAAGAAAACTAAAAGGATTTAAAGACTTTTATTTTTTAAGTAAAACTTTATTAATACTTTAATAATAATAAGTTCTTTATTAGCGAAAGCTACGCTTTTTAAACAATATTATATTTTAAGAGTAAAGCCATATAATAAATCGAGTCGTTCCTTAAGGACTATTTTAAAAACGAAGACACTTACGGGGCTATACTCCGTTATATAAACTATATTTAGGACTTAAAGAGGATTTAAAAAGGAAATTCAATAAATATTCGGCGATATTAATAAGATAAAGACAGCGAAGACTTACTTATATAACTTAAAATAAGTTAATAATATAATAGCTTACGTTATAAAATTTTAAAAGCACGTTAATAAGACTAATTAAAACTCTTAATTACTTATTAGCCACTATTAGCGAAGGCTTAAGGATTATATTTAATTAAAACTTATTAAAATTAATCTTTAAGCGAGAAACATTCTCACCCTTATTAAGTAAACCGTCCGAATTAATAACCGCTTATACGAGATTAAACGCGAATAATAGACGTACGTAAGAGGGGGCTAAAGGCAGTTTAACTACCGATAAAACGAGGGACGCCGACGATAAGGCAACCTTAAGAATAATTAATAGTTAAATTTTATAAAATACGACGCTATTTATAAAAAGGGAAAAGGTAAAGCACGACAGAAAGGGCTATCGAAGGAAGTCATAAATAAACGGCGCGAAAAAAAGCTATATTATAAATGTGGCCTTTTAGGGCATATAGCGAGCTCGTATTATAAGAAGGGCACGAAGAAGAAATAATTTAACTTTATAAGACGAGGGGCGTACGATATTATTAATATATTCCTTTTACTTCCGTTAAGAAAAGTTTAAATTAGCGCTACTTATTATTATATAATAATAAACGAGCTTAACGTTAATTATATTAATAATTAAATTAAAAGTAACGGCGATAAGGAAAATAATAAATAAGACGAAACGGACGACGATTATATTCGCTAGTATATAATAAGACCCGAGTCTAGCGATTAGACTTAATAAGACGAGTAGTACGTTTAGTAACGGGTATTTAAGATTATACGTAGGGCATAAAGCTTAAAGGACATGACTAATATCGAAAGAAACAAAGACTTATAGTATTAGGGCAGCGCTATGTTATTAAAGCCAGCGCTCTTTAGACCTTAAGAATATAAGGTTTAGCGGGTTACTTAGCGGGAAGAATACCTTATTCGCGAGGCTCTTAATATTAAGCATTAAATTAATATCGATATAGGGATTACTTATATCGAACTAGGGATTATCTCACGCGGAGGACCGTAATAAAGCGAAGAATATAAAGTAATTTTTTAAAATAACTTACGTATTACTTAAAAAATAGCGGACGTTAAAAATAACGTTTTTTGGACTTACGTTTAATAAATCCCAGTCGACGAGATACCGTTTTAATAAACGGCAATATAAATAAACGTAAGAGACGTATAAGAAGTTATTATAAAAACATTATAAAACTAAATATAATATTACTAGGATAATCACGACTAGATTAAGAAGCATTGAGGTGCGGGGTTGTTGATTAACTTATAGTATTAATTACTATGGTTATGCGATCTGCAGATACGCTCCTTAATAACTAGTGGTCTGACTAGCGTGGCAGAGTTTACATCCGACTCTATTTACATAACTAACCCGTAACTTAAACTAACATAAACCTATAATATACCCCTCTAAAGACACCCCTTAATAAGTGCTCTTTAGTCTAAGGTTTAACTTCTTTAAAATATATACTCTTAAAAGTAAATATATTTTATATTAACGTAAAAAGAAAAGTTACTAAAAACAGCCTTTTAAAGCAGCTTACACGTGACTAAAGCAGCTTTTAAAGTAGCCTTTTAAATTCCTCCGCATCCCTTAATTTATAAAAATAAAAACGTCTTTTAAATAATATTATTACTTTTTAATTAAAATAAAAAACCGTTAACTTTAATATTTTAACGAATTCCTTAAAATCTTAAGAACTTAATGGTTTTGTAAAGCCGTCGACGGTATTTTCCTTTAATAATACGTATTAAGGGTTTAAATGGCCTTTAACTACTTCTTATTATAAGTAATAAAACTTGATATCGATGTGCTTTATACGTTAATAAAACTTAGGGTTTTTAAATAACGATAATATATTTTAATTATTATAATTTATCTTAATAAAGCGAGAATCTAGTCGCTTATAGCCTATTTTAACTAAAACTTAGCGAATTCATAATATCTCTTTAGTAAACGCATATATAGCGATATACTTTACTTTCGTAAAAACTAAAGCTATTATAGTTTAGCGCTTAAAAATAACATTAAATACTCTTTTTATAAAGAAGAAGACAACACCGCTATATAAGACTCGTCCTTTACGTAAGCCTACCCAGTCAAAGTCGTAAAAACTATATAACTTTATAAGTTTAGCGTTTATAATGTCTTCGCCATATATTATAGTATAATATTTTATTTCTTAAAGGTATTAAAGAACTCTTTTTACGTTAGCGAGATATTATAAGGACGGATTTATAAAAAATTAAGACAATATTAAAGAATAATACTGAATATCTTATTTAATATAAATAAAGTATCATAAAAAATTATAAATTTATTAATATAACTTAATTTTTTATGTAATAGCTTATTATTTAAATTTAACTATATATACTTTAGAACTAAAAGTAAACGGCGTAATAATAGTTTTGCAATTAGTTATTTTAAAACGGTTTAATACCTCTTTAATATAAATATCTTAATAAAGAGAAATAGTCTTCTTTTTTTTATTTTAAATAATGCGTACTCTTAAAAAGTATTATATTAGGTTAATAAAAATAATATTAAATAAAATAAGAATTTATGTCTTAAAAGCTTTTAAAGCTAGTCTTACCTTTAAGATTACTAAGAAATTATTAACGTAAATAATAATTAAAATCTTAGTTTTTTTATTAATATATATATAATTATCGGTTTTTAAAAGGACAAAATTAATCTTAGTAAACTTAATGCGTAACTTCTTTTACTATAGACGTAATAATTGCTTGAGACTATATAAGGCCTTCTTAAGTTTTATACATTTATTATTTATAAGAATTCAGTCATTTTCTTTTTATTTTAAAGGGATTTTAACGTAAATATCGGAATTAATATTATTATTTAAAAATGCGGTCTTAACGTTATATTATTTTATTTTTAAATCGTATAAAGCTGCTATAATTAGTGTAAGCTTCTAAACTACGGATTTGCAAACGCTAGCGTATATTTAATTATAATCTTATTTATAGCGTTAAGTGTGGCCTTATATAACGAGTCTGACTTTATACTTTTTAATAACATCGTCTTTATTTCTCTTTATCTTAAAAACTAAACGTAAATTAAGTACATTATTATTAAATGGTAAGTCTGAGCGCTTCGTGGAAGACTATGTTTTCTTATTGATAAGTAAATAATATTCCTTAATAATTGCCTCTTTTTATTTTAATTAATTAAAACGCTATATCGCTCCTTTTAACGAGGTTAAATTATCGAAATACGGTGATTCTTTTTGAATTACGCCAAGAGTAAGTCGGTAATAGCTTAAAAATAATTAATTCTTTCTTTCGGAGATATAAAGTGCGAGACTCTATTATTAATTAGATTTTATATTTTATTAAAGCGAGTTTCTCGTAAAACGTATTTATATACTTTATTTTTAAAGCTAAGAAGTTTACTATACTTTTTTTAATAAAAAGTATTTGTTTTTATTCCTTTAATATTTTAAAAGCGTTAACTTCGCTTTTCTTATCGATGTTAGCGTTAAATTTAACGTCATTTTCCGAATCAACTATTGATTCGGGATTACTAGTCTTATTATTTAAAGACTACTCTTCCGGCTGATTTTAATAGTTATTTCTACCTTTTAATAGCTCCTTAATATTATAGTTTTGGCTCACGCTACCGTTATTACTTTTAACGTAAGGTAATAATATAGCGTCTTCTTTGTAAGGTTTTATAATTAAACCGTCCTTATTAAATCTCATATGAGAAGTATAAATAATCTTTTTATTAATTAAATAGCGGTAAATATTATAGCCTTTAAAACTAATTAAAATGCCCTTTTCTATTCTCGGAATAATCTTACGGCTTTATACTCTCTTTTTCTTGTCGATTAAAATATATATAAGATATTTAAGAACTCTTAAGTGTTTAATTAAAGGTTTATAATTAATATTAGACTAAATATTATTTTAAAAAGCCTTAAATAAAGTCTTTCTATCGACTGTAGATTTAAAAGTATAATTAATAATATGGACGATTGCTATTAAAACCTTAAGCTATACGTTTTTAGGCATGTTTTAATTAATTATAACCGTACAAGTCTTTTCCATAATAGTGCGAATAAAGCGTTTAACTCTTTTATTTTATTTTAAAGTATATAGAGTAAATTCCTTAATTAATATATTAAAGTAGTTTATTAACTCTTTTATTTATATACAGCTATATTTTCTTTTATTATTAAGACAAAATATTTTAATGTTTTTATTATATTATATCTTAGTTACTTTAATTATCTTTTAATTTATAAAATATATATTTAACTTTTTAGCGTACGTATAAGCTTACTTTGCGGAAGTAATTATATAAGTAAAGATTAAGGCGTAGTAATAGCTATTAATTTTTATTAAAGTAAGGTAGACTATATCGACGTTAATTTTATATAACGTATATATTAGCTTTATATGTGTTAAGCGCTTATTGACTTTATAAATAAGTCTGCCCTTTTTATAAGGTACGTAAAGACGGGTTCTATTAGTTTTAGTTTCGTTAAATTTTATGTTATTAATAAGACTTTAAGTATTTTTAATTATATTAAAATTAGTATAACCTATTTTATAATATCACAGCTCGATGTCGACTATAATTACCTTAATTATAATAGGAAGAGTTAGTCCCGCTATATTAATATATTTAGAACTAGTAAAATGCTCCTCTTTTATTAAAAAGAGCTTTAAATTAACGTAATAAATCTCTTTATTTAATATTATAAAGAACTTATTTAACCGAAGGTAATCATTTAATTTAGTCAATTTATAGTCAGAATATAAGCATATAAAAGAGAAAGGTATATATAGTGTGTTATAATAATAAATTATATATACGGAATCGTTTAATTTAATTGTTTTAAGTATATATATACTAATGCCGTCAGGTCTAGAAGGACCGTTAACTATCGACATAAATAGTAGGTTAGAGCGTAGCGTGTATTTAGAGAACTTTAATAAGTCGTTAAATATATATTCGGTAGCTTTAGTATTAAATAGTTATTGAGAGTTATTCTTATAAGAGAAAGCAGCGAATTTAAGCGCTAAAATAATAAAAATAAACTGGAGAAGTATTAATTTAAAAATATTATTATCGGAATTATTATCGGAATTCTCCTTTTTCTTATTATTTTTACCTTTTTTATTATTATTTTTTTTGTCTTTAATATAGTCTTTATATAAAATATACTTCTTTTTATATTTTTTCTTAAACTTAGCCTTCTTAGCCTTATTTATTATATAATAATTATTGAGTGTATAACGTGAGTTTGGCTAATCATAGTGTTTATAAGTTAGCTTAGTCTTAAAACCGTTTCCGCCTTTACCTTTATTATTCTTAATATTAAAATTACTTTTATTTTGGCTCTTATACGGATTTAAAATACTTTTGTTTCCGTAAAGGGCTTGTCCGGCTATCTTATTTAACTCGCTAACTCGTGCCTTATTTATAATATCTTTAATAAGACTTTTTAAAGTGATATTTAGGTTAATTGTAATCGTAATACTCGTGCTTATTATAGAATCGCTAAATACCGTAACGACTAATATTATACGTAGATTTGAGCGCTATTATTTAGCTTAAATAAGTCACTTTTCGGAAACTATAATAATAAACATAATTAAATGTCATTCTACGGGAGGAGCTATTTTTAACGTGTTTAATTTAATAATCGACAGCTTAAAAGCGATAATAAACTTTTTTAAAGATAAGAAATCATTATAATAGAACTTAATATAATTTTAAATGATATTATATATTAAGACGTTTTTACTGCCTTTATATTAATATTATAAGGCTTTTTACATTTTTAAAACAGTTTTCTTTCCGGTAATATGTGTTAATAGACTAGGCTTATAATTTAAGGTAATAGCGAGTGTTATTTAAGCCTTTCTTATTTGTTAATCGGTCTATTTCTTTAAGGCATTTTCGTTAATATTATTATTTTATTATTAACTTCTTTTGGCGTATATAGACGTAATTTAGCATTTATAAACTTAAAAATATTATTAAATATTTTAATATTAAAGATTTTATTACGTTAATCGAGGTAATTCTTAATGCCCTTTAGCTTATAAGCGTCGGAAAGGTTTAGTAAAGTAAAGGCCATTTTGCGTCTTAAAAGCTTAACTTTAAGCTTAAACGTCGGCTTAACTTTTAATATAATATTACGTAGATTCAGATCCGATTCGGGGTCCTTAAGTATATATTAGTCCTCTGTAGGCGTATTTATAAGACTAGACTGGTTCTTAAAATCCTTAAAGGCTCCGAGAATAAGTAATATAATAGACGGCGCGCCACCTTTATTAAGTAAATTTACTTTATTACTTATATAAAATAAGTCGTAAAAGTTATTAATATTATTATCGAAATCGTCGAAATCGGACTCTTTAAGTATTAGCGATACGGGATTTCTAAAAGAGTTAAAATGCTTTAATAAGGCCACTTACGGTAATAGAAATATAAATAAAAAAGGGTATAATACCTTTTTTAAATCTTTTAAGGTATTTTAGTTAAAAGGACGCGCTAAAATAGCGTTACTACCTTCTTTTTACTAGTTCTCTATTATAGGAGACATAGCTTAACTCATAAGTAAAAGCTTATATACACGTGAGTACTTACGAGAGTATACACATGACCAGTAGACTGCGCTAGGGCGCGACAGCTTATAAGTTATTTTATATATATTAAAAATACGTTATAAGAATACTTAAAGAATATATTAAGAAAAAGGAAATTAAAATTATAACGGAGGTTATAAAAATAAAAGGATTAAAAATAAAAGTCTTTATTTAAGTCTTAAAAAGCGCCGGAGGCAAAACAAAAGAAGCTTAAAAATATAAACCGTAATATAATAAAAGCCCGAAGGCGTTATTTACAGCTCGAGGCTGCCTTCGCTAAAAGAGAAGAAGCGGCGGGCCTGAAAATCCTCTTTTATATTTTTTTCTTTATTTTTATTTTTATCTTTTTCCTTTTTAACCTTACCTTAGAGGCTTTTTAAAATTAATATAAAAGTAATATAAAAGCATATCAATATTAATAAAAATATAACGTAATAACTCTTAAAGGAAAGCGTTAATTTTATTTTATATAACGAAAAGCTAGCAAAGGAAGGCATTAATAATAATAGCAGCGGCAAGAGTAATAATAATAGCGGCGGTAAGACAAAGGGTAACGGGGGCGGGACAGAAGAGAAATAAAGCGTTATCGCTAGTAGACCGGGCGGCTCGAGTAAATCGGTTTACCGCGGCTATTATTATAATAATTAAGTCCTGAATTTCGTCGGCCGAGGCAATACTGGCGGCGAAGTTATTTTAAGTTATAAATAGCTTGAAGGCAAAGTCGTATGTCTCCTTAAAAAGCTATTAAAGTTAATATAAATGCTTTAATATTTATTAATAACGAAAGGATATTAAAATACTTACGACAATATACCGGGACCTTTAATTATTGTAATAATTATATTTAATATTATTAGCTTTTAAAAAGGTATAAACGTAATCTATTACGCTATTAATAAAGTAGCAAGCGCAGCGACAGTAAATTGAAGTTATAACGAAGGCAAGTCGAATATATAATTTAATATAATATAATATTATATAACGGGGGAGAGACGGGGGGATAATAAAGTTAAATTAAAGGAAAAGATAATAATATTAACTAAAGATTAAATTTATTTAGGGGCTAAAATGTAAATAACTTAAGGTAGAACTCGCTATACCGCTTAATTACGTAAACTACTATTAATTTAGACTTGTTTATATTCCGATTTAAGTCCGTAATATTATTATTTATTTTATAAGTAAATTACTTTTGTTTTAAGGAGTCGAGTCCGATTTAAGTCTGTATATATTTTAATTTACGTTAGTTATATTATATTATTATTATATTACCTCGTATTTTATGAATAAGATTTTAAGAGAAAGGGTAATATTAGGAGTGGAATTTAATATAAGAAGGGTTAGGAGTTCTACGGAAGGTTTGCAGGCTTGGCATAAATCACGTATTAATATCTTTATTTATTTACTTCGGAGGGGAGTAAAAAGGATTGGGAAAGCTAGAGATCAGTTTAAATTATAATTAATATACCCCGAACGTTTCGAATAATAATTCCCTATCATTTGAACCTTATATTAACTTAATTAAAATAATCCTCGAGTATATATTATAAGGTTTTAATCGCTGCGTCCCAGAGCCGCACCGTCTTATTATAAGAGCCCAATACGACCCGCTTGCCGTCGGGGGAGAAGGCCATAAAGTAGACCCCGCTAAAATAACCCTCGAGTGTATATTATAAGATTCTAGTCGTTATATTCTAAAGCCGCACCGTTTTATTATAAAGCCCGATACGACTTACTTGCTGTCAGGAGAAAAAGCCACGGAATTACTTTATTAAAATAACCTTTAAGTATTTATTATATAATTTTAGTCGCTGCGTCTGTCACGGTCCGTGTATTTACTCGGTGTAAATACGGGAGGGGGAGGGGGGGGGCTTGTAAATGTATTACGTATAATAAAATAAATAATAATTAATATAATTAAGATATTATTTTTAATTAAAAATAAAGCTCTTATTTAGTAGCAGACGTGTCAGTCTTATATAAAACCTCTTATACTTATAGGACCGCTAAGACCGCTAGACGTCTAGCGGTCCACAGGTCTTAGCGGTCGTTACGTAAGAAGGTCGCGTAATTTAAGGGCCTATCTGCCCTTTAATTATTTACCGATAATAACAGTTATATAATATATAATTTATAAAATCTTAAGTATTAAGGTCTCTTAAGGAAATGCTTTTAAAAGCAATACTCTTTTAATATATTTCTCTTAAAACCCTTACCCTTTTAAGTTTATAGTTTTAAGTATTACACTATTAGTTATATATATAAAAAAGGTAAAAGATGAGTTGTCTTTAGGAACGAAAGTATTTATTTTTAAAAGTTCGTCATTAATATCACTTAAACTCTTTTAAATAGTAGCTGTCATTAATGCTATAGATTTAATAAGCGACTTAAGTCTCTATTGTGTCTAAAGTAAACAAACACTTATTAAACATCTGCTATAACGACATTATAATTGTATAGAGTTTTTTTTTTTTTTTAAATTATCCATCCTATCGTACCCAAATCCCCCCACATCTTCCCACAGTTAGCCTATTACGCCGACTTTTAAAAGAAAAAACAAGCGGCTTCTTAATAATAACCAGGATATTAAGTAACCTGTCTTTAAATATTATAAGCCACTTAATATAATACTTAAGCCAAAGAGTACTTTTATCTAACTCCTTTATATGGTCTTCTTACTAATTCTATTTCACTTCTTCCTCACAATCTATCCCCTCTTCCACCTCGGGCACCATTTAAAACAAGTAGAAAGGGGAGAGGCTCTGAGTCATTATTAAGTATGTCCAGTTCCACGACGGTATTCTTCAATCTAGGACAAATGACCTCAGTATCCTTAACAATGGGCTGCCAAATTTCTAGCAGTAGTTTGTGGTCCTTATTAACGCGTAAGTGGTATTTAAGTTCAACAATTAATATAACGGACTGGTGTTTCGTACAAAGAGGACAGAATGGTCAGGGACA
The DNA here is from genome assembly GCA_020746875.1 of Rhexocercosporidium sp. MPI-PUGE-AT-0058. Classification (NCBI taxonomy): domain Eukaryota; kingdom Fungi; phylum Ascomycota; class Leotiomycetes; order Helotiales; genus Rhexocercosporidium; species Rhexocercosporidium sp. MPI-PUGE-AT-0058. The sequence goes on along the minus strand of JAGTJL010000014.1, from coordinate 16,913 downwards.
TAAATAATGCCCTCTCCAAGGCAACGCGATGTTAAGGTCATTGGGATTAATGAGCTAGACTTACTAAGAAGGAAGTTCTCTAAGAAATGTATACATTACTAGCATTAAACATGTATCCCTCCGTATTAAGGAAACGCGGTTGCGTCCTGTTCGTTTGTTTGGGACTCAATTTAACATGTTGTATTATTTATGAAGAGTGTTGTGTAAGTTGAGGTCCAAAATGTTATTAGTTAAGCCTCTCAAGGCAGGGGTAGTGGAGATTAGCATTGCGGCTCAAGGGGGCTGTTCCATAATTGGTGGAGATTAGTTCCACGTCGAGGTGCAATTGATTAGTGGACGCGACAGGTCGAGGGGCAATTGTAAACCCCTCCCATTGATGATGAGAGAGAGAGAGATGATGATGATGAACCTTAAGAGGAATCGAATGAGTCTAATTAATAACTATATAGTGCGTAGTCGTAGACGAAAACGAATTTTAAATGCTTATAGGTTCATGAGAAATATTTCCGCACGGGTCCAACAACGTTGGCGTATTAGTCATCTATCCATATGAGGCTAGACCCAAAATGGCCCGAGCTTGCTGAGGTAACGGGTACAAGGTAACCGACCACGTGACCCACACACCTCAACGACTACCAAAAAATTCAACATGCTGATGATACCCGATACCTGATAACATCCCCATGCAAACAATCCTTTTTCGAGACCGTTGTATTCACGGCGTCAACTCCGCGTGCATTTGACCACGTAAGCTATCCAACCTTGCAATGACGAATAGTCGTCGAAGCCGACCACGAAGTTGTGGGGGTAGTGAGCCGGCCACCAATTGGCGGTAAAATCTATAGCACAAGTGGCTTGCCCCTCACCACTTAGTGGTCAGTTTGACTCGCCGAGAACACAACTGCCGAGTTATTATACAGTAGAAGTAAATGCTAACGGATGGCTTAGAAAGTCCCTACCTTTGCATCTTGCATCAAGCCATGCCGATGGCGCCCGCTGATCTGCATTATTGTACTCAGATCTTGCTCTCTTCTCCAGGCTGGAAACGCTCCAACACGCCAGTTTACGATGCTACAAGCATCCCGACGCGTCCGATACCCTCAAGTCTCGCTGGTAAGAAGGAGCTCTATTGGGAACATGGTACCAAACTACGCGTCAAGTTCAATGATAAGGGCCAGATCAGTGAACTTGTGAAGGACAAAGTGAGAAAATACGCAAAGATCTGGGAGGAGTATGCAAACATACGATTCGACTTTGTGGATGAAGGCGACGCGGAGATTCGAATCAGCTTTGAAAAAGGAAAAGGCTCCTGGTCTTATGTGGGGACTGAGAGCGTCCTGGCAGAACTCAAGGACCAACCATCAATGAACTTCGGCTGGCTAGACGACTGGACACCGGACCATGAATTCGCACGAGTTGTTCTACACGAATTCGGCCATGCTCTCGGCTGCGTACATGAGCATCAACGACCTGACGCCAACATCCCATGGGATAAAAATAAAGCAATCGAGTATTTTATGAAGGAGAACAGTTGGACCAACGACCAAGTAGAAAAGAATATCTTTTTCTGCCATTCCGCAGAGGAGATTGAATCTTCCGAACCCGACAAGCTCTCTATCATGATGTACCAGTATCCAAAAACTGTGACAACTGATGGCTCAAGTCAAGGAGAGAACGTGGTTCTCTCACAGAAAGACAAAGACTTCATCGCTAAAGTCTATCCAATGTGGCTTGGTAATACCTGCGCCATTCCTGAAAGTGCTAAATCAGCGATCCTTCGGTATGGAGCCTATCACTACCAGGCTCCACACCTCGCTCTTGGCATCTGTGGACTTCATATAGAGAAATCCCAATGTCTGTGTGCCGGGTTTCATGTCGAGGACGCAACCCCCTCTGGCGCCTGCCTTGTGAGAGACCGAAATCCTTGCTTCGACGTCACCAATCCTGTTGACATGACCTGGTTTGACGTCGACGTACAAGATGGGGACATCCAAGCCGGAGAGGTTTCCTTTGGTGACCGCCACGGAGCTACAGAGAACTTCCAAACAAAAGTCACTTTCCCCCGGAAATTTAACGAAAAGCCAATGGTTGTCATCTGGCTGAAGGAAATCTGCATACCTTTCCCAGCGTGCAGTTGGCGCATTAAAGCCATTCCGCAAGAGGCTACAGAGTCTGCATTCTCGTTATATGTCAGTACCTGGAACAAGACTCGTCTGAGACATATCGGAGTTTCTTGGATTGCTTATTCAGCCAGCAAATCCAAAATTCAGAGCGGCATCATTGATACGTGCGATTTTCGCAAATGGGAAAAATATGTACCTAAAGAGAAGGGGAGAATCGTTTTCGACAAGGGTGTCTTCGGCCGGAAGCCGAGCGTCCTATTGGGTATCTCGAAGTTCGACCTCAGTACCGAGCAGAAAGTGAACTTCAGAGCATTCTCTTCGGATGTCTCAACTGAGGGGTTTGACTGGAATATCGAATATCTAGAAGGCTGCATTGGTTGGGCTGTTATGTTGCACTGGGTTGCCGTACAGTACTAGATACAAAATATAACCAATTCAGCACCGTAGTTATCAGTCGTATATAGTCATGTAACGAACCTCTAACCTGGTCATTTACAGCTAGTGATTACCGGCCCAAGCTACCGCAGCTCGGTCATCTTCAGGTGCTCCGGTGCCCCATGATCTTGCTGACAGCCCCACTCCCACTTATTCGACTCGATGAATTGCGAGAGGTGATGTATATATCCGACTTTCGTCTGATTCGTATGGGCACGGTTCGGGCCAACATCTGATACATGATGCGGCGATGTCTGAGATGACGGCAAGCTTCCGAGACCAAAGGACAGGGTCTATTCAAAAATCTAAAACTAAAGAGAGAAGAGTGGTAAGTTCTGGAGGAGACAGAAGGTTATATACATGCCAGAGATCCCTGCTATTCTCAATCTGGCCTAGGAGCTGTCCTAGGGTCTAGTGGCTCACAGCCGAGGTGTGAGCACAAAATCAGACCTATTCCAAATCTCCCACGAGATTTCTCTTCTCCGAGCCCTAGCTTTCATCTACTTTCTTCTATTTGTGAAGGTACCTTCTCTCTCCCTACCAAAATTGACACCTAAAGCTTGGTCAATCAATCGCCGTGCAACAAGCAAGCCTTAGAATCTCTATGGGACGAGTACAAATATCTCCCCTTAGAAGGAGATTTTGAGCCTGAGGGGAGCAGTGACAGAGCCCACTCTCCAGATGAGTATGAGAGAGCACGTAATATGGCACCTCTCTATGAGAACGTCGAGGAAGATGAGCTAGAAGTATGGCTGAACGCTAGGCTATTCAGGCTTGAGGTGAGAGACCTTTCTGAGCTGCTATTCAGTCACAGAAGCTCAAGAAAGCGAGTCTGATGTTGCCTGTACTGGCGGACCTGAGGCAGCTGCTAGGATTTTGTCTACTTGTCGTAGAGTCTTTCTGTTTCATGGTAACTATCAATGCGAGCTTTTCATGGATTGGACGTCTATTTCATCAAACTTGACTAATTAGATAGGCTAATTCGTCAACTACACGTTTTGCGAATTCAACTATGGAATTCGTATTTCTCTATGGAACTGATAAAACGACTCTTGAGTGGCTATACAAGTTTAAATTAAGATATTATCTTGATCCAATAGGAGTATCTATTAATTATACGGCAAATATCTCAAATGCCATAAAGAAGTCGATTTATATCTCAAATGCCATACTTTTTCGACATAAATATCTCACTATGCTATACTTTTTTTTCGAGGGTATATGAGATATTCGCCAATTTCAATTTGCCATATATCTCACCATGCTATACTTTTCAAGGCTAATGCAGAGGCGCATAATAAGCCCTATTTATCCCACACACACACAATATTTCTTTAATATATTAACTATTAATCATGACTCTTCAAATTGGAGACGTTTTCCCTGATATTGCTTCTGCAAAGCAAGCTATTAAAACCTGTGTTGCAGCCAACGGCGAAACTTCAAGAACAGTCAAATCTGACCAAATACGAGTACTATTAGTGTGCAAATCAGAGGACTGTGGATTTCGGATTCGAGCTATTAATTCGAAGAGAAAGGGAGTCTCAATTACCCATTTGGAGCCTCATTGTCACGGGACAATCCGAGGCTACTAGGAATTTGCCAGCCACGTGACCACTCACGTGCTCTTACCTCTATTTAAGCAACCATCTTCGTCACAATATATTTATACATACCGGGACCTCCCCATAACAATTGGTAGCAATGCCTAGTTCAACCAGTAGTATTCTTAACTGAATTACTCAACCACTGCTCTACGCAAAACCAAAGCCTTCCGGCTTACCATTCCGGATTTTCGTCCAACCACTAGCTATTAGCCAAACCACGCGATTCCTACTGTATCAACAGCTTCATTATTCCCAGTTCGAGCGTTATATTCTTGGATTCCACGCCTTGCTTCCCCTACGCCAAATCTCATGCTTCTTCCAAACGTTAGCTACGTCAAAGGTCCGCATTTCCGAACACTTGGACCGTTGGCAGTATCAGCCTGCCCAAAACGACTTGAAGCACTCCGGAAACGCAAACCCATCGCCTTTGCCCTTATATGGAAAGTGTCGTCACATTTGAAACTCTTTCGGCTGAAGATCAACTCCTTTTACGGCAACTGCTGCGTTTCTCCCGAACGAATACGCGTCTGAGCTAGGAAATCCCTCCTGAAATCCGGCAGGCCCTTCAGGAGTCAGTTCCTATTGGACCGGCAGTTACCGTACCAGCCACCAGTGTTTCTACACGTTCGCCTGGACGATCAGGTCCCAGAGATATTTTATTGTGGCCAACCAGGAACCCTAGGAAGAAGTAGAGCCAGGGGAAGAGGATGAAGATGTACTGATCTGGAATCAGTTGCTCCAGGAATTCAACGACGTAGACGAGCAGGACTGGAAAAGATTTGTAGATTCTAAGACCGAAAAGAGCGACAATACGGGTTGGTGGAACTTTGTACAATGGCAGCCGTACTTTGGAAGTCGTAATATTAGACATATTGCTCATGCGAGTAGGCTACCTGACCGAAACGACAAGTAAATATAACATGCTAGCGAAATTGTCAGTTTGATGATCAAGAGGGTAGTAGACGGGTTGAGCAGCTTGCACGATAATACGCCGTACTGGCTGCGAACGGCTAACTCAACCGAGAAGGTTGAGACCGGCCCATGGTACAGCTGTAGAATGAAGAGAGCTTGGACCGGTATGTTACTTATTTCAGACGTTTGTTACGCGTGTATATAGCGAAGAAAAAGCAGGAGAAGGCCAGTGAAGCTGAGAGTGGGGGTGAAAGCGGGGAGGAAGAGGACAGTGAAGTAGAAAACAATAAAGAAACTATTAAGGATGAAACTGAGGAAGAGGAGGAAGAAGAGGGCGAAAGTGAAGCCAAGAGCGACGATACTGAGAATCTAGTCCAGTCGGATGAGGACGTTACAGTGGATGACCCGATGAAAGACTACTGTGAGCTGACTAAATTCACTACGGAGCAGGAATGGCTGCTACAAGAACTGTATAAGTCGTTAGAATCTAGGGATGACAAGGAGGAGTAGATTTAAAATATAATAGTAGTCTTTACATCGATAATTCTATAGAGTCTGAAAGGGCTTGACCGGTTTGACAGCTTTATAATTTATTTTACAGTTGTTTTAAGAATTATAAAGGATAAGAACCGCTTATATTATAGAGATGAGTATTTATATATACTCGCTAGTTTTATATATTATATTTAGATATTGTTTGTTAAATATACACTACTAGCAGCGACACGGGCAAAGTAGATAGCCGAAGATATCGACCGGTTTCTTGAGCTATAGAAGAAGTTTCTTATAGTAGAGAGCTATAGCTTATATAACTTTCTGATCAAGATACTAGAGTATAGAAAGATAATAATTATATAAAGGATTAACTAGCCTAGCATTAATTAGACTCGGTCTGAAACGAATCGTTTCGATAGTAATATTTTAGAATTTTATAGAAAGCTATTACTGATCAAACGATTTAAGGATATAATCTATAATATAATCTAGAAGGTTGAAGATATTTTATAGTAGGATCTAATATAGATAGACTAGCGGATGGACTAGTTTAAGATTGATTTAGACTCGATTTAGGATACTTTGTTATTGGCTATATAAAGTACTTTATAGATAACGAATAAAGTAAATAGAATAAAGGATAAGTAGTAGTGGATAATAAAGTAAATGTTAAAGGTACTAAAGGGGAAGTAGTTAACGTGGTTTATCACCGAGTCGGACACTTTTCCTTAACATAGAATTTAAACTTAAATAAATTAATTATAATATATTAAATTAATTATCGCTTTCAGAATTTAATAAATTAAATATATTTATAGCTTTTTAACAAGTTTATACGTTATAATTAGCTTTTCTATAAATTCTATAGCGCCGTCTAGACAATTGCCCCTCCTTTCGATTACCTCCCGCTTCACGTATATTACGTCGTACTTACTTATTTATATCCTTTTAGGCCAAAATATTTTGTATATCCTTTATTATAAGTGCTCCTCCTTAACGAACACGAGTCTTTTTAGCCTCACGGCGTTTGCTTAAGGCTTTATTAGCTGCTCGAAGAGTACGTACCTTAGCGAATAAAAGGGTTATCTTATAAGCTATTCGCTTTATACTCTTCGCTAACATAATAATTATCTTAAAAAGTAAAGTTAGTAAGCTTTCTTAATAACGGGCAATCCGATTCCGAATAAGAGTTGTTTGTGAAAAGGCTTTAATAAGGTTAAAAGAGGTCTAGGAGACCTAAGGGTTAGTGTTAGTAATAGAGGGTCTCGAGAGAGTTAAAGTCCGTAACTTTATATTAAGCTTTAAAAGCATAGCTTCTGGGTTGAAAGATATTAAGTCAGTTTTACGGAACCTAGCTTGAGCATTCTGGGTTATTATTAATTCCTTATATACGGTTACAAAAGCTAAGAAGAACTCGACTTTCGTAATATAATTAATATAAGCGTTAATAAACGTTTTAATTTATTAATCGTACGCTTATTTTAATATATTAAAACACTTAACATCGAGTGGTCGAGTTAAGTGAGAAGAGTAAGGAGGTAATCTAAAAGTAATAATATTATATATCTTATAATACTTCTAGAACTCGGCCGATTCGTGACTTTTATACTTATTTAATATTAATATTCGATATAGACCCTTTATATAAGTAGCAATGTGTTTATCGAAGTGTTTTAGTTATTTTAGACCCGTCTTATTATTTATTTATTTATTACTTATTAGTTTAATAACCTAATCGGGTAAGAGGCCGTCGTCGGTATATTAATTCGAGAGGTAATTCTTGCCTTAAATTACTAAAAATGGAAGGATATTCCAGCCCTCCGCATTAATATAAGCAATTGCTATAGCTTATTCCCGATTGCTTGGCTGAATTTCTTTGCTTCTGCTACGTTAATTTACACGGGTTATAACTATTGCAAGGCAAATAATACCTATTATAAACCCGGTTTTATTAAAATTGTAAAAGTCGCAATTTAAAACCTTATACTTTTCCCGCATATTCGTAATTAGTCGAAACCACGCGCTAATTAGCTTTAGATCTTCGTATAAGGCCTTTTGGAAATTATAAATGCGATTAAAACGCGTCTTTAGATTTAGTTATCGTTATATAAATCGATAAGCCTAAAGCTTGCCGACGCGTTTCTCTCCCTGCGATTCGAGGATATAATTCGTTATATTTTCTATACTAGCTAGCCGGGGTATAAATCCTCTGGAATTTATATTAAGTATATTTCAAATAATCATTTCTTTTTTTAATTTAATTAACTTAAGACTATTAGCTTTAGTTTCGGGGCGGTAAGTTCGGCTAGTTATTTTATCGAAAAGGGTCGAAAGTAGTACTTTATAGATTTTTATTATAAAGCGTTAGCTTAGTTTCTTAAACGTTTGAATAGCTTCTATAACTAAAATGATTCGTGCCTTTTTAGTTTAAATTTTTATTTATAATAATTGAGAAAACGCGTATTAAAGTTAATAAGGTAGAATATAAGGAAAAGTGTCCGACTCGGTAATTGTAACGACGCAAGAGCTTTAGACGTGAAGATAAACTTAATACTTAAAATATAAAAACTATAGAGCTATTATATAAGAGGGAGGCATATATATAAGAAGTCGGAGGAGGGTCGGACCTGTTCCGGACCCCCGACTTAGCCAAAGCATACCTGTCGTTATACTACCCCCTCAGGAAACTAAAGCTCGTCCTTATGCTTCTTACTCTTCTTACTCTTCTTTTAAATTAATTCTATTATTATATTTATACTTTAAGAAAATATTAAGTACGGCATCGATTCCCATAATATTTACTTCTTGTTTTAATTCTTTTAATTATAAAGCTACGTCACTTATAGGCTGACGTTGCTTACGGACCGGTAGGCGTGACCGTATAAGATTAGAAACTATACGATTAATTTAAGTAGGCTAAAATCGCATAATTAATTAAATTAAGTATATTTAAATTAGAGAATCTGGCCGTGGCGGTACAGGACAAACGAAGACGTAGTAATTAATCGATCCGCATTAGAAACAGCAGGAGCGATCGATACTTGACGGAGAAGAGGAGCGAGAGGCTACGTTAATAGCGTTAATAGCGGAAAGGTTTATTTTGTCGGCTTTTTGAGGGTCGTACAAGGAGCGATGCTAATTCGGACCTAATCCGGAGTAGTTTCCGAAGGTGTATACAGCCGTAGGTGCCGTAAAAGTCAATTAAAAGGCATATCTTTTATAAAAGAAGACGAATTCTAAGTACTTTAAAGAAGTAATGCTTAAAATATCGTGCTCTTAAAGCTTCCGCTTAAGATATTCGGAAAGGCATGGCCGTAACGTATCGATTTTCCTTTCGTTATCTTAATTTCAGCTTCTTATTTCGTTAAGCGTTACTTTAAAGGAAATCAGGAATTTATAAAAGCTACCGGTTTAAGCTAGCTTATAGAGCTTTGTCTTCGCACGCTATATCTTATTTTCGACTCTATTATGCTTATTAAGTTAATTTAAGATCGCATAATAATCGTATATAAAAGTAAGGTTCGCGTGTTTTAAGAGCTCTAGGCAAAAGGCAATTGGTCCAGAATTAAGTCGGAGGTAAACGTACGCAAATTAAGCTTGCGAATCGCTAATTGCTTTACCGTCGACACCTAACACGAGCTAAAGCTGCGCTAGCTAAGTATCGTAATATAATTGTGAGCCGTTAAACTTTAAAGGGTCCGGGAATTGGCGCTTTTGCCGTTTCGGAGCCGTTTCGGACTAGTTCCGGACGGAGGTTAAAGAGCCTTAAAGAGAAACGACTGTAGAAGAGAGAGCTTCGATTTGAAAGTCTTTGTAAGCAAGCTCGTCGGTAAATTACTAGCGGAGAGTTTATAATTATTATTAAAAGTCTATAATAAAGAAAAGAATTAAGGAGAAAGGTTTAATTTTAAAATATTATATAATACTAAAAGGAACAGGCTAAATACGGAGGAGTCGTATATAAGTAAAAATGCGTATAAAGAGTAAAGGTAGGTAGGTAGTATCGACGATAGAATTAACGACTTTAATCCAATCGAGCAGCAGAAAAAACAATAGTAGTAATAGTAGTAAATTTTAGACGCATATAAAGGAGTTTTTATATAATATAACGACGCAAGAGCCTTAAACGTGAAGATAGACTTAATACTTAAAATATAAAAACTATAGAGCTATTATATAGGAGGGAGGCATATATATAAGGAGTCGGAGGGGGGTCGGACCTGTTCCGGACCCCCGACTTAGCCGAAGCATACCTGTCGTTACAGTAATAAACCACGTTATAGAATCGAATAAAGAATATATAACATATAATAAGAGTTTAAAGTATCGATAGTTCTAGAGGCGCTTTAAGGAACTACTACTCTTACTAGTATATAATACTTTTAGTCTATAAAGGTATAAGGAGGAGGTTACACCTATCTGATTTTATAATAGACTTCTTCAAGAATATAATGTTTATATGATTAATAGACAGGTAGCTTATATAATATAATATCACAAGTCTTAAATACTGTTTAAAGAAGCTAAAATAATCTTACGATTTCTCTTATAATAGATAGGATAGATGTTCACCATTTATCTAGCTGATATCTAGCTTATTTTAGGAATACTTGATTAGTAAACTAATCGACTTCTATAGAGTGATTATCTCTAATATAACAAGGATAGGTTATATATTTATAAACATTTAATTCGAATCTTAACACGAGAAACGACAATTCGTCTAGGGTTATAATTAATAATATAAGACTTATAATATATTATTATTTATATAAGCTATAAATATATCGGTACTAGGTTTATAAGAGATATACCGATAACTGAGGATATATTATATAGAGATTGTTGGTTACATAGGTTAACTCACTAATACTACTCGAGTAGATACAGTAAAGTTGGTTGATAAATTTCTGGTTGTTTAAGAAGAAGGAGGGTGGAGGAGCTTAAGGCACCTCACCACGCTAGTGTCGCGGTGCCACGTGACGACCACGTGCCCCACTCCCAACAGAGATACTAATATTATAGTAAGTACTGTCGATCTTATTACTGTTTATGGAAAAGAGATTATAAAGTGGTATAAGGTTTATAGTAATATTATCTAGAATTTGAGTGATAAAAGTATTTAGATCTTTAAAACTATTAGTTCCTAGTAGTATCAACTGTTAAGATTAGATACTCGGCCCGGTATCAGGTGATGCAACTCCAAAAATCGTAAACTAGTCTAAATCGGGAAAAACCATCAAAACACTGTATGCGCCTCGACGTGTAGTATTAACAATAATTAATCAACCAACTCTTAAAATGACGAAGAAGTGCTATAGGACTAAGGGGTTGAAGCCTAAGGAAGCTAAGACCGACCGGCCGGAAAGAGCTACCAAATACAATTCGTCATGGAATTGTAGTTCAAAATATACAGTACTTGGACTGTCTATCACCGCGATCGTAGATTTTTATAGAAAAGAGCGATCTACTATCTCCCGCAATTTGGCAGACGTTAAAGACAGAGCTGAGTGTAACTCCCGTCCATTATAGGCCCTAGAGAATGTACGAAGGACGCCTTCGAAGGAGGGAACAAGCGTCTGTTTCAGACACTCAAGAAGCGGAAATTGTACAAAAAGTTACCGAAAATAGATAGAATCGAATACTAAGTCAAGTTAGTTGGATAGAGGAGCCCGACTTACCTTGTAAGGAATCAACTTTCTAGCAGATTATATATAAATACCACCAGCATCACCTCCCCGGTGGCTAAAAACCTGAATTGAACGAAGGATACCAACATTTACGCGTCAAACTTGTAGAATACTTGCTTTCGATAGATGTAAAGACTATAGTTTAGATCGATCAGGCCAATGCAAGACCAGAATACGGTTTAGTCAACTGTTAGCATAGTCTAGACGAATATTTACACCCAGACGTCAAACAGCCTACCACAAAACAAGTATACAGCAAGGCCGAGTTTACAGCAATGCCGAGTTTATAGGTACTATTAAGTGGGGAGAACCTCCTGGGCTATATCAAATCTTTAAGAAGGAGAACACTTGACGAAAAGAATGAGGTAGAAGGTCTTATAGAGAAGATACACGAGGACCAAATACCACGTTTAAAGAGGGAATTCGACGATCGGGAGGCAGTGAAGGATGTAGGTCATTTCTCCACTATAATATATAGCACAAGCTAATAAAGTATAGAGAGCTCGAAAGGGAAAGCGGAAAGGTATTCCTACCTCGTTCGAAGTTTATTAAAAAGAGCATTCGATCAAACGTAGCGATCGCGACGCTGGGGGTATCGACTGGTGGCGCGTATGCGACAAATATTTCACAACTCTACTTAAGCCTTGGATTGACGAACTTCAGGAGAAGGAGGACTAACGTAGAGCTACTTGAAAATATAAAGGGAAGATTGAAATCGTCTTAGATGGTGCTCCTATATATAGAGCAAAGTAGACTAGGAAATAGCTCAACCTTTTGGAGATCTCACGAATTGCTTGGCCACCTTAATCTCCAGACCTCAACGTTATAAAGCATTGCTGGGACTATATTCGAGCTTAAATTAAGAAGAGGAAGTACCTACCGAAGACTGACGACGAAGTTATCACTACTTGGGACGAGGAGTGGACAAAGATTCCACAGGTAAAGATCAACCAATAGATTGAACATTTAGAAGAGCAGTTACAAAAGGTTGTAAAGAGTGGAGAAGATAACTGCTTTTATAGTTAAACAGTTTAGATACTTTTCTATAAGTAGTTGTTGTTCAATCGCCTTCAAATATCAATAGTTCTAGCCCAATTTTAGCCTCCACTTCTAGCCCAAGGCTTACTTGATCGATTTGTAATTACTCCTGTCAACGACGAATTATTGGCTAGTAAATTAGATCCAATTGTATATTCGCTCCTTCTAATCTATCTATAAAATACACTATTAACCATCATCCTAATACCAACTTGCTGGGTAGTGTCGGAGGCTTGGTGTATAAGGGTGACAATATCACCGATTTGAGGCTCGGTATAGGCACCCACGAAGTTATTGGGGGAATCTAGCAGATTGTAGTATTAAATTAATATTAAAAAGGAATAGAACTTACACCAAAAGTTAAACGTTTGAGCAATTATTGATCGAGTTATCGTGATACGCTTTGGAGGTGTTTTGTTTAAAATCGTCAAAATATAGGATTCGCTTAGTTTGGTGTTGCATCACCGGATACCGGGCCAAGTATATCTCTATCAACTAAGTATTAGTAAAGGTTGTCGTATAGTACTCTACTAGCCAGTCTTACTCTTAAGAGGTCGAGATTACTATGAGATAGACTATAACTGTTGGTTTTTACCTGTCAGGGGCAAATGTCACGTGAGACTTGCGGCTCTCTCGGTTGAGCACCGAGAGTGCGGGGTAAAACTGTATAAAACCTCAGCTGGGTCCATGATGGCTTCTCCATCGATTAATCAATGTCGTTCCTCCTCTGATCGCTCGTAATATGCCCTACTCATTCGTGTGCCTGACATTACCCCGCTATTGACTAGTTCAAGCTAACCAGATCTGTTAACTCTAATAAGTTCAAACCTGTCTAAGTTAAGTATAGGTTATTAATAGTAGTTCTTCACGAACTTTGGATTTTCGACCCCCCAACAAACAGCTCAAACGCGTCGAAGATCGAAGGAATAGGTAGAATTAGGAAGGAGAGAGGCGGTACAATGGGCTCCTTAGGCCACGCGTGCTAGCCCTTAGATGTGAATCTCAGTCCCAGGTTATTTCTTATATAGTACATCATACAGGCGCGGGAATCTTATCCTCAACTTCCTCCCTCTTATCCCCCTTCTTCACCCACACCGGTGTCTCATCATCCTTTCTCAACCTCACCAAATTAGTGGGTACAATCACCTCCCATGGACCCCCAGGATAAGGAACAGGCTCATCGGCAGCCCGCCCCAAACTTTCCTGAATCTCGGCCGCCAGTGGTAAGAACAGCTTCGAGCTAATACCCGGCAGCGGCCCCCCATCCCACGGTTTACCTGTCGCCAAAAAGTGATCCAATGCGCCCTCAAAACCAGGCCTCACAGGAACATTCGCCCGTGCGTATCCCGCCTGCATGAACTTCTGGAAGAGGGGATCAGGGTCCTCGTACTCGATCTTGGAATACCAGTGGTCTTTGCGGCCCCAGAAATAGGGGTACGTGATCCAAGTCATCTCTTCCCACTCGAAGGCTTGCTCGAAGAATCGCACGTACGGTCCTTCGTTCCACGCACGATCGATGTCCACCTCGTCGATCTTGATGCCTAACTCCGGATCCCCGACAGCGACTGTGGACACGGCATGGAAATTCTCAAAATGCTGGTCCGTGATAATTTCGAGGCAGTGTTTCTTGATCTCGCTGTTCATCACGGCGAGGTTGGCTGCAGGATTGGTCCCGGGAGTGCCTATGGAAGCGTCGAAGGCGGCTTGTTGTAGGGCTGTGTTCTGGAGTTCCACGAGCTTGTCGTGTGCTGCACGAAGGTGGGCCCAGGTCTTGTTCTGCCAGTTCGAGAGAGCTTCGTCAGTACGTTTGAGGAGGAGCTCGATGTTTACGCCGAGTTGGGACATGCTTTGTCCGGTAACGGAAAAGGCGACTTCGTTCTCTTCATTATGACCAACGCGACTTCGGGTTTGCATGTCGCCGTCGTTGGGGCGCCAGACCCAGTGGAAACTCTTTCCCTATTTCAATAAGTTAGAAATGCCCATGCGGTGTCAACGTCTGATAACTGGCGTGAGGAAAAGCTTTGAAGCATACTTACGCATTGCACAGTGACCATTGCGATTTGGGAATTCATCAGCTGCGGGTCGGGGGTGCCATTTACTTGGGCAGAGATCCCTGTTACATGCAATCCAGCGTCGATAGCGATAACCTGACTGTATATATGGGGCTGCCCCACAGACATAGCACACGCAGCTGCCTTCCTACTATACGCTCTCGGTGGTGGCTCAAGGTCTGTAACACCATACGTCTCTGCAAAGCCTTGATATGTCACTTCCGTGATCTCCTTTGCCGTCGCGATGAAAGGAGGCACCATCACAATGTCGTCGCTCTTGGTGCTTTTCGTGTTTGCCGCCTTATCAAGGAGGAATGCCCCAGGCTCTGGAATCATAATGTCGATAATGGTTCGCTTACCATAGCACCAAGTTTGCGCCTCATAGACTTTGTTCAGCCATTGGTACACGCCTGAGATGTGGGCATGGCCCCCCTTGTTATCGAAAGCGTGGTGCTCCTTTTCTGTAGACGTGGTAGTTGAAGTGACCGTCTGTCGTTGCAAGACTCGTTTCTGGATCCTGTCTGAAGCTTTATTGGTAACATCCTTGGAGAACTTAGAGGCGGATTTGCTGGACTCTTCTTGACTCCTGTCCATAGCCGCGTTTGCTGAAGCGGAGACCTGAACGGCAGGGCCATATGAAGCGGACATTGTTGCTCCCGCTTTGAGCGACTCTGCCTCTTTGATGGTTGCTTGAGTTTCCTTGGACATTTCAAAGCGATCAGTTGTTGTCACATCAGTTTGCTTGTCAGTTGTTGTTTCTGTCTCCAAGGTTGTAGTTTCGGTCGTCGAGTGTGTTACAGCTGTATCTCTGCTATTTGACTCGCTTTTGAGCACATTATGGATATAAGCAATGTCACCTTTCTGATAGCCTATAAGCTGCTGTTTGACAACCAGAAGATCCGCTTTCAGCAGCTTGGTGATACGTCCTCTCGGCTTCCCAATCGGCGGGTCTTCAAGCACAGGGTCAAGGTCGCCTCGCGCAAAGGCTGTGGCCCATCCTGAGAATGGCATGTTTTGGTACTTCACAATTGTGTTGCCAACACGCCGGATCTTGCTTACTTGAGATTTGGAGCCTTGATATAGGGTATCGAGCTCGGTAGCATTAGCTGTGAGGTGGCGTTGTAGGGCGTTGGTTGTCGAATCAACAGGCTGGGAACTGATATCGATATCCCGGGATGCCAAGGTATCCTTTACGGTAAGAGGCAGAATATCCAGAGATGCATTACTCAGTGCGAAGTGTATCTCATTTTCAGGTGGGGGCGTAAAAGCTGGGGCGCCGCTTTGTGGAATTACAGATTTTATCTGATCAAACAATGCTTTCGAAAGGTCAACTAGAGAGGCAGTTGTAGATTGAGGAAGAATCTCATTTGAAACTTGGGCATCAACCGCCGAGAGTCTTGCTGATTGTGGAGGCGCTGTTTGAACATCGGCACCGGCGGGGAAATGTATAGGTGGATTGATCTGCCCAATGTCGATCGGTACTTGTGGCACAGGAATGATCTGTGCTGGAAGTCCAACTTCTAGATGCCGCATAGCAAGATTGCTGAACTGGGTCAGGAGCGTGAGGTGCTGTTGTACAAGCATGTTTGACGTGAATTGCTGAACCGGCTCTAATGCCTTCAGGGCTATCGGGGGGTTGGTGAACTGACGCGAGCTCGGCAATTTGACAATAGCAGAATGAGCATCAAGCAGAGCGCGTCTCTCCTTAAAGAGATCCAGAATCTTCAATTTCCGTCGACCTAGCTCGGCGAGGAGGTCCTGTCTTGCTTTGTTGCGGGCCTCAGCATCGGAGAAAATAGCTTTAAAATCAGCAAGTGTTGGAGCAAGAATGGGACGTAGCCGCCATTTGGAGAGGTCGTCAGAGTCGAAAGGGAAGCTCTTGTCTTGGGACACCTTGCGAATTGTTTGGATTGTTCGGATCCTAGAAGAAAGAGTGCTCAGGTGTCCTGTCGTCTCTTCCACGCTGAGCTGGCGAAGCGCAACCATCGTGTCCTTGATCCTTACTTCGAGAGCGTCTACCCCACTGTCTTGTGTGACGAATGCGGTGGTTGAGACGCCTCCTAACGCTTGGTTTAGCAGTGCCTCCGTTGCAGAGTTGTCAATATTTCCATCAGGAATTGAGTCAAGCGCCGAAGTGGCAGCTGCCAGCTTGATGTTGATCTCATCCTTCATCGACGGCCCAGCAAAGTCGGGGGATGCCAGAAAGCGGGCAGATGTGGTGTCCAGATTAGTAACATCACTGGCAAGGCTCGTCTGGAATTCTGAATCCTGAGCTAGTAAAATAGGTGGATAGCGAGGATTTGGGGAGACCGGCGGACGAACAACCGTGAATTTGAAAAGAGACTCCATGCTATTGGCTGATGGACTGAAGTTTCTTCCTGCGCTGGGGTGCTCAGAACGGAGTTTCTAGAATTTGATCCGACGTACTGGTGTTTCCTTTCAATGGTGTTTTCACTCGAGATGTCACGGGAGCAGGCGTCTTGAAGTAAGACGTCACAAGAATTCCGAAATTTCTTGAGCTTTCTGAAAACAGTTCCTGATAACTTAATCAGCGGCAACTAC